>CM066255.1:4537063-5137063 GCA_033675135.1 Frankliniella intonsa | reverse complement strand
GGGGCTCTCTGGTGCCGTTTCTCCTTCAAGGCCCTTAGCACGGACGAAGACTTCAAACACTTCTTATTCTAGGAACTGAGACCCGCCCGCCTGCAGCCTCCTCGGCCAGGAGGACCGAGCCATGCTGGGCTGGGGCTGGCGCACGGGCACGGGGCTCGCCGTCACCGTGGTCCGTTTGCCCTTGGAGTCGTATGGGGTCATCGTTTAGTAGTCAGGCGCTGAGCTCAGACCCGCAGCAGGCAGCAGGCAGCAGGCCCAGCTCCAAGTCGGGTGGTGAGTAGACCTGTGCCGCGCCACGCCACGCCGCGCCACGCCGAGGTCCTCCTGTACCATACAGTACAGCGGGGTCCAGCCCGGGGGTGGGGGGCACCTTCGTGGTCCGTTCCAGAGCGGTCGCGAAGGAGCGAGAGAGGCGGGGGGCTGGGCTGTCTCTCCCCGCTGCCATGACGACTAGGAGAGCGCTCTTTGCAGAATTTTACGGTGCGCAGGACCGCAAGAGTGAGGAGCAAAAAGCTGTTAGCGAGGGTGGCGCGGCGCGGCGGCGCGGCGGCGCGGCAAGAACAGCTAGACTCGATGGTAATAATGTCTCTTTCCGCTCCGACACAGCCAGAAACGTTTGCATTGCTGCGTTAAGCCGATTTCGGTGTTGAAAATTTTAAACTGATTTATTTGTGACACTCCATTTCCGGCTAATATAGAGAGAGTAGAAGTTTACGGCTACTACGAGTGTGGTTCGAAAATGTAATGACGAAAATCATTCACTTCATTTCACTTCTTCACCTTCAAATGTGGACTGTGGTTGGACATAACTTCTTCCGAGGCTTCTTCTCCCTGCGTATGCCGTATGAAATAGCGCAGAGTGTGCTGTACTCCATGAGAGAAGGCGCGAGGGGCTGCGCGCCGTGAAGGTAGGCAACGCTAGAACAGTGGCGAGCTGCGGGCGTGCCTACCTCCCAGGCTGCGTGCAGCTCGCGGTCCCGCCCCGCCCCGCCCCGCAGCGCAGCCCAGCGCTGGCCCGGGGCCCGGGGGCAGTGCGGCGGGGCTCTTTAGCGAGGTCAAAGGGGGAAACACTGCACAGAGCTGCGGGGCGGGGCGGGGCGGGGCGGCGGGGCAGGAGCGCGGGGGTCTCTTACAGACAGCTCGCGCGAAACATGAATTAATCAACGAGTGCGGAAACTCTCGACGCTCTCCCGGCGACACACGGAGAGGGAGGGGGTTCTGGTACTCGTGAGGCCGTTATTATTGAGGTTTTGACGTGGAGCTCGTTTTTCGGCAGTTCCTTCTCGATGCAGGAGGATAGGGCTTTTATTTTTTTTCGCATGAGCGCCGCATTTTTGGTTATGGTTGGGGAGATTGGGTGACATTCTAGTCAATTGACTAGAGCAAGTGCGGGTGCGCAGCTGAGGCACCCTAAGGGTTCCCCAGGGTAGCACTCGACTGTCGGGGCGTTATTGTGTGTCGGGAGTATTATGCGATCCTGTGCTCGATTCGCTGGTGACGCTGCACGCGGCGGGGCGGTGGCGGCAGCGTTAGTCGGCCCGCGAGGTCGCGTTACCTCAGCGCACTTCCGCGACGACGCGGCGCGTCGCGACGGCCGCGTTACATCGGGCGCTTCTCTCTCCGTCCCACCCGGCCGGTGGAGGGGGACACGACAAGAACAGGCGACAGACGGAGGATGGGATTTGAAAGGCTGTGGTGGGATGTCCCGGCTGTGGGCGTGGCGGGGAGGGGAGGGGAGGGGAGGGAAGGTGGAGGAGCGGCGGCGGGGATCGGGACACAAGTGGGACGGGAAAAGTGTTGATCGACCATTATCCAATCCCCGCTGCAGCTGCAGCGAGCTGTCAACCACGTGGCTGTGGACTAGGACTAGGCCGCTCGTCCCCAGACAGAGGGAGGCCTTAGGCCTTAGAGACAAAACTTATTTGTGGGCCAGGCTTCTGAATATTTTAATTCATGCTACGGAGACAGACACTCGCGACTTACGTCGCATGACTTTAAAATTTTTCCTACACTTCTTTTCATCCTAAAAACATTACTATCTCCCCTATAGAAGTCCTCCCGTGTTAATTGACCAGTAGTGGTATTTTCCAAATTTTAGACCGACATCACCTTAGCAGGGCTTTACTCCATGCTATTAATTTTTACACGCTTCACTCGCACCCATAAATTCGAAAAAAAAAAATTGTCCTTCATGACCCCGACGTGATTTGAACACGCAACCTTCTGATCTGGAGTCAGACGCGCTACCGTTGCGCCACGGAGTCCTGACAAGCGGCGCCGTGACCGTGGCCGCTGCACTGTCAGGGGCGTAACGCCGAGCCGCGCAGGCGAGTCGAGCCGGCCGCCCCGCCGAGTCGCGTCGTCGGGCCGGGCGGGGCGGGGCGGGGCGGGGCCGGGCCGGCGGCAACACAGCTGGCGCTCGAACGGCATCGAGCGCTCGAATTAGCCGCGAGGCAGGCAGGCACTACACAAGTGGGGGCCGCGTCCGAAAGAGCGCGCCTTTGCGAGCGCCTAGCCGCGTGCTCTCTCGGAGGCGGCCGCGCTGCGGCCGAAGGGGTCGTTGACCGCGCGGCGAGCGGCGCGGCGCGGCGGCGAGAGCAGCGTGTTGGGCCCGTCCGGCACGAGACCCTCTGCCCTCCCCTGAGGACTTCCCTGCCCTCACATCCCTACACACACACACACACACACACACACAATGAGTAGACCTCGGCAAACCACCTCGCAACTTCTTCGTAAGGGACAAGTATTATTCTTGCCCTCACCTGTTTTTCTTACTCTGTGCTTCAGCAACATTCTTAAGCGGTCCGGCATAGGTGACTTTTTTCCCGCGCGTGTGCATTAGTGACGTCTTTGGGACACTCGTCAGAGAGATGCGCCTGCCTGGCCCTGAAGCAAGCGCGTGGTGGTTGTTGATCCCGTGCAAAAACACGCAGGCGCGCCACGGGCGTCGCGACGGGCACGGCGGTGGCGTCGTCCGGCCGGGCCGGGCCGGGCCCTGGCCAGGCCGTCTGCTGGGGGCATCACCCGGCGGGAGGGGGCTACCTCGCGCCCCGCCCCGCCACGCCACGCCACGCCGCGGTGCGATGCGAGGCGCAGGCCGGCCCGGCCGCACCTCCCGCACTGCCTTGGCCTTGCCTCCACGCCGGGCCGGGCCGGCCGGGCCCCGCCCGGGGCCTTGTTGGTCTCGCGCCGGTGCGTCACCAGCCCGTCACGCTGCACTGCAGACAGGCCTGGCGCGGCACGGCGGCGCGCTGGCTGCGTCTGTCAGTGTCGCGTCGCGTCGCGGCGAGCTGTCAATGTCAGTCCCCTACCCCTACCCCACCGTGCGCACGCACGCACGCACGCACGGCACGCGGGGCTGCAGGCCGCAGAGTGCGCTGTGTCATGTCGCCCAGACCGCCAGGTTATCGCCTGCGCAAAAGTGAGAGTCAGCCAAGCATATTTGCAAGCTGTAAATGAATGCCTCTTTGGACCAAAACTTTGCGATATACTACGCAAGGATAGCCGAGAGTAGGCCTTGTGTTAATGTCAGCGATGCCGAGCAACAGCACAAGCACCCAGCTGCAATTCCCTCTTTTCCCTCTCGAACTACCCCCCGCCCCGCCCCACCCCGGCGGCAGACAACGTCGTTGAGGCCGGGAGATAACAGTGTGTTCGTTTCGGCCCCAGCGGCACCGTCGCGCCGACTCATCGCCGCGGCAGTAAAATCGAGAAAATGATACGGAGGCGCGGCCGGCTGTGGGCCAGCGGCGTAGCTGCCAGCCCCAGCCCCAGCTCCCCGCCCCGCCCCCGCCCCACTATCGCTGCCTACCGCCCCTCCTCTGCCGGCGGGATCGCTGCGGTCCGATCGCGGTCGCGTTGCTTTGTCTCCGAACGGTGGGATGATCCCGCACAGCGTGGTTTCGTCGCTCTGTCCTTGTCGCACTCGTGCGGCGCGACCATCAGGAGCAAGAGAGAGAGAGAGGACACTACTAACCGCTGTTCGGAGTCAACCTGCCCTGCAGGAATGCTCCGTCTTGCCGCGCACCTCGCCCCGCCCGACCCTCACCACCACCACCGTGCCCCACCTCGCCGTCGCCGCGTGCAATGACGTCAACCGTTTGCGGCCTGGCGTGGCGTGCCCATAAACACGTGCGCGTCAGACACGGGTTCTCCTCTCTTTCCTCTCCTCTCCTCTCCTCCCCTCTGCTCCGCGGCGGCATCCTCCGTGCCCCGATGGGATGTACGCAGCCTGGACAAGGGGCTGCCGTCGTGAGACCGTGCGAAACAGTAGGTGTGTGCGCGGGGGTGGCGCGATGAAAAATGTCGGAAAGCGTGCGGGTGACGGCACATGGCACATGAGGCGATGCGTCGCTGCGGTGGTGGGGCGGGCACTGCTACTTGTACCCGTGTCCTGGGCCAGGACGGGACGGGACGGGTCAGGCCGGGCGTGTGAGCTGGCCAGGCCAGCCGGTGAGCGGAGCGGCGCGGCGCACGCCTCGCTCGCGGTCGGTCCTGAGTTCGTTCCTCCCGGCGCAGACGGCCTGCCCGCCCCGCCCCGCCCCGCCCCGCCACGCCGCGCTCCTCTCTGCGCTTTTGTGCCCCCTTTGGATTGGAGCCTGGCCTGCTGGGCCCCACGGGGGCGCTGGCCTCCACGGGGCCGACGCGCCGCGCCGCAGTGTAGTGCACTGCCTTGAAGGAAAAGCGTGCCACTCGAGTAGAAGCTGATTCACACAAATTTGGAAGAACGAGTGTCCGATAAAAAGTAAAAAGTCCGTATTCTTGAATTTTCTACGCCAAAGCCCAATACGTTTACACGGAATATTTTTTATCGCGCTTTGTATCCGGTGTGGTCTTACCGGGTGTTTTGTCAACGGCTCTAGTACCTAAGTTAGGATTTAATTTCTCTCTGTGTCACAGAGTCGAAGGCCTTTAATGCGCGCGCCGAACGGAGCGCATGGCGCAACTGAGCGCAATCGCAACCTGACGTCATCAGGTACACTAAAGAGCTGCGACAGCGGCCCGGCCCGGCCCGGCCCGACCGCTGGCTGTTGTTGTTGACGGTGTAGACCGGCCTATGGCAATCCCAGCCTCAGTGCGCGGCGCTCGGGAGTCGGCCCCTGCCCCAGGGGTAGGTGACCTTGTGAGGCCCTGAGAGCGAGAGAGGCGAGGCGAGGCGAGGCGAGGCGAGGCGAGGGAGCTGGGGCTGTGGCTGTGGAGGGAGAAGGGGTAGGTGACCTTGCGGGAGCAAGGCCCGGCCCCGGCCCATGCCCGACCTTGCTGTGCCATGGGCTTTGCTCTGGGCTTGTTGGCAGGTCGACACCCCGGGCCAGGCCCACCGCGCCGCGGGCCGCGGGTGTTTCAGAGCACCCCTCACAGTATGCGGGTCTGCCTATCCGCTCCAGCCGTAAGGCGCCGTGGCCCCTTTGGGTAGGCAGACCCGCAATACTGCTGCGTGCCCTCAGAAACGCCCGGTACGGGGAGGGTGCCTTCGTCTTGGAGTAGAGTCCTACAGGGACTTTGCGTTTCTCTCCCAATCTAGGACTTTACCTTGGAGAATAAGCAGCAGCGGAGCGGGCCTGCCTACCTCAGGGGCCGTAGCGCCTTACAGGGTCGGCAGACCCGCAACACAGCGGTGTATTCCCCAATGCAGCAGAACGGTTATCTCGCCCCCGCCCCGCCTACCGCGTCCGCAGCTGCAGGCAGGAGGGGGGGGGGCAGCCGCTCAGCAGGGCGTCAAAGCAGCAGAAAGTCCTTGAACTTGAACGACACGAAACCAGCTTCACGAAACCTCTCTCTCTCTCTCTCTCTTGGTCGTGAACTTGCTTCGCGGCCGCCGCCTGCCTGTGTTGACCGGAATGAAACTGGAACCCGTACCTCCAGTCAGTTCCAGGACTCTAAGGTTCCAGGCCCCACCAGCTCCTCGCCCTAGGGCGAGTCGGTCCCTACGGACGTTAATCTTTTTAGTTCCTTTTTGCAGTTGCCCAAGTCACAAGGACGTTAAAGCAGGAAAGAGCACTTGGTCCAAACACACACACCAAAAAAAAAAAAAAAAATTAACGAGAAAAAAAAATTTACGCGGTTTTTGAACCTGTGCCCACCTAGTTCTATGAGCAGCGGCGATACCAATGACGCTACGCGGCCAGCCCAGCACTGACCGGAAAGCAGGCGCACTGATGACACCGGGTTCGTTTCTTCGGGGACTGTGGCTTCTCGCGCAGCATGACTCCTAGTGGTCCGGCATCTCGTAACGTGGCGTCGTATAGGCGTGACGGCATAGTGTCCGCGCGGAGAGTCGCAGGACAAAGGTTCGAATCTTACCAAAAAATTTAATTTTTCTGAGGACAACAATTTGGAGAGTGGAATTCAAGCCCCCCATTTCAACCGAGCTCCCTCGTGGAATAGCCGACGGTCTAGTGGTCTAGTGGTGCCGCGAAAGCCGTGGGGTGTCTGTGAGACTCGGCACATGGGGCCTGGTTCAAACCCAGGTAGGTTCTTCACTGGTAGCGACAGCGGGTTGCCAGGAAGTTCCGTCCCATGCCCACGACTGGTGGTCGGTCGTGGGGTCATAAGTCCTAGAATCTGGCTCCAAAAATAGCTATTCCATGCTCTGGGGACAGGGCAGTTCGGTTAACCACCGTACGACTAAATCTGGCAGTACGGGGATCAAATCTGTCGAATTGCGCGACAGGATCGCAGTCAGAAAAGCACCGGTTCCCATAAGAACACCGAAGTAGCTGGCTGCCACGGGGGGTAAAAGCCCTGTGCCTGGCGGGAACCGCAACCTCCTTCGGGAGGTTTACTGCCGCAAAAATTTTCCATGTTTTCACGCCACCCTTTAACTTGCAGAGCACGTGCGTAATTTTTCAAGGTTCAGCTCGGTTTGGCTCCGCCTAACGCGCAGATTCTCGCTGTAGCGCTTGTGACCCGTAGCGCTTGCGACCCGTAGCGTTAGCGAGCTGTAGCGCTTGTGACCTGTAGCGGTTGTGATCTGTAGCGCTTGCGAGCCCCTCCGGGTCCCTACGATACGGGTTCTAATGACAGTTTTTGCTCACTTTTTCAGTGTAGAAAATGTGAGTGAGTATAAAATAGGACGTGCGAGCGAGAGCTAGGCGAGTGTCACCCCATCCAGCACTGGTCCGCTGGGCAGATGGGTCGCCACTTGGCACTTTCCCTAACAGATGACGGCACACTTAACGACCTAGCGGTTCGGGTTTGCACAGCTCACTGCGATATGCCCGTGCTCCGTGCTCCTCGCGCACTCTAGCGTGCTCCATGGGTGTTCTCGGTCCTTGCATGGATGTTCTCACTCTTTCGCTGGCGTTTTAGTTTGAAGCTTTTTAAATCGTTCCGCTGCCCCACTGTGAGCTTAAGACCTATGCCTTTTAAAGTTTCGATTGATCAACAACTAGTTTCGCCTGCTGCTCCTTCTACCTCGCGGTACCGCGCGCGGCGATGTGGCATGACGTCGGCGCGGCGCGGCGTGGCGGAGGCCGAGTCGATGTACACAAGGTCATGGTCCATCTAGTCAGCGGCTTTGAGTGGAGGAGACAGAGAGTCTTTGGCGGGGCGGGCCAGGCCCACGGTCCTATGTGTAGCCTTGGTAGGGCTGCTGCTTTTGCTTTTCCCTCGCCTTCGCCACGCCTCGCCTCGCCCTCTCCCCCGGTAGGCTCTAGCTGCCGCCCCCCGGCCCCGCCCGGTCACGACCCCATTACACCTTTTCGCTGCGTACTTCTCCTCTTCTCCCCTCCTCTCCCCTCCCCTCCCCTCATACCTCCCCTCGGCTGCCTCCCCTAGCAGGGCGGCCGCCGGCCACAGCCGCGCCGCCCCGCTGGGAGGGACTCCAGCCCCCCCTGGTGCCGTTGACCCGAACTACCATTGCTGCTGCTCCTGGGGCCGACTAGGTGCGAGCGCACCCCGCTCAAACCTAGTAAAAAAAAAAAAAAAAAAAGAATAAAATATATACATCACAGCGTTCTGTCGCACGCACTCTGTTCCGTCCCGACGTTTTTCGCGAGAATGACGGGGGTTAGTGTCGTGTCGTGTTGGGGCCTAACAGTGCTTATACTGGTTTGCTTACCCCTGGCTCGGGCTACGACGCCTTTGTGCTGCCGCTGCAGCTCTTGGCGGCGTTACGTAATCTGAATGTCTCTCAGCCCAGTCTGTCTCTCTCGCACTCACAGCCCCAGCTGCAGTGCGAGCAGGGCGGGGCGGGGCAAGGATGCACTGCGGCTCGTCGTCTCTCTCACTCCCACACATGCCACCCGTCCGAAGGCTGTTCTTCACAGTTGTTCTGCCTCTAGATGAGTTTGGCCATCTACGGGGCAGCGGGGGCGGGGCGGGGCGGGGCGAGGCGGGGGGGGGGGCCTTACGTCACTCATTGCAGGGAGACGAGAGCAGAGGCCTCTTCGGGCGCAGGGCAGAAATAGCCGCACACTGTTGGTACACAGAGGACGCGGGGCGGGGTGCTATACTCTGCACGCGGCCCCGGCCCGGGGCGCGCGTGGCGAGGCGAGGCGAGGCGAGGGGTGAGCGACTTAGGCCGTACGGACACGGGACCGCATTTATTTGAGTCATGATAGAGTGTCGTGTATTTTTCCTTTAGTTTCATTGAAGTCTCGTCAATGTTTTAAGTTTCCATGAAGCGGACAGCGTTGGTCAAAGTGCGCGGTCGCGGTCGGGTCGGGTCGGGTCGGGCCGGGCCGGGGAGCCTGCTCAGTGTCCCTGCAGGGCCCGCCGTGGTACTAGGCAACCCGCCCGCACCCGTGCGTGCGGGCTAGTCTACCTGGCGGGCCATGAGCTGCGGCGCGGCGCGGCGCTGCGCTGCGCAACCAGCGCAACTCTCTGCGGAACACAAATTCGACAGATTTTTCTTGTATTCTGCGGCGCGACGCAGCCTGCAGGGTTGCGGAAGGCATTGACACTGCAGGCACGGGGACAAGTCTGTGTGTGGGGGGAATCCCGCGCCGCTGTGTGGGTGCCAGCAGAACAACACACGCGCGCACACGCACCTATCGTCTCTCGCTTCGCTTGCTGAGAATGTCAACATAAAGCCTCAGACTCCCCAGCTGCAAGCATCTTCTCTGTCTGTCTGTCTGTCTGTCTGTCTGTCTGTCTGTCTGTCTGTCTGTCTGTCTGTCTGTGCGAGGAAAGCGGAGCCGGTAGCTCTGCGCGCGTCAGCCCCACGGCTGTCGTGAGAGTTAGAGTTAGGTCCTGCGCCACACACACACACACACACATGCAGCCTTGTGCAGCTGCGTGTCGCAGTTGGCATGTCGCGCTGTGTGCGTGCGCACAGTAATTTATGACGACAAATTTTCGCACAAACCACGAGGAAAATCGTTTCAAAAATGCCAGCAGCTTTCTTATTCGAACGGTTGAGCCAAAAAAAATGGGTGACATCCATCACTCAAAGTCAGTACTTTTCTTAATTGATTTGGAGGCGTATACTTTTCTGAACAAGCCGAAGTCCGAAGATTTCTTCTGGAATCGACGACTTGGCTCACTGCCTTGCCTGGCAACGCTTCCCTCTCTCTCTCTCTCTCTCTCTCTCTCTCTCTCTCTCTCTCTCTCTCGCTCTCGCTCTCTCTATTCGCGGCGATGAGGCTGACAGCGCCAAGGAGGCCAAGGGACGCGTGCCACTGGTGTTGGCGCTGCCGCCGCCCGCTGGCCGGGCCGGGCCTGGCCGAGACCGAGGCCCTGCAGACCCTGATCTTCACCCAAGGGACAGCACCCTGGCCCGCCCCGCCCCGCCCCGCCACAGTGTCATAGGGACCAGCCGGGCCGGGGCTCGTACTCTACCCCCGCGATTTAAATATAAACGTCGACGGACGTAAGTTAAGCGGGGCGGGGCGGGGCGGGGCGGGGCGGGGCGGGGCGGGGCGGGGCGGGGCGGGGCGGGGCGCGGCCACCCTGCACCACACCTGGCACTGGTACCTACTCTGTGCTCATCCCACCACCACCACCACCACCACCCAGACAACTAATACCCCCCCTGTACCGAGGGGGTACAAGACCCCTCGGGGTTTAATAAGGGGGTGGGGGTATTAATCGCCCAGACAATTGATACCCCCTGTGCTCAGGGGGGTACAAGACCCTCAGGGGGTTTATACCGGGTCTTGTAACCCCTTGGTACAGGGGAGTATTAATTGTCTGGGCGATTAGTACCCCCGGTATAAAATCCCCTGGGGTCTTGCACCCCCCTCGGTACAGGGGGGTATTAATTGTCTGGGCGATTAATACCCCCGGTATAAAACTCCTCGGGCCCCCGCGGGCGCCTCCCAGCTGATGCTCACTGCCGCCCGCCCCGCCTGCTCCTCTTGGCAGGTGGATGGGAGGTTTTGGCGGGGCTTCTCACAGGAAGGTATGGGACGCACGGGGGAGGTGAGGGGAAGGGGGAGGGGGGAGCGGGGGAGAAGGGCGTCGTGCAGTCTATCCCACAACCCTACCCTCCGTCCTGTCCCGCCGCGTCGCTGCCATGCCCTACCACACCGTAAAAAATGTGTCTGTCTTAGCTTCTGTCAAACGAAAACATCACAAAGGATTCGCAACATGTCCACTGTTTTCTGCTTTTCCCGGTTTAGTAAACGAGTTTCTCTGTAAGTATGTGTTTCGGCAGGGTTCGGCGGGCGGGCCAGCTAGCTCGCCGCGGTGAGCGCCTTGACGTACAGGCAGTCCCGCCGGACAGCCGGGTGGAGCGGGGCTGCCTACCCAGCGGGCGACCTCACTGCACTCCGCTGCGAGCTGCGAGTGTTCGCCCGAGGGTTTAACCTCCTACCCTTTCTCCCCTGAAAACATACGCACGCACACACACACATACATACGAGTTGGGTGCTGCGCTGCACTGTGCCGCGCTATGCCACTAGCGCTCTAAACGGCTTCGCCGTGACCAAAGTACCAAGTCCCGCAGAAGTATGACTCGCAGATGAGGCGCCGGGAGAGGATAGGAGAGACTCAAATTTGCAATAAAAATCAGGTGAAAAGGCGCTGTAATGTCTTAAACCTGCTCTTCTTTTCAGAATCTAGCCTTGTGATAAAGCTGGCCTGGCCAGGGGGGGACAGTCAGCGTCCCCTCCCCCCACTTTGCCTCCCTCACCACGTGCGCGCCGCACGGCGCAGCAGTAAAGGCGTTCTGAACTCGAGGCAGTGCATAGACGCGGGGCGGGGCGGGGCGGGGTGGGGCGGGGCGGGGCGGGGCGGGGCGGGGCGGGTGGGCACGTGCGTCCGCAAGACGGCACGGACGGCCGGGCGGAAGTTCTAAAAACATGCAAAGCCGGCTGAAAATAAACCGGGATGGAGCGCTATGGAATGAAGTGTGTGCGAGAGAGAGCGAGAGAGAGGAGGAGGAGGAGGGCGGCTTGCTTTGGACGGACAAAAGTGCAGTCGCAGTCGTCGGCTCGAAGTTTACTCCCTACTACCTCTATTTTCAGTACGGGCTGCCACAATTAATTGGTTTGCTCTCACGTGCGAAAACTGCAGTTTTGAGTCTCAACTCGGAAATTCCGTCAAAATCAAAACGTGTGAAACGTAAAAGCAGACCGTCAGGAGGGGCGGGACTGCCTATCAGTCCCGCCTTCTGACACTGGCACTGACATTCACTGCGTTCACTGTGCTGAGTTGTGAATACTGCCGCCCAGCAGCCTAGGGCTGGGCGGTTCGGTAAATGCGAAACCGGTTCCCGGTGCGGAGAAAAACCTTTTTACAAAGCGGTGCACCGGTTCGTTGGAAAAAACCGGTTTTTTCCACTGAACCGGTTTTTTAAACCGAACCTGCTTTTAATGAACCGATTTTTTTATATCTTACCCGGTTCTGTAAACTGACTGAAAACTGCGAGTGGCGTCTCTTTCGACGCCAAATTTGACGTTATCCTCTGAACGCCAAATGTTGCGTCCAAAGACGCCAAATGTTGCGTCCAAAGAAGCCAAATACTGGAGTCATCCACCAAAACTTGGCGTCCTCAGGACGCACACTGTAAACAAAATTTGGAAATTTCCAAAAAATATCGAACTAAACAGTTTTGAAAAAATAATTCCCAAAAAGTTCTTGGAAGTGACATTTTCTGACTTTTTTGGGAAATTTTAGAACTGTACCGGAAATGCGAAGGTGGACGAGTGTGACTCAAAAGCCTCACCAACCGTTTTAAGAACGCATATATTTAAAAAGTTGTAGGAATTTCTTAACGAAAGGCTGGAAGAGTTATGGAAATTTCCAAACAATTCGGAAAATCTGTTTTCCAAACAATTTGGATTTCAAATTTTCCAAACTTTTTGTGGTACAAATTTCCCAGTAAATTGTTTGGGAATTCCCGAACAAATTTTTTACAGTGCATTTGGCGTCTTTGGACACCAGATTTCGTCGTTTTCAGACGCAGTTCTCAGTGGAACCGGACCAAACACGAGTTTTTATTAAAAAGAATAATAAATGCAAAGGAAAAGTATGGTTTTGGAAGAGAACAGTATTATTTCAATTGACATAATGTCTTTTAAATTATGGCTAATAAATAGAAAACCTAGTAAAATTACTCGAGTACGGAACCGGTTTGGCGGTTTACCGGTTCGGAAACGGTTTTCGGTGCACCGGTTTTTTTTCGATGTCTGAACCGCGATCCCGGTTCGGAAAAAAACCGAACCGGAAAACCGGTGCACCGGAAAACCGCCCAGCCCTACAGCAGCCCGTCGCACTGCCCGCCTAGGCAGGTTTTGTAGAGTCATAGGGGACACATAGATGTTAAATCTAGGACTTTACGCGACCTCACCTCACCCCCAGGTTTTGTTAGTGGATGTTAGTTTTTGTGAATAATTTAGTGTTTAGTTTTCTAAGCAGCTTAGTTATTAAAGGAGAAATTCTGGGTAACGTAAAAAGGAATTACTCGTATCGATCATTATTTAGTCCTCTTTGAGGTACTTCCCTCATGCCCATCTCGCCAAAAGCTTGACCTTCCATCCTTCCATTCTTGGTAAACGTGCGTGCAGTTTGAAAAGCGCGCGGAAATTCGCATGCTTCGCGTGACTGTCTAATTCCAATATTTTTCAGATATTGATCAATATTGATGGTATTTTATTTGTATGATTATTCTCAGAGGGCACCATTTTCAGGGTCTCACACAGTTATGTGTTTCCTCTCCTTTCCTTTCTAGTAGATATTAGATTTACTCTAGCCACTCCCTGGCTCTCTCCTGTCAAACAGATTGGAGCAGAACAAAAGAAATCAACTAAGCAGTTCGTACTTCGCATAGTACCACAACACAATTTGGCACCAAAATAATTCCTGAGATTCATTTCCAACTGTGTTAAGCCCTTCTGCAATTTTGAAACAGGTTAGAGTGAATATGAAATTGTATGTAGAGCGAAATTAATCCTTCTCGATGCTATAAATTCCTCGATGAAATATATGACGGTGATGGCGGAGATCTTGTTGTCTTTGATGAGCGTCTTCCCCTAATTTTACGTGCTTCTCGAGGACTCTGAGTATTTAAAGACAATTTGCATTCTCTTCAACATAGAAATATACTGTAAAACCTCCCACACACGTTCTCAGATCGTTACTACGCCAACTGTTTTGAGGTTAGGACAAAGACAAGGTGAACATTTATTCCTGGTGCGTGCATCTCAGCCGTCACCCATTCATTCGCTAGTATATCTACGTCCTCAAAAATATTTTACCGAATCCTTTGTATTGTCATGCTTTCATCTTATGATTGGCATGCATGAGTAAGGCCTATCTGACACCCTTATTGATTTGTCAAAAGTTTGTGTACACCTCGATTTGAGGTTAAGTTGCTTTTGAAAGAAACCAAAACAACTTAATTTCTTCGTTCTATGACCACTTTATCCCACCTTGCTAGTGTTTAACTGAAAATCTTAATATCATGAAGTCTCCTGCATATTTTTGTGTCCAACATACTAACATTTAGTAATATTTTAGACTAGTATTTGTTAGCTTACCAAATTGAATATCTCAAAATTACATGTACTCTGTATGCAGGTGAAAAGAAACAACGTGACAGTGGACCTCCATCAACGGGCCCCGGGTGCCAAGCGTGCCCTGCTACCAAGATAGTGGGCAGTAAAAATGCCCAGTGCGACAGGTAATATTAGCTTGGTTTTTTGTTTAAGTTTCAAGATGTTGCGCATACTACATTGAGTGATTATTTTCATCTTTTCTTTTTCTCACAGGCAATAGTACAGTAAATAATGTACATCATAATATGTCAATGAACAATGAAGAATGTGGCATTTGCGATGTGTGGGCACACAACCTGGATAAAGAGTTCCGCACCATCAGGCAAATTGTACAAAAATATAATTATGTTGCAATGGTGAGCTTTTGCGTAGACAAGCATTCTAGACAATTTTTGCAAATATATTCTCAATGTTTCATCATATTTTGTATTTTATTCATCTTCAGGACACTGAATTCCCTGGGGTTGTAGCACGACCTATTGGCGAATTCAGAAGTACAGCAGACTATCAGTACCAACTTCTTCGGTGTAATGTCGATCTGTTGCGAATCATCCAGCTTGGGCTTACATTTTTGGATGAGCAGGGCAAAACACCCAGAGGGCCTTACACCACGTGGCAGTTTAACTTCAAATTCAACCTGTCGTGAGTTGATGTTTTGCTAGAATGTTAGTCTTATGTGCTAGTATTAGTTCTACTTTTGGCATCTACCATCTTGCAGGGAGGACATGTATGCTCAAGACAGTATTGAATTGCTTACCAACTCAGGAATTCAATTTAAGAAGCATGAGGAAGATGGAATAGAACCATTGTACTTTGCTGAGCTCTTGATGACATCGGGTATTGTGCTTATGGACAATATCAAATGGCTTTCATTTCACAGGTAATGCAACTTCTCTTGAAAGAGTGACTACAATTGTAAAACCTTTCGAAGTTCAATTTAGATTACTTTACTATTATAAATAATCCAAATCTAATCTTTTGTTTTAGTGGTTATGACTTCTGTTACCTTCTAAAACTACTCACTGACCAAAATTTACCTGAATCAGAAAGTGAATTCTTTGAACTTCTGAGAATTTACTTTCCTGTAATATACGATGTCAAGGTAAATGTTACTTTATAATTTTTGTGTTCATTTATTGCCTCTTATTGTGATTCATTCTAACTTGTCCAAATTATTGCAGTACCTTATGAAGAGTTGTAAAAATCTGAAAGGAGGACTTCAAGAAGTGGCCGACCAGCTGGAGTTGATGAGGGTGGGTCCACAGCACCAGGCTGGAAGCGATTCCTTACTAACGGGGATGGCGTTTTTCAAAATGAGAGAGGTCAGTGATCTGTTATTTTCCTGTGTAAGTAAATGTATGTGGGTATGTTAAAGGCAGTATACTGATTGAGTCCTTTACTTTCCAGATGTTTTTTGAGGACAATATTGATGATGCCAAATACTGCGGACATTTATATGGCCTTGGTACTACATTTGTGATAAATGGCAACAGTTTCATCGATAATGGTGACAACCACAATGGGTCCCAGTAATGTAAGCTCTGTTACTACATTGAGGAACTTATTCCATGACTAAAATTTAGTCGAGCGCATGATTTCATTCCTCAACAAATCAATCATTGTTGTGTGCATTCAAATCCAAAATTTGAGCACCTTTATTGCAGATCCTGTCAGATTTTATGAGAAACCTGACTAGTGATCTAAGGGGAAAACAATATTAAAAAATTAACTTATGAGGTCTCTTTTTAGACATTTTATCTTTGGTTTCCTATGTGATAAAGTTATCCAATGAATTGTCATATTGCCTGAGTTTCAGAGGCTTTATAATTTTACAATGAAATGTTTTTGTGGGTTGTCCCAGGGGTGTGGTGCAAATTGCATCAATCTTTGTCATCTGTACAGATTTTTATGATTCTCACCACTGTAATGTATATAAACCAATTTTATATTTGTGCGTACAGCATAAATGCTCTCATTCCATGAACTGTTAGTGAGGGAACACTCTTAACATTTTCTTATCAAATTTTCATTTTAATTTTCATGAGAGATAACTTCCGTATCATTGTACATTGTCATTTCATCATAAGTTCTAATTTGCCATCTATTTTCTGAATTTGTTAAGAGAATGTAATGCACTATGACTGCTTTTCTTAAGTGTACCGATCATTGGTGCTGTGAAGGGTCAATCCTCTAGATGTTAATTGTTTAGAATCTTTTTTTTTCTCTTTTTTTTTTTCAAATTGCTATTTTTGTGTTGTAGAGAAGTACATGTGCAGATCTTAGAGTCTGTTAGCATGTCATTTTTATCATTAAAACAAACTCATTACGTGTCATCTCGCTTTCTTTTGGAACCCTTATAACATTTCCTGCTAAAACACGGTCATTTTGAAGATGTCTCACAATATGAAAGGTGACTAACACATGGACTCTACTGGATTGTTCACAGGAGGGAGGTTTGTAACAGAAGAAGATGGTCAAAGAGATGACATCAGTGCAGTTGCAGGCAACAGCACTGTGTTTCCATCCTATTGTCGCTCTGTTCAACACCTAGTGAAAAGAAACTGCAAGAGTCCAGCCCCTTTAGTCAGCTTTCTTCTTTTAATACAAAACTTTTCTACCTGCTAGTTTGTACAAAAACTGGTGTGTAATGACTGTGATTTTTAAATATGCAATTTTTACAAAAAATTTAAAAAAACAATAAAAAAAAAGAGAATATTCCTGCAAAGCAGGTCACCGTAACACCTATGTGTTTCTTCTTACTGTTAATTTGACACTGAACTACCTATAAAATGACCGCGATCTTAATCCTTTCAATATCTGTATTATGTAAATCTTGTAAAAAGACAGTTATTTATAAATTTGTATCATAGCAACTTTGGTTGAGAATGAATTTTGTATAGTCTCAGAGATGATTTGCTCAGTGTAATGTGTTTTTTCAGAGGTATCTTCATGTATTTGCAACACTTTTTAAGAACCTGATTGTGTGAAATTTCCATCTAGCTAATAATGAAATGCTCTGATATAAGGTAAACGGAAAAGATGCTTGTGAAATGCTGTTTATGTACATAGCTTTTAACAAGGAGAAAAAAAAAACACCCACGGACAGATCTCGAAATAGAAACAAGAATGCAAAAACATTATTTTTCGTCATTTGCGTAGACAACCTTGCCCGCCCAAACTGCTAGGGGTCCCCCACGCTGCTGTGCCGACCCGTCCTGACCGAAGACATGGAAGCTGCACTGGCGCCGCTGGCGCTGCCCACCCTGGCCGAGCCCGTGGAGGCCTTGCTCCTGGCCGGGGCCGTGGCCGCACCGAGCCCCAGGCGACCCAGCTTGGCCTTCATGAGGCGGAGTGGGTCCGAGACGTCGAGCCCGCGGGCGCGCATGCGCGAGCTGACGGGCAGAGGCCGCGAGAACTGCAGCGGAGTCTCCTCGGGCAGCTTGAGGGCAAGGTGCGGCGCGCAGTGCCAGGCCAGGGTGCGCATCTGCTTGTAGGACTTGTTCTGCTCGGCGCGCACCTGGCGCAGCGCGGCCTGCGCGTCCATGGGCAGCAGCAGCAGCGCGCCGCCGGGTCCGCCGCCGGGTCCGCCCCCGGAGGCGCCCGCCCCCTCCGCCGCCGCGCTCAGGCTCAAGCCGATGGCCTCGAGGTCCAGCGGACGCAGTCCCAGCGCGCGCAGGGAAGCCACCTCCTCCGGATACAGCCCGTTCTCATCCGGGACCGGGCGGTGGGAGGCGGGCTCCGGCGGCGCGCCCCCGCCCGGAGTCGCCATCCGGGCGCCGACCAGGCGCGGCGACGCCGGTGGTTCGTCCTCCTGGAAGAGGCGGTCGTCCGGGAGCGGCCAGTCCTCGACCGACTCCGGCAGCGGTGACGTGGACTTGAGGAGGGCGTCGATGGGAACTTCGCTCTCGTCGGCGTCGGCGTCGTCGTCGTCGGTCCCTTGGTCCCCAACCTGGGAGTCCTCCGATGAAGTGTCCTCGGCGGCGGCCTCCGTTTCCTGGGCGCTGTGTCGCCGCCGTGGTGTGGAGATCTGCCCCTGCCCCTCCGCGGCGCGGGGAGACGCGAGCGAGCAGCGGCGGCGCGCACCCCGGGGACTGCAGGCCGGGCCGGGCGAGAAGGAAATCAGCGCAACTACAGGCATGACACGTGAGTCCTGAATGTCTTAAATGTGACGGCGGGTCGGATACGTACGAGGCCACGGAGGAGGGCGGCGACAGGAGCGACGGCGACCAGGACTCTGGGACCGCGGGCGACTGCTCCCTCCGCGGCGGCGCCAGCGTCCTACTCGCCCTGCTGCCGCTCCCGCTCCCGCAGGAAGTCCTGCTGTTGCCGGGGCTCGTGCCTCCCGACTCGAGGCTGCTCGTCCCTTCCCCAGGGGGTCGGTGCGGGGGTGGCGGCGGCCAGAGCCTGATGAGGACCAGCTCGCCGCACAGGGCCGCGACCAGGACGGCGCTGCCAGCACCAGCGCGTCCCCGCCCCGGGGCCCCCGGGGTCCGCGGCGGTCCCGGGTACAGCGACCTGGCGCCGTACTCCACGCACCGCCCGGGCACGCGCACGCACGTGAAGGGGAGCGCCACTGTCTGCACGCACGTGTGCTCCGAGGAGTGCCACACCTTGAGCGTCTGCAGTCGAACAACACCCTAGTAGTAGTTTTTTTCGCGGCCAACTTCTCATTCATAATGACCTACGGCCCCGTCCGCTTTGAAGATAGGCTGTACCGCACGCAAGAGTGTGGGAGGGTTGCCTACTCGCGGACCGTGAGGCGCTACGTTCATAGTGAGGCTGAGGGCAGACCAAGCTCACCCCGTACAGGTCCATGCTGACGACGAGCTGGTGCACTATGGCTACGTCCAGCACGGGGTGCTTGTGGCCGTGCAGCGTGGCCTGCGGCTGGCTCGGCACCAGCGGGTTCCAGAGGCGCACCAGCGCGTCACGGCCGCCCGTTACCAGCAACTGCTGAGACCGGTCCAGCACGAAACAGCTGACACCCTGCAGGCAGCGTCAGCTCAGTCAGCCCAGCCCAGGTGACGACACAGCCGGCCGGCGCCCTCTGTCCTGTCCCGCCCCGCTCACCCTGGACAGGCTGAAGACGTACGGCTCCCTGCGGCCGCCGAGGTGCCTGATGACGAGGGTGCGCTGGGGATCTCTGCTGCCGGACACGAGCGTGTCGTTGTGGGCCTCGTAGCACAGTCGGCAGACCGCATCGCCGTGAACCTGACGTGGACCACGCGTGAGTTGTACTCGGTACTACCTGCTAGCGTGTCTCGCACCCTGGACGGCAGGGCAGACCCACACCTTGTGCTCCTGCTGCACGGTCACCCAGTCGGCCTGCTGCCGCAGCTCGGGCCAGAAGAAGAAGGTGCTCTTGTTCTCGGCGTCGGGCGGGCGGAGCAGCGCGCGCTTGGGCTGCAGGAAGGCCAGGGTGATGACGCTGCCGGCCTCGTCGCCCAGGAAGAGACGGGACGGTGTGCCGGCCGCGGCGTCCCCGGGGGCGTAGGCCAGGCAGCGCGCCGCCGCGGGCAGGCTGCGGACCTCGCAGCGCCGGCAGTGCAGCAGCCGCGACGCGTCCAGCATCGCCAGCGACCTGCGCGGCGCAGCGCAGCGGAGGGAAGGACCAGCCACGGGGGAGTCACATGTCGGTGTGGTGCAAGCGACGCAACATTGAGCTCTGCATTGAATGGCCGGTTATCATTTCGCACTTGGGCACGCTTACCTGTCCGACGAGGCAACGACTAGCATCTGGGCGTCCGGAAGGAAGACGGCATCGTTGACCCACACGGTGCGCTGCCGGGGCTCCCGCAGGTCACCCTCGCGACCGATCCCGATCTACCTTGTAAATACCCATCGTCAACATCCGTAGTTTGTAATTTTTAAAAATCAATGCGTAGTTGTTGGAGATGGAATTAAGTGTCCAAACTTTTCATCTCCACTTCTCCTAAGGGTAATGCCCCGTAAAATAAGGCTATTATATACCTTGGCGTGCGGATGTGTGAAGCCCATCTCCAGCGTGTACGAGTCCAGCAGCGACAGGGACGCGTCGTACACGCCGACGCGTCCCAGGCGGGAGATGACGGCGTAGCAGAACGTCGAAGCTGTCTTCAGCGACACCACGCAGACGACGGCCTCGCGCTAAGGAAGTTTGGGGTGTAACATATTTTGACAGAATTTTTTTTGGTTTTGACGAGAGGGCCTCCTCACCCTGCAGTGTTGCGGCCGTGTGAGCCGAGGGCTGCCCTGCACGGGCTGCCATCGCGACCCGGTCGCAGGCGACGCGTTGTCCAGCTCGTCCAGACACCTGGCGAGGTCGTCCGCATCTGTAAATCGCGTTTCCACCCATTGACATTACGCCGTGTTTTCACCAAACGACATCACCATCACGGTGTCCCGGACCCATGTAGTCGCCATTCTCCAGCCGGATCCGGTGCGAGGCGTGCGGGCTGCGCGCGGCCGTGCCGAGGTGGGCGCCGTCGCCGTGCGAGGACACGTCGTCGTCGTGGTGCTGCTGGTCCTCGACGAGGTCGGCGAAGCTCTCCACGTCGCTGAGACTCCTCGCCGCGGGGTCAAAGTCGGACGACATGTTGTAATCTACCCGTCCCTCTCCCTCCTTGTCCGTCCTGGAGATGTTAGGGCGAGAAGAGAAAGGGGCTGAGTGGCGCCGGTCCGGCCGCCGTGGCACGCCTCGCACGACAGACGTAAATGTGATACAGACACCATCGATCTAACAGGACTTCGTGTTGCCGCTCCGCCGCCCGGCAGCGCCCTCAGCGGCTCGGCTCAAAAGTGCCGCTTTACCGGCGCTGCCAACACTCTGTTTACTGCTGTTCACTCAGCGACGGTCGGTAAGCCCTTTCGCTCGGAACGCCACGGTGTTTCCATTCTTCGCGAGATCACTAACGTCCGGGACAAAGCATGGGGCACCGAAATCAAACGCTTTGCCTGTTCCTCGCATGTCGATTTATCATACCACAGCCTTAAGAAAAGGCCCCCTTACACAGTGAAAGGCGATACCAACGTGAATTCACCTCTCTCTCAGTGGTTGGTGGGGCTGGGAGTCGGAAAGCAGGTGTAACCCGTCGTCTGAATTGTCAAATTTAAGTTTATATTTTGGTTTTGTATCGTCGGATGACTTCTGGCAAAGAAACAATGGGGTAAGTTCAGTTTTAAGTTTGAAAGACCAACTCATTCCAAGTTCTGGGAAGGAATTGAACCGAGCGAGTTTAGAAATAATACCTCTCTAATATGTTGTTGTTGAGGATACTCCCATCACAAATTCTAACCTGCCAAACTCTGCTGGTGAATAAAAATCGATCTTTTTTTCTGCCTGATCAAAGGAAAAACTTTAAACGATTAACAGTGTTTTATTTTTGACTTACGCACTCGTGTCTTTAAGTGTGTGTATTTTCTGATTTTTGAATGTGATCATTCTAGCAATTTTAGCTATGTTAATTTTCTGTGCAATTCGCCTTAAATTTAGAAAAGCAGCATACACCATTTGGATTGCTTCATATACGTCTCTCTTTGTTCTTGGAACTTTTAAAGTAATTGACAATTAAAATTGTTCTAACAATTGATATTTGTTTGGTTTACAGTGAACAGCCCATCTTCACCTGCAAAGCTCATGTTTTCCACATTGATCCCAAAACCAAACGGTCTTGGATACCAGCATCAAGCTCCGCCGTTAGTGTCTCCTTTTTCTATGATTCAACACGCAACCTGTATCGTATTATCAGTGTTGAAGGCACAAAGGTAAACTAGTTATATTTACCATGATATGTATTCTAAGTACATCAATGCAAATTGTTAACATATTTTATTTGTTGATCAGGCTGTTATTAATAGCACAATTACACCTAATATGACATTTACTAAAACATCTCAAAAGTTTGGTCAATGGTCAGATGTTCGAGCTAATACCGTATATGGTTTAGGATTTGCCACCGAGGTAGAATTAAATAAGGTATGTTGCTTATATAATTGTTTTTAGTAGTAGTGGTGTATTTTTAAGGATAAGCCACCAGTGTATTAATTTTGGTCACCATTTCCAGTTTATTGAAAAATTCCAAGAAGTCAAGGAAGCTACAAGACTTGTTGGTAACAACAAACCAACCACTAACGGCCAGAGCACTGGTGTTACTCCTGTAACAAGTGCCAATGCAAGTCCTGTTAGTACCAGGGCTGCAAGTGGCTCTGTCCAGGTAGGTCAAGCCGATTCTCAGCAGTTGTTAGAGCCTCCTGGTGCTCACCTCAACAACAGTGGAACTGCCACAATCAAAGTGGAAGGAGAAGGTGGAACTTCACATGTTCGTAGCCAATCACTCTCAGCAGGAGAAAGTCCAAAACATCAAGTGGGAGACAAGTCGTCAGCACCTCTGGGATCTGGCGAGGCACAGTTAAAATATGAGAATGATCGACTGAAGCTTGCACTTGCTCAGAGGTATCCAATAATTTTAAATTTTACAATTTAGCCTGAATGAAGTTTAGAGGTTTCTTTCTCTTCTTTTAATTTATTTGTGGGTGTATTTCTTTAAATCTAATTTATTTTATCATTTTAGCTCTGCAAATGCTAAGAAATGGGAAGTAGAACTTGCAACCCTAAAGAGCAATAATGTGAGGTTGACTTCAGCTCTTCAAGAAAGTACAGCCAATGTAGAGGAGTGGAAGAGGCAACTTCAAAGTTACAAAGAAGAAAACCAGCGTTTGAAGACCCGCTACCTAGAACTAGAAGCAGCAAAAGGTTAGATTTGGATTTTCTAAAAATAATAGTTTACAATACAAATAGGTTTTTTATACTTATAATTATGTCTCTTTAAAGGGAGCACTGAGGCTGCTGTAGAGCTACGCAAAGAGTTGGCAACACTCAGGCTACGAATTGAAACTATGGAAGGTGAGATTTCCACCAAAGATGAAGAGATTAAACGCCTTAATATGCTGAAGCAACAGCAACAACAGAATGCAGCTCCTGCTGAGGAACGAATCAAGGTGAAGAATTGATTTAGGCAACCATGAAAGCAGTTGTGACAAGTTTCTTACTGTTTGTTTATGATATCTTTCTTTGGTTTCTCAGAGTCTCCAACAAGACAATGCAGAACTTCAGGCAGCCATGTCACTAGCTCAAGCGCAATTAGAAACTGCATTAGCAGCTCAAGATTCCCAACGAAGAGTCATTGACACTCTTAATAACCAGCTGGCTGGACGCATTCAAGAGCTCACCATGATTCATCAAGAAATGACAACAGCTTTGCAAACCTGAGCTAATAACAGCTCTACATCTAGCTGAATTTTCAGATGTGTTTTGAGTGCATGCCTTAAACATTTTAAAGGATCACATAAAGCAGCTTATTTGGGCTGTACAATGTCATTATCTGTCTATGCCTGATAACTTTGCTTCTGGCATGAAGTTAGGCACATTCTAAAGAGTACATTCTTCTTTTGAAAAATGAACAGCTGTTCTCTTACTCAAAAAGGAATTCCATTACATTTGTTCTCAGGCCACGTATGTGAAGTACATTTGAATGTTTAAGAGGTAGATCTAGCTTAAGTACAGGCCTATTGGCTTCAATTTTACATAGATATAATAGTTGATTATCTAAAACAATTGAGAACAGTTTTTATATCTTCTTCTATGCTCTTTTCCCCTCTTCATTCTTCCATTCTAAATCTTATCTATTTTAGACGATGACAGGCTAAATGCCGATTCTGTTACAGTGTATTAGAAACATAAATACTGTAATGATTAATACATACCCTTTTAATGAAGGCCCTTGAGATGTTATATCTTTATTATAAATGGCATGTATGTATGATAAAATGAATACCCTGTGCATATTTAAAGTTATAGTGTAATGCTAAAGACACAAATTTTATTAATGACAGAACATAACCAGTACATTTGAAAGCCAATCTTATGTCTCCCTAATAATAAGTGCAATAAGCAGAGCTCGTAAACTCTTTTTAAAGTTTTGAAATGAAAGATTATTTAAATCTAAAATTGTCACTACCTGTGAAGCATAAAGAGAACCAATATGTATAACTAAAGGTAGTAAACCTATCCAGTGTGTCAGCATTATAAGAGATTGAATTTGTAATGCCTGACGAGAGCATCAAACAGTGGTGTATGTTTCATCTTAGTGATTTTACCAGTTTGGAATTACATGTTTATAAAACTGGTCCAGTTTTCAGAAATTTTCTTCTTGAATCTAAATGATTCCAGAACAGCTATTTGCTTTGCATTTTAAAATTTATTTTCTTTGCAAGATTTGGTCATTCAGGATTTAAAAATAAAAAATATTGTTGGCAGTTTTATTTTTTTTGTCATGAGCTGCAATAAACAATTTTTGTTGTTTTGTAAAAGAACTATTCATCTTTAAATTGTCTTTTCTTTTAAAATGTTTTCTTTCTTATTTAAGGTTCTAGTCATTACTTTTGACTGAAACATATTAATTCATTCGTATCTGGAATGAAAAGTCAAACTGGCATTGCTCTGTTTCAAAGTCTGTATCATTAGGACAGCATTATTTAGTTTTGTAGTTGATATGTTTTATTACCATTATTGTGACATCATTATTGTTTTTATTATACTTCTTAGTTTCATATCCTCCCATTTACTTTTTTTTATGACTGGGGAGCAGAGAACTGTTCTGTATATGATGTAGAGTTTGCTGAGAATGCCCCCCTTTTTTAGTTAAACAAATTTGTTGTATTGGTATATTATTGATACCTATGAATCATACATGTTATATTTGATTGTTAGCCCATAACATATTTAAATCCATGTGGCTGCTTTTGTTTCTATTTTACTTTATGCTCAGCTGTATAACTCTACCAGAAGAGGAATATTACGTTATGTTTGGATTTGCAACAGTTAACATCACAAGTAAGTACAATATTTATATAAAAGAAAATTGCATTGCATGGTAGCTGTGTAGTGTATCAGATTTTTTCTGTCAAGTGACCAAGATAAGAATCTCTGGAAGTTTACCAAATGTCATCTCTGATTTGTCAACACTGGTTCACACTTGTTGTCTGTTTTGAAACAGTGTTATATTTCCTTGTAACAGTATTACCTGGTGTATTATCTCAAATTTCTCATAGTATTATGGAAGACTTTTTTATAAGTACAAATGGTAGATTAGTCAGCTTACGGCATTGGAAGTACACTACCTTATCTCACAAGACTAAGATCGCATTTATTTTTGTGTTACGTTTTTGCTGATAAATTGTTTTAGTATCATTCAACCTATCCATGCATCATAGCATTTTTGAACCCATGATGCAGATGAGATTTGAAATACCAGTATGTCTTCTTTTTTTATAAAAATAAAAAAAAAAAAACAGAGAAAGAAAAGAAATTGTCAGTTTAGGGTAATAACTTGTAGGAGGCAAACTTTCCTCACAGCCAAACCAGATTCAACTCACATAATTAATGATAAAGCAGTATTTGTAAAAGATTGCATCCTTTATTATTATATTAATCTCATAAAGCAATCCAATTGAAAGTATTGTTGCAATATTATAATTATTATTGTATGTTCTTGTTAAAGCTTTTGTTTTTCTGACAGCATTTATTTATCTATCTACATTAGTTGCCTCTACAGAGGAAGGTGCTTTAACATCATTTGTGTCATTATAAAACTCTGTTCACTGCCCTTTGATGAATGAGGTTTATTTATAAAACAGTATTCCATTTGGTGTTCACAATTCAAGTGCTTTTAAACTGGAAGACTTCTACTATCATCAGTGAATCTGAAATTTTTTGACTTGTGCTGAAAAAGCTTTAAATGTAAAAAGTGATATAAATTCTTGAGATAAATGTACTTGTACACACTATCAAAAAATCAAAAAGTCTTGTATATTGCTTTTACTGCACTTATGGTCCAACACAGTGGGTATCTTCAAGTCAAATTTGCAAAGAGTTGTAAACCCTGTTGTTATAAACAAATGTAACAGTGTAGTAATGAGAAAAACAAATAAAAATTTCAGCAAAAAAATAAAAACATGTATATGTTAGCGGTAATGTTAGGAACATATATTTATACATGTAAAACGTCATTGGACACCAATATATTTTTATTATTATTCTTTTAAAAGCAATATTCTACAAGGGCCATAGTGGGTGTACTATCACTAGCACCATCTGACTCCTCAGGAATAAACGAAATTACGTCAGGTGACCGGTAGCTTGGATCGTCATCTCGACCATCTGTAAAACGTGGCGATGCTCACAGCAGAGGTTCAACTCTCGACTCATCCCTCCCCCCTAAAAAGAAGGAAAGATACCTGGCCAAGAGCACTGCCACTTACCTCTACGTCTGGAGGGCTGGCGAGGGCGAAACACACCGCCCTGGAGATGTCCGAGGCCTTGAGCAGGCGCTGCACCTCCTCTTCGGGTATGGCGTCCCTCAGGTCGTCGCCGAACATGTCGGTGAGCACGGGGCCGGGGCTCACGCTCTGCAAGGACACGGCCGTCTCAAATCGCCTCGTGCTGGCTACGGCCGGCGCGGGGCACCACCGTCCTCCACTAGCCACAAGGAGGCTGAGGGGGTACCATCAGCCACGAGGAGCTCCGGTAGCTTTCTGACTCACCGTGACTTTGATCCTGTAGCCGTCGCCGTGCATGTGCTTCAGCTCGTTTCGCAGCCCCTGGCAGATGGCGGTGACGGCGTGCTTCGAGCCGGCGTACAGCGCCACGCTGAAGTCGGGCTTGTCGAAGACGGGTACGAAATGGCCCAGGAAACTGCATTCACCGTCCGGGTCAGAAACTGTGTGGCGGCAGCCGCGGCCCACCCACACTCCAGAGCGTGCCGCGCGTCGCGTCACTTACGCACCTGTTGATGGTGACGATGTGCCCGTCCGTGGTGCCGTGCTTCTTCATGTTGTTGATGGCCTCCCTGCAGCATGACGTCACCCCCAGGATGTTGGTGTTGACGATAGTGGCCATGGACTCGTTGGACATGTCTGCAACGATCGGGGCGTTGGTTCAAGCAGGGGCAGGAGGCAGCATGAACGTGTGATATAAAAAAAAAATTATTGCCGAGAGAGAGAGGGCAAAATCGCTGTCAAGCCCAATCCCTAGCCCCAGCCCCAGCCGACCTTGGACAGGTGTCGGGATCATGACGCCCGCGTTGTTGACCAGCACGCTCACGGCGCCGACCTGCTCGTCGATGTGCTTGAATGCGGCCTGCACGTCGCTCGTGTCGGACACGTCGCAGCGCACGCAGAGCAGCTCCCCGGGGACCCCCTCGTCGGCCAGCTCATCCGCGAGCTCCTGAATGGGGCACGACACGAGAGGAGTCAAACTGGTTTCAGTAATAAGAAATGTTTTCTTAATTTACTTTTATGGATGTGAAAGTGTGTCTACTCCTGGGAAGATGCAGCCCTGAATGGAACACCCGCCCCTTATCTTCGTGCAAGCCAACGCTAGGGTGAGTTTAAAAATTAATTTTCTACTTTCTCTGGGCCCATATAACCACTTATGGGGTTACGCAGTTACGCGACATTTTTGTCCAACGAAAATGCCAAGGCGAGGTTTGATTCCTTCGAATGTCGCTCGTGCCGTCCTTCTACTCACCCGCAACTTGTCCTCGCGGCGCGCCAGCCCCACGACGCGCACCCCGGCGCGCGCCAGGTCCCGCGCGACCGCCGCCCCGATGCCCGCGCTCGCCCCCGTGACCACCGCCACCCGGCCGCTCCACCGCGCCATGCCCTCCATGCCCTCCAGCACACGCGCCCCCTGCCCTGCCCTGCCCTATCCGCGAGTCACGTGACGGTAGCCTCGCGCCCTTCCTCCACCCGAGTGCGACGCGGACGCGGGGATACGCCCTTAGCGCGCCGCGGCGGCGGCGCAAGACGAGACCGCGGTGATCAGGACGACTTGTCCAGGAGGTGAGAAGGCGCGACCGTCCGACCGACAGGCGCTTCGAACCGACACTGGATGGCGCCATGGCGCCGTGAGGTAGGTGGAGAGAGAGCGAGAGGGGGCGGGGGGGCAGGAGTAGGCGGCGTGGGGGAGGGAATGCCGTCCCGTATGCAGCAGCAATTATATTCCTCTCGACAGTCCCCGACAACCTTCAAGGTCGGTAACAACGTGTTCTGCGCAGCGGCAGCTGCTGCGCTGTTCCATGGAGTTACTTAGTTGCGTAGACCGGTTTGCCCCGAGGCTCTGACTCTGTCCATGCTCGCCACATGGCAGCTACCGGGGGCTGCCTACGTGCAAGGCGCTACACTGGATCGGTTTACTTTCCCCTGTCCCCTTTTCTCAATTTACGGAACACCCTACGTGTCGCCATAAACGGGGAGGAATAGTGCGCTAGTGCTCTTCATTCATACCATTCATACCTCCTCACTATTCATAACTCGGCTCCAAAAGCCCCCTCGTTATCGAGCGGGCTCGATGTCGGGTCGTGTGGCAAGCCACTTTGGTCTGAATTATTGGGCATCGACGATGTATATCGTGTCGCAATCTTGTTGTGGGTCGGGGCGGGGCGGAGTGGGGAACAACTGCACAGAACCGTGAGTCACCCGGAGCAGTCGCCATACATATTAGAAGGGGCGGAAGGCGAAACGATCTGCTCGTCAGTCGCACGCCCTATTGGATAAATTGCGGGTCGTAAAATATTCGATCAGAAAGGGCAAGGATCCACCTAATTTCTATCGGAAATTCGGCACGAGTAAATAAATTTTTAAACGTAAAAATTCAATTTGAAACAGGTCACAGATGAAGCAATGCCGCACCACCAATGCCGGGCGGCGGCTTGCGGTGTACGTTGGGTGGCCTACCTTTCTTCAGCCCCAAGAGTAGGCTGACCCGTATCACTTCACTTCTCTGCTGGTATGCACAATGGATGGGGGATTGTGAGAGCGGTTACTCAATGTGAGGAAACCAATAATAAAAATAGCATAATACACACCCAAGTTTCTAACATTTATTTTTTAACACTGAGATAAACATGAAATTTCCAGCATCTGATGGGGAATTACAATCAAAAGTTATAATTATTTTAACAGAAATTAATCTTCTTAAGGAGTCATAATCATAAATCTAAAATACAGTAATCAGCCCAATTCTTAGACCAGCTTTCCCTTCTTTTACACAATAGCACTTAGTCTTAAGGCCTAAAAACCCACATCACAATGTAAGTAGTAATGGTTCTCATTAGCCTAGGGGAAGTATTGCTGCAGTATGCAAGAATGTCAGGATTAATTATGTTGCGAAATAGCACGGTCTAGTTTTCACATCTCACAATTTGTTTTCCTTTAACTGATAAGTTTTGATTTTTAACCCTGTCGTTTTGCCTAATTTTGTTCATTAAGATTAGACATTAGCAAAAGAATATAGAAGACAAAAAGTTATAATGTTATACAGCACTCCAGAGTGGCCCACATTCTGCAGTAATTTTACTTTTTGTTTCTGTTCTTGATGTTAATTCTTTAATCTATCACTTCCTTGTTTCTATTTGAGCAAATACTTTCAAACCTTCTTGAAGACTATTCGACATGATAAACAGAACTACTCCTGATGCTTTCCTTAGGATTGCTTTTCTGGATTTGCTGTCTTGTGTTTGTTTCAAAGACCTAGTTTGAAATAGAAGGTTGCCTTTCGTGATACTACTATATACACACTGTTCAGAAACAAGTCAATATAATGAAGGTTCACCTTTCGATAACATAACATACAAATCATGAATCAAACTTCAGAGGTATCAAAGTCTATAAAATTATGTTATCCTTCAAAGTTAAAATTTCACTGATTTGTATTGAAACAGAGCCATTAAAATTTTAAACACACAAGAAAATTTTTCAAAGTTATGTATCAGTAAAGAGCACATTACACAGCTGCGCAAAAAAAGGAAAAGGAAAAAAGGTTGGTTACGTTCAATCAAGATCACGGGACTCCCAGTTTTTCAGGCTCACTATGATTGGACAATCAGGGTACAGTATTCAGTTAGGCTGTGGATTTACACCACACATTCAGATTACTGGTGGTTAAATTTGAGGTTTGTGAAATACAAAAGGTGATCTCAATGTCAGTAATTGCACTTAAAAAGCACACTTTTGAACAGTTTATAAATGTTTTCTATTATATAGAAACATATGCATCACTCTAATAGGGGAATTTCTAGTAATACAAATTTACAACTAATTCACACAGGGACGGACAATTAAAATAGGTCAATAAGAATAATGTTTTCACAATAAATTTAGGGAATGTCAAAACACTTGGGGAGCCAACACAACAGCATTAATATTATCAAATAACTTTTGACTGTAATCAAAATCATAATAATTAACAATGATCAAAGTATAGAAATGTTCATGAACACTGTAAAGCTAACCAGGTTTTGAGATACCTACAAATCTTCTGATAGATAGATAGATAGATAGATAGATATATAGATAGATAGATTGATAGAGAGAACAGAAAAACCATAGGAATGCATTTGAAAAGACCCGTTACTTATTCAGGCATGCATGCAGGGAATGCATGTACCTAGGCGAAGGGTAAACTTGTCTAAAATTGGCTTCTTATCAGATAAGTTTACCACCTAAAATTTTCTCCAGATTCAGAGTCTGCAAAGTAAGTTTCTGACAATTCATGAGGGAGTCTGTTAAATCACAGTAATTACTACTGAATAACTATGTAGAATAAACAATTATCACAAAGACATAAAATTACAATACAAACAAGTAAATGCAGCAGCCTTGACTGTTCAAGTAATAATTGTAACAAAAATACGTAGAAATAAGTAGAAATTGGCTATAACTTGGCATCATACGTTAGAGGGGGATTCTAGGAATCTCTATTCCAATAGATAATTTGGAGACCTTTTCTTCATTAGGACCATGGTAACTTAAAATAAACCTTATCATGCATGATGACACATCAAATGTGAAATCTTTGCAAGAGAAAAAAATCCTTGACATAAATGACATGGTGTGCAAGAATCACAGTAATGTTGGTCTCATGTGATATTTCTGACTTTGGATGGATTTAGCTTCTAACATGACTGCCCTCTGAATAATTGACAACTCATTAATAAAATTATAAAATGTCTTTATCAAGACTAGTGATCTCATGTAATTGTTGATATGACCAACAACATGACAGATGAATTCACAAGACGAGCACACTTTGGCACTCATTGACAAAAATTTGACAACTGTACATTGATTAGCTCAAATCAAAAATAAATGCAAGGCAGTTCACACATTACACATTACAGCCTCAATGCCTAGTAATTTTTCCCTTCAATGTGCACATTGCAAGCAAACAAGATGAATAAGCACATTGTAATTTCCAACTTAATCTAAAGTAATTGAATTAAACACAGTATTATGAAAAATAGGGTACAGTATATGATGACAGTAGGTGGCAAAACAATCATTTAAAAACTGCTCCCTCTAGGACTGATGCTAGTTTTTTTCAGTCTAGAGCAGCTAGAGCTCAATCATCTAATACACCTTTAAAAGGGAAGGGGGAGGGGAAGGGGATGGAAAGGACGGGATTGAAGCTGTCCTAGACAAGACTAGTTGTTACAGGTACTGTTAATTGTTTTTAATTATCAGATGACACTGACCAGCAGCGTCAACCAATAACATAATTTTGATACCATGACAGATTTCAGTCACAATACTTTTGCAAATTAGTAATCATATATAATATAGATATTTTTGACACAATAAAAAGTCATACAATAATGATTATATCACGCAAAAAGGGTACAATTTTTAAGTCTAACTTTGCATAATTTGAATCAATAAAATATAAATGTACTGTGCTGTGCACGGACATATAAAAAAAGGAGAAAAAAAGAAGGAAAATAGAAGGAAAAAAATACGAGCAAAGTATGTTATTAAAGGTGAAGTAGATAACCAGATTATGCACACCCCGTAAAATACAATTAAAATATCTGATACATCTACTCTGTTCCTCTATACATGAAAAATAAGCACCTGAGACAAACACAGGGATGAACTTAAGACTCAGGTATTCAGGCTTTGCCTTTAAAATTAGAAATACATACTTTAACATTTCATTGATAAAAAATAACTTCATAGTAATTAAATCATTGTTTCTAGTTCCCCAAATCCAATTGAATTAAATAATTATAACGATCCAATATGCTACTACACTGTTAAAATTATTTAAAAAATTGCTTTTATTACTGCTTTTTTATAAAACCACCTGACACATTGGGTATGTGCTTTACTGCAATAACAGCCATCAAAAAATGACATGTACTTGAAGATTTATAAATTTTTTTTACATCAAATTACATTTTAAAACAGCAGGTGGAAAAGTTATGTCAGCAATGAGGAAAAATTAATAACTGTTTTTATGTTATTTAATGCTCTTTAAACCTCTGCATAATGCTTATGAGAAGGCAGCTTGTGATTTTTCCTCTGTTGCCAAGCAAGTTGCATGGCCCAAATGGCAAGAGGTCGCATATAACCAATGGCTCGATAGTGACCCTTTTCATACAATGCTTCTGGTGTCTCAAAACCTAAACCTATGCGATTATATACTGTATTGAACATACCTCCTGCAGTTAGGAAAGCTTCTTCTTCCATATTCTGTGGACAGTGATGAAGAAAAGTTAGAGATGAGGATAAAACAACAAATACATTAAAACACAAAATGAGATGTTCCATACAACTCACCTCATGAATCATTAGGGCACACAGACCATAGACCACACCTGTCCAAACTTCCTCACTTTGCATGGTAGTTGTATCAACTTGACCTGATGGTAACACTCCATTTACAGCCCCCATCCTACCTTCACAGAATCCCATAACATTCAACCGGAAAATTGTTTTTAACGCAGATTTGACATTTTCTGAAGGGAACACCTGTAAAGCAAACCATAATAAATAAAAACGTAAGAAAAAAATTCAAAGTGAGAAAAAAAGTGCTTTTTATCCACTTTCATTAAGATGTCACATTTACCTCGTCAGTGACGCCACATGCTCGCAGATACCACTGTCCGCAGAGCTGATCTGACATAACAGACTTAGAATGACTAGATTGGGAAGAGTCAAAATCATAATATTGCCCTAAAGAAACAAATAGAAGTAATGTCAACATAAAATCATTAAATCGTTATAATATGCACTTCATACTAAAGAATAGGCCAGACCATTCCATAATTTTTCTTCAAAAGACTGCTTTCCTCTTTCCAGTAAAGCGGCATATTTGTCTATGGCATCAGTGTCAGCAAAATGAACAGCCATTTTATGCATACAGTAGAGAGCTGCAAGCCAAAGGCTACCACAATAGGCACTGCAAATTGAAAAAAGATGGAGAATTTTCAGAAAATAATGAAAATATAAACCACTTTAAATTAGTGGGAAAATGTTGCCTCTCTACCTTGGTCCTTTCATGACCCAAGTATCATATGTCTGATCAGGGGATCCATTGTTTTCAATTAGGCCATCTCCATCTGTATCCCAAGCCTCAGATGTGTCCATCACCTAAAATACAAAAGACAGTTTATTGATTCGGAGGTTGTTGCTATAATACGCACTAATTTTACAAATGCACACAGAATTTAATACCTTTTTACAACTAGCCCACATATCAGCCAAATACCGCTCATTTTTGGTGAGGGAAAAGTCTCGCCACACTTGAAGCACATATTTTGGATTCAAATCTCGCCACTCAGACACATCATGAATGGGATAAGCATTTATCAACTTAAATGGATCTTCCTCTGAATTAAAATAAGATTAGAGTTTTAAAAAACAGATAAATTACACGGAGAAATTTTTTTAATTAAACAGTACAATACGAGATTACAAGATACCAACCAGGGTCTCCAACATCATGGGGGACTGTGTTCTTAACCTTGCGATCTTGACTTTTGCCATCATACAAATGCCATCTTTGAGTTTTGTTTTCTTGGTCTAAAGTATCTCTTATGTCATACTGCAGAACTTCCTGAAGTTTAGGCCACAACATTGCAAGTGCAAATGAGGCATAAAAGTGGACATCATATGTGTTATACATCCGATACTCATGTCCCTCTAAGTAGGCAAACCTCCCATATTTGTGTCTAAAAGGGGACATTAATTGATCTTAGATTATGAAAACGCAATATCATGAAGACATATAGATTATTTAGTGATGTCCAAAATGTGTTCATACCTAGGATCATAGATTGGGTCAATGTTTTTGTCATTATGAACCAACCAAACTGTACCACCATCAGCAACAAAATACAGCTCATTGAATAATGCACTTATATACCACTCAGGAAGGTCGCTGAAAAATGAAACAAAAAGAAATTACATTAAAATACAACAACAAGAGAATGGAGAATGAAGGGTAATGAAATAAAATTAATTGAATACCTATCATCTAAAATTGGTCGTTGCCACTCGTCTATAGCCTCCTCCCACCGTGCAAAATTTTCCAAGGCATATGCGCACAATACAGAAGCTGAAGTTTGTGTGGCTCCTCCTTCTGAAGCAGAGAGGGAGGCTGTAGTAAAATCTTGAGTTGTATAATATCTGCGAAGTAATTAACAAAAATTTATTAGTATGTGACCCTTAAAGGGAAAGATAAAGAAGGAATTAATAAATAATTATGGCCAACCTTGTATGCCAAGACTGAAAATGCACCTTAGGCATGTGCCATACGAGTGCCATTTCTGTATCCAAAGATGAGCCTGCTGGTACAGATAGACGACTGCAAACTGCAGCCCCTAATTGCTCACCAGATGCTGCATGAGAACATACAAAAATAAGCATTCTGTCACTCACCATACACAAATTATTGTACCAGTCCACCCATAAAAATTTCAGGGTTATTTGATTATTTATTCAAAATCAGTTTACATTTCTACAAAGCCAAATTATTAGGATTTCTAGAATAAAGTGCTAGGGTCTGAATAGGGGGCGCTCAAATCATTGAAGGGAGTAATGACTTCTAATCAATGGTAATTAGCCTTGATAATTACTCCCTTATTTTAGAAGAAGAGAAGAACATACCAGTTGGGTTGCATGTTTCTGGTTCGGCCCACAACTCTCCTTTCTCCAATAATCTGTCCCAAATGTCAGCTCCTGACCCAGCAGGATCAAATCGGAGCATTCGAGAGATAGAAACTTCATCCTGTACAAATGAAAAAAGTTAAATGAGACAAATATATAACCTTCTATTAACTATGTTAGTCTTTATGAACAAAAAATAGTGCCTTTTTCTTCACTGCAAGGCCATAGGTATAATCCATGGCATCCATCCTGTGAGAAATTTGTACTCCTACTGCCTGGGTACCATTTTCAGCCTTACGGTCAAGGGTGGTACTGACACAATTTGCTGGTAAGAAAAATATTATGCAGGAATTTAAATTTTTTACAAGGCAGATTTAGGGTAAACGTTGTCAGAAATAATTTATAGCTTACGGTCTCTGTCATCTTTTCTGCCACATCCATTTTTAAACGTGAAAGTTATGCTGATATGGAGCATCTCAGTACCTTCATTATGCACAGTCCAAACAAAAACCGCACCAGGAAGAGAAGAATCCTATCACAAAGGAAATCGGGTTAAAAAAGGAGAGCTTTAAGGTAATTACAAATTATAGTCTTACCTTATAATTATCTGGAATGACTGGTGAAACCTGTCTGCATACTAATGTTAGGGAATAATCTGGAATTCGAAACACGCTCCATGCACGAGGGTACAGAGCTGTGTATTCTGCCTGAGCTCCATCAAAGTCCCACTCCCATGCTGACAACTGCTTTTTAGGTTTCCTGAGAAGAAAAAAATATTTCTTTTAGCAGGAAGACCAGGTTTAATGACACTGTTCCAAAATAAGAGTAGATAAAATACTTACGGATAAGTGCTTAAAACTTTCTGGTATACTGTTTTATTTTGACTATCTTGAATAGTAACAATAAAATTATTTGCTGGTACTGTATTATATTCAACACGGCCTGGTCTAAGTTGGAAGCGGCAAAACTCTCCACGATAACCTCTTCCAATGGTTCCACCTCCAATACCACCAATAGGCGCACCTACCCAGGAAGTTATGGTGTTGTAAGGATAATATAAGGAGTAAAAGTAACTCATAGAGAAAATAATGTTGTGTAGACTGCTTACCATATATTTGTTTCCCAGTTTCCATCTTGATGTAATTCATAAGAGGTTGTCTTGAATGGAATGCGTTGTACATATGATAGACCACATACCTGTAATATTTACAATAACAAACATTCAGCAAATGCAAAGAAATTTTAAAAAATTAAAAAATAATGTAAAAAAATAAAAATAAAAAAACTAAAAAAAACTGGGAGGCATTAGTAAGAATATAAATAGTTTGGGATTGAGCCAATTCTGATCTCTTCAGGTAGTGTATTCTTCTCTTTGACAATATAAGTTAACCTCAAAATACTACAGTCAATAAAGATGCATGGAAAAACTAGCTTATAAAATAAGCACAAAATTTGCATTGAGTAAAAGAGTAAAATCGAAAATTTTGGCGATTACCTAAGAGCGAGAGGTATAAACTGGTAAATCTGGTGCCATCGGGGTCTGAGGTTCTGGTTCCTCTTTTCCTCAAATACATGATCCATCTTCACTTTCCATCCGAACTTTGGAATGTTGTAATCATCAGGGAAGTCCTCCGTCGACATGTTGGTCCTGGAGGAAAGCATTCCGAAGCGCCAAGAATCTTCCCCGAAAACAGCATCAACTGCAGACAGCGTCCCCGCCCAATTCCAGCGGCCGGTGCTCCGAAGCAGACGACTTGTCTTCTGCTGCTCCGTGGGGCGGGCCTTACCGCTGATATTTCTGATCAACAATTGCTACTGCGCCCGTCGTGTCTTGGGATGTTCACACGCACAGAGGGCCTCTCCTATAAGTCAGCACGCTCCACCCCATGCATACTGCGAGTGCAACCTGTGGCCCCAACGGGTTGCATTTCAACAAGTCTGCTCTGTTCCGTCCTGTCAGAGGGTGTGCACTGTTTATTTCGACCGCATACGGATCGCGGTGCCCCACTCATCACCGCCCACCTTTCTCACTCACACACAATGGGAAAGTGTGTAAGAATGAGAGAGACAGCAGCTGTCTGTGAGCGCGCTTTTCAGACGTGGACGCAACCCCGCAACGCTTGCCGCTCCCCTTATGTTTATCTTTGAGTTGACACGCCCATTGCGCGAGTCTTACATGTTAAACATTGCGCGTGGTATTTAGGAAATGCAATACAAATAAAGCAGTCACCTCGACCGGGACAAGGTACTTTATTCCGGGTGAAAACTCAGCTAAACCTTCCTTTCCTCTGCGCATGCTAGCAGCAATCCTATCGTCTGCCAAGAATTATTCGCACGACGAGCTCCTATTGGCTGCAGGGAAGTAAACAACCAACAACGGTTGTCCTGTATATTCCCACGCAAGACGTTGACACCAAGCCACCTGTCACCCTCGATAACAATCCAAATGTAAATTTTCGTACAAATGCATTTTCCTGCGAGGGTTTTTTAAAACAATGTTCAATAGCGTAGTGTTCAAAGACTGGCAAAGTACAGCTGAGGGAGAAACAGTTTTACAACATTTCTATGACCCACATTCATCTGGCAGAAAGTTGTTTGGTAGGTAGTATTTTTTTAATTTAATTTTTGTAACAATGGAGGCTTGTTGAAAAATAATACTTACTTAACATCACGTCACTGATCAGTTTAAAGGAATAGAGTTTCAGCAAACAGTTATCAACTTTGTCAAACTTCTATTTTTAAGAGAGTGTATTAGTATATGTCTTGGCCGCTTTGATTTCCAGGTATTCTTGAGAAACCAAATTTGCCCTCAACTATTGAAGAAGTGTCCTACAAACTATTTGTTGCGGGAAAAGTAGGTGTTGGGAAAACTTCGACGATTGCTAGACTGGCTGGAATTCAATGCTCTTCAAACTACACTGAAACTCCAGGAATTCGAAAGACCAATGTCTATTGGCCAGTAAAAATTTGGGACAAAACAATTCTTTTTAAGTTGCAGTTTTGGGATGCTGGAGAAAACAGCATGAGAAAGTACAGTCATGTACTAACAGTATGTATATATTTTTCTGATGTTTGCCGCAGAGCTGCAAAGCTTGGATCCAGAACACTGACCAATTCTGGTCTTTCCTTTCAGTCCTGCAAAGAGAAGGCAGATGCAATAGTATTGGTTTTTTCTTATACCGATGCAGCAAGTTTTCATGAAATTCCACAGCTTATGAGCAAATTATCGCAGGGCCACCATCCTGCAAAAATTGTGATTGGTACGAGGTCAGTATAATGCAACTGCACTGTAATTATTATCTTTCCATAAATTGTGATGTGATCCCTTATATTTTCAGATATAGCTCAACTAATAGTCTTGATGTTTCAAATACCCAAACCAAGGAATTTGAACTGAAGTGGAAAGCTAGAGTGCTACGTTTGAACTCTTCCCTTAATGAAAGAAATGAAGTTCATAAAATATCACCTATAATGAATGTAATTTGTGAACAGCTCTGGATCAGAGACCAAGATTACCTCCTGAAGCAGGGATTGAATTCCTGATTAAATCTGTAATCTAACTATATCAAGGCTTTTAAAATCAAAGCACTAAATGGATATTTATAATTTTAAATTTAGAAACAAATGTAAAAGAAAATGGAAGATAACAACTGCAGGTAAAACATGTGATATAATTTATATTTTTTACGACACATCTTACAGTATATATATATATTTTTTAATGGAACTAGAAATGTATAATGATGATATTTTTACAACCTTAGTTTTAAGATTTTTTCTATAAATCGAAGTCTTATTTAGCAAGTATAGTTACCATATTTTTTCAACAAACATTCACCTTTTTTGAAAGCATAATTATAACAGTCAAACTTGTGCTACCCAACAATTCCAAATGAGAAGTGTTCTAAAAAGCACATAGATTGGCACAGAGAAAGCAAATTGTATAATATATATATATATTACAAACCTCATTTTGTTCAGTAAATATATCAAAAGTCATGTGATTTTGACAGTATCTAAGTATAAAATAATGCTGGTTTCAGCTGATTTTGGCAGAAGACAGATATTCATACCACACAACAGTAGACAGGGTAAAATGGAAACATTGAATTAATTTTGACAAGACTAGTCTGTACTTACTGACCAGTTAACTGGAACATTTTTCTGAATAGTTCATGATGGGGTAAGTTTTAATAATGGGTCAACTAGAGTCAGAAGTGCTGCAGCAGATGAAATAACGCCAAATAATCCCACAGAACCTGGACTGAAGTTCAAAACTCCCAGAGCAGTCATTGGAATAACAACATCACAAACATTCTTAACCGTGTCTACAATTACGTCTTTGTGATCTCGAGCACATGAAGCAAGCTTCTTGCGGGCATCACACCCGTCTGAAATCATATCAGATAGGCCTATTTGTCGAATCTTCAGGATTCTATAGATTTCATATGCATCTCTTATCAAGTTCATGAACAAAGCGTACATCCAGTACTTATTTGCAACCTTACCCCACTTCTCTCCATTCACTGAGCACAGACCAGTTCGTCCAATCCACAAAATGTGATCAGCTAAGAGGTAAAGTGACATGGATATGCGTGACAATGTTGTTGTAACTCTGACAGTTAGATTAGGATAGTGTATGGACGATAGAGCACTATACATAACGTCAACACATTTTCCTAATCTGAGCACTGTAACAAAATAAAAAGAGAGGAGTTAACATATAGCATATAGCACTCTCTGATTACAATCACAAAACCTACTTACATTTTCTAAAAGAACTGAAAGAATATTCCAATGCACGCAGCTTCTCAATTGTCTGATGGTTTAACTTTTTTTGTTGCATGTAATACCACAGGGCTCTGCTTCCGTATTGTAAAATTCTGTTCAGATTTGATGAAAACATTATTAGAATTTGAAATTGCAAGCACTTAACAGTTGTCACTCAGATCCTATTTGGATAATAACTTCATAAAATTAACAGCATTTTTTTTATCTCAATAATATTATTTTAATAAAAATAAATTTAACGAAGAGGAAAACTCATACATAGTTGCATAGAACCTGTAAAGCTTACCTTGCTAATTTGTCCCGGCCGGCAGCCTGATTGTTTAACTTTATGATTGTCTCCATTTTGACATGTAAGTACAGCAAGTTCAATTATTTCCCCCTATCAACTGGGGGCCATATCTTGAGCTGTTCAGTGACAGGTATCCGACTGCAATCGCAGTACTTGCGGTTCAGTGCAGAGTTCAGCCTGAGCTGCAACTCGGTTTTTGTTTACTCAGCAAGATGTTAAAGAAATAATAATAAAAAAAAAAATTACAGCACAGAAAAATAGTTAAGAACGTAGCATGAGAAACTTGTGGGTCAGAGTAGTCACGTGACCCGTGGCGCTTTATTTCAAACGACGTCGGCGAAGGCGTGAACTCCGAACTGCCGTGCAACATCTACTAGTACAGCCCTCTACGCTCGACGGCGACCTTCTTGACGAGGTAGAGCTGCTGATCGGCCTCCTTGGCCCGCTGGCCCCAGGACTCGCAGCAGGTGGGCTCGACGGGGCGGCCGGGCTCGCGTTGCGAGAGCGCGCCGTGCGGGGCCCCGGGGGCGCTGGCCTGGCAGCCCAACGAGCCCCGGCAGCCCCACCGGGGGCACCAGCACTGCATGCCGTTCCTCTTGAGGCACACGCAGCTCGTCAGGTGCTTGCCGCCGCGGAGCTCGGGGTGCTTCCAGCGAAAGTACGGCGTCAGCCTGACCCGGGGCTGCAGGAGCGTGTACAGTTAAGCGCCCTTCGACTTCAATACAGCCGCTGACGGCCGCTGACGGCCCTTCGTTACTCAAATTTAAGGAAGGCCTAGGCTTTCCTTCCAGTTCTCTCCCCTTACGTCAGTGACCGACCGCGGCAAAAAGGCACTGGGAGTCTCCCCTGTTCGAATGTGGCGGTTGAGTTGCGTCGAGTTGAAGTTGAGATGGCTGGGCTCGGCGGGGAACTCCCTGGTGTGAGAGATGCACAGAATCCATATGTAGACCCATTTCTTTGTTGTTTTGCCTTGGCGAGGTTGTGACGTATGGAATAAAAGGTGCGCTGTATGTTCGACATTCACACTTACTCCACCTCCCTTGCTAAGTGGCCCAGGTTCTCCTTGAGACGCTCGCGGTACTTGGCAGCCAGTGGGTAGCGGAGGCGGCGCACCGAGCCGTCCTCATTCACGATCTCCGCAAATTGGAACTTTATCATGATTTAACGTGTATTTTTAAAGCTCTTTCAATTAAATTTTTAACCGATTTTTTTTTTGAAATTTCTAAATTGTAAGGCAGGGGCGGGAGCGGATCGGGTGTATTGAATGCCATTGTTTCCGAGAGAACAGCGGTCCTATGGAAACGCTACCTCTCGTCCTCACATGTTAGGTCCGGCTTGATAGAATATTTTGAACAAGTAATGATCGAATAAGGAAAGGTCATGAGCCGCCTCGAGCACACGTGGAAATCAGCAGCACTCGGCAGATAACACATTATTCCCTACGATGTACCATCACCCCTACAGCTAGAGCTCCTCTGGGCTGGGGTTCAGCGGGTCGTCGTGCATACGGTAAAAGAAGGAAGAAGGGAAGGGATATACCCCTCCTGTGAGCACTATAGCAGGATTCTATTTCCTCGCGCACACACACACATCCTAGACAAACACAGGCGCGCGCTCACACGGACGGACGGAGTAGGATTAGACGTCGTCGTTGTGAGGTCTCCTGCTCAGGACCGAGACGAGGAAGGGGCCCTGCGGGGCGGCGCGGGGCGGGGGCGATCTAGTCATATCGTGTGACACCACCGACGGGCGCCTCGTCGCGGGGAAAGGTTTTGGCACGGCACGTGAAAGTACATGCACCGCACGGCGGGGCGGACCGCGCGGGGCCTGGTCAGGCGGGGCACAGCGTCGGGCGCCTGGGAAAAAGCACCCCAAACTCTCCGGGGGGAGGTTTCGCGACCACCTGCCGCTTGAACCCAACCACGCCATGCCACGTCTTTGCCACGCCGCCGGCTGCGTCTGGTGGAAACCGGGCGTTATCCTTGTATGGATTGGTAGTAAGTATCCTAGCTTGCGGCTGGGAAGGAATAGGCCACCGCCTCGCCTCGCTCGCCGCAACCGCCTAGAGCGGGAGCGGGGCCGCGGGGCCGCCGCCGCTCCTGTCCGCAGGAGCCTAGGCCTAGATAACGCGACGCGAGTGCGATCGTAAAACAGTGCCGCCCCGCCCCGCCCCGCCCCGCCCCGCCCACCGGGGGTACACCACGTGACCCCGCCGCGCCGCCCCACTCTCCACCCTCCAACAGAATAAGTAATCAGTCCGCTCCTCGACCCGCCCGGCCGGCCCGGCTCGGCTGTGGATTGATTGCAAATCGGATTTTCACAACTGGCCGATGCTGTCCTGCCCGGTCCCACGCCCCCTCTCCCCCACCTCTCACTTCCTCTCTCCCGTCGCGTTTCTTCTCTCTTCCTCTCCTGCTCCTTGCTCCTCCTCATCCTGCTCGGCCGCCTCCCGCCGTTCGTCACAGGCGTGGTCGCGTGGTTGGCCGCTGGCCGCGCCAAGGAACAAACACGGGCGGACAGACGCAGGGACTGAGAGCGAGAGAGAGGGAGAGAGAGAGCGGCAAACGGTACGCGTCGTAGCAGGAGAGAGACAGAGACGGACGCGAAAGAAAAGCAGCAAGAAGAGAGAAGTGCGTTGGCGGGCCAGTCTTGCCGTGAACAGAAGACGACGGCGCGGTGGCGGCGGGGGGCGGGGCGGGGCGGGGCGGCGGCGCGGGGAAGGGGGTTACCTGCAGAAGGGCGGGGCGTGCGGTGAGAGGGGGAGGGGAGAGGAGGGGGTGTCTCCGGAGCGCGCCGTGTCGTACCCTACCTCATTCCAGCTCAGCCCCGTCAGCTGGAGTGAGCTCGCCTTCTGCTCGGAGCGCACCGGTCGCGGTGCTGGTCTTCCCCGCCGTCGTCGTCCTCCTTCATACCTTCCCCCGCGTCCGCGTCCGTCGATCCTCGATCGTCGCAGTCCTGAGTGGCCTTTCCCCTCGTCCCCAATCAGCACCAGGCGACGCCGCGCAGAGTGACCCCGCGCGAGTTGATACGGCTGGTAAAAAAAAAAGAGATCTGGACCGGAAGTGACCGCATGAAGAGCGGGTAGTGGGTGAGAGTGTGCTGCAAGTGGAGTGCCGTCTGTGCGGAGAAGTCATCATCGCCGCGATGACGGCGGACAAGAGGTCGCCGTCGGCTGTGCTCAGGATACGGCGCTCCCACCCCGGCCACAGCAGCTAATGAACGTCTCCACGGCGAGCAGGTGAGTGAGGTCCGCGCTGGCCAACAACCACGTGAAGCTGCTCGTCTGTCTGCAGAGGGACTTACCGAGCTGGCTGACCCGAGGGGGTTGTTAAGTACCCTCCGGCCGGATGCAGAAGGTATCGCACCGCAAGGCGCCTCCCTGCCTAGGTATTATTGCTCTCGTTAAGCTCTTGAGACTTACTGTAAGTCCTCCCGTCTGGTAGGACAATCGGTCGGACACCATCTCAACCTGTCCGAAAACGTGCGGGATGTGCTGCGCGCGCTCCCATTGAATCTCCCCATTCATTCATTCTCGTCCTCCCGATAGTACACGCCGCTGTCCATCTGTCCATTCATCCGCCGCACCTGGCCGCGCGCTCTCTGCTCGTGCTGCTCCTGCAGCTGCTGGCGGTCACACACATACACGCCCCGCCCCTCGCTCCCACAAAACTGCATCGCGCCGCCCACCCGAATATCCCCCACGGTGTTTGTCGCTCCGCTGACAGATTTCTCCGGGCCGGGCCGGCCGGACTCGCAGCCTCCGCACCTCTGCACCGCGGGGCGCGGCGCGGCGTGGCGCGGCTCCTCGGCGTGGTCGGTGGTTGCGTCTTGGGTCGCCGTCGCGGCGCCTCCACCTCCAGCCAGGCAGGCCAGGCAGGCCCCTTCGCTGGCACAGCGTGGCCGTCGTTGGCACCGCGACGCCCAGCCCAGGCGAGGCGATCGCACGTGGGCGTCGCACGAGACGCGGCGCGGCACGCCGGCACGTCGGCGAGGTGACTGCTGGGCGTGGAGGGGCGTGGCGGGGCGTGGCGGGGCGTGGCGGGGCGTGGCGGGGCGTGGCGGGGCGTGGCGGGGCGTGGCGGGGCGTGGCGGGGCGTGGCGGCCAGTGGGCCCTAGTAGTCGGCTAGCTGTCCGTTTCCGCTCGTCGCGCCGAGGGACGCGTTCGAGAAAACGCAGGAGCGGTGTGACCACGCCGAGCGACCCGGCTGCGGCTTGGACAGGCCGGGCCGGCCTGCAGCTTTTATAGTACTTACCGTGCCGTGGGGCTGCACGGCTGCACTCGCGAAGCTGGTCGACACCGCGCCGCAGGCCTCAAGGGTTGTTGTCTCTTAGGACGACACGAAAGATTTTTGTGGGGAGGGAACTTTTCCAGTCGGTGAATGTAGGTGGGGTTGCATACCAGCTTCGCGCATTCATTTTCTCCGCTGTCTTTCTTCGGGTGACTTGGCCCTGAAGACGTAACTCTCCAGTCGAGGATTCCAAGGGTTTCCCGCGGAGAGACGGACGGGGTGGGCCGGGCCGGGGGCGAGCTTCATCCCCTCCCCCAGTGCGGTTAGGGTGGTTAGCTGGCAGCGCAAGGGGACCGTGTAAGCGCCCCTCGAGGAGGCGCAGGCGAGCGGGGGTGTAAAGCAGGGGAAACCCGTCAACGCAACATTTGCATTGTTTATTTTCCGGTTCGAGTGAAGAAATCTCACCTTTGATTTCTGATGTTACTTTTTCGTCCCGTCATCTCTAACCCTGGTACCTAAAGGTCTGCACGTGACCTCAGGGAAGGCCACCTGTCCTTATCTCAGAGCCTCCCAAACTGTCTTCGTGGCCGCCGTGCCGACACGACAGGGAAATCTGTATGCAGAGGGCGAGCGGAAGTCCGTCTCCGTCGCTGTCGCCGTGCACGTGCACGGCCCCGGCCCCGGCCCCGGCCCCGGGCGGACCTAGCGCCACGCGCGCCGTGTCACGGGCACGGGCAGCCCCTGTCCGTCCCACACGTGCGTGCGCACGCGCGCGTACTTCATTTACCGAACAATGATGCCGTGATGCGGCAGCTGATGGGGAGGAGAGGATAAGGCCGGTGGTGGCGCGCCGGCTGCCGAGGAGTGATTCTGAATATCGCTCTCTATCCTCCACCCTTGTCGCACCTACGGCGGTGCCCTATGGTGGGCATGGCAGTGACCCATGAGTGCGACAAGGACAGAGGCACGACAGCGCGGTCCTCGGAATCAGTCGGCTGCATCCGGTAGCGCGGGGCGGGGCCGCGGCCAGGGCGCCACCCTGAGTGTGAAGCACGGGCCGGGGGCGTAGCGGAGCTTGCATGGCGCCTTGTTGCCTACCGATCGGGCGCTTTTGTTTTGGCCTCCGCGATTGTCCCCCTCGCCGCCTCCGCACTGCGCGGCGCGGGGAAAAGAAAGCCCGCTAAATGACGCGTTTGTATTGAACTGCGTGGAACGGTAGGCCGCAGGCGGTTCGCTGGTCGAGGATGGATGGAGTTACTGCGAGCAGCGGGGCCAGGCGGGCGGGCGTGCTGGAGCACACTCGGACAACTGATGCTCGGCCCGACCCGAATCGTCTGTCTTTTTTCGTTTTTGATAAATGTCGTCGATAAGCCGGCCTACTGCGCGGCCCGCGCCACTGGCCTGGACTCCAGCGGTGAGCGCTGGAGCGAGCGGCGCGGCGGCTGTGGCTGGCGGCCTGGAGTGGCTGCTGGCTCCGGCCCCGCCCCGCCCGGCCCGGCCCGGCTGGAGCGGGGTCCGTGGGTGGCGCCAACACCGTGCAGGTCGCCTCGCTAGCCTCGCTATGCTGGAACTCACGTGGGCGGGACAGCACGGCGGCGTGGCCTTACGCCCGCAGTGGGGCGGGGCGGGGCGGGGCGCGGTAGGACCCGTCGCGCTGCGGCCACACCAGCTGGCTATATGCGCGCTGCGCGCCTCTCCTCTCCGATACGCCCTACGGTGGTGGTGTGGCTGCTCAAATCTCCGTCGCGCATCTTCTTGAGCGACGCAAAATGTGCACAGCGGGCCTAGTCCTTCTGTGTGCGGCAGAAGCCTCCGCGATTTGGTTGTCGCGAGCCAGTTACGCGGCTACGGTGTGTGTTGAGTGCGAAAAAAAAATGTCGCGGCGACCTGAACCTCATAGTGTGAACAATGAATCCCGCGAACAATTGCCTACTTTAAACCTCAACTTCAACAGGCAGCAGTATTTTTTCCCTCTTTTGCTTTGTCCCTCTGTCGCGTGCCCCCTCATTCGCACACATACACGCACTCACAGACAGGCGGGGCGGGGCGTTGTTATCACCACGTTACGTTGGGATGTAGGGCGTGGTTCGCGTTGTATCGCCCACCTGATGAGTGGCGCGGCGCGGCGCGGCACGGCGTGGCACTAGGGCGTTCCGCAGTGTGCCCGGTGCGGCCCGGTGGTGTGGGCGTCAACTCGTGTCGCCGCCCCGCCCCGGCCTGACCCTTCCCCGGCCAGGACCAGACCCCGCCCCGCCCCGCCCCGCCCCGCCCTCCCCATCCTGGTGCCCTGCCCAGCCCAGCCAGCACTCAGCATGAGCAGGCACCTGCCCCGGCCCGCCCGCTTCTCACCTTGTTCTCTCCTCCTCCTCCTCCTACTTCGTCGGCGTGCGTACTCTCCCGTCACCGTCGACGGCATCCTGCTCCCCCCTCGTCGGCAACCTCTCCCGGCTCTCCCTGTAGTCTAGTCACCTTACGCGGCTTTGTTTTTCCCACCGCTGGCTGTTAGGCAACCCACACGACGTTGCAGACCCCGTTGGCCGTACTGGAAACCGCCCCTTTGAGTCGCCAGTCTGGAGCACACGTCGCCGTCGGTCGCTGTTTCCTGTGCGTGTACATGTGTGTGCGTGTGGAATGGGTGAGAGACGGGGTCAGGCACACCCAGGCAGTGCAGGGCAGGGCAGGGCTCTGACCACCAAGACACATCCCCGCGCTCAGCCCACTCCATCCGCTGCGGTGCACTGCAAATGCACTCCAAGAGTCCTCCACTACCACCCCGCGCCCGCACTGCACCGCACCGCATCCCCGCCGCAGCCGCCGCTGTGACCGCGAACATTGTCGACCCATGACCGCGAGGGGGCGACTTCTCAATTTCTCATTAGCACTCGGTCGAGCGTAGAGGCGAGGCTCCACTAGTACGCATGAGCTCCGATAGAGGGCGTCTGGCGAAACGCACATTCGAGCTCAGCTTTGCGCGGCATGTATATGTGACGCTATGTATGTTAGTTAGACTGCATTCCCTCACCTGTTTACTCTGGTCTCCCTTCAGATCGTATAAATCTTTCGCCTTTTACTAAAGATTTCCGTGGAGGGGGACACTTGATGAGTCTATACTCAAATTTTTTGTGTGCCCTGCGCAAGCGGGGCCAATAACCTTCTCTCATCTAATACTATTGACTTTGTCGTGTCCTCAAGGATGTGATCATATCCGTTCAGTGTAATTCGGGGTGAAGGGCGATTTTACATGTTTAAGTGTTGAGAAGTTAATCGTCACTGGCAGTCGCTGATCAGTGCGCTGACCAAATCCTTCAAAAAGAAAACATGCTAGTGGAGTGGCCCCAAAAGTCCGGAGTATATCATGCCTTTACAAAAATATATGATTAGAAATGTTTAGTGAACATATTTATCAAAATGACCTACACTATTGGTGAATATCCGATCCTCTCCGTGGCAAGAGCCGGGAGCGCGGCCGGCCCGGCCCCCGGCCCGACCCGGCGCGGCGCCGCTCGGCGGTGGACGGGTGCTGCGCTCTCGCGACAGCTGCCGCAACTACCTCGGCGGTGCGAGAGGCCACGTTCGCGGCGAGCCTCGCCGGCGGCCGGCGTTTCATGGCGCGCGAGAGAGAGCATGGAAGAGTCCTCTCGGACGCGACCCTACCACCCTCCCGGCCTTAGTGAGCAAAGTCCCCGCCAGATAGCATGTTGGCGAGCTAACTTGCAAATGGATAGATTTGTTTAAACAATTTGGTTTCTCAAACAGACCTCTCGAGTGAACGTATCATTACTCGTGCAGAATTCTCTTATTGAGCCCGAGAGACGAGCGACCCATCTCCGGCACTACTGACGCACTTTGTTTGGAGGTTGGAAATCCCACCTCGCAGCATGTCCCTGCCGCTTCGATTCAGTTGGTTCGGCGCGAAAACGCTCAAACAGCATACTTACCTGGCGCAGGAGTTAACCGTGATCATGAAGGCGGTTCTCCCAGGTCGAGGCCCTCTCATTGCACTTCGATTGGGCTGAAGCCTGCGAGTATCCCAAATGTGGATACCTCGGGCGTATAATTTTTGATAGTCGGGCTAGCGTTCGCGCTCTCCCGGAATAATCCGATCAACCTCCTCCTCTCCTGCATACACTGCTGCAGACATAATAAATGCGTAATGGGGCTTTTCTCTGGGGGAGTAATTCATACGTGGGTTTATTATCGACTTAAACAGCACTTTGCGACCGAAATTCTGTATAAACAATGACAAGGCTCTTGTTACAGGTGACGATTGACGATGTTGGTGCTGCTGGTGTTGACGGCCCTGCTGACGCCCGCCCGCTGGCCGCCGCCCGTAGCCGCTGCCGCCGCGGCCCCCAGCCATGGCGCCGGCGCCGAGGAGACTCAGTGGATCTGTCCTCGGGTCGGCGTGGAATGGGAGCCGGACGACGAGGAGGAGGAGGACGGCTGGCGGCGCGCCGGGGACGGCGGTGATGACGCCGACGTCAAGCAGCGGCCCGTCACGTGCTCATGCGACCTGCCGCATACCCTGCGCTGCACCGGCGGCCTGCACACGCTGGAGGTGAGTGGAACATGCCATATCCTCACACCGAACAAAATCAAAATCCTCAGGCGTCAACATTTTGGGAAACTTTGACTCCCACTTACGGTCCTAGTACAAGGACTCCAATGTGGGGTGTCTCGGCGGGCGGGGCGGGGCGTGGCGGGGTGAACCGCACCGACGATCGAATGCGTGATGACCGGCTGGGCTGGGCTGCCGCTGCCGGCCCTCGCCTCGGCCCGCGGGCCGCGGCAGACCTCCTCGCGGGACTGCGCGCCTGGTGACGTCACTCGGGAGCATCGATCGCAATAAGTTGCGCTGCGCGGTTTCGAGACTCGATGCGAAGCGATACGGTGCAAGACGGAGCGGCGCGGCGGGCGAGAGTAGCGAGGTGGGCGTGGAGAGTCGGTCGGTGCTGCTCGCGAGCGCGAGCCCGCGGGGTGTGATGGGGAGGGGCTGCGGGGAGTAGAATCCCCGGATACCTCCTCGTGGGACATGTTCCCCGGGTCTGACGAGTCACCTACTGCCCCGTCGTGCTGCCGGCCACGCCCCTTAACTTGCCCTGGCCTGCAGGTGGTGGGCACGGCGCTGCGCGCGCTGCCGCCGCGCTACGTGTCGCTGCTGGACGTGAGCCTGTCGGGCGTGTCCGCCCTGGGCGCGCTGCTGCCCGGCGTGGCGCTGCACGGCCTCGTCGTGTCGGGCGAGCTCAAGAGCGTCGAGCCGGACGCCTTCACCAGCCTGCTGCAGGAGCCGGGGGAGCCGCGGCTGCAGGCGCTCGGGCTGCCCAGCAACCTGCTGGAGGCCGTGCCCGCGCCGGCGCTCGCAGCGCTGCCGGACCTCGACCGCCTGGACCTGTCGCACAACCGCCTGCGCTCGCTGCCCACCGACGCCTTTCCGGTGAGAACAGCAGGCCGACGAATGGCAGTCTAAAATTTTGCTTCGTATAAAAACAAGTGCCCGATGTCCTACCGCAGGGCCTGAACAACCTGACGTTCCTGGACCTGAGCGACAACCTGCTGACGGACATCTCGGCGGGGGCGTTCCGGTCGCTGACGTCGCTGCAGACGCTGCGACTGACGGGCAACCGGCTGCGAGTGGCGTCGCTGTCGCTGTCCCTGCTGGAGGGCCTGGAGGGGCTGCGCGCGCTGCGAGACCTCGACCTGTCCAGCAACCAGCTGGCGGGGCCGCTGGGGCCGGGCGCGCTGCCCCGCCTGCCCAGCCTGCGCGCGCTCAACCTGGCCCACAACCAGCTGAGCTCGGTGCGGCGCGGCGCGCTGGCCGGCCTGCCGCAGCTCACCTCGCTCGCGCTGCCGCACAACATGGTGGACGTGCTGGAGGACCACGCCTTCCGCCAGCTGGGCTCGCTCGCCTCGCTCGACCTGGCGCACAACCGCATCGTGGCGGTGGGCGGCGCCTCGCTGGCGCACCTGCAGCGCCTGCGCTCGCTCGCGCTGCAGCACAACTTCCTGCGCGTGCTCACGGCGGACCTGCTGCGCCCGCTCGCCGCGCTGCAGGAGCTGCACCTGGACGACAACGACATCTCGCAGGTGGCCGGCGACGCCCTGGAGGCGCTCGAGGCCGCGGCGCCCAGGCTCACCCGCCTCACGCTCGCCGAGAACCCCCTCAACTGCGACTGCGCGCTCGGCCCTTTCGCGCGGTGAGTTCTTGTCCAGTGCCTGTCCTCTCTGAACGCCATGCACCTGACTCACCCCGCCCTTGTCTCTCGCTCAGATGGCTGCGGCGGAACGCGACCAAGGTCTCGGCTGCGGACAGGGCCTCGGCCGTGTGCGCGGCGCCGCCGCACCTGGAGAACGGCCTCGTGGAGGACGTGGCCGAAGGCCTGTGCCAGGACGACCCGGAGGACGCGGCGCTGCGGCCGGGGCCGGGGCTGCAGCCCAGGCAGGCGCTGCAGGCCCTGCAGCACCACCGGCCCGGCCCCGGCCCCGGCCCCGGCCCCGGCCCCGACGCGGACACGCGCGTCCGCCTGCGCGCCTTCCAGTTCGATGGCGCGCGCGCCTCCCTGCTGTGGGCCGTCAACGTCTCGGCCGCGCCCTACGTGTGCGACACGCTGCTCGTGTACGAGGAAGTGTCCGAGGCCGGGCAGGCGCGCGAGCTGCCCCGCGACAGCACGCCCCTGGGCTGCGACTCGTCCCAGCTGGACGACCCGCACCAGCTGCTCGTGTCGCTGCCCGCCGCGCCGCACCTGCTGCCCGCGCGCCGCTACCGCTACTGCCTCGTGCTGCTCGTGGGCGGCGGCTCGCACGACGACCTGGCCATCGTGGTGAGTGGAGTGCGCAGCGCAGGCGGGAGGAGGACTGGGAAGAGGAGTGGCTCGCAAGCGCTACAGATCGCAACCGCTACAGGTCACAAGCGCTACAGCTCGCTAACGCTACGGGTCGCGAGGGGTCCACCACGCAAAACTCGAGTCACAAGCGCCCCTACTCGCCCCTCGGTACTCGCGCTACTCGGGTCACAAGCGCTACATCGAGAATGCGCGTTAGGCGGGCCGAGCCGAGCCGAGCTAAACAACTTGAAAAATTACTCGTGCTACTCGTTACCTAGCGCCTGTGAAAACATGGAAAATCTCGCATTTTTGGGCTGCGACAGTAAACCTCCGAGGAGGTTGGAGGCGTGGTAATCCCGCCAGGCACAAGCTTTTACCCCCGTGGCAGCCAACTACTTCGGTGTTCTTATAGAACCGGTGCTTTTCTGACTGCGATCCTGTCGCGCAATTCGACAGATTTGATCCCGCATTGGAAATTTACTGCCAGATTTAGTCGTACGGTGGTTAACTGAACTGCCCTGTCCCCAGAGCATGGAATAGCTATCAATTTTGGAGCCAGATTCTAGGACTTATGACCCCTACGACCGACCACCAGTCGTCAACAGACGGCATGGGTTGCTGTCGCGGAGGACTTCCAAATGGTAACTCCGCTGTCGCTACCAGTGAAGAACCTACCTGGTTTCACCAGGCCCCATGTGCCGAGTCTCACAGAGCGCACCCCACGGCTTTCGCGGCACCATCAGCACGCCCGACCGTCGGCTACGACGGTCGAGGGTGGGACAGGTCGGTTGAAATGGATAGAGGCTTGAATTCCACTCTCAAATTGTTGTCAGAAAAATTAAATGTTTGGTAAGGAAATTCGAAACCCCACCCCCATTCCCTAAAATCCAGCGCGGACACTCTGCCGGGCGGCTACGACGTGCGTACCTCCCCAAAAGCACTGACGACCACTCGCGAGTCATGCTGCGCGAGAAGCCACAGTCACCGAAGAAACGAACCCGTGTCAGCGGACGTGCGCCTGCTCTCCGGTCAGTGCGGCCGGCCGGCTAGCGTCATTGTTATCGTCGCTGCTCGTAGCACTGGGCGGGAAGTGGTTCAAAACCGCGTAAGTTGTTTTCTTTATTATTTGTTTTTTGTTCCCCGGTGCCATCCAGACCGTCACTCTGTTTAGCGATGCCTATACCGTCAACGGCGCGATTGCGAAGCGGATACCGGGGGCTGTATTGAATACAAACTTTAAAATTTGGGGTAATTGGGGCGATTTGATGTAACACACATAGTTTGCACTCGCGGTTCGCGCCTAGGCCTAATGACGCTACTCCGGCAGCCAGCGCTACGTCACAACCGCGCTTACTCATGACGCCCTTTCGTCGACCAACTCGCTTACTGTTGCCTTTACTTCAAAACTCTAATACCGTGGCGTCGTAGCCGTGCCGGCATAGTGTCCGCGCGGAGAGTCGCAGGACGAGGTTCGAATCTTACCAAAACTAATTTTCTGAGGACAACAATTTGAGAGTGGGAATTCCAAGCCCCCATTTCAACCGACCTCCTCGTGGAATAGCCGACGGTCTAGTCTAGTGGTGCCGCGAAAGCCGTGGTGTCTGTGAGACTCGGCATGGGGCCTGGTTCAACTGGTAGGTTCTTCACTGTAATAGCGGAGGTTGCCAGAAGTCCTGTCCCATGCCCACGACTGGTGGTCGGTCGTGGGGTCATAAGTCCTAGAATCTGGCTCCAAAATAGCTGTTCCATGCTCTGGGGACAGGGCAGTTCGGTTAACCACCGTACGACTAAATCTGGCAGTACGGGGATCAAATCTGTCGAATTGCGCGACAGGATCGCAGTCAGAAAAGCACCGGTTCCCATAAGAACACCGAAGTAGTTGGCTGCCACGGGGGGTAAAAGCCCTGGGGCTGGCGGGAACCGCAACCTCCTCGGGAGGTTTACTGTCGCAAAAATTTTCCATGTTTTCACGCCACGTGCGTAATTTTTCAAGGTTTAGCTCGGCTCGGCTCGGCTCCGCCTAACGCGCGGATTCTCGCTGTAGCGCTTGTGACCCGTAGCGCTACCGAGCTGTAGCGCTTGTGACTCGTAGCGCTTGCGACCCGTAGCGTTAGCGAGCTGTAGCGCTTGTGACCTGTAGCGGTTGTGATCTGTAGCGCTTGTGACCTACGTCCACTGGGAAGTAGAGCGATTATCAGTGTCCATCATGTCCGGTGCGCAGGTGGGCTGCTCCGACGTGCTCCCCCTGGTGAAGACGACCTCCGCCGCGGTCGCCGCCGCCGAAGCCGACACCGTGGCCATCGCCCCGACGGCGGCGGCGTCAGCTGGGACGTCGGCGGCCGCGGCGCTGCCGTCGCCGGCCTCGCCGCGCATCTCCGGCCTGTCGGCCAACGTGACGGCGACGGGCGCACTGGCCGTGTGGGTGCAGCTGTCGCCGCTGCCGCCGCCGCCGCCGGCCTCGGCCCCGTGCCGGCTCAGCGTGTCGGTGTTCGCCGGCGGCGTCCTGGCCGCCCAGGAGCTGGTCAACTGCTCGCTGCCGGGCACGGTGCTGCGGGGCCTGGGCCCGCTCAGCTCCGTGCTGCAGGTGTGCGCCGCGGCCGCGTCCAGCGAGGCGGCCAGCCGCATGCGGTGCACGTCCGTGTCGTGGCCGCAGCGCGCTTCCTCGGCGCCGTCCTCGGGCTCCATCACGGCCAGCCTCATGGCGGCGCTCACGGGCTCCGCGCTGCTCGGCGGCTCGGTCGCCGCCCTGCTGCTCTACCTGTGGGCGTCCTCGCGCTGGCGGCGGCGCCGGGGGCGGGGGCGGCGCGGGGGCGGCCTCGGCCTGGACCAGGACACCGGACAGCTCTACCGGCCCGCGCCCGCCCCCGAGTACGAGCAGCACGCTCGCTACGTCAAGCTGCAGGCCACCACCAAGCTGTGACGACACGCGTGCGCCGTGTCGTTGTCGTCTAGTCAAATGGAGATCTGGAGGTGAGATAATCGAATCGAGTATGTGATTTTGCGAATCTAGTTTAACCCATTCATTTCCAGTTGCACAGCTCCTCAATAATTTAGCAGGCATGTTTGTGAGAAACTAGTCCATTTTTATAGTATTAATTGAATGGGTAAATGTTTTAAATTACAATGATTTAAATAAATTTAAAATTAAAGTTTAGGAGGGATCATTCATTTAAATGTGTAGTGCTGATTTGATGATTTTTAATCCAAAGAAAGCTGTGTATGTGTGGGACGTAGTTATATTTTTCATTAAATCACCTGCAAAACTTTCTAATTTGATGATCCTTATATCTGTCAATGAAAAATTGTGATCTTTTTAACATTTTTATACTTTTGTACAACGTTATAAAAATTGTGTAGATAATATGATGTAAATATTTAAATATAAAAGTAAACATACTTACATGGCAGAGAAAAGTCAATGCTACTAAGAGATTCAATGGACTGATGCTGCCTTGTTTGATAAATTTGTGCCACTGTTTGTAAGTATAGGAGCAGAACAACAGATTTGTGCCATCTCTACATTCAATTTTTCCCTGACCCACTTGCATTTCATCTTTTCATCCCATATTCTAGTTTAATTCATCTGATTGACCCCTTAGTTTGTTGAATGTAAGTGCTAAATAATAATAAATATTATTTAAAATAAACTCCTGGGCTTCGTGTGATTGTGATGTTCGGCCCTGTTGGGCACGGAGGGTATTTGCGGAGTTACTCCATGCGAGGATCACGCAGCGTGTCGCGGGGTATCAACGACGAGCGTCTGAGTTTGTGCTATCATCGGCGGCTGGTTCCGACCCCCCTCTGTAAAACTTCATTGCTCCTTTTGGAGCGCGAGAAATGGTGTTCAACGATTTCCAAAGAATCTTATTCAACGACAGTTGCGAGAATGCGTTTCTTAACAGTTCGTGAGAAAGTAAGCTGCGCATGAACTCTTATAGAGATGTCAGGCAGGAAGGAAGGGAAGGGTGTGGCGGATCGACAGTCCTCAGGCTAAATGATAAATACGCCCACGATCATCTTTTTGTGCACAGCGTGACACGCCGACAGCAGAGGGCCACGAGGGGGCCTGTCAGTAAACCAGTCAGTCAGTGCGCCCCCGCCCCCGCCCCACCCCCAGTCTCGCCTCGCCACGCGGCAGGGCCTATGGGCCTCGGATGCCCTAGGGTGACTGTAACCCCTCGTCTCTGTAAGCCGCTTCCCTCGCGCCCCGCTGGGGTGAGCCGTGCGCCCCCGGCATCTGGGGGCTGGTCAGGCAGGCAGGGCGTGTCGGGCGTGTCGTGCCGAGTCGGGGGCGGCGGGGGCGGCAGATGGGGCGGTTGCGAGGCGGGGCGGAGTCGGAGGGGAGGGTGCACAGCAGGGCGGCGGGCGGCCTCCAAGGGCGGTATTCTAATTTTGTGGCGGCGGGAAAGGGCAGGGCAGGGCACTGGGTATTATCGGTGGTTTCGTATTAATAGCGACGGGATGCGCAGCGCGGAGCGGAGCGAGACGTAGGCCGCACGGGGGTGGGGTGGGACGGGGTGGTGTGGTGTGGTGAAAGGCGCGGCTTCTCTCTTCTCCTCCCCTTTCCTCGTCAGCGCGGTGCGGCCTTGTCGCGCGAACTTCGTCCTTCCTTTATCACTCGCCGGCCCGGCCCGACAGCCCCACCCCGCCCTTATTAGTCTGGATCAGATGGCGAATCAGTTTGTCTGGAACGTGTCCCCATTGACACAGCAGCGCCCATGGACAATGCCATGTCATGTCAGAAATCTTCCCGCGCGGGGTAGTAAAACACTTCAGCCGCCATATGATATAAAACTATTTACATGATATATTAGTTAGTTCTCCTGCAACTAGAGAACTGCAACAAGGCCAGAAGGTGTGCGGTGCCAGCTGTCGACCTTAGGACAGCCGGGACGCTTCGCCGCAGTTCACCCAAAAGTTCCGGCGGGGCCCAGGGCGCGGGCCCTCAGGGCGCTGGGTGCACCATCGGTACCGGACCCGGACGGGCCCGCCGCGCCCCTCCGCACCCCGCCGCGCCCGCCGCTGTGCCTCTCGGGGTGACAGGTGACAGCAGAGCCACCCCGTCCTGGCCCGGCCGGGGGCGCCGTAACCGCGTGAAATATTTATCTCGCCGGAACAACAAATGAACGGACCGGGGCGGGGCGGAGGGGAGCCGAGACACTGCCGCCGCTAAAAGCCGCGGCCCCCGGTACGCCGCCGCCCGCCTCACCGCGCGCCGCCCCGCCGCACGCCACAGCTGGAAGCGAAACAAAGCGAGCGCATTTTTCTTGCGCGGGGCGCGGGGCGCGCGGCTCACCTCAGAGCGGTGCAGCGCAGCAGGCGGTGGAGGCGGTGCTGCTGCTGGCCTCCAGGCCCTGCCGCCCGGCCGGCCGGGCCGCGCGTCGGTCTGCCTGCTGCTGGTGAAGCAGGCCTCGAGGGAAATCTCGGCCTCCACGCTGATTTGTTTCGCGCCGCCTGGGAGGTAGGCAGCCATCAAGACAGAGGGTCGGGGGGCGCCGGCCGGGGGGCGGGGCGGGGCCGTGGCAGCGACCCGGCCCGTGCCCGGCCCGTGCCCGGCCGGCGATACACAACATATATCATCTCATTATTTCGTTTGAAGACATATTTATGGCTGGGCCTCCGGCTTCCTCCGGGCCCGGCGGGGCGGGACGGGACGGGGGGCGGTCAGAGCGGCCCCATGAGCCTCGGGCCCGCGGAGTGTCCCGGCGGGGCCGCGCACGGCAGGGGCAGGGCCAACTTGCGCCCCCGCGCCCGCCCCCGCGCCCGCCCCCGCGCCCGCCTACGCCCCGCCAACGTCCCAACCCGTCGTGATATTCCCCTGGCCCCTCGGAACCGATGATCGCCTGTTCATTAAGTAGAGTCTCCACCCTCTTCCCCCACATCCCCCTCTGCTACGCTCGCATCCCCGATCCCCGGCCTCCACTTCAGCTTTGTACCGTCGTCGAGTTAGAATAAAAACTATGAATGCGTATCTCTGTACTTTGTATAAAATGAGAACCACGTCATCATTTCAATTTCATAACAATAATAATAAAATGTGTCCTTGCTGTACGAGACGAACTAAAAAGTTTTTTCGCGAGTTTGTGCCGTTTTTAAAACAGTTTTGCGCGGCCTGTGAGTTGGCAGCCCTGCAAACCAATTAACGATTCTGTTTTGTTTTAGTTTTGTTGTGATGTGTGTCATGTGTCTGTCGTGTCTGTTTTTTTGTGGGCAATTTTCTTTCAAAAATATTTAATAAGCTAGTGAGTTATTTCTGAAATATCTAAAAAATGTTGCGGTCGGACTGTTGTAGTAGTGCTTGTGTTGAGTTTCGCCGCCGCACGGCCTGCGGGGCGCAGAGTCATCGTCGACTCCGTTCTTTTCCAAACATGAGGGAGGTTAGGTCGTCGGGTCGGCCTACTTGCTGGTGACTGGCATCAAGACGGCCGCAGGGGAGCTGGACTTCTTTCAAGGTAAGGTGGCATTGCATACTGTGAAATTTTAAAACGTCACATTGCGACAAAGTCAGCGCTAAATTTTACTCTTGAAAGGTTTGTCACTAGGGGTGAAAGAATTTTAATTATTATAATTATCACCATAGTGACATAATTAGTTCATTTAAGTTTAATGACAAATGGTTTATCCTAGTCACTAGGACCTAGTGTGACGAATGATGCATGTGAAGTGACGACTGTCTCATCTCAGCCCTTGCGACGAACAATTCGTAGCAATACTTATCGTTACATGACGATTCACGTCCCGTCACGCCGCACTCAAACACGCTAGGAATACGCGCGAGCTGGCTGTACTTTGCGTATCGGGCACTTGGCACAGCTCTGCAGCTCTCGAATGCATAGCAGCGCTGCAAGTGCTGCCCGTCTGCATTGCCGCGCCTCTCCAGCTCTAGCCCCTGGGAGAGCAACCTCTCGTGTGTTTGTGAGTGTTATCAGGCGATCCCAATGAACCAATATCAGAGCGCCCTTGCCCCGCGCCATAGCACGCGCCCAAAGGGCCCATAGCTACTCGCTGGGGCGCTGCCTTTCTATTTGTGGGTAAGGGGGGGGGGGAGCTCCTGAGGAGGAGGTGGAGGACGAGGAGGATAAGAATGCGCAAGAGATGAAGCCAGCGCGATTTACTCGGCGCGTGCACCTCCTCTCATCGTTTCTTCCCCTCATCTTTCCCTATCCACTTTTTTCTCATCTTCCTTTCCCGCGGTCATTCTCGTCCTGTTCTCTTTTGTGACCCGTGCCCCCTCTCTCCAACCGCCAGGGTTCGCTAGAGGTTCTTGCACCCCCTCCTCTCCCCCTCCACCGCCCTCCCGATCGCCCTACCACCTCACCCCTTCCCTCCCTTTCCTCACATGTTCGTCTCGAGATGAGGTTAAGGCGGATTTCGGATTCCGTCTACGTTGGGTCTCACCTCGCCGAGCCGGGCCGAGTCGCTCCCCGTAATCAGGAGCAAAGAGAAGGGAAGGGCAAAGCGCGCGCGCACGCCGGCCTTAATGGCATGAGAAATATCTAGTCCACTTTTTGCTTCACGAGGAAAGGAAGTGGGAAACGCGGGGAGCATGTTCGGGATAAAAAGGGGCGAGAGCTGCCAAAGATGTGACGGTCGTGGCGTCGCGTCGCGTCGGCGGCCCGGCCGGGTCTTGTAGATGAATGACGGGGAAAATAATCTCCCGGTCACTTGTTGTTCGCGCAAAGCCCGAGGGGAGGTTCAATTAGCTGCTGATTTCGTTAAAAGTGACGACGGCTTTCAAAGAGAGGCCGCGCCGCGCAGGAAGACGTGCGGCAGAGGGAACGAGTGCAATGAGAAGATAAAAGAGACCTAGAATACATTTTAAAAAAGTATACAGTTACAAAACAAAAAAGAAAGGCCACGAGAAAAGGCGATGAAGTCCCCAGTTTACATAGAGTAAAAGAAAGCCGAAACGTTTAAAACGACCCAGGAACACGCTGCGCCGCCCCCTGCCCCTCAGCCCCTCGTAGCCGCACGCCCAGGCCCCTCCTCAGCCCGCCGCCGCCCCTACCCCCACCGTCGCACAGGTTCGCGGTGTCTGCACGCCTCCCACGCTCCGTGGCGCCCACCTGCACGAGCGTGAGCAGGGCAAGTCGCTGGCAAGTAAACCAGCATTTTTACAGCTCAAGGAAAACGTGTTTATTTAGCCATCAATGTCAGTTAATCTTCTTCCTAGAGGCTGTCAGAAATGAGTGTAAACCGTTGCGAGAACGGTCTGAAAATGCTATATTGCAGTGCTTGTTTCGGTTACGCGTTACGTTCTGTGACGATCAAACCATGGTCGAGCCAACCGACCCGATGTCGTTAACGCACGCATGAATCCTGGACATGACATGTTCTCACAATGTATGGCACTTGCGTGTAGGCGAGGCGGCGGCGCGGTGTGCGCGAGGTGAGCTGAGGTGAGCTGGGTGCCTGCCCGGCCCGCTGTGCTACGCCAAGGAGAACGCCGCGCTCCTCCTCAGGCCCCACTAGTGCTGCCCGCCGCTGCTCCGTTTCGCCACAGTGGCGAACTCGAATAAATTTCGTGCCGCCTTGCTGCCTTGCGTTCATTGTGGAGGCGCTCGACTTTGTTTTCTCCATTTCTGTTTAGCAGGGAGATGACTGCCAGATTATACGACGAATCCTCGGAGCCCTCGGGATCCGACGCGCTGCTCCGCCCCTCCGCGCCGGGCCCCGCCCCGCCCCGCCCTGCCCCGCCCCGCCCTGCCGACGGCGGGCTTAGAATCGGAATTATATAAAGCAGGCCTTGTTTTGTGCCCTCATAATCCCGTTGACTTGCCTGCTGTATGTAAAGAAAAACGCGCGACGTAGGGAGGGAAAACTAATAAAAATAAACGCAGAAGCGAATCCTCGCGAATAAATAGGGCCTGAAGCGCTCAAGCAGTGCACAAATGACCGTGTTGTATTTATTTCATGTAGCTCCGCCGCCAGCGCCGCCTGTCGGCCGGGGGATGTACCGCGCCGGCGCAGCGCACAGCAGGTCGGTGCGCGGTTGTGTTGTGCGTTGGTTTGTTCTAGCTGAGCAAGCCCTTTGGCTAACGTGACTACGCGACAATCGGGAGTGGGGCAGAAACTTGTTAGAGAGCTGGGCCACAACGACCACAACTAGATTGAATGTCAACGCACTTGCTTTGTTTCACGTCGCTTTTAAACAATTTAAAAAAAACAAAAAACAAACAAAAACACCGTATAGTGCGCGCGACAGAGCCGTCAGCAAGCCGTCAGGAAAGAACTTTACCGTCTTTTGTTCTCTCCCCCCCCCCTTTTTTTTTTTCGGTCAGCTGAGAGGAGGAGCGGGTGCGGGATAAGATGGGGGTTGGGGGTTGTAGGAGGACCCGAACATTTCCTCAACCCCCTGTCTGTGACTGACCTCCCCATCGAAAATCATGTCGCAGCGTGTCATACCCAATCCTCCCTCGGCCCCCGCCCCGCCTCGCCCCGCCCCGCCCCGCCCCGCCCCGCCCCGCCCCGTCCTGAACCCCCAAGCCCATGGAGCGCCGGACGGGCTGGGGCCAGGGCCAGGCCCGGGCCCGTCACTGCAGCCTAAGTCAGGCTGCGCTAAGTTGCGCTAAGTCCATGCTAATCCTCTCAGGGCTGGGCGGGGCGGGGCGGGGCGGGGCGGGGCGGGGCGGGGCGCGGGGGAGGCTGAGTGGACAGCGGACGGCACGAGGGGGAGAAAGGGAGGGGTGCGGCGGATAGGGGTGGCCGGGGCCGCGGACCAGCGCAGCGGGTCGGTGCGGAGTGCGGCCCGGGGGTGGGGGTGGGGGTGGGGGGGGGGGGCGGAGCCGGGCCAGCCCGCTGCCGCCCTGCGCTGCCCTGCCCTGCCCAGCGCGGCGGGGCCGGGCGCGCCGCGCCGCGCCAGTGTGCGGCTGACTGTCGCCGCGAGAGGGTGTGCTGTACGTGTGCTCGCCGGCGCGCCGCGCCGCGCCGCTCCCCCCGCATTCGTCGACTCGCCGGCGCTCGCCGCGCCGCGCCGTGCCCCTGTGTGCGCCCCCGTTGTTGTTGTTGTTTTACGCCCGGCAGTAGTGTGTGATGGGCGGGGCGCGTCCCTAGCGCGAGTGTCCTTAGCGTTTAGTTGTTGTTGTCGCCGGTGCGCGGATGAGGCAGTGGTGTTTGTGTGGTAAATAGTGACGGAGTTGTGCGCGTGTGAGTGTGTGTGTGTGTGCGCGCGCGCGCGCGCTTTTGTGAGGAAGTGCCCGCCGTTCCGGTCGCCGGAAACTCGACCGAAATCGGAAGCGGACTCGCCGTCTGTGTGATTGGATACTCTGCGCGCCTCATACTTCACGTCGATAAAGGTAGGTCACGCTGACGGTGTTATTATGATTTATCGGAGAATTAGAGGTATCGTTACTGGCTCATTCCGGCGTTTTTGTAACGTCTTTTTTTTGAGATTGTGCTGAATGTGACTCTCACATCAGTCCATTGCCTGGCGGCGAAACGAAATGCTGGTTGTTATTTTATCTGACACGAAAGTAACTTTAGTCGCCCACGGTCGCCTTAACCCTCTTTTCCGCCGCCGACTCCACCGGCCCGGACCAGCACAACTGTCTGTCCATTCCTTACTGGCTGTCACGGCAGTTTCGGATGATACTAGACTCTCCGTCGGGTCGGAGAGGGTATGGACGCTCGAAGTGCAATCAGGGGATGAGAAATAGCCGGCGTAACTTTGCGACTCAGGACTCAGGTCGGATGAATCCAGACGGGAGTCGAGTCGGGAACCGTGCCGCGAAACTCGACGTGCGGGCCGCGCCGCCGGGTCGGTCGAGTTTGAGGTTGGTAGGGGATGAGTTTGGGGGTTAGGGGCCAGTGTGAACTTGCGCGTGTCTGGCGGCCACGCTCCTGCGCCGAGTCACGGCTCTCACGTGGCTCTCAGCACGGGTTGTCTGCTCCAGAAAAGGTCGCCTATTAACACATCGAGTGCGACACATTGTGACGCCTCCGTGTTATATCATATTGGGGATGAGAACTCCCCGCACTGAACGTGTTAAATTAAATATAATGATTACTTGCTCATGCCGCGGGCTCCATTAGCGGCCCGAGAAGCCCATTATTTCCCCCCCAAAACTGGGCGGCACGGCGCGGCACGGCGGGACGCTGCCTTTACCGAACAGCCGCCGCTCAGCAAAAAGTAAACGGCGTGCGTGGGCGTCTGTCTGTCTATCTGACTGACTGACTGTCTGTGGACGGGGAGGGGGGGGGGAGGCATAGGAGATGTGCACCGCCCAATTGAAAGGTTAAAATTTTTTCGCAAGTCCCGCCCTACTGTTTTTTCTTTTGTGTCCTCAGTAGACCCGGGATAGGGAGGGAGGGAGTGGGGTGTCGGCAAAGGGGGTGGACCTCCCTGGCGCCTTTCTTGGCGTCGGCGGTGATGCGGCACGTGCTAGAAGGCTCTCTAGGGAGCCGGTACCTGTTGTGGAGACATGCAGCGGGGGGAGGGGGGGGGGTGCTGAGAGTACCAGATTCCATGTTCCCGTCGCATCACCCCCGCCCTCCTCTCCTCCTTCTCCTCTCCCCCCGCCTCTTCTCTCTTATACTGTATTCCGCACCCACAAAATTCGCTCCGCATCGGTCCGAGTCAGTCTCCCGCGGAGTTTGCGGGACATAACAGGCTTTGGGGAGACAGGGTGGAGGGCGCTCGCGGTCCCGGGCGGGGCGGGGTGGGGCGGGGCGGCGGACTAGCCATATTATTATTCAGCCCTTGCCGAATTTTCAGTCCGGCTGAAACTTCGACGTCCCTGGAGCGGCAGCGGTGCCGGCCGGATTTCTGTGGCAGTGGCAGTCCGTGGGCGAGGCCGGGCGGGGCGGCGGGGGAGGCTGACGGCGGGCATGGGGCTGCACAGCACGGCACTGCGCCGCAGCGAGGAGAAGCACCCGGGAGAGTACGCCAGCGCGCGCCGAGTTGTAGAAGCTTACGCCCCGGCTGCGTACCTCTCTGCCAACCTTGACAGTCAGTCTCCCCTCCCCCTCCCCTGAGAGGCACTGCGCGCCGCGGCGCCCCCACGCGGCTCCTCCTGACGAGCTGAGATAAATTTCAATCGAATTGGGTCATGTCAGAAACTCCACCGGCCCGGACATAATAATTCATAGTGGTGCGGTGAGGGAGGAGAGAGCGGGAGAGGAAATGAGAGCGGGGGGGAGGGGGGCGGGGGGCTGCGCGGCGCGCGGTGCGTATACAGTGCTGTGGGGGGCGGTGTAGCAGGAAATAAAGGAAGCAAATTACAATCGGGGGGAAGGACGCGTTCGACGCTTTCTCCCGTATCGCCCCGAGCGTATCGGAAGGGGACGAGGGGCCGGGCCGGGCCGGGCCGGGGCATGTCGGGCGGGGCTGCCTACCCCAAGGCACCATGGCGCCTTAGGGCCCCGCCGGGTAGGCAGACCCGCAGTACACCGGTGGGGTGGTGGCGGGATGACATACTCCTGCGGTGTGGCGGGTGCACTCGCACTGAACACATTCGGGGAGGCGGAGCGGAGAGGGTGTTTAGCCCGGCTTATTAACCTTCGTCAGCAAGCGCCTTCTACGCCCCCCCCCCCCGGTACCTCTACCCCCCCCCCCAGCACAACACACGGGGCGTTGCTGTGGTCTTATCACACATCAGCCCCCTCCCGCCTTATCCGAGCCCTGACATGACTTTCGCCCTCCTGCTACACCCCTCCCCGCACCTCCCGCCCCCTTTGCACTCCCCCTAGCCCCTTCCCCCCCGCCCCCGCTGCCTCTCGCCTCTCTCGTCACGAGGCAATTAAAACGTTTCAGACATCCTGCTTGGCGCCCCGTGGCGTGGCGTAGCGTGGCGTCGGCGCCCAGCCCCCCGCAGTGCTGTTGGTGCCGGGGCCTGCCCGGGGTGGGGGTGGGGTCGGGGGGCACGCCAACTAACTGGTGTCGAATGGTGCTGCTGCTGCGACCAGCAAACGGAGCGCATTCTACTGCACTACTATTCCCTGGTCGGAGTTTTTTTTATGTAACGCTGCTCCCCCTTCGCTCCATTCCCGCGTACCCTATTCCACTCCCACTCTCCCTTCCGACTGCAATGCTTTCTCATCGTGATTGGCCGAATCACTTGGTTTTCGTAATCACCCCCCCCCCCTCCGCCTCCCTACTCCGGTTTCTCTTTGGTCCAGCACTGCCTCTCTTCCTCTCTGTTCCTTCACAGGGAAAAAGAGGGGAAAAAACTCGGAAAGAATTACGGGAAATATTTCACTGCCAATCCAAATCCAGATGTCTCATATAATAATACAAAAAAAAAATATAGCGAGACTTTCCTCCTTACCCCATTTCAGTTATAGTCTAGAAACCTTGAGGAAAATTGACACAATTCTCTCTCTCCCGTGGCTAAGAATAATCCTCGCTGTGGTATTTACAGTGTTCTGTCGCTTCGTTGTCGCACTGATGCGCACGGGTGCGCTGCGCGAGGAGAACCAAGTTGCCTATTATCGTCCAATAAGTCTCGCTACACCGCCGCCATGCGGCGCCATGTCGTCACAGGAATGGGGTTGTCCTGTCAAAGTTCCCTGGAGGCAGGAAGGTGTTACAAATAGATCCTTTTCTCTCGGTGACAGCGGGGCGACCTCGCGACCTTCCTACCACCCCTCCTCCCCTTCTGCTCCTTCTCTGCGCCCCCCTCCAATTCCTTCTCTTCCTCTCTCTGGGATACTTTCATCAAACCTTCCGCAAGTCGAAAGTTAAAAGAAGAAAAAATTGACTGCTGTCGCTTTCTTTAAAAATACTTCTTTTTGCAAGGGTGTGACGATGACAAAAAAACAAAGCAGAGGGAGTGTAGGGGTAGAGAGGGCGCCTGGAATTTCTATTACGTGGCATGTCGGCTGTCGCACGCATCTCTACGAAGTTTGACACCTGCGCCGCCGAGAGCCAGGGCGATGTGTTTGGAAATTATTTAGGATGCTCCCTCCCGTCTCCGCTTCTCCCCCACACATTCACCCTCCCCCCTCCTCTCCCCCCTCCCATTTTTAGCCTCGCTCGTCTCCCTCTTTTTCCGGAGCAGGGCGACTTACAGTTTCCGAACCGCGCGTCGCCTCTTGTCGCCGTCAGGGTTCTATTGTGGACAACTTTGCGCTCATCAACTCGTTATGCTTTGCGCGCGCGAGAAACGTTCGAAACTGAAACTTTGGACAACACTCCTGCGCGTAGGCGCCCCGCTGCGCCCCGCCACACCCCGCCCCGCCCCGCCCCGCCCCGCCCCGCCCCGCCCCGCCCCAATCCATTGTCTCCCAAGAACGCCCCCGCCTGGCCTGCCCCCTCGTCGCGGACCTTTGAATGTAATGTTCCGGAGTACCTCCCTCAAAATGAACAGTTTTAAACTCCTTTGCTCCCCCTTTTGTTGACACTTACACGTCCAACGACTTGTGCTCATTGCACGAAGGATGTTTACCACTCTTGGTTTTTTTTCGGACTGGAGGATAAAATGAGTCTGATGTAAACCAGAGAGAGAGGGAGTGCGAAAAGAGACGGCGGGCTAAAAGGAAAGAGCGAGCGAGCAAGGAATAAAAAACTGCCCCGTCCTGCTAGTGGTAGGGCAGTAGTGAGTCTCGTGAAATTTTTACTGCCGTTCTGTCGAGCCTGGTTTTATCTTCCAGTCCTGTGTTATTAATGTAAGCATCAGCCTAGCGCGATAGCCTTTTGTTCCTCTCCTTCGCACTGCCACCGTTTGGCCGCATAATTTCGTTTGCGCTCTCTCTCTCTCTCTCTCTCTCTCTCTCTCTCTCTCTCTCTCTCTCTCTCTCTCTCTCTCTCTCTCTCTCTCTCTCTCTCTCTCTCTCTCTCGCACCCCTCCCCTCCTCTCTCTCTTTTTCGCTCGCTCCCTGGACCGTTTGTGTCGATGTGACAAATGGGTTGCCTAACCAGCTCGGCGCCCACTCAGTCTACATTCCCCTTCTCTTTCTCCCTGGTTCCTTTCAACCTTCCCCCACCCCACCCTCTCTCTCTCCCTCGAGTTCTTTTCCCATAAGCTTCGCCCGCGTACTCCCTTTTAACCTTGCTGGAATGAGAGACTGGGTGGCAGGAGTATTGGACCGCCGAGCCGACCCCGTAGCAACACGGCTGGTGCTCGCGGGAACGATCGTGTACGCGTGCGAAAATTGGCGCTGACCGTGGAAATAAGTCGGGCGTGGTCACACCGTGCAGAACAGGCCGCATTACTCACACTCGCTCCACTGGTGTATGCCGTGCAGCGTGTACCGATTGTGCAAGCGAGAGGTCGCGGTGGGAGAGAGAGAGAGAGAGAGAGAGAGAGAGAGAGAGAGAGAGAGAGGTGGTGTGTGTTTGGGGTGGCAGGAAGACGGGTAGACGCAGGCGGAGTAAATCATGATGTAGGTGGGCCTGCACCGGGACCGGGTAGCTGCCGGCAGCAGAGCTCGGGTGGGGTGCCAGGCGCCGGGGGTCGTACACCATGAGTAGGGGCTCGCTCGGGCGGGGCGGGGCGGGGCGGGGCGGGGCGGGGTCACCGCGAGGCTTGTCTTGCATGTCTGATGAGTGACCTCGGCCTGCTCGCAGTGGCCCGCCCCGCGGCCGACGCCTGCCAGCTGCTGGCATCGCTCTGGGCGGGTAGGTAGGCAATAATGTTGCACGCGTGTCTATTGGGTTGCCTACCCTCTCGTCTGCGGGCGCTAGCAGAAGCTCTCGCTCGCACCCTGCGGACTGACCACCGGCCCGGCTCGCCCCGGGTCCGCGCAGTTACGGGCATCAGATACGCCCATTATCTCGGGTGCCCCCAAGGCTTCTGTTTTGCCAGCAGCAGGCCTGGAAATGATTTCAGAGGTCGTTGTCTAGACTGGCGGCCCTGCGGGCGCGCTGCGGGCGAGCGGGTGGGGTGAGGACACAGCGGCTTTATTCCCTCATCAAAACTACTACTGCTGCTGCTGCTGTAGCGGGGGAGGAACGCAACGGACATCAGCGGGACCATACCGCCCCAATAAAAACAGAGATGGCGCGATAAAAATTCACTTTCTTGTCTCATGGGATGAGCCGGCGCGGCGGTGTGGGTGGGGCGGGGGCCGGGTGGGGGCGCGGCGGGGGCGTTCTCACTGGTTGTCATACACGGCCGAACACATGCAGCCGAGCCACCCGCGAGTAATGCTTTGCCGCTCTGCTTACGAATGGGGAAGAATAATTGCGAGTAACCTGAGCAGGTGAGTGAAGTGTGTGCTGGTCGAGGACAAGGAGGCTGTGGCGCTGGACTCGCTGTCGCAGGCAGGCAGGGCCGGCGGGCGGCGCCGGCGGCGACGCGTCCAGTCGTTCAGTCTTTTAGTCCTTTCACCCCCCTCCTCCCCCCTCTCCGTTCTCCCTTGGGCCGAATTGCTGCTTCCCGTCTGAATGAAGGCCAGGCCGGCCTGCGGAGACAACTACACTGGGAAAAAGAATAACATTCCGCGCGCGTACGGGAGATTTCTTTTTATATCCCCCTCTCCCCCCCTCCTCCCTCCGCTCTATCCCCCCCATACGCCCTTGCTTGCCCAACCTTTTCTCATTTCTCTCGGTGTTTCATATCTCTGCCTTGTCCTGCCGTCTGCTCCCGTAGGGGGGGGAGGGAGGGGGGGGGGGGGCGGACAGAATGCAGTTGGGGGTGGGTAAAGGGGGTGGGGGTTGGCGGAGGCTGACGGAGAGTGGAGGAGATCGGAAAGGAGGGAGAGAGAAAGGAAGGTGGGGGTGGGGAATTGTGGACCACCCGGTCCCGGTCAGAGTGGAGGCGGGAAAGGCGTCGGAAAAAGGCTCGAGTGAAAGGGGTTGGGTCTGGGGTGGTCCTTGGTGGGTGCGGCGCGCGCCCCGTGAGGCCCGGGGCCCGGCCCGGCCCAGCCCGACTGCCTCCTGGCTGCTGGCGGGCGCCGGCCGGGTCTGCGGGGTAACTCGACGTATGACATGAAGGAGGGCGCTGCGTCTGTCCCGCGCCCCCACGCGCCTCTTTGACTCTCATATCTCCCCCCCCCCCTCTCTCTCTCTCTCTCTCTCTCTCTCTCTCTCTCTCTCTCTCTCTCTCTCTCTCTCTCTCTCTCCACTTCCCCGTTTCGCCCTCTCTCCAAGCTGTGCCCTGCACTGTAACACTTTCCCTTTTTGGACGGAACCTGGAAATTATTGCCCGGGGTGTCGCGAAACAACGGGCTCGGGGGAGGGGTTGGGGGCGGGGTAGGGTCTGTGGTGATAAGGGTGGCAGGATAAGGGGAGGGACACGCAAAAAAAAAAAGTGCGCCGCAGGGACGTTTTTATAGCGTGATATGAACATTTGTTTTTGTTTTGTTTTCTGGGGCATTTTGCCAACCGAAACATTTTACACAATAATGTGAGGTGGCATGGCAGGGGAGCGCGGTGCGTGACCCGAACTGTCGTCGCGTGTTGGTTTTGTCTTTTTCACCGGGTCACCCCAGTTAGAGTCCAATCAGTAATTTACCTATCACTTTCCAGCCGCTTGTTAAATAAACTTGATCCCAAAAACTAATTAAAGTAAGGTGAAAACGAAAAGTGCTATGTGTGTGTCTGTGTGATAGCACCAGTATTGCGCTTGCGAGGTTCAAGCAGCCTTCGTTGTGCAGCAGGCCGTGCCGGGCACACATCGGGCATCGCCTCGATCTCTTTACCTCTCTCTCTCTCTCTCTCTCTCTCTCTCTCTCTCTCTCTCTCTCTCTCTCTCTCTCTCTCTCTCTCTCTCTCTCTCGACCCTATTCCCAATCTCACTTCTCCTCTCCGCTGCCCTCCTTCGATAGCGCCTGCTCGCGCCGTGCACCACCCGCCGCGCTGCGAATAAGCTTGCCGAAAAATTCTTTTGACACGGGGAGTTTGGTTTTTCGTGCCGTGTTTCGCAGAGAGGTTCGCCGGAGGGGGAGAAAAATCCACTCCGGCATACCCGCGCGCAACCCGGCGATATAGCGCTGGGGTGAAAACTAGACCTGCGGGTAGCGGGTACGTCGGGGGTGCCTCACATCGCGGCCTTCCCCTGCCGGTAGTAATCTGTTGCTATTTCACGGCCGTCTGCTTTATCCGCCCTGCGCGCCGCTGCAGCACCAGCCGGGAAACCTGCCTGCCTACGCCGCAGTTTGCGTGTTTGAACTTCTGATGTACGCGACTTGAATGGCAGAGCAGCCCTATTCATCCCTCCTCCTCCCCCCTCCCGTCACACTTCTTACACACGCACACACACACACACACGGCCCCAAAGTTCTCCACACACGCACTCGATTTTCCATTCGGGTACGTCTGCGTTGCCGGGCCGTTGCGCTGGTGTTTCCCTTGTCCCCCGGGTGGCCCTCGCCCCGCCCCACGCCCCGCCCCGCCCCACCCCGCCCCGCCCCACGCCCCGCCCCACCCCGCCCCACCCCGCCCCGCCCGCCGCGCGGCGACTGTTTGCCCTGCTGTTGTGGTGGCTGCGGTGTCTGCAGCGATAGTTGCGCCGCTCCAGGCGGTTGCTCTCAATTTCACGTGGCGGTGCAGCTCAGGCCGGGACCGGGGGCTCTTGCACCCAACCCTTTTGCAGGGGGCGCCCCGCCACGCCCCGCCACGCCCCGCCACGCCCCCCCCCGCCCCGCCCCGCCACGCCACGCCCCGCCACGCCCCAGCCCCGCCCGCCCCGCCTCTGCCACATCGGGCTACGCTCCGCCACTTCGCGCGGCTCCTCCCCGGGTTACAGCAGTTCATAAACTCCACCCCCGTACCGTACCGGCCCCGCCCCGAGCCCCACATCCTCCCCGCCACCTTGGAGTCGGACCGGGCTGGCTCTTGCGGCACAGCGCCCCGCCGCTGGCTGCCGCTCTCTCCCCATCTCTCTCTCTCTCTCTCTCTCTCTCTCTCTCTCTCTCTCTCTCTCTCTCTCTCTCTCTCTCTCTCTCTCTCTCTCTCTCTCTCTCTCGAGCGCGCGCGCGCTGCTGCTGCCGGCACTGCCTGGCTTCCTGAACCCCCAATTTATTGCCCCAATATCTTCTTAGGGTACTGCCGCGTGCGAGTGATTACCCCCGGAGAGACACTGGTAACGCGCGGAGTGAGCGAGAGCGAGCGAGAGAGAGATAGCGAGAGAGAGAGAGCGAGCGGGGGAGATGGGTGCTGTAAGCTCCGGGATTTCGTCATTTGACGCTCCATTTGGCCCATCCGTGGGGGCTATGCAAAGGGGTGCGCGCGCGCGCTGTGTAGTGCGGCGGGGCGGGGCGGGGCGGGGCGGGGCGGGGCGGCGTGCGGTACGACCTGAGACGCAGAGTCGTGCTATTTGCCCGCCCGCCCCGCGTGCTCGCGCTCTTCCTCATGAGCGTCGTCTTGCAGTCCGGGGGTGCGGCCAGGGGGTCACGTGACGTGACGCCCCTGGCATGCGCCGGGCTCCGGGCCGGGCTCCGGGCCGGGCTCCGGGCTCGGGTGTCTGACGCGGTGCACCCAGGAGTCCCACGCGCTCGCAGCCGGCAGAATCCACCCTTATACGCGGTGAGGGGTGCTCGCTCGTGATGGGTCTTTTTTCCATAAACCGAAAAAAGAAAACAACTTCCAACCATCTAATCCGCCCCTCTTTGGTTTGAGCCAAACGTTTTTCAATATATGTGTTTTGAAAAGAGAGGGGGAAAAAAAAGTCTTTTTGTTTCACAAAATTTTTTCTCTGCTGTTTATTCACGAGAGAATTACACGGCGTGCACAAAGGCGACCTCACTCCGTTGCCGTGGGGAGTATAGCCTTGCTATTTTCTCCAGGTACGCTCCAGTGGCGGGCCGGGCGGGGGCGCGGCGCGCTGCCCTGCAGGCGTCCGCGGGCCAGGCGGGCGGCGTCCCGGCGCCCCGGCGCCCCGGCGCCCCGGCCCAGCCCAGCGCGCCCCTCTAATTGCGAGCACGCGCCGCGCTCGCGTAATGAGTACAATTACAGATCTGCGAGTGCGGGTCAGATCATCTCAGCCGCTTCCCCTTTTCACTCGCTCTCTCTCCACCTTGCGGCCAAAGTGCTTGGCGGGTTTGTCTGCGCCCTGCATAGGATGTCTGTCAAAACTGGTTATTGTTGACAGTGTACGTTATCATTTTCTACTTTCCCCAAATTTTAAGATTTTTATTTCCGTCTTTTTTTTTCTTGCGCCGTAAAATTTTTGTCCGTTATTGTTATGCAGTAGTAGTACCTGTTGCTTTCTCTTCAAATATTTTTTAAAGTAATCTGTCAATTTGTTGAAAGGCCACCCCATCATTAGGCGTGCCGCCTAGATATTCGTCACTAGAGGTGTCGTTCCTTTGCTCGCGAAGTCATACTTTAGGAGTGGAAAGGTTCAATAAAGCGGGTTCTCCCGTCTCTTTTCTTACTCCCCCCCCCCCTGAACAAGACGGCGAATAATATATTAGCGTCAGCCTGGCGGTGCCTGGCTCTCTGCATGAGCAGGGGACCCCCTTCTCCCGCCCGCCCCCCCTCTCCCCCGTCAGCCGCTAGCCGCTTGGGCGTCTTTGAAGTTCTGGACGAGCTCCTGCAGAGAACGAACTGAGTCGTGTTTGCTTTGTGAGAGGGTAGCGATGGAATGAGGGCAGAGGCACCGCAGAGAGGAAGGAAGATGGAAAGAAAAAGGGATGGAGAGCACACAGGGGAGAGTGAGAGAGCGAGTGAGTGGGCCGGCGTGGGAAGAGAAGTGAGAGCAGAAGCACAGCAGTGTGGTGGTGGGAGGGAAGAGGTTTTTCGCGCCGCCAGAACAGATTATTACTGCACGGCCAGGCGTGTAAAGTATAATGGCGGGCGTCTTAGCCAAGTACCGCGGGCCAAACACTGTGAGCGCCCCGCCGCGCCGCGCCGGGCCTGGCCAAGACGCGCACACACCGTGAAAGTAGCATTTCCAGTGCGATTCTTAGGTATATCTCATTCCGCGCCTTTGCTCTCTCTCTCTCTCTCTCTCTCTCTCTCTCTCTCTCTCTCTCTCTCTCTCTCTCTCTCTCTCTCCGTCTCTGCGCCTCTTCAACCTGGAGTAATGTAAAAGAAGAGAGTGAGAGAGAGAGAGAGTACTGCAGAGAGCTCAGCTTTAGCCCGGCCCCGGGGCATTGTGAAGAGGGCGGCAGACGGTGGCCAGTGCCAGAGGGCGGCCCAGGAAGAAAAAAAGTGGCTGCCTTCAAATTATTAAAAAGATGTGGCGTAAAAACTCCCACGTAACTGCGCTGCTGCGGGGGTAAAAGGGAGGGGGGGGAGGAATCTGCTCGTGCTAAAGCAGCTCAACAGCGGTGACGTCTGCTGCTAAGCAGCTGCAGGTGAAGCCGTCACAGGAATTTGATGTAACTTCAAAGATTTTGTCGTAAGCAGGTGATGAGAAACCACTTTTCCTTTTCACCTGCGTTGCTTGTTCAGAGTTTTAATGTTAGTCCTGCAGTGGCTGTCGGCTGGGCAATGGTCCTCGCTCCGTAAACTCCTAGTCACTGTGGCCTCGGCGCCCTCCCTGGCCGGGCAGCCACTGACCTCACGGTGCCACTGGCCACCAAGACGCCGCAGACGACGCGTCCGTCCCAGTCCCGTCCCGCGTCGCGTCGCGAAGGCTGGCCGTTCCGCAGGAGAACCGCAAACTCTCCAGACCAGTCAGTTGACGCCCAAACGATTATGGATATTGTTTGCGTGGACTTTGAAAGGGAGAGTCGACACCGCCAGGCGGCTCAGCACGCGGGGAGAGGGAGAGAGAGGGGAAGGGGGAGGGCGAGAGAGAGAGAGAGAGAGAGAGAGAGAGAGAGAGAGAGAGAGAGAGAGAGAGACAGAGACAGAGACCGGCAGAGAAAGAGGAAAAAGACACAGCCGCAGTGGGATCAGAAAAAAAAATAGGACGTCTCAATACTTTTGAACAACTTCGTGCATCCATCCATCCCTCTTCCTCCTCCTCTCTTGGGTATAATTCATGGGTGTGAAAGAAAAGGGAGCGTGGTCCTTCCTCGTGGCAATATTGTATATCATGTAGTGGTGGGGGCGGGTGGCGAGAGGGCTGCCTGGACGCATTTCTCTGAATATTCGCCCCGAACGGCGAAAAATTATGCGGCTGGTGCTGGTGCGTGCGGCTGGGGCGCAAACGGCGTGTTAACCGAAAACGCAGCGGACCGTACCGAGGAGGCCGCGTGCTGCGCGCTGCGTGTATTTTTCCTCTTTTTTTCCGCCGAAGCAGCAAGATACGCGTTGAACAACAGTCGGGGCGGCGGCACTCGATACGCTCTCCAGGGGCCCGCTCAATAATGCAGTGTGTTCTGTTTCAGGTGAGGTATTCCTCGCTGGAGTCCGCGTGGTGTTCGGGACGTCGGTGAGTCAGCGCCTCCCCTGCGGCGGTGGGCCGTGGGCCGGGTGAGTCCCGTATCCAGGGTGCATGAGTCCACACCTGCCGGCTGGCTGACGGACTGCCTCTCTGGCGCGTTATCGTTACGCCGAATTGGGCAACATCACGGAAACGGCTCGTTGTTTTCTTTTCTCTCTCTCTCTCTCTCTCTCTCTCTCTCTCTCTCTCTCTCTCTCTCTCTCTCTCTCTCTCTCTCTCTCTCTCTCTCTCTCTCTCTCTCTCTCTCTCTCTCTCTGCCAGAGCCTACCTCCTTCAGTGCCTGGCCGGCTCCGGCTCGGGGTTACGGAACCTTCCTAATGTGGGAACGTCGGCACTTGGTCCGGGCCCGGGTCGGGCCGGGTCGGGGCGGGTCGGGCCGCGTCAGGTCATGATGGATGGCTCCATGCCAGCGCAGCACTGCGCGGCTCGGCGCAGGCAGGGCGCAGCCAGCCGGACATGTTAATGTAGCGTTTCATTACGCGATGCACTCGCAACTACTAGCATCATCATCATCCCATGGGAGGGGCGCTAGCGCAGCGCTCCTGGCAGAGGCTCTAAGGGTTTGTGTTGGACTGTTCGCTCGCGGCCGGCCTAGCACCTACCCGAAAAGCCGTCGAAAGACAAACAAAATGTGTGTTGAAGGAGATAAATGCCTTCCCCGACCTACCCTGACGCTCTCTCTCTCTCTCTCTCTCTCTCTCTCTCTCTCTCTCTCTCTCTCTCTCTCTCTCTCTCTCTCTCGCTCTCTCTCGCTCTTGCTATCTCGCTCTCTTCTCCCGTTCTTTCTCACCTCCCACCCTCTCTGTCTCTCTCGCACTCTCTCACACAGGGGGTGGTATGGGGGGGGCCTCCCCTTCATTTCCTGTTCCGTGGCCGTGTGTGCATCTCGTCTCGCTTGAAGGGGGCGAGCGAGCTGAGGCGGGGCGGGGCGGGGCGGGGCGGCTGTGCGCCGCGGGCCGGGACACACTCATGGTAATGCGCCCGTGTGTGTGCCCGCCTGCCCGTGTACGTGTGCCCTACATCAGGGCCATCTGGCTCATGAATCATGGGGAGCTACAGACACAATTTACCCGTCAGGCCGGGCAGGCCCGTGTAGGCCCTCATGGAGCCCCCCCCGCCCCGCCCCGCCATGCCTCTCCCCTACTCAAGGTGAAGGCCGCTGCCTCCGGGGTCCCCCTCGACCGCAAGTTGGGGGGTAGCTTCCTGTTATTCATACGACGTTTCGTTAGGTGCGTCGCGTTCGCCTGACGCTGCCTGTGACGAACTATAGCGTTACCGAAAGCGTAGTGTGCGTTAGTTTGATTTGTTGGCAACCTGTTGGGCCGAAAGCAAAGAAAATCGCGAGTTTGTTTGAGTAATTTCGCCCCTTCCACGCGGCGCGGCGGGGTGGCGCGCTGCAGTGCTGCGGGTCTGCCTACCCTAAGGCGCCAGCACGCGCAACCCTTCGACCCATTACTTCGGGTAGCTTGGCGCGCGCGCTGCTCTCCATACTGCGAGCTGGCGACCCTTCTGTCGCGCAATACCCTGCGCCGGCAGTGGGTGAAGTTCATAACAATCCTCTCCATTCATCTCTGAGCGGCTCGGCCGCAGTTTGTCAGCGGGATCCGCTAATTTTATGAGGCGTTTGTCGGGCGGGCCGCTGCGCGTGACAAATCGGTTCAGGTGTAATTACACTGGCGATATGGTAATTTTATTGCAGCGCGCCGCCGCCGCTGCCGCGTCTCTGAGCGTCAGAAGCGTCAGAGAGAGAGAGAGAGTGAGAGTGAGAGTGAGAGGGAGGGAGGGGGCGAAGGGAGCGAGGGTTGCGTGCCGTTTGGGACGAGCTTGGAGAGCTTTGTGTGTGCGGCGAGGTCAGGTGAGCAAAAGGGCATTGTGGGCAAGTTAGGGCTCGATCTGCAACCCTACGAGGTATTCGCTTTCTCTCAGTCTCTCCCTCCCTCTCTCTCTCTCCCCTCCCGCTTCCCCTTCCTCCCTCCCTTTCTCCCTCTCTCTCCGTTCTCCCTCTGTTCTCGTCGTACTCATTATCCTTCATACTCTACTGGCCGCGGTCTGCGTCCCCCTCCCCCTTTTCCAGTTATTCCGCTCACGTCACAGTGCGGTGCATTGGACACACACCGTGCTCAGCGACGAAATATGTCCCGTGTTTATTTTTTTTCACCACATCTCGTGCCGTTGCTATGCTTCTACGCGCACCAACAAATAAAAAAATAAATAAAAAACTTTAGCAACATTTAGCTGTGTGAGCGTCCTTGTTTCAAATATGAATAGCCGTTTATGTAAACGCACTTTAGAGTTTTTGATTTTTTTTCTTTAAAGTTTTCCGGGGTCCATACCCCGACAGCGACCGTCTGCTTTAATACACGGTCTCACCTTGCGCGCTCCTCCCGACGGTCGCTGTAGCGCCGCGCGCCGTAGCGCCTCGAATAAATGTATCCCGACGGTAACCGGAGCCGGGGGAGCTCTTATCTCGAGTCGGACTCGGTAGAGGGATGCGGGGCGCGGCGGGGCGGGGCGGGGCGGGGCGGGGCGCGGCGGGTCAACAGCTCCAGCAGCCGACCCCGGGGTACAGAATCGCAACAACACTTACGCGAAATCGATTTCCATCGGGGGTAATGCTCGATGGTTAGAAGAGCCTGCCTATGTCCTGACCTGACTAGTAACACGCCATGCCGCGCAAACCCTCAGATTCAAATAAAGCAGAAAACTTAGTAGTGTGCGGAGAAGGCTTGACAAATGCCTGGCTTTCCATTACTCGTTATCGAAACTCACGCGGTACGCCGTTTTGCGCCTGGCTGTAATATTTTTTTTCTAACCAACCGACTGCGATAAAAGTTATTGCTATTACTCAAACTTGATAAACACCCAGGGCGCGCCTGTTGTTATTATTTTTTTTCTCCTCTATCACGCCCGGTCCCTTTTCCTATTGATATATCGCTGCGTATCGTTGTGCGTTGCCAACCTACGTACCGCCACGATAAAGTGGTCTCGGGGGAAATGCCGTGCTGCCGTCTCACCCCTAAAAAGTTTTTATAGTTATTCATTTTCAAAAAAATATTATTTTGTTTTAATTAATTCTACGAAACAACAAATTTAACTGTAACGCGCTTTCTCGTCGTTAGTTTTTTATGCTATCGGATCCATAAGAAATATAGGAAGATAATTTTTTAGCCGGTTGGTCTTTTTTTCCTTTACGAACTGATTTGTTTTTCCCAGCACGGTAAGCCTTTGCCGGTGCTCATCAAGGCAAACCACAGCAGCAGAGGCCGGCTCGGCCTGCTCCATCCAGTATTAGTTATTGACTGTGCGAGGGTCGCCACAGAAATCCCCCCCCCCCCCTCCTCCCTTTACCTGCCCGCTGGCTCGACCGGCGGCAGGTGTTTTATCTCTTGATTGTTCGGAGTGGATCAGCTCTATATGATCTATGTGAGCGCTGGGCCGCTGGGCCGCAGGGCTGCAGGGCCGACTGGCTACCCCTGCTACTACCTCCGCCCCGGGATTCTGTACACGACCAAAATCCAGCTGCACCCCAAACGACTAGGAACAATATTGAAAAAAAAAAAGTCTTAGTTATTCGAAGAAAAAAAAAAACATATATATGTATTCATGGTGGTAGGGCTTGGTCTGTTCTGGAGGGAACGTTTGCGTTGCTTATGGTTGAAACGCCAAACGGCGCACGGAGAAGGAGGAAAATAGAACCAAAGGCGAAGCGATGTGAAAGTTGTTGGGTGTGAGCCTGGCTCGCCACGCGCCGCGCTGCCCCCTTTTGTCCCACCCGCCCGCTGCTACGCATCGCAGGCCACGCTACGCTACGCCACGCCACGCCACGCCTCGCCACGCCACGCCACGCCACACACCGACACACGACGCGGATGTTTTCGTCTATTTGGCCCCAAACCATCGATGAATAACGTTTCACCATGAATCTAAGCGTCGCTTTGAATATGCCGGTAAATCATGCGGGTCCACCTCATTCTTCCACGTCCCCTCCCACGCTCTCTCTCTCTCTCTCTCTCTCTCTCTCTCTCTCTCTCTCTCTCTCTCTCCCTCTCTCTCTCTCTACTTGTATACAAAGCAGAGAGATACACCCCTCCCCCCTCTCCGTTCTGTTACTCTTTCTCGCTTCGGGGAAGCATAAACTTGTAGCAATAATGAATTAAATGTAGAGGTACAAAAAAACGACAATGTTTTACTAGAACAAGTGTAATAATAATAATTGCCGGTTGCCTGGGCGGCGCTGCCCGCCTGGCCCGACTGGCGCGTTCCCACTTACAAACAGCGAGGTGGGATGGGATACATACCAACGACCCCCGTCCGACCCGACCCGCCTCGACTGCTGCTGGTGCAGTGCTGGGGCCGGGGGAGTAGTCTGGGTGTGTTGGCATCGGCGCGGCAAGACATCGCGGCGCGGAGGTACAGCGGGGGAGGGCCCCGACCCGACAGCAAGGGCGTGAAAGTGGATAGGGTTCATCCCCCTCCCGCCCGTCCTCCTGCGCTGCTGCCTGCTCCCACCCCTAGCCGTGGGGGGCTGGGTGGAGGGGGAGTTGGCTTCTTTTTGTCATTCTGCTGCTCGCCTGGCCAGTTCCATCAGCCCCATTCGCTTAGGAACTCCCACCCTTTCCCCCCTCCCCCTCCCCCTGCTCGTCCCTCTCCTCGTCTGCCTCCCAATCTCCCCTTTGGCCCCCTCCCTTTCCCCGGCGTTCCCAGCATCCAACATTTTTACAATACCTCCTCCTCCCTCCTCTCTCCTTTCACCCCTCCCGCTTCCGGTCGCCTTATCCCGCGGGCGTGTGGCGCGGCGTGGCGGGGGATGACGCCCTTATTTCCATACCCCCCCCCCCCGGCGCGCCCCCGTATGTCGCGCGGCCGGCACGTCCCGGTCTCCGACTGCCACCGTCGAATTAGCGTCGGTTAAAAGATGAGGTGCCGACGCGTGCGCGGCGAGGAGAGAATGGTGGAGAGAGAAGGAGAGAATGGCGGAGAGAGATGGTGAAAGAAAAAAGGACGGGTCTGGAAGATGCGCGCAGTACCTCACTGACGGTATAGGGAAATATGAAGACCTTGTTAAAAATTAACGAAACAAAGTTTTTTAAAAATTTTCGGGGTGACGGGGTGCGTACTCCTTGTGAGTGTCCCTGGGTGGCCCCGCCCCTCCCCTCCCCGCCGCTGGCGGCCGGTGCACGGCACTCACTCCCAGCCTGCCGGAGTGAAAAGGCGTGTTCTCCGCTTGTCACCTTTATGATGCCTTATGGCCGTTTGGTTGGACTCCCCCTTTCACTTTCGCCCGCTGCCACACCTCTTACCTCTCTCTCTCTGCTGCGCCGGCTTCCCTGTCCCTTTGCTTATTCTTTTCTTCCCTTTGCTCTTCTTTTTCCAGCCGCGCACTTCTCAACATTTGGCCGCGGGGCTGCTACTTTCCGTGGTTGTCTCTTTTCACTCTCACTCTTAATCCTCATCCCTCCCCCTCTTTCACTCTCTTCTGCGCCGCGAAACGGCGTGTGTGGGCGAGTGTCCGTCCCAGCCCACCTGTCATGCTTTTACCACGGTCTGATGTCGATGCCCCGGGCGCCAAGGACTGAGGTCCGCGCCCTCTCTCTCCTCGGTTTTTTTCTTTACCACATGAAACGTAAAATAGAGATGGATTTTTAAAAACAAACCTGCGTAAAGGAAATACCTACTTATTTCGTTTTACACATACCACCCCAAGCGAAACACCCATGTTGCGGTAATATTTACTCGGGCGGGAAATCGAACGCAGCAGCGACGGAACCGTTTTATAAATGCAGAGATATTCTAGAAATCAAGCCGAGCGTTGCCCTTCATTTCTTACACCCCCTTTTTCTCGCGGATTTCTTACTCCATCCTCCCCACCCCTCTTGAGGCGCAGCCGAGTCGCAGGTAAATTCCTGGCGGGCTGATTTTTTAATTTGTCCTTGGAGCGGCCTCTTAATTTGCTCTGCTCCTTGAAGGTGCGCCGAGCCGAGGGCCCGAGGGCCCGAGCCCCGCCCGGGGAGTTGTGGGGCGGGGCGGGGCGGGGCGGGGCGGTGTGGGGTGGGCCCGGCCCGGTCGTGGTAAGAGCAAGAGTGCAAGGTTTCTCCTCCCGCTGTCTCAGGAGGCCGGTTCGTTTCTTTCGTCTCGTTTCCCCTCTCTCTACACTGTTCAGGAGTGGCCGGGGAAAGGTTATTGGAAGGGAAACAAAACACATCCGCCATCTTCTTTGGTGCTTATTTTCTCTGATGAGCGGCTCGCCCCGTGATCCCCTGCAGCAGCGAGCAGGAAGGCAAGCTTGTTATTAATATAGTTGGCTGGTAAATAATGTGAGGCGCTTGATCCTTGTCTCTCGCGCCCTTTTTGTCATCTCATGTTCCTGCCCTTTTTCTGCGTGGTGGAACAGCGTGGGCGAAAAAAATGCATCTAATCAGTGCCTTTTTTTTATTGGAGGAGGAATATTCTCGCTATCCATTTAAATTTCGTTAGACATTACAGGAAGTATTCCTTTGACCCAGTCGTACTTGATCCATATTTTATTGTTATCAGCGGGGATCTGAGGCAGGGGTGCTGGTGGGGTAAAAATATTCGACGAAGGACTCGGGGTCATCATTCAATGACGCAAGCACCGACCCCTTACATAAACCTATCACCTGTGACCGCCCCACCCCGCCCCACCCCACCCCACCCGGCCTCGCCCCGTCACACCCTACCTTCGCCACATGAGGGGGATCAAGGGAGACTGGAATGGGGAGCACGTAAGAGTGGAAGAGTAGGAAAAGGAGACGGGGGCGCATGGAAAATCCGAGCACGGAGAGAGAGTGAGAGAGAAGGGGAAGAGAGGAAGGGAGAGGGCGCTTACAGTGATTGGCGGTCGAGTATAGGGAAATGGGATAAATGGCTGGCGTGAGAAGTGGAGGGAACGTAACACAACTTGCCAGGAAAAGACAATGAAGAGACGAAGAAGGCGCAGCGAGAGATAGAGAAATAGTAGTAGAGGGACTAAGAGGCGGTGCGAGGGGAGGGGGGAGGGGGTGGGGTAGGGGGCAAGAAATGGCGACCGAGAGGCAGGCCTGACGGGAGGGGCGCGCTCCGGAATAAAGATGCGTACTTGAGTCAAAATGACAAATCTGAAGGGACGATGGGGAAGGGGGGAGAGGCAGCGAAGGGGTGGGGGTGGGGGTCTCTCCCTGGGACGGACCACTCACCCCTTGTTTCCCACAGATACGCCCCCCTCCCCTCGGCCCTACTAAATTTCCTCCTTTTTACTATCCTCCCTTCTTGTCCTCCCAAACTCGCTATAATTTTTTTTCCGAACCGTAACGCGATACACACAAACACACACGCAGGGCGACCTTAGAGTCGTAAGTGAAGAGGGTGCCGAGAAAAAGTGGCATGTATAGTAGAGGCGGAGAGGGAAAAAAAAGGGAGAGGGGGAGGCGAAACGAACGAGAAACGGCACAGGAAATGCAAAACAGCGATGGGTGCCGCGCTGTGATTTTACTGTCGTGTCGGGTAAGGAAGTTTGGGAGGGGGGGGGGGGGGGAATGCCTGGTGCGCTACGCCGCGCCACGCCGCACGTCCGGCCGCCTGGAGATACGTGGTTATTATTTGTGCAGCAGCAGCTACGCGAACGGCTTCCGCCCAGCCAATCACGGACACATCGGGAGCGTAGTACTTCCGCGGGCTGGGCTGCAACTCAGGTGTGTGCGAGAGAGAGAGAGAGGGGGGGGGGGGAGGATAAAAGAGAGGGACAGAGGGGGAAGAATGGGCTAGGGGAAGGGGAGAGAGTTATTCGAAGGAAGGGAAATGGAAGAGCTGGGTTCGCTCGGGGGGAGGAGACGGGGGCAGCGCCTGCCGTCGCTCGGGTAGGCAACATGGCTACAGGCGCGTGCTGCGGGCTTGCCTACCCCACGTTGCGCAGGCGCTCAAGTGGCAGCGATCTACACCAGGCGAGACACCAGGCTTTGCCCGACTAAACCTGAATAGAGGATAATTTCGTTTACATTTTGTACCGCGGTACTCTCTGTATTTTCATATTTTTTCCCCTGTTCCTGGTTTGCAAGCTGTCGTCTCTGCGCCGTTTGTGCGGCGCTCGAAACTTGATCCAGCAGCGGCAGCGTCTTATTAAACTGTCGCTGACTCGTGAGGGAGAGGGGGAAATCTTGGCGGACGGTAAGGGCCCTGAAAAAAATAAAAGAAACGGCAGCATCCCCGGACTTAATTTTTCATTGGAGGAGTAAAGTTTTTGGAGATACAAGCTGCATTTGGAAGTGGGGACGGAGGACTGGACGGCGCCTGCCTGCCGACGCCACTGCCGCCCCTCCGGGATGCGATGGAGAGGCGGCGCCCAGCGAGGGGAGGGGAGGGGAGGGCGGGACTGAGATGCGAGCGACCAATTCAGCCCCATCGACCGGAAGTTAATTTCTTCCTCCCCGCCTTGCTGCTCCTCCCCACCCCCTGCTGGCGCCGTTAAACATTCCATGCGTCGCCCTACTCGTATGTAGTAGGTGCAGAGTCTTAAAGTTTCTATCCCCTCCTTTGTAAAGGCCCATCCCTTTTTGCCGCCTGCCCTTCGGTAGTGTTTTTTGCCCCTTACTCCTCGCGCCTGCCGTGAGAGAATACGCCTCTGGAATAGCGAGCAGCCCGCGGGGGGCCGGGCGTAGTGGTCTGAGGCAGTGACCGACCTACGTAGGCCGCGGTGCGACATCAAGCGGTACGGTTTCAAAACCAATGGCAATTTTCGGAGGTCCTACGCTACGAAGCACCATTTTTTTTAAATAAAAGAAACGGACAGCTGAGGGCACGATCGCCGATGGGTGCAGGTCATACAGTTGGCACCCCTGACCCCTTGGCCTGGTTCCCTCCTGACTGACTCTGGCTTGGCTCTTCTCCCCGTCCCCGGAGACACTGACTTGATTGGCTTTGTACGTCACTGCATTCACCAAATTACTAAAATAAAGGACGCAATCCCCCGCTTTGATTGCTCCCCCGCTCCTCAATATATAGATAACCTCTTGTTTCTCTTTCCGCTTTCCTTTTTTCCCCTCGCCGCTGCCGAAGCCTCGCCACTGCGCGGCTCCCTGTGTCTCTCCTTCGCGAGCTTTCTGTCTATTTTCGCCTCCCTCTCCCTCCTTTGTCTTGTGTCACTTTAAGGCAGTCAATTGGCCGTGCAGGCCGTATTTATTGCAGTCCGAGTGGAATTGTACTAATGGAAAAAGTTCCCTCCTCCTCTTCTTCTTCTTCCCGCGCACCCGCGCGCGCGGGGCTCCAAAAGACTCGCCTAAGTTATGAGAGATTGAGCGCCGGGCCGCGGCGGCTTCTGGTCCGGTGGCGGGACCTGCCGCCCCGCCCCGCCCCGCCCCGCCTCACCTGTGCGGAATGTAGGCACGCGAGCGTGCGCGCCCGGACGCTGCGGTTCAGGCGCGCACACCGCGCTCTCTTCAGCCCCCCTGCGCCGCGCCGCGCCACGCCACGCCGCTCACGTCGGTTCCTTTTAACAATATCTCGACGAGACGAGAAGTCCGCCTGCTCGCGAAGTTTGTTTGGCCTCGCGCGGGCTTGAGGCGCCCGCCGCGCGGTGCTGGGGCCAGGCCGCGTCGTCAGGAGGAGAGCGAGGAAGGGGCTCATGTCTCGTCTGATAATGAGCCCACGGTGCGCTGGAGTGTGCGGGGCGGCGGAACGGATGTTGAGGGGATGTTGTATGTTGTCTTTCTGATGGCGTTCGCTATTACTACTGCTGCTCCGTGCATCATTTCCAAACTAGGACCTGACGCCTCATTCATACTCGTGCGAGCGTTGATAGCCCGGGGTCAGGGGCCCTGGGTCATGTTTGGTGCAGACGGCCGCCTTCGGGGCTCCCGGCTAGGGGAGAGAGAGAGAGAGACAGAGAAAGTGTGTATGCGTATTGAGGAGAGAGAGAGAAAGGGGGTTGGGGGGAGAGAGTGGGTGAGAGGGAATCAAGACGTTCGCATGATATATTGCGGGTAATGAGGGTCATGGAATAAGCCGGTCGAATTGATGGTGTTCGGCCGGATAGCCGCCCCGCCCCGCCCCGCCCGGCTCCCTCCGCCCACCGCTGCTGTGTGGCCTCTTGACCCAGCAGTGAGCGCGTGGCGGGGCGGGGCGGGGCGGGGAGGGAGTGGACCTGCACACTGCCTGATGTGGTTCTGGCTCCCGAGGCTATCCACCCCGAGGCCGCTCCTGCCTGCCCAGGTGAGGTGAGAGTGCCGTGCCTGCTCGGTACGGGCGCAGAGGTTTGCCATGACCGCGAGGGAAATATTCATCGCCGAACCTATTTCAGCCCTGCTGCCCCGGCCCCGGCCCTGGCCCCTACCCTTCCCTCTCTCCTCCATCTCCAGGCAGCCGCCCGGCCCGGCCCGCCGCGCCAGCCCCTCGAGCTTGTTTTTGTATCCTCCCGCTCTTTAGCTGCGTCCACACCCCGGGGCGCTGCGCTGCGCGCGGTGGCGTCCTGTACGACCCCTACGCCCCTCTCCTTCCCTCTCTCCGCCCCGCCTCTCCTGTCGTTAGGCCCCTCGCTTTACACGACTCACTCCGTCCGTCTCGTGTCGCATTTGCAAAACTCGCGCGGTGTTAATTTGGAGGCTCGCCATATGTTGCGATGGCGTTACTGTGCCGAGAGTCGGAGGAAGCATTTCAGCCACGCCTACTACTCTGCAAACACTCTTCAAACAGGTAGTACCATTCTGTTCGATTGGTACCCTTGCTCAGGAGATTGGTTTACATCACCACAGTTAGGAATTGCAGATCTTCCGCCCCTGAGCAGCGCCGGCTCGAGGTGTGCCCCCCTCCCCTTCTAGCCCCTCCCCTCCCCAACCCACTCGGCCATTGCAGTCCTTGGACATTTTCCTTGCAAATTGTGCCCGGCCCAAAGAAAACATTGTGGCTAGTCGGGCAGTGTGCCGCCGGCCCGGCCCAGGGGTGCGGCTGCTGGAAGCGGCCCCTGCCCGCCCACTACCCCCCGGCCCCCGGCCCGTCCCCAAATCGCCAAGGTCGCCGCCGGTTGCCCTTCCCGGGCGCGAGGGAAAACACAAACCCGATTTGACCTAGTTCCTCTCTTCTGACGTGGCGTGGAGTCCCGTCACGAGAAAAGTAAAGTTGTGACTTAACACCTTTTCGAGATGGTAGACCACTTTCCAAAGGCATTAAAGGTTACCATAGGCATTAATTTTAGCTCCCATAGGGCCTTTTTAACGCCTTTGCAAAGGGTGTGACGCGCTAACACCCCTGTAAAAGTTGTAACGCGTCACACCTTTGTTTATTTTCCCCGTGGTGTAAGAAATGATTCTTGATGTGTAAGCTTGGACCCCGCTTATACACGTTTGGGGGGCGCAGGACCCACGCCAGCGCCACCCGCGCACTCCGCGCCCGAGTTTCGCGAGCGCCCCGAGGAAAGAACGGGGCCGGGCGCCGCGTTCACAGCTGCAGCAGCGCCCTCTGGGGGCCGACACGGCGACATGCGCGCCGTTACCTTGTTAGTACCTGTCCGCTGGCGGGGCGTGGGTAGGTACCCGAGGTGCCCCCCTGGCGCCCGCCGGGGCCGGGGACAACGTTGCGCGGGCGGAACGGGGCGGGGCGGGACGCCAAAGGTAGTCGTCGTGCTGAGCTGCTGAACGTGAAACTGAGGGCTCTCGCAGGCTCGGGTGGGTGGGAGCCTCTCGCCTCGCGCGCGGTGGCAGCTCTAGCTACTGTGGCGGCGCACGCCGCGCGCCAAGGAGGTGCTGGAGGCGCTGGTGGTGCGCTCTGGTGTCACGTGACGTAACCCGACGACGCCACGCCGCGCGGCCGTCTGCGATTCACCTTGTGACCGCGTCATCGTCCGCGGTGCTGCTTAAAGGGCCGCCCCGAGCCAAGGTGTGAATTTTGACAGCGCCTAAAGATGTTTAAAGTTTTAATGTCTTTCAATTAGGCATTAGGGCACTAATTTAGACACCCTTCGAGGCTTTGCAAGTCGTGGTGTTCTGGGTATTGTTCACACTTCTGCAAAGGTGTTGAGTCACGCCTTTGCTTTTTCCAGTGGAGTCCGTGTGCGGTGCGGTCACGGTGGTCGGGCGGGGCGGGGCGGGGCCGGGCCGCATAGGAGCAGGACGCGGGGTAGACGAGCCGTGGTCTGAGTTGAGCCGAGCGCGGGGGAAAAAAAGGCCGTCGGGAGGGGAAAGGGGAGGGGGCGGGGGCCGTTGCGGGCAGGTTATTGTTATCGCCGGCCGTTGTCCCTCCCCCGCCCCGCGCCGCCCCGCCTGGCGCTGCCCCTCGCCGTGCTGTCCAGTATGCGTAAAGCCGTGTGCCAGGGGTCGGGTAAGAAAAACCTTGCTGCCGCTGCCGCTTCTGGTTCGAGCGGGAAGGGAGCAGGAGGAGGAGGAGGAGGAGGACTTTGGAGCCGAGGTGCGGAGGACGGGCCGGGCCGGGGCGGGGCGGGCGAGAGTCGGGGCGACACCACCCTGGAGAAAGCCATTCGGGGCAGGGAAATGGTGTTGGTGTCAGATTGAAGCACGTCGGCCCCACTGGAGCGTGGCGTGGCGTGGCGGGACGTGGCGGGGCGGGGCGGGGCAGCAGGGGGTCCGACGCGGCGCGCGCGCACGCTGGGGGGCCGCCGGCTGTCGTGCTCGACGGCCTCAAAGGTCACGACGACGGGTGTGCGGGGCGGCGGTGCGAGGAGGCCAGCAGGACGCACGCGAACACGGGGGAGCGCCCGGCGCGGCCCGGCCCGGCCCGGCCCGGCCCGGCCCCGGCGGAATTGGATGGCGATCGGGTCCGATGGGATGGGGAGGGGCCCTTATAAAAATACAAGATGACTGTATGGCGGGCGGGGATGGGCCCGGCGCGTCCGAGGCCGCTGACGATGGCGCCGTAGCAGCAATCAGTGGATGCCGCGCCGCGGTCGAGCGCGCGCAGCGCAGAGGCGCCCGCGTTACCCGTCACGCTTTTTATCGAAAAAGAATGGATACACGACTAATGCAATCGTATTTTCGCGGTAAGAAGGTGGGGCCGTGTCATGCACTCCCTGTCGCAAAACGGACAGTAAGAACTGTGTCACAAAGTCATCGCCGGCGTGACGCTACAAGTTTGTCCCTCAGAGGTAAGACGTCTTACCGCTTTAGAGTTTTCAATTAGAGTATAGTATTAGAATGTTAACATACTAAAAGCTAGAATGCCCTTTTCTGGGTGACGCTATGAACAGCGGCGGACTGGAGAGGACTGGAGAGGAGCGGGGCGGAGAGCTTCTCCTCTGTAGAGCGCGCGGCGCGCAGGTGCTGCGTCCCCGGAATCTGTTCCACCCCGACGTGTAGAGGGGCGCGTAGCGTAGCAGCTATATGCGTGCGTCTCCGCCACCACCAGCACCAGCACCAGCGGCGCTGGCTGGCCAACTTCCTTAACTTGATGACGTACCGCTCTGGGGAGTCTTTGCCCGCGTCACGTCTCTCTCCCTCTCACTCGCGCGCGCGTGCACGCGTGCAACTTTCTCGTCTGCTGGAGTGCTAATGAACAGTAGTGCTTCGGACGCCGCTGCCGCTGCTGTCGCTCGGTGCTCCTGCGGTGCCGCACCACGCGTCTCCGGTATCCTCTCCACCCAGTGCGCCGTGCAGCAACAGCGGGACATGCGTTGGGGAGGTTTTGGTCGTATGGAGTGGCGCAATTTTCAACTGTCAAAGCAGTGGCTTTCTCAAACGGAAATCGAGTCGCACTGTGAAGTCTGTGTGTGTGTATGTGTGTTTGAGAGAGAGAGAGAGAGAGAGAGAGAGAGAGAGAGAGAGAGAGAGAGAGAGAGAGAGAGAGAGAGAGAGAGAGAGAGAGAGAGAGAGAGAGAGAGAGAGAGAGAGAAATCAAAGCTCACAAAACGTATACGCATCGTTGCGTTTCTCTCGCACCATTTTCACTACGGCCGCGTGGGCGGTCTTAGAAAATATCTTTTTCATATCTCTTTCAGACTCTTTCCCGCTCAGTCAGTTTGGCGTTCCCCATTTTCTCCCCCCTCCCTCCTCTAGCCGGACCATTCTTGCTGGCCGTACTACGGGCCGCCTTGGACGAGGACCAAGATGTGCGCGGCGTCGTTTAATGTCTGACAGAGCACCGCACCACCGCCCCCCGCCTCGCCCCGCCCCGCCCCGCCCCGCCCGACCCGCCGTCCTAAGTGACGGGAATAGGTGGCGGCGTGGTCATGACCGCAGGGCCTCTGGGAGGACGCGCGGCCTGAGGACGGCGAGCGGCGAGAGGATTCGGCGGCGGGGCGGGGCGGGGCGGGGCGGGGCGGGACTGTTCTTGGCCCTGGACCAAGAGTAGCGCGGGAGGGGCGGGTCTAGAACAGTCGAGGGGGTGGGGCGGGCGTAAGGGAGGCGCACGGCGCACCCGGGAGGCACCACGGCAGTCTAGTCTTGCTTCCTCCTCAGCGACCTGGTTAGCGTGTGCTGACACGGCTATCCTCTTGCATCCCCACCTCGGGGCGGGGCGGGGTGGGGCGGGGCGGGGCGGCGGCAGTAGCGCGGTGCCCCCACTCCCTCCCCCGCTCCTCCATACGGTCTCCTATCCCGCCTGCCGGACCGCGTCTCTCTACGGCAGTGGCGTCGGAGAAAGAAATGTGTGTGTGTGTGTGTGTGTGTGTGTGTGTTGTAGACCGGGCTGGGCTGGGCGGGCCTCTTAATCCTGCGGCGCGAGGCGGTGGCGGTCGCGTCGTCCTTGGGGCTTCCGCCCACCCCGCCCCCGCCCCTCCCCCATTTCCTTTAATTTCACCCCTTTCCTCCCACCCACCTCCCCTTCCTCCCACCCACCTCCTCTTCCTCCCGTGTGCCGCGACGGGGGCTCGCGAACCAATCCTGTCCGCCATGCGTCTTTGTCGGGGATCCTCCCCCTCCCTCTGCAGCGTCACGGCGTATGATTTCAAATTAAAGATCGACCGGTCCAGAGCTCGCTATAGTTCCGTCCGGGCGGGGCGGGGCGGGGCGGGGCGGGGCGGGGCGCTCCGGCGGCTAAGTGCGGCGCGGCTGCGGTGCCATGCCGCCGTTTAAGGCCGGCAGTCTTCTGGACGACTACTTAAGGCCGCTGCTGGAGGACGAGTTTTTTGGGAGGCGGCGGGCGGGGGCCGTTACAGTCGTCGTAGTCGTCGGCCGAGCGACCGCTCGACGACGTCTCGGCTGCAACCGATGGCCGTAAAACCCCACAGGGAGGTCGCTCGCCGCCGCCCCGCCACACCCCGCCACGCCCCGCCCCGCCTCGCCCCGCCCCGCAGAACGCTTTCCGATGTAAGGGCGTGACGTCTCCGACACGCCCTCCTTCTCTTCCTCTTCCTCCTCCTTCACCACCACCGTTATCCACGGCCGCCGCGCGTCAAGAAAGTTGTAACGATTTCTCTGTGAGGTGGCGGGGCGGGGCGGAGCGGGGCGGCTCGCCCAGGCTCGGCGGGGCCGTTCGAACGCACTGCCTGCCAGATGCTCTTTTAGTTTTCCAAAGTCCACTAAAGCCTCGGACTGGACCGAGCCAAGCCGCGTCAGCGGAATGGCCTGCTGGCCGTCGCCGCTCGTAGAAATGTCGGCGCGAATACTGCACGCAGTAAAGAGAAAAAAAAGTGCGTGTTGTACCGGTTGTCGGCTGGTTTTGCTTTGCACGAGAATAGACCAAGAGCTGGTTGCGGATTATTGCTAGGATTTTATTTTTACTCCGAAAAAATATTTACGGCTCGTTAACTTTTACTAATAAAGCGATAATGTGTAGTGTTGTTTCGGAATTTTATTGTATTTTTTAAAGTGAAAAGTGCGGGGTGGGTGGGGCATGCCGTGCCAAGGCGCGTTCTACTCTGTTCTCCTCGCGAGACAGGTCAATTTTTCAAAAAGCCCTGCGCCACCCCGCCCGCCCGCTCACACACCCCTGTTCATGGTGGCACGTCTCACGTTACGGATGGCGCCTGGCCGAAATGTCCGAAATCATGCAACAGTTGGATTACTTGATTACTCCGCATCGTATACGTACGTGATAACTTTTTCAGACACGCAGGGGGCGGCCCCCGGCAGTGAAGGGGTAGATAACGGAACACACCCATGGAAGGGGGAAAATATCTGCCGCTGACAGTTTCTGGTATAGAAAAGCTGTCTAGTTTTTCATCAAGTAGGGTAAGGTTGCCGAAACTGCAACGTGCAGCAGCAGCTGCAGCAAGGCCTGAAACTTTTAAAAATATTTTCTGCAGGCGACCCTGCCCTGGCCATGCAGCGGCACGAGTGCTGCTGGTCTGGTAGCGGTGGCAGCGGACTTGCAGTCGTGAACTGCTTTTCGCCAGGCGAATATTTCATCGCAGCCTACGAACCGTATCCGTTTGGATAATTTATGTCAGATCGTATCGTCAGCGGGGAGCTACTGGAGTGCAGTTGGCCAGCCTTTTGCCCGAGAGCTTCGCCCGGCCCGGAGTTAGCCGTCCGCCCCTTCCTCTCTCCCCTCCCCTCCCCTCTCCTCTCCTCCCCTCTCCTCTCCTCCCCTCCTCCCTCCTCTCCCCTCCCCGGCCTCTCTCACATTCTATTCACACTCCTTTCCCGCTGCCTTTGCTTTGCTTCTTTGGCGCCATCCCCCTTTTCCCATGCCCGCGCTTCTTTTGCTGCGCCTTCTCTCTCTCTCTCTCTCTCTCTCTCTCTCTCTCTCTCTCTCTCTCTCTCTCTCTCTCTCTCTCTCTCTCTCTCTCTAGTTCACTATCGAACCCAGTCCCCTCGACGTTTATTTGTGCCGACCCGAAAGCCGCACGCAGGGGCCGGCATTGACCAGAGGGGGCGGGCGGGGGGAAGAGAAACACAAGTGGGACACGTTTTGCTGGAATGGCGTTCCATATTTTTGGGTACTCGTTTGCCTCGGTGCTCGTTAAGGCGCGGGGTGGGGCGGGCAGCAGCGTGCAGCAGGCCACTGCCGCCGCTGCAACAACGTTCTTCCCACGGCCAATCTGCCCGGGTTCTCTCTTGTTTCCTGATAAGGCGATCGAGAAACGGCTGTAGTCGCGCACTGCGCCCATGGGCTGACAAGTCTTTTATTTTTTGCGTGCCCCCTGTCAATGAAACAAGAATCAGCTAATCGTCTTTGGCGGTCGCGAAATTCTTAATGATGAACCGTAATTCGATCAGCTACGTGCATCGTCGTGAAACGTCGCGGTATAGTCCGCAGAAAGGGGTTCATTTTCTTTGCTTTAGACACTAATTCTGACTCTGTTCAGAGTCATTTTGCCGGTCCGCAACAAAAATATAGATGCTGTTTGTCTGTGTGCGTCATTACTCTGTGCTGGTACGCCTGTCCTTGCATTAATTATTACGCCGCTGCCTCCCCCCCCCCCTCTCCTACCACCCGCTACCCCCTCTTTACCACTCCCGGCCTGCTGTACTGTTTCTTCTGCCGCTAGCATTCTAATGCATGCCACTGTTGTTTTGCAGCACCGCTGGAGTGCGCGCGCGGACAGAGGGGGCGGGGAGAGGGGAGGGGAGCTGGAGGAATGGGCACGATGATGTAATGGACTTGATGATGAAATTAGTCGGGACTGCTACGATGGCGCAGCAGCGGTGACTGGGGTTTTGTGGTCTTGGCCGTAAATACTATTTTAAAAATATGCCCGGTGTTATTCCGCGACGGAGAATAGTTTTCTGTGATTGCTGAGTGTTGTTGGCGCCGGCCGGATCAGAAGACGGATGTCCAGTTAGGCCCTTTATTAGAAGGTGCTTTGGATGCCCGCCGCCTCGCGGCTCGCATTTCTCTATTCAGTCACGCCCATCTGTGGTTCCAGCTGCGCCCTTGCTCGCGCGGGCCGGCCGGCCTGTAACGCGCGCGCTGGAGGAATGCCGGGAATGCTCTCTCTCTCTCTCGCTCTCTGCGGCCTGCGCGCACAGGGCCGGAAGATAAAAGTTTGCCCTTTAGTGCTTTCTGAAACAGAAAAGAAGGAAGAATACGGTTTGTTTGGCGCACACCTGGGCATGTCGCCCCAGCTGTGATGAGCCCACCTTAATCCTTATTGCCCAGCCAGCCCCCTATCCTCCTGGAACCGCCTGCGGAGCTGACTGGAATCGCCCGGGACCGCCTTGAACCTAGCGAACATTGCGGCACGGAGGTATCATAAAGCGGAAGCTGGATGAACTTCTCGGTTTTGCTTTTGATTCGATATGTTGTCCCAGTCTTAATTTTATTTACACTCAATTAAAGAAAATTGAGTTTCAGTTAAGATAATTTACCAAAACCGTCAACGTTCTCTTTTTAATCTGAAAGTTTTATAGTCTGGTCGTTTTTTTCCCTTTTTTTTTACTTATGCTGCATAGAGATAAAAATAAACGTTATTCCGAGATTCCTCGCAGACCTGTCCCAGCTACTGCTGCACCCCGTCTCATTTCAAAGGTAATGCGCGTGTTGGTTGGTCCCTCTTTTGCTCCCGACCGACGAGTCCCGCCTCTTCCCTTTCCTGGCCATAATTCAGTTTCGCAAGTAATTTCCCTCTCGTCCCGCTCCCTTCCCTCGCGCGCCGCTGCGCCGCTGCCCTCCCACCCACGCTGCCTCAGTGTCGCCCGCGGCCCCACGGGGACGAGTGTCACAGCGGTTACAATCCCGACCTAATTGAACAGACGAATGCCTCCCGACCCGACTACCAGACAGACCTCCAGTCGCATATCACAGGACCTGAGTCTGTGCAGCGGGAAGAGGCAGATCGATATTGCGGCCCCTTTAATGGGCCCTTTCTTCTTGTGAGTTTGCGTCTTCAGCTATTTTCACGGAAAACGACGGAATAGGGGCGGACTGTGTCGCCCGCGTGGTCCAAGCGGTGTGCGGTCTAGTCTGTGTGTCCGGCGGGACTTAAGGCCAGCCAAACTGCTGCTAAATGCTCTTTTTTAACGACCCACTCGTACTTTCCGTCTGATTACAGGTGAGTGCAGCCTGCTGCCCAGTGTTTTTCAAACCTCATGCCCTGAGGCCGTGGCCTGGGCTGGAGCCGAGGCTGGAGCCGAGGCTGGTCCTGGAGCTGGACGGTGAGTGGTTCAGTCATGCCTCCCCGTGCCCGGCCCGGCGGTGCCAGCCGGCTGACGTATAACCTGAATGGTCGCGCAGTTAGGATCCTAATCTCCTGCCTCGTTGACACCCCTCTACGGCGTCGCACAGCGCTCTGGGAATTTTGCTGGTGCGGGCGTGAGGTGCAAAGTTTGTGTGTGTGAGAGAGAGAGAGAAGTAGAGAGAGAGAGGGAGAGAACCGCAGCAGTGCGGATGGATGAGCGCGAGGGATCTGGCGGTGGCAACAGACAGTCATTTTGCTGCGGTTTGTTGTGCTTGCATCCCGGACCCAGAGTAACGGCGCGGTATTCCAAAGTGTCATCCTGTCCGTCTCTTCGTTCGTTTCGCAAACCTCACCCCACCTCCCCGCTGGGACGCCGCGCTGCTCCCCGCCCCGCCTGCCGCCCTGCGCTGCCTCCGCCCTCCGCCCAAGGCCGCCGCCTGGGGGCCTGTCCTCGTCTTATATGCACCCCAGCTTAATGATTTTGGCAAACCACCCCTTTCACGTCAGACTTTGCGCACAAAAGGGGGTTAGAGGGATGTCGCACCTAGCCTACATACCTGCCCCTCCCCCGCCCCTCGCCCCCCTTTTCCCTCTTTGCTCGTCTCCACCCCGAGGCGCCGTAGCCGCGTGTCTCTCCGCACCCGTCAGCTCACCCCCTATCTGTCTGTCTGTCCGTCCGTCCTCTATGTTCCCACCCTTTTACGTTTTCGTTTCCTTTTTCTTTCTTTTATCCAGAAATTGGTACGACGAGGTACCTGTCAGGCCCGCACTGCATGTCTCCCGCAGTCGGCTTTCCTCCTTCGTGACATACCAATAACGTCTCCATTATCCCAACCTTTTCACGTAATAATACATCGAGACATCTGGGTCGTTAAGTACTTAGTAAACACCCTGCCGCAGTAAACACAGTGTCATTTTTCTTCCATTAATTTTCGCGCAGTCCTCCTGTCCTCCGAATGTCTATCTGCCTCGCCTTGGTTCCCGCAAGCTCTTCGTAACTTCTTCGCAGGCGCGTGCTGCCTCAGTTTTTTTAAGGGACTCTTGTTATATCGCCGGGAGTATACGTTTCTATTTGATGCGGTGCTGACGTCTCTTGAAGTCATCTCCCTCCTTTTGTTGTTCGCTGAGCCCGCCTCCTCTTCCTCCTCCTCCTCCTCCTCCTCCTCCTCCTCCTCCTCCTCCTCCTGCACGACCCGCAGTGGCCACCTCAAAAAGCCGCCCCGAGTCCCCATGGAAGATTCTTGTTACGGCGCAAACACGAGATCGGGGCGGGGCGGGGGCGAACCGCAGCCGGGTAACGAGGGAATGAAAGTAATGAGAAAGCGTTGCGAGGATCAACACTATCCATCTCCCTCCCTCTCGCCCGCCCCGGCGCTTGTTCCGTCTTGCCGTAGGCCTTTTGTCAGTCCCGGCCCGGCTCCTCTGGACGGAAGCAAGTCGAAGGAAAAAGCGAGGCCCCTTATTGCTGCTGCCGCGCCCTGTGGGGGGACCCCGCCCGGCCCCGCTGTAGCCCCGAGGGGCACTCACACTGGTCCCGTTTAGTGAGTGGGCGCGGACAAACCTCATTGTTTTATTTTGTAAATCAAAGTACGCCCCTGTCTTGCAGTTAGGTTAAGTGCGTTGGATAGAAGGGCGCTACTGCACTCCGAGCGACCTCAGGATGACGTTTTATAATCCTCCAGCCGGCCCCGGCCGGCCCCCAGCGCTCCAAACTTTAACTTCCTGATTCGAGGAGGTTGGGGACGTGGAGCGGGAGGTGAGGTCATGCCGGAGGTCGTGTCAGTCAGATGGCTCCGACTGACGGCTCCCCGATATCGATATATCGCGCGGCTCGACGCGGTGTGCCGGGGCGTGACGTGCCTATAGGGGGCCAGGCGGGGCGGAGGGAGGGGCGTCGCGCGACGTTTGCGAGGAGAGGCAGGCGGCACAAGTCTGCCAGGCGCCAAGGAGACTCATCACGAACCAATAATTAAATCTGGGGCGAGAAGTGGGGGCTCCGCACCAGGCCCAACGCATCCCAGCCCTGCGCTACCCCCCCCCCCCCTCCCGCCCTCTTCAGCCTCCACCACCTCCACTCACTCCCTTCGGTCTCCCTTTTCCCATCTCTCTTTTCTCTCCCAGCGTTTTCTCTCCTTTTCAGCAGTTTGTTCCCGCTACCTTTACCCTAAGTGGGGCTTTGCGCTTGTTTCGATTTGTTCGGCCGGTGATTGAGAACAGCGCCGGCGGGATGTGTGTCGTGAAATGGAGAATATCGTTCGTTTGGTCGAGTCAGCGGTGACTGCGAGTGAAGGCGGCGTGTCCGTCTGCACGGCGGTCATTAAATATGCCGAACTGGAGGTGGAGGGAGGAAGGGGGGAAGGGTCCCTGCCTGCGTGCTGCCGCTTGAGGAAGCCGATGGCATATTGCACGGCCATGACTTTGGCGTGCGTACTGGGCGTGTCGTGCCCTTTCTCCTTCGCCTCTCTCTCTCTCTCTCTCTCTCTCTCTCTCTCTCTCTCTCTCTCTCTCTCTCTCTCTCTCTCTCTCTCTCTCCTTTCTTCTCTTTGAAGAAAACTGTCCAAGTTAGGCCTCCTCTGACCCAGTGCCGCGCCACTGCGGTCGGGAGAAGGCAGCCGGAGGGAGAGTGGCCGTGTAGCGGAGGGGAGAGGGGGGGGGGGGAGAGAAAATATGATGTGGAGTGAGGTAGGGAGGCGAGAGCGAACGAGGAGAGGTACGAGAGAGAGAGAGAGAGAGAGAGAGAGAGAGAGAGAGAGAGAGAGAGAGAGAGGGAGGGTCCGGGCCGGGGACAGTCACGCCGGGCCGGCTAAACTTTGTCGGCCACTCGTCAGAATGACCACCGGCAGGGCGGGGCCGGGCGGGGCCGGGCGGGTCTAACGGCGGTCGCCAATAACTTCGGATGCGACGTGGGCCCCATGCCAGAGCAGGGGCGGGTCATTAGTCACCTCAGCCTGACTGGAACGTGTGTTCCACGGGGGATGGCGGTACAGAGGAACATTAGGAGGGAGGGGTGGGGGGATAATATTCTGGCGTCGTGCGCCTTAAAGGAGGATTAAGTATATATATGTGAAAAAAAAAACTGCCCGAACGACCCAGAAATCACAGGGAAAGAGGCAAAGCACAGCATGATTTTAATCTCTTACGGGCCTCTCCCTCTTCTCCCCCCCAGCGGTGCGATCTGCGATAGCCCGGCCATTTAGACCCCGCTAACTCTGCTCCCCAAATTACACGTGTTCAGAGCTCATTTCCTCGGATACGTCCGACGGCCGGAAGTACGGGCTAGGGAAATAACTATTCATCAAGTTTTCGTGCTGACCCCTGCTTCCCCTGCCACCCTCTCCCTCCCTCTCTCCCTTTCTCTCTCTCTCTCTCTCTCTCTCTCTCTCTCTCTCTCTCTCTCTCTCTCTCTCTCTCTCTCTCCCTGTCTCTCTCACTGCCGCGGGACCGCACCACCACTGAGCTCGGTTTTCGCCTTTTTTCCCCCGCTGTTCCAATTTGAACAGCAGCGCACCCAAACAAGAAAAAAAAAACAGCGAGTAGTCGTCTCTCACCCCTCACCTCATCACCAGCCCGCCTGCATAATGCGATTAAAAACGAAACAGCGACACGAAAAACAAAATCGAGGCAGTCCGGCCCCTCCCCTGACCCCACCCCGTAGCGTGTGACTGAAACGTACCCGCCACCGCAGAGCCGTATAACGTGCTTTCACCCCCTCTTAATCTCCACCACCCTCCACCCCCGTGCCTCCTCCCCTAACCGGAACTCCCTCCGCCCCCTCCGCTCCACATCTCCTCCACTTTTCCCCTTATATGCAACTCGACGACAAAGCTGTTGGCAAAATGACCATGCAGAGTCGTTTGGAGGAAGCCCAGCGGCGCCCCCCGCCCCGCCTACCCCGCCTACCCCACCATGGTCCTCTCCCCCCGCACCACTGTATCTGATGTCAGACGCAGGGAAAATGCCCACCGGTCACGCGACTCGGAGCCATGCCCCCCCTTACGCTCGGCAGCAGAAACGAATGCTCAAACATTCTGGAGATGCAGGCGCTATAAAACACTAACTTCTTGCCGGCCGGCGCCCCCATGCTTCAGTAAACAAGTCTTACACTTTCTCCTCCTTCTTCTCTCCCTTTCTCCTCCTTTCTCTCGCCCCCTCCCCTCGCCACCCCAGCTCCCGGGTGCTTGTGCCGCAGATTCCAACTTAGAAGGTAAGCCTCTTTTGGACGGCAGCTGGCCGGACGGGAAATATGCACGGTCAAGGGAGTACACTCCTGGTTTTTCTTACGCAAGATAGGCCTTTTCGGCTATGAATTTTATTTTATTTATTTAATAATAAAAAGAGAAACGAAAACTGTAGCGCATCGTGTCAACAAATGTACTTTTGTCCCAAAGGTTGTGTAAATTTATATGCGTGGAACAAAAATGCGCAGTGTGTGGGGGGTAGGGGGCGAGAGACTAGAAACCGTAGAGTGGGAGGTGGTGGGGGCAGGAGCTGCGGGACTTCGCGCGTGGCCCATGTAGAGCAAAGCAAACAATCAGGACTCAATTAAAGGGTTTTACATATGCAGGGCGTGCTTTTCCCAATGTACGTATTAATAATTATTGTGGAACTTTGAGCTCTGTTATCCGCGTTGGCTTCTGTGTTAGTGCTTATCTTGTGATGAGGGTGGGGCGGGTTGTTTGTAAATTTCAGTGCGCGTGAGAGTGGGGGGAAAGGGGGGGGGGGGGTAGTGGGGCTCCCCATACCTTCTGCAGCGTTTTAAAATTGGATGAAGACGCGGGCCGAAAGACATTCCCATTAAAACATTCCTCTTCTTATATTAGAATTCCACTGCGCCGACTGTCAGTTTCCACTTTTCTCCCAGCGTCAACCAAGGCGCCGTAGGGAATGCCACTTTACCCGGAGAAAAACGGTGAAAATCTGAAAGGGTAAGTTTCCTGCCGTCTTCTGTTTGTTGTTGTTGGTACCCTTTCTGGTGTAGCTCTGGCTGCTGCAGTTTAGCCACGGATACTGCGGAGCCACATGATTTCTTTTCCTTCCATAGAGCTTTATGTCTCTGTTGCTCTGATGACTTTGCGTGGAAGTGGTGTGTCGAAATATTTTGGCCACACCGCACATCGGTGCGTGTCCAATTGATCGCGCGGGGAGTTGGGGGTCGCCCAGTAAAGCCCCTTAAAACCTCCTGACCTGTGCAGGTTAACGCGGACTGGGACTGATAAGGGTGCCCGGCCCCGCCAGGACCTCCTCGACTCGACTCGACTCGGTCGGTTTTGCCTCGCCCGGTTCCGGCTCCGCCCCGCCCGGCTCGGCTCCGGCGCACGAAGCCTCACGGCGGCAGCGAGATAATGTGCGACTAATTTACGCACTCGCTGGGCCTTTAAGAGGATCACTTTAACCCCGTTGTGTAAAGGCTGCGGAGCTGAGCGCCGAGGCTGCGCCGAGGGTCGGGCGTGCAGCGAGAGAGAGAGAGAGAGAGAGAGAGAGAGAGAGAGAGAGAGAGAGAGAGAGAGAGAGAGAGAGAGGGGGCGTGGGAAGAGGAAATGGGTGAAAAGGTAGGTGGAGGGAAGGGAAAAGAAAGGCTCGGAGGGATTTTAAGACGAGGTTTGGAAGTGTGACTAAGCAGCCAGGCAGAAGGGAGGTGAGAAAGCAAGGGAAAGCAGGGGTATTGCTTGTTAGTGTGAAAGAGGTGACCTCTCAAGAGAAATCCCAATAACGACGGCAGATTACACTGGTTTGCCCGGTGGGAACGCCACGTTTTCCTTGGGAATGTCTCTGGTTAAAATAAACTAGGTGGTCTCAAGATGGCCATTCTCCGCTCTATATTATTTCTGTTTTCATTACTTCTATTTTCCCTCTCCTATTATGTCGTGCCCTTTCTGCCCTTCGCTATCAAACGGGTACGTTCCTCGATCCTTGAATCCCCTCCCACCCGTCTACCCCATGGGCTCGCTGGTCTTTAACTCATCCCTCCTTGCAGCGCGGGCGTTTGCGACACCTCTGCGGCATCCTGCCCCCGCCATGATCCCCCTCATATTCCCCCTGTGATCCAGTTTTCCGCTTAAATCTCGCCTCATCCCCTTCCCCCGCTCACCCCGTAACCTCGCCCTTGGGACGTCGGCGGCGCGGCGGGGTCTGATTTTTATTGGCGGTGAAAATAAATTACTGGATTGGCGGGCGGCGTGGTGTTCCGGGGCGCAAGTGCCGTTACTCTTTTGCGATGCAGCGCTGTGGCTCACAACTCGAGAGACTCGTCGCGTGGTGGCTGTTCGCACTTCCTATCATTGCGGCTTACGACTCTTTGGGAGATAGAGTATTTTTTCTTCTTTTGAAGGGAAGTAGAATCGGCGACCGTCGCGCGGCCAGCTTCGTGGGCCCTGTGCGCCTGTGGATCGCGGTATAGGCAACCCGCCGGTAGTCGTGTTGTACACGTGGCCTACGTCACGGCGCTCTTGTGTCTGCGCGGGAGAGTCTCGTCATGGCGTTTTGCATACGTTGAGGATGGAATTATGGAATTTCATTTTTCCTGTTCTCGGCGGTTTGTGCCCGCCGCTGTTTATCGTCTGGTCTGCGTCCGCGGGACGGTAAGTGGACTGAAGGGCCGACGGGCGGCGGCCCCGAGGGATGCAAGGAACCTTCCCACGGGGCCCGGCCGGCCAAGACCGGTCCGAAGTACCCCTACCTGGTCCTCGGGGGCCGCATGGACCCGCACGGTAGACAGCGCGTGCTTCAACGTCATTAAATAGGGCTTGCTCTCATCTCCCTCCTCCCCTGTCCGCAGTACCGTGCTTACGACAACCCTGTTGGCCAGTATTTCCTCATGAAACTTTTTGCAGGCGATACTGTGAGTTTTCCTTGTGTGGACAAAGGAAAATGTGAAGGTAAAATAAAAATAATTTTTTATCAAACAACGATGCCTTTGTTGTCACATGCTTTGGCTGAAAATTGTCGGTTAAAAAGCCGACTTTTTGCATCCATCCGGTGTTGTCGTGTTCTTTTGCCCGGCCGATGTGACGCTCCGTCCGGCCCGCTCCGCTCGCGTAAACTCCACCGCCGTCATAATTTAGGACCACTCTGAGGGTCATCTATAAATTAACGCGCAGCTGCATTTGCAGTCGGTAAGACAGCTCAGCCACCCTTAATGCGTGATGCATGGCCCTTTTGTTGCACGGAAATGAGTGACGCTCGGGGTGGGTGTATTCACCCTCATGCTCCCTCTAACTCATCCCCTCCTCTTTCCCGCTCGCTTTTGTACTCCACACTCCTACTTGCAGAAAAACGAACAAAATTGTTAATTTTATTTATTCCGCTGCTGCTCATTAATTGTTAGGTGGTTTAGGCAAGAAGAAGCCTCATTTATTTTATATGTCGAATGCCTACGCCTGGGCTACCCTCGAGACGCTGAACGTCATCTTGACATGAACCGAAGAGTGAACCGGTCGTCTTCTTTGCGCGACTGAATCACCACTGACCCGGGTCGCCGGAGACGTGTGGGAGAGATACGAGATTACTGGACCGAACAGCAAAAGTCATTCCAAAGTTTCCAGTCAATCGCTCGCGGCTAATACGCAGAGGTCGCACGGTTAGAGATATCGACTTTGAATTACGTTGACGAAGGCCCCATTTGGGAGCCAATCTCGCTCGCCCGCCCAGTGCCGCTGGAATTAGCGAAAACTGATGGTCCCATCTCCGACAGCGAAGAGCGCGACGAATCCGTTTTGCCTCCGTACCCACCCCTCTCCCTCTCTTGCCTTCCTCTTTACGCAACAATCTGACGACCCGAAAATTTTATTTAGAACTTTCCAAACGGAGACGGTTCTTTGATGTATTCAAACGGAACAAGAGAAGAAGATGGTGGATGGCGTAGGCGGGAAGACTCTCGCCTTACAAACTCGCGCCCGTAGACATAAAAGAGAGACTGAGAGAGAAATGGACTGGGGGAGATGCAACACAAAGAGGACCGTAGAAATTGGGTAGAACGTTCAGTGTTAACAATTCTAATTTTTTTCCTTATTCAACTGTACTTACTGTAGGGCTAGCCTTGGTGTCATTTTCGATTTCACGTCCTGCTTCCCTCCCCGCTTTTATCTTCCTCCTCTCCATCTCTCTTTCTCTGCCCCCCCCCCCCCCCTCCGTATCACAACTTTATTTAATTTCACGCCTCAACTCACCGCCGTATGAAGTGAAAGTGATAGTATTGTCGGTCCCACGTACCCCCCTCTTCCCTTCCCTCACGGCCGGGGCACAAATCCCCTTAACTGAACGGGGCCGCCCGCAAAGTTGCGCTCCACATGAAGGTGTAACGAAGCGCGGGGGCAGGCTGGGCTGGCGCCTCGCGTCCCGCGGGTCCCTTCATCATGGAGATGGCGCGGCATTCACTCACAGCACAGGACCGGCAGGAAGCAGTGGCCGTACCGCGGCCTTCAGGGACACGGGTCGACAACTCTGTCAAAGCTGCACACACCGCGAGTTTTGTATTAATTTTTATTTTCATGTTTCAGGTAATTTGCTGTTGCACTGAGGCATACCCAGCGCCTTTGATAAATTCGCCCTTCATCCTGTTTGGTAAGTTTTCGATTCAGTGTAACCCGGAAACACGTCCAAGTGTGGGTAGGCGAGCGGTAGCGGTGGGTACGCTTATATATTTTGCGCTGCCACTAGTTTCTCGAGACGAACAGCTTTCTCCTTTGCGAAGTAGGCGGGCCGGGCCGGCTCGCAACAGGGAAAGTTACAGCGAGGCGCAAGTTGAACAAGGGCCGTGGAGCCCAAGGTACAACGCTCGAGCACTAGCGGTAGGCCGGAACCCACGGACCCAAAAGGCGTCGTGGCGGAGAGTAGCGTTCTCTAAATATTACCCGAGACACCATCGTTCCCTCGCCCTTCCGCTACAGAGACGATAGCACAGCAACCGGCTTTGCTTCAGACATGCGGCGCTATGTAGAACGTTTCCCTTTTATTTATTTTTCTAGCGTCATTATTTTCGGATCTCCTGCCGTGCTCTGGCTGCTTCTAGCGGTACCAGATCCTTTCCAGATTCCCCACAAACTTGAGGCGGTGTACGCACGGCTCGCATTACCTTACCCGCTGTGGCGCCCTCTTTCGGCAACTATCGGAAATGTGATTGGCGAGGGCAGTCGAACATCAGTGGCGAGGAGAGGAGGGGCGCGGCCAGAGCCCCACTCTCCTCTCCAATGCCCCCCCCCTCTCTCTCTCTCTCTCTATCTCTCTCTCTCTCTCGTTGCGAGCCTTGGGCCTCCTTCCTCGTGGAGGGTACGACCGAAAGTGAAAGTGAGACGTGGTTAAGTGAAATTGTAAGAGTGAGAAGGAGAAACAGAGGAGACAAAAAGGTCCTGGGGGCGAGAGAGACTGCTGGTGCGCCGTCCACGCAATCAGCTTAGAAGCGGACGCATCCGATGCCCCCCGACTCCTGCCCCTCCCCTCCGCGATGAATGCCGTCTGTGCTCGGCGCGCTGGCCCCAGTACCCCCCCCCCCCTCCCTTTTCCCTTCCAAAGCCTGGGCTTTGGTGATGAACACAGCACGAAGAGCACGTAAATGTTATTTCATTACATTCGCTTTTAAGCGAATCGATGCAGAGCGAGCTGTGGCGGTCAGAACTTCTTGTTTGTGTAATTTTGGGAGAGATTCCCTGCCCTCCTCCTGGCGTTCTCTCGTCTTTTTGTGATGCGGGGCGCGGCGCGCGTGGCGGAACGTACGAGACAAGGTGCACTTTAGCCAACTTTTAATGGGAACAATTTCGGGTCCGCGCTACGCTTCTTCTCTTCATCTGAGACGAGAAGGGGCATAGCTGTGTGCATGGGGCGCTGCACGGAAATTTATGGCGGTTTCTTGTCCTCCGGCGCGCTTTTCAGAATCGGTAATTTACTTTCGTGCGGGGGGCATCTAAGTAAATTATACCCTAACCCCCTTATTTTACTATAGGTAAAAGCACCCGGCCGATGGCCGGTGCATTCGGTCTTTTCTCCTTGGCACACTGCCCACCGAAATAATTACCTCGTGGTCGCAATCCGCGAGCGCCGTTTCTTACTGCAAGCGTAATCGTGGCCCGGTACTCAGTAGCGAATTCTCGCGCAAAGATTGCACACATGCTCGATATTAGAATTTCAAGTGGCAAGGATTGCTGATTTTTTTTTTCTATACGAATCCGTATATTTTTTTTGAAAAAAATAAAATAAAGACAGCTGTGGCTAAATAACATCTCTATAATGCATTACAAACGGCTAACCGCCTATGTTTGTGTTGCGCGACGATAAATAACGCTCATCGCATCACTCGGCTGAGCATTGCGTAACGATCAGCAGTCGTCGATAAAAATAATAATTCTTGATTGTCCGCAGCTACGCGTCGGGCTCTGGCCTGGGAAACAAAGCTGCGCCGGGCTCTTAATCTGATTTAACGTACAGGAGCCCCGCGAGGAGTTATCGCTTGCTTAGCTCTTCCCGGACGAGGGGACTGAGGGGGGGGGGGGGGGGTAAGGCAATGGGTTGGGGGTGGGCGGGAGGGAGCAGTTATGAAAAATGAACGCGCAATATACATTCATCATACCCAGGACCAGACAAAAGATACAGGGGGCCGGTGTGGTGGCGGCCTGCGACCGAAATGGAGCGAGCGAGGTGAGAGAGAGAGAGAGGGAGAGAGAAAGGGAGAGAGACACTGCCAGGGATGGGGATAATAATGATGTGAGTAATTGTAATAGGAATTAACGTCAGGCGAGGAATACAAAAAGAAAGTTATGCACTCCTTTGTCACGGCGCGGCGTTATAAGTTGACGAACGTTTACATTCGGTGGCAGGCGGATGGTATGCCTGGCGTGGACAGGGATGGGGATAGGGCTTTCGACCGTACCGCAGTACTGTGCCGTAATATGCAGCCATATCGCAGTCGCGCTAGGGAACCTGACACAGTCATTCAGATTCACATTCGTTTTTATAACTCCCCCTTCCCCCTTATACCCCCTCCTCTCCCTCGCCCCTCGTTACGTGTAATGCAGATGACCTTAAACCACCCCGCAAACGAGATGACGGGGTCAAAGACACGATGCAAAACAAAGAGACAGGAGGCAAGGGGGGCTGCGCTAGTGGGGGGAGGGGGGGGAAGTGCCCCCCCGCCCCCCGCGCCTCTCTGTGGCTGCCGCACGTCCGGACCATAACTCGGGGTGGTGATCGCCGAGCCGCGAGGCCACAGTTCATTTGTGGAGCTGCGACTGTAACATTGGCGCTGAGCGTCGCGACGGCTTGGGGCCGGGGAGGGAGGGGGCGGCGGGCGCCAGATTTGCACACGACCCTGCAGAACGCCCCGTGTTTGGTGTCTGCCAAATGGATCCGCCCGCGCGCCGGCGCTCGTCACGCGCTCGGGTCGAGCCCATTCTTTTCAAAAAGTGTCCCACTTTCCCACCCTTTCTCTAGCACCACTACCATCGCTTTATGCCATATTCTGGGCTGTGCCCCAGATTACGGCCGGTGGAACGGGCGGTGATGGAATTTTCGATCGCGGGCTCCTGGCGCCGCGGCGGCCGGGCGGGGCAGGGGCGCCTTTGAAGTGACGCCATTAGGGATTCAGCCTGTCCTCTGCGCCGCCGCCCCGCGCCGCCCCGCGCCGCCCCGCTCGGGGATGTATGCTTATTACGTTGTGTCAAAGTTTGCAGAGTGTCAAGGGCTTTTGACTCCTGTCTTTACTAGATAGCTTACCGAAAAAATAATTAAAAGATAAGCAAATTTGCATTATGTAAACAGTGGAGGTGCTATTAAATGAGAAAACGACCCATTCTGTTCACGCCGAGAAAAGATATTGTAAAATAATAAGCTTGTTGAGACGAATAAACTGTGACCGAGTGCCTCTGCGTGCAATCGATCTTTTGTTTGTTTTTAGACATCGCATTTTACTTGCCGGTTTTGCACGAAGTCGCGTTATTGAAGGGTTCTCATTTTTAGAGTGGCGCGGCGTTCCCCCACCCCTCCCACGCCACATTATACCCCCCGCACTAATCTCCCCCACTCTAATCGTCCCGCCGGGCCTGATTCATGAGGCGTCGCGCCTGACTGACACTCCGGCTGGGCCCGGCAGGGCCGCAATCTGGACCGTGGCGCCATCTCGGCGGACGCTTTGGGAAACAGTCTGTCATGATGACGGCAGGAGCGGCGGGACGAGTGTATTACTGCTGTTGCCTCTGCGTCTATGAAGGGACTCACAAATCACCGCGTCGTGGAGATGAATCACCATCAAGGAGAAAAATGCTGATGAGTTGTTTATGGTACCACGCGTCAGGGGATCTTTTAAAAATATGTCTGGCTACGAATTAATCCGAGGATGGGTACATTAATCTAATGAGTAAATATGACATTCTCGGCAGCAAAGGAGACACGGCAGAATGCAGTTTCTGCGCTTCGCCATTTCTTGTGTGAGTGTATCTGTGTGTGTGCGTGTGTGTGTTGAAGTAGCGCGCACCCAGACGTTTGCTCAGGAACAACTTGGCCAGGCCGGCGCGCCGCGCACAGTAGTCTCCGCCTCATTTGCATGCCGCGGGGGAAGAATTTCCAAAGTTGAGGCCTTGCGCGTACGTTTCTTCCCCAGCTGCGCCCTCCGCCAGCTTCAGCCTCTCCCCTGTCCTCCTGCCAGAGGAGAAGAAGGGGGCTTGCACTGCACACCTGGCCGTCTCCTAGCTTTAAATACCGCTATATGGGCTATTGTTTCGCTAGAGCCGCTCGGTTTCTTTTGTTCTCCATTCGCCTGGCTCCTCTCATCTTCCCCACGTTGTTCATCTTTCACTCGTACCTTATTCTGACGTTTCTCTCCCCCTCTCTCCCCTCTTTTGCAGCCCCCGTTTCGCCACCTCCAGCTTTCGTCCGGCTTCTCTTTTGCTCTCCCTCTGTGTGATGAACGCCGCGGGACCGTTTGTATCCCACTCTGGGCAGGTCTAGCCGCCACCGCACCGCTAAGCTGGCCCTCGTGCACCACTTCTCCTCCTAACCTCCCCCTTCGCCTTGTGCCCCCCCCCCCTTCCCTCTCCACTCCACCCACTCCCATCTCGATGCTGGACTGCTGTCAAAGTTCGTTTCGTCCATAACGACTCATCAAAACTCCGGCCGGGCGAGGGATTCAATCTGTTACGGGGGGGTTGTGCCAGGCCGGTCCGACATCCCCTCCCCCCTCTTGCACCCTACCGCACCCTCCTCTCCACGAGGTTTGCCTAACATCCCAGCAGTCCCCGCCACCCTCCCGACCTAACCTCCATTTTACCGCCCCTCTTCAACTCCCCCTCTTTCCCCGCCCGCCGGACACACAGCGCATATCATCCCGGACACATCGTGCAGTTGGTCTTGACTTGAGGCTGTCTGGTCCCAACGACCGCTGTGTCGGCTGGGCCATGTGCCGCCCTGCGCTCTCTGAGATACCCACGACTACACCGTAAAATGAAATCCAGCACACGGGCATGGAATACCACCCAGCCTGACAATAGTGCCATTATGGCTCATGGCATTGCACCTATGCGTTTTTACTTTGTAATTAATATTATCGTGCGCGGCTCGCCACCTTGACCCGTCTGACGCCTTCTCTACCTCCTGCCTGCCGGAACCTTTGTGGATCATCGCCACTTGAAGCCTCGCGCTGGAATGTCGGACATCCCTCTTGGCCCGAAGCCAAGCAGTTACCCCGGGTTCAAACACCGCCTTCCTCCTCCTCCTCCTTGTCCCTCCTCTCCGTGCTGGCTACAACGAGGCAACGGCAACGGGCAACGCGCCTTGTTCCAAAATAAGAAATGTGGCAGCGTTCCATCACGAGTCCCTCCATCATGGCGCGCTCCATCACGGCCGCGGGGGTCAGGCGCCGCCGCGCCGCGCCGCGAGGCTTGGCACCCTAAATGACTAATACTAACCCGCGGCGAATTTATCACGGGCCGACCCTAAATCACTTTTAGGATGGGCAGGCGGTGCGCCCCGTCAAGAGTCAGGGATGGGGTTAGGGTAGACAGGCCTGCATTTTCTACACCTCATCTCCCCCCCTTACCTCTCTCTCTCTCTCTCTCTCTCTCTCTCTCTCTCTCTCTCTCTCTCTCTCTCTCTCTCTCTCTCTCTGTTCTCTTGTTCTCCTTGGCAGATGGAAAAAAGCGATCTGATCTGGGCTTCGTCCGCGTCACCTGATCCGTTATTTTTCCCACTGGCCTTTTTTTTTTAAGGGTAGTGTCCAGCGTATTTTGCGAAATTCCGGCTCCAGGGGTGAGAGCACCGTCCTGGGAAGGGTTGCTGGAATTCCGGCAGAAGTCGCGCTGAAGTTGAATACTGGAGGCGAGAGGCACGTCAGCCTTGTGAAAGGCGTCTGCACGTTCCTCAAATCCAGTGCATTGTTCACAGGTGTCATTTCGTTATTTAGGAAACGTTCAAAAACGTCGAGCCAACCCCCGTCTCTAGGGCCAAGTGCATCGCGCGTGTATGTGTGTGTGCGAGGCTAGACCGAAGAGTCAGTCTCGCGTGACGGACTCGGCTCCCTTTGACCAATTTCTGAATTAACGCGTCGTCGGTCTACCTCTCCCCCCCCCCCCCCACCACCATCCTCTCTCTCTCTCTCTCTCTAATGCACGAGTTGCGGCCCGGTGCTCGCTCTAACCAAACCCCCTGCCTCCCTTCTCGATATATTCGTAGTGCTCACCACGCACTACTCGGAAAACATAAAGGTTATCTTCAAACTTCGCAGTAAAGCAATGCTTTCGAATGTCCTTACCTGGAAGAGCATCACCGTAGATCAGGAATTTCATGCCGTTTTACTTTTTTCCTCTTTGGCTTTTTCTGAAACTTGTTCTACAGCCTGTTAATATCTCGACGACCTCGACTATTCGGTCGAAGTATTTGCCACAGTGAGTAGTGAACATGGCAGTGGGCTCAGGCTGGGTGAGAGCAGCGTGGTAAATGGAGGGAGGCCGAGAGAGAAAGCATGATTTGTTGTCCCCGGCCAGGTGTACAGCGGGCCCGACCCCGCACTACGCTACGCCACGCCCCTGTATGCGCTATGCAAAGTGGGAGGCAGCGGTCCCTGAGGAACTCTTCCATTTGGTTAAACACGTTTGTAGCAACACCGCGGCGCTATGATGGCAGAGTGGGAGGGAATGGGGTGAATGTTCTCTCTGGCCGTGTTTCTGTCCTTTTTGCCCTCCGCTACGCCTCGCTTCGTGTGTATTCACAAGCTACCCCTTTTCGGTAAAGCGGCTATCAATGTTGGTGGCGAGATAAATCGCACACCCCTTTTAATCTAGTTGGCGAACACCTTCTGCGTTGAAGCAGAAGTAACACACTTTTTTTCCACTCGACTACAAAATTATACAGTTAAAACTGTTCAAAGCCCATCCTATGTGTGCATTGTTTCATCATTTTAGCGTTAGCATATTTAATTTTTTTCTCTTGCCCATTCCTGCGCCCCTTCCATTCTTTAGCGATCACGTCCTGAGTCGCTGCGCGCATCCATCCCCATCCATCCATTCCCTTCTCCTCTTGCATCCATTTGCAATCCCCTTCGCAATCTCCTCCCCTCCTCACAATCTGATGCAGTGCTTGTGCAGCCCGCGGGGGCGGGCGGCGGGCGCCGCCTGGGGCCCGGCCCGCCCCGCCCCAGGGCTCGGTCTGCACCGGCCTGCCTGCGGGGCTCCAAACCCTCCTGGGACCAATCGCCATCGTGGCGGCGGGGCGGGGCGGGGCGGGGCGGGGTGCGGCGGGACAGCCGGGAGGGAGGAAGGAGATTGTTTGTCTTGTTTCGCTTCCTCTCCCCTGCGCTGCTGGTGCCGCCACGCCATACCATGGATACAAAAACACCCCTTGTAACATCTTGCAAATGACAAGCATTCCTTCTTCTTTGGCGAACGGCTCTCCGCGCTTTGTCAATGTTGCCTTCCGCTCGCCTCGATTGGCTTCCGCCCGCTCGCTGTGTGTGTGTGTGTGTTTGTATGTCGCACTTGGGCCCTGGTCCACTCCACTACGATTTAGGCTCAACGCTTACCAGCCAACAAACTTCATTATGTGTCGATGCGTTTGTACGGCGCGATGTTCGCATTTTCGAATCAACGGCGCGTATAGTTTTCTATAGCCCGGATGTTCCCAGCCTGTGTGTCTGTGTGTGTGTGTGTGTGTATGTGTATTGCAATCTCCAAAAACGACCGCTACCCTCTGATACCCCAGACCCCAGTGCCCCCGCCGCCACTCCGCTGCGCTCGTTCCTGCGGAGATGTCGCACGGTACATAGGGCGTAACTCGGTTACATATGTGTCTGCGCTTCATACAACATGTATGCCGCTCCCCGCCACATCCCTGATTCGCCCCCCCCCCCCCCCCCTCCCGGATCCCCCCTTTCCGTGTACATTCCCAAATCTCAGCTCCCCCCTCCTCCCCCCTCCCCACCCTCTGCTCGTTTCCAATCAGACTCGGCGGTGGTGTGGTTGGTTTGTTCCTTTTGTTATTGGGTGTAGGGCGTGATGTTTGTGGAGGCGGGGGGCCGGGGGCGTAGGCGGAGACGTACGGAGACGTGCCAGCAGGGAGTGGGGCAAGCGCGGGGAATTCAGGCGTCGAGAGGTCAGGTGTAAAAGTGAGTGTGTGTGTGTGTGTATGCAGCGGAGGGGGAAGGGGGGAGGGGTAGGTAGGGAGCAGGGAGAGGGGATGGTCGGATGGCGATGAGGATCGGCTGCTTTGTGGTATCGAGTTCTAAGCCGTTCAAAGGCTTCGTTCCGCCCTACGCTATTTGTTTGCTTCGACCCTCGCCCGCCACCACAGAGTTCTGCAGCGGTCGCTACTGAGGGACCGCCAGTGACCGCCGTACCGACCGCCGGGTGACCGCCAACGTGACACAGGCGGTCCCAAGCGGAGCGGGGGGCGGTTCTAAGGTGCGACATTGGTGTCCAGCGTTGGGCAGGGTCGGTGGACACCTGAATCGCACCTTGGAACCGCCCTCCGCTCCGCCTAGGACCGCCTGTGTCGCGCCGGCGGTCACCCGGCGGTCCGTACGGCGGTCTCTCAGAAGCGACCGCTGCAGAACTCTGCGCCACCAGCGAGACATCCCGTTTGCAGTTTTAGCAGGAAACGCCCCTGACCTGATCCCGGCTACTCGCCAGAAGGGAGCGCCCTGGTTGTCTCTCAAGTGACGTGACTCGATAGCCTTCCCGCCCGCTCGGACACAACCCGTTTATCTCGCATTTATGACCACTGAGCTGTGCGCCATTAGATTAGATATGCAGATCTCGGCCTCTCGCTGTTGAACCGATGCTCTGTGACTTTGCTCAAAGTCGCAGTCTGCCGCCGTGTTTCGTGCGCGCGGGTAGCTGTCTGTCTGCGGCAGCGGGGGCAAGGCCAGTTCTGAATAGCGGGGCCGGCCTGATTGGCTGCCGGCGATAGGCGGAGCAGGGGTAGGAGTGTGTGTGGGGTGTGTTGGCTCCGCTGGTTATGGCGGTGCTGGCTTTGGTCGCGACTAGCCGGGCCCGGCCCCGCCCGGCCCGGGGCTAAAGTCACCGCAGCAGGTGGCCCGTGTACACTGGCGTGGGTGTCGCGTGTGTCCGCCCCCTGCAGAGTGAGGCTGCCGGCCGCCCGGAGCCGCCCGGAGCCGCCCGGAGCCTCCCGGAGCCGCCCGGAGCCGCCCGGAGCCGCCCGGCCCGGCGGGGGTGCTGGATGGATACAGGCACGCGGAGGAGAGTTAGTCCTGGGGAACAGGACTCGCTAGCAACACATTGTCAATCTCGTGAACAACGGGTGTATGCCTATGTGTCTTCTCATTTGCACGCTGCCACACGCGGCGGGCCCAGGACGGGCCGTGGACGGGTTGCGGCGTGGCGGCGCGTAGCGGGACCAAGGGTCCCCGCTGGCGCCCCCGAGGCCCCCGCCGGGGTCCCCTCGCACTCCCCCGCCCCCGCGGCTGGGCGCTGTTTCGATAATGGGCGGGGCAGCGCAGCGGGACACCGTGCCTCCCTCCCGGGAGCCCCGCAGGCGCACGGGTGGACTTCAGCTTACTTTTCTGCCCCCTCTCTCTCTCTCTCTCTCCTCTCTCTCTCCTCTCTCTCCTCCTCTCCTCTCCTCTCCTCTCCTCACATGATCTATTTTTTCCTCATATCTCCAAATTTTTAATCTGCGTTTTATTTCCCTTTTACTTTCTTTCTCTCGTACCTTTCACCTTAGGCTTTCTCTCTCTCTCTGTCCTGCAGCCTCCTCTTTGCCTTGAGCGTTTTGCGTGGCCGCGGCCTTTGCCTTTATCCTGCGGCCGGCGCGTCGGACCGCGGGTGTGGCTGTGGTGACTCGGACACACATGTATACACGCAAACTGATTCAACTTTGTGTTCTTCCTTTGTTTTATCCTCCCCCCCCCCCCTTAGCGAGAGAGAGAGAGAGAGAGAGAGAGAGAGAGAGAGAGAGAGGGAGGGGCGGGGCTCTCTCCTCCACACCCCCATCATCTCCATGATGTACACGCACCTTATGTTACCCGCCGGCGTTTGTCCGGGTTTTGGTCCCCTCTAAAGCTGACCCTCATCGTCCCTTCTCCCCTCCTTGCATCTCTCTCTCTCTTGCCCCCTCCCCTCTTTCCCTCCCTTTCTCTCGCTCCCTCTCGCTCTCTCTTTCTCTCTTCGCCTGTCTTACCCATCGTTTTCCACTCCCCATCTCTCTCCCTCTCTCTCTCTCTCCCCTGCGGCCTCCCTTCTCCTCCGTCCAGCTGTGATTCCCTCGCCCCACCCCCACACCACATCCGTCTGGTGGCCCCTGCCCTCTCCCCAGCCCCAGCCTCGGCGTGTGCTTGTGAGCGATACGTGTGTGTTGGTGCGTACGTTGTTGTAATAATGGAAAAATAAAGCGCGCTGCCCCGTCCATTTGTCTGTTGGCGCCGCTTCGCGCTGTTCACCACCCCTCTCGCGACTCTGCGCCCCGCACCCCACACCCTTCACCCCGCACCCCGCGCCCCACACCCTTCACCCCGCACCCTGCGCCCCGCGCCCCGCTCCCCACACCCTTCACCCCGCACCCCGCGCCCCGCGCGCTTGCGCCGCGCTCTTTCTTTCCCTGCTAAAGGCTTTATTTTTTTCCGCGTGCGTCATTCATTTACAACGGCGCTGGGTGCTGCACGTTTTCTGAACGCACCCCAGTGGCGCTGCTGCTGTAGAGGCAGCACCACCACAGACACGCGGGGGTTGTAGGCGAGGCGTGCCTGCCTGCCTGCTGGGTAATCGCTCACATCTGCTCGCAAACTTTCTCTGTCCCTCTTCTCCCTAGGATGGTCAGAATTTTGAGCTGGGCGAGGGAGAGGAGGACGGACGGACGGACAGAGGGAAAGTTGTGAGAGCAATGGCAACTATTGTTAGTCGGGGAGTTGCTTTTCCTGTTCGTCTCATTCTTTTGTCTCCAGTTTTGTTGTAGCTCACATCAGTGTCTGAAATGAGTTTTGGGTGAGGCCGTGACGTTACAACGGCCCGGGGGGAGGGGGTGGGCTTGAAAAGCTAATCGAGACACATGTGTCTCGCACTGACAGCGTGCATAACCGAGTGGGGGTGTAGGCGCCTGCTACCTGGTAACTCGCGCTGACACGTCACCTCTTAGTTAGTTGCAGTGACACACGGCGGTGAAAAAACTAGTTGATCCTGAAAGCAGTCTGTTGGTTCGCCACGCGTGCGTGCGTACGTGTGTGCAATTTGCGATGAGTGAGGAAGGACGCGCCCTGGAGGGAGGAGGGAGGGAGTGGCGGCCAGGCCGGGCCAGCAGGCCAGGCCAGGCCCCGGGGCGGCCAGGATCTTATATGGTCTCCAGAACGCCATGACCATTATTTTCTTGCTAGTAATGAGGTTAGCGCCTGTTACCTAGTTGGGGGCAGCCACGCCCTGCCGCACCTCCCATGGGAGCCCATCTGCGCTCGACCCTCGGGGGGGTTCCCAGCAGGTGAGAGGGAAAGAGAGGAGTCTGTGCCGAGCGAGTGAAAGAGGGAGAGAAAGTGGGATGAGAGAGAGGGAGAGAGATGAGGGGAAACGAGAGGGGGAGGGGGGGGGGGTACTTTAATTGCAGGTCCTTACGTGTTGCCTCGGTGTGAAGCCGAGTCCACCGCGGGACACTGCGCCCGTGCTTTGTACTTTTTTTATTCTTTTCATCCCGCCGGCAATAAGGATGTCTCGACGGGGTTCAAGAGAGCGTATTTAGTAGGTCGGTGCGCACTGTGGAAAAGACAAACCACCACTTTCGGTGTAAAGTTTCTTTTTTTTTTTTTTTTTTTTTTTTTTTTTTAAATTTAAAGAACGAGATGTTTTTGCTACGCATCACGGTTTTAAAATGATAAGAGGGATCAACCAAATCCTTTCTTTTATATTTATTTCCACGTGCCGTCTGCAAGCAAAAACGCCACAGCTGTTCGCTACAAATGCCAAGATAGTAACGCCTTATTTTTCTTTTCAAACGCTCGCTTTCAAAGCCGACGTGTGCGCTACGAAAGCCTCTCTGCTGTCAATGGCTTTCTTTAAAGCTGGGCTTCTGGCCCGGCCGTGCGCTATTTGTCACGCAGCCCCTCTCGCGCACGCACGCGGATATTTGGCACGCCGTCACGCGGCCGTATATCACTGCAGCTCTTTTCGCTGCTAAACGGGTTGAGGGAGAGGGAGGGAGAGAGACGGGGAGGGGGTGGGGGTGGGGGGGAGTGAAACCACTAAAGCTACCTGCGACATTTGCATATGGTATGACTTATGACCCAGGCGGACCCCTTGACTTTTTTTTTTAACTGTAGGGTTAGCCGCGAGACCCGCCCTTACACCCTCGGGAAAAGCAGTACACACTAGTAGCCGCAAGTCCCTGAAACCCATACTTTCCGCACGAGTGTAGCGACGCTAAGTGAGTGAAACTGACTTCGGCGTCCCGTCTCCCCACCGGAGAAAGATTCACAACAACAAACTTGCAGCCGAGGCAGGCGTAATAGCAAGTATAGTGTGCTCAGACTGCCGCGCCGAGTGCAGCGGGTAGCGCGTTGCCAAGGAGTGCTAATCCGCCGGGCCCTGGTGCGGGGCGGGGCGGGTCGGGGTGGGGCTCACCAGCAGAGGTCCCCGCCGGGCACCATACCCGGGCACCCGTCCAGGACATGCCGATCGATAGCCGAACAGCGTGCCAGTTCGTAAAGTTTTGCTAGAGGAGCAGGTCGTCATCGATATGAGAATAGAGAGACGGGCGAGAGATAGATTGGTATACGCTGTCCAACGGGTTCCCTGTTTCGGATCGCACGGCATATTCCCGGGATGACGAACTGCGTTGTGAGTTAAATTAATCGAAGAGGCGTTTCGAAGAACTTGAGGCGAAACCCGCGAGGATTTGCCCGCCAATGTTGTCTTTTGCCGTGTCCCCTGAATGCTGTTTTTTGTGTGTCGTGCGTCAATATGGTGGTCATCGACTAACAACAGGCACGGCGGTAAACACGCCACCCCCCTCCCCCTGTCTCTCTGCTCTCAAACAGGAAGACACAACACGCGACGCTTCCCGTCCCTGTCTCTTTTTTTCCCACCCGAAAACGGTCATAATTTCTTACTTTCACGCGGTGCTCATGTTTCTTTATTCGTTTTCATGTTGCAGCTGCGATGCCAATTGTTTTCTGTAGGCGACCAGCTCGTTGTTCAGGCCAAAAAAGAAACAGACTTTGATCCGTCACGTTAGATTTTTTCGTTTGGTAACCCGCACGATCTTTTCTACCGGGGGGTGGGACTGCCAACTGTTGTCGGCTGGGTGGCCTGGAGTGTGTTGCAATGCGGTGTTATCAGACCCCTCCGGCCTCCCTCCTCCATCCCCACGCCCTCCTGGTCAGCCTCCGTGCCGCGCCGCCCGCCGTCCTGCGCACAGCAGTCCGCAAACGACCTTCGCGGAACCTTGCTATCTATCTATCTATCTATCTATCTATCTATCTATCTATCTATCTATCTATCTATCTAGCTAGCTAGCTAGCTGTCTATCTATCTTTCATTCTTTTTGTTTCCCACGAAGTATTTGAAGTAGTTAAATGCTTTAACCCGACCACACGAATGTTGTGCAACGTAGTTGAGCCAACCTCCGCATAGTGATACTACCCCGCCTGCCCTCCATGAGCTCCATACTGCCTCCCTATTCCTTGCCCCCCCCCCCTTCCCCACGGCCTCTTTGTCTGCCGCTTGGCTACCCTCCCCATTTTCGGTTCCGCGCGCTGCTGCCGCGATAGCTGCAAACTTTGCCCCCTCGATGGCGAGTTGGTGCTCGCGAGAAGCTCTTGGAGATTACCAATCGGATTTGGTGATGAGGCTTATGTAGACCCCTCCCTCCCCCCGCCTCCAATCTAACACCGCACCCTTTCCTCTTCCCCCCCGCCTCATACTTTTTTTTTCAACTGCGAAAAGAAAGTAGGTTTATTGTTGAATTGGGAGCGATAACCGGGAATGAAATCTGTGTCACCCGGGACTGAGTGAACCGTAAAGCTATCAGAGTGCCTCCAATCCCCTATCTCTCCCCCTCTCTCCTCGAACCCTCGTCCCCGGGTCTGCTCTCATTTACTGGCCCCGGCCTCTTTAGAGTTACGCGGTGAAGGGCCGAAAGAGGAGATTGAGAGGGGTAGGGTGAAAGGGGGCGTAGGAAGGGGCGCATGTAAGAGATACTTAGTTTGCTGTTGTTAATGTGCCAAAATATCTAGTAACTAAACGTGCCATGGCAAATTGAGTACCTACGTCCTTGTGAAATCATACCTGGTAAAATAGTTTTTGATACTTCGGATTAAAAGTGAAAGCTTTTGCTTGATCTCTTACTTAGTTTTGCACCTTAGGCCATAAAAGGAAACCTTATTACCTTGAAGGCCGACTCTCACACCGCATGTTGTGTGAAAGGGCAGTGATATGCCAATACCCTTGAGTTCGATACAAAAGGAAGGCGAAGAGAGCGAAAGGGAGTTGGAAGGTGGAAGGGAAAAGGAAAGAAGGAATGCTGATGTGGACCCTAAATCAGAGCCGACTGCCAGTCTCGGTCGGCGGTTTTCTCTGCGCCTTCCCTCAATGCCGCATTCGACGATAACTCAATCATTCGCATCCAGCGGCCACAGGCCCCTCCGGTCCCGTACCCCGCCCCACCTTACCCCGCCGCACCTCGCCCCACCCCACCTCACCCCGCCGCGCCTCGTCTTACCCCGCCCGACCTCGTCTCACCGCGCCAGGCAAACGCTGCGCGGCGGTCATCGTGCTGACGGGACGGAAAGAGGAAGAGGGACCGAGAGAGAGAGGGAGGGTGAAAGGGTCCTTCTGTTCACCTCGACCTTGCGAGTCGATTTCTCGCTCTCCCTACCCCACGCGTCCCCGTCTTTTACCCGGTAGGTGGGTGGGGTGTCCTTCTTACCCCAACAAGTCGGACTTGGCCGCAGCGGCGCGCCGCCGGAAAAAAAAGGAGGCCGTCCAAAGGCACAGCAGCTCTAGGCCGGGCCCGTAATGGATTTCTCCCCCGCCCCCAAGCTCCTCTCAATCGCCGGAATGAGGAGGAAGCCGCCGTATTTGGTGATGCCCCACTTTGAAATCACAGGAGCAGGAGGGACGGAGTGAGTATAGGGAAGTGATTCGGAGAAAACGCGGAGTAGGCGTGAAATTTTTGAAGTATCCCCGTCGTGACAAACCGTGCCTGGGGTGAAAGAGTTGAGAGATGAGGTTAACTTTCTCACATTTAAGTCGACGACTGCATCGGGTAATGAGCAGCTGCGCGACTCGGTGGAATGCACCCGCATGCAGGCCAAACGTACGTGGCGCAATTCTCCGTCTGAGGACGTCGGGGCGCCGGCGACGTGAGTGGAATCTGGCGCTCGGCTCACGTCAGTGCCGCACTACGCTGCGCGACGACGCCTCCGCTAGTGCTGCTGGCGCCCGGTCATTGGACCAGAGGGAATTTCCAATGCCACTCCGATAAAAAGGGAAGGGCTCAATGGTATTGGTAATGTAATATGAGTTGGTTTGTTGTTGCTCTTTACTTGCCGAATACATTGGGGGGGGGGGGGGGGGTAACACCATCCACATGGCCTAAACTTGGAAGTTCAGCCGCGGTGACGCGGATGGGCAGTCGCAGTGCCTGCCATCCAGAAGGCCTCGTGGAAACTCAACCTTGAACGGGGTCGATGGCGGGACGGGGTGGGGGCGGGGCGGGGCGAGACGTGCCTGGGCCCAGTTGATGTCTGCAAGGTGCGTCCCGCCCGCCTTAGCCCGGCTAACGGGCCCTTTATGAATATATTACCCTTTATTGCTAATGCATGCAAGTTCACGCGGCGGAGGCGGCTCCCTCTGCCCGGGCCTGCATGGCCGCGCTCATCCCTCTCCCCTCTCACCCCCAGCAGCACCCCTCGCATCTGACTGACCCCCCTACCCCCCACCTCCCCCTCTGCCCGTGCCTGCTCCTCGCGCACCCCTCTCTGACCCCGAAATTCTCTCCGTGCCCCTCCCTCCCACCCCTCGGGCCGCGGCTCCCTTACTGACGTGGGGGTGGTGTACAGTGTCCACAATGGGCGACGGTCAACATGGCCAGCATCGCACAAGGCTGAATAAAATTCCAGCGCGGCCGGGGCCGGCGGCGCTCCGCTCGGGGCGGCTAGGGCGCTCTTGGAGGAACAGAGGCTGGTCCCGGGGCCGGGAGCTGGAATGCGGAGCATGTTAGTATAACACCTGGTCAGTGGGGAGCGGGAGGGGCTCCGGTGCGTGGGGCAGGCAGCGGATTTAAAAGGCAAGTGGCTGTATGGGGATAGCGGATACTTCCCAGAGTAAGGTTCGCCTCATCGTACTGGGGGGGTAACAAAAGCGGGGCAGCCTCGGAGCGGAGCTGGGGGGAGGGGGTTGAAAATGTGAATGAGAGCGCTGCGGAGTGCTGTGGTCGGACTGCTCCGCGTGTAGGTCTAGCGTGGTCGTAGGGGACGCGGCCCGTTGGGTGTTAGATGATGTCTGCGGCCGTAGTCACTGAGGGGACCGGGGCGGCAGTTTATTTGTTTTGTAGCCCCGCCTGCGGAGGGAATTTTAAAATAAGGGCTCGTGGGTGAGTTCCTTTTTCTGTGCATGTGTGTGAGAAATGGGGGGAAGGGGGATGGAGAGAGGGCAGGGGCGAAAGGGAGGGAGAGAGAGAGAGAGAGAGAGAGAGAGAGAGAGAGAGAGTACCCACTCGGGCGGACGTTCGGCCGCTTTATGGCCGTCGTAGGTCGGCGCCCGGGATTTGTTCCCGCACCGCACTAGGCGTGTGTATGGTAATGGCCGCCCCCCCCCCCCCCCGCTCCTCCGCCCACCTCCGCGCAGGACACGCTGTAAACGCGATAATTACGGAGGATTCTTCTTGTCGCGCGTCCGCCGCCCGGCTCGGGAGCGGGTTACTCGTGTTTTAGTAAGTCGGTCGTGGAAAAAGGTTTCTCTGCAGCTGGTGCCGCAGAGGAGGCGGGGCGGGGCCGTTAAGAAATATGCGTCGAGCTACACTGCCGTACTGCGTGCTGAACACATACGCCCCTCTCTGTCCCACCCTCCCTCCCTTCCCCGCCGCCTCCCTTCCTTCCTCCCGTTCTTGTCAGTGTTTGACATTAGTCGCGGCAGTGTGGTGCTTTCAGCTGTGCTATCCATCTAGTCGCGGGTATACATATATATGCGTATGCAGGTGCAGGTGTGTGCGTGCTTGTGTTTGCGGGCGACACGTTTCCTGCAAGCCGTCATGAGGTAAAATGATTTAAGAAGCCGCGGTGCCCGGCTGCAGCCAGCGCGCCCCCAGACACACCTGCACACACCACCGGCCCCCGCGCCGCACCTCGCATGAAATGTGGCAGGTGAAGAGGGTGTTTGGACCGAATTAAAATAACCCTCTCTGCCCTCCGGTACGTTGAAAGTAAACGGACCGCAGCCGAAAGGGCGGAAGAAATAAACAAGCATGCGCTCGCGCAACTCTATCGTTTTCTCTTTGCGGCTGCTCTCCTGTAGTTTTGGTTTTTCTCACTTTCCACTTGGCGCGCTGCAGGCGGGCAGCCTAAAACCTGTGCTGTCTATTCCAGTTGTGACGCTCGGGGACGGACCAGCAGCCGTCGGCCGTACCCTTACAGGCTTGTGGCGCCCCGCTGGGCCCAGGCCCCGCCCCGTCAGCCCTGCAGCCCCCTGCTAGAGCCCCCTGAACCGCCCCTCCCCCTCCCCGCACCCCCTCCTCCCCCTCCCCGCCCAGCCCCATTCTGGCCCTAGAGAGAAGAGCGGGCTCCCGGGCGAGCAGGCTTAGCCGCCCGTGACGTGTCCAGCATGCCGTCCGGGCAGCTGTAGATACCCACAGGTCAAAGAGACAGGAGGGGAAGGTATAATTTCTGTAATGAAGAGCGCTCGCACTCAACTTTGCTTTCAAATTAAGTCACCGTAGGGAAATGTCCTAAGTAAAATTGAAATTATGTGAAACCTCTCTGGTACTATAACTGCCCCGAATAATTTTTTGGTAATAACGGCACCTCTCAAACGGGTAACCTGGCTACTGTTCTTTTTGCAGCACGCTCTTGTGTGTGGGTGTGAGTATCAACACGCGAGAAAGCCGCGAAAGGCCGGGCGATTTATGAAATGGCTGCTGAGCGCCGGGGCGACATAACCGTTCTCCTCTTAACCGCCCCAGCGGCGTGGCGGAGCGTGGCGGGGCGTGGCGGGTGCAACCAAGTGCAGCAGGCGTGCGGGGGTGGAGCCGCTTACCGCCCCGCCCAGATTCTGTTAATAAACCCATTTACTGTTCGAGCGCAGTACTCTTTTTCCTGCTCACAAACACCTGACTTTCGTAATTGTTTTATGCCCGACATGCACTCAGTATACCGGACTGCTGCTCCCAACTGCACGGTAGAAACGATACGTCCAGGTTTCCAAAGAATGCTTCGAAAAACTATAACGCTTCCATAGAGACTGGAGGGGAAAGCATAATTTCCAATGAAAAGCGCTCGCACTCAACTTTGCTTGATCCTTAAAAGTTTCCTTGCTGTTTGAAAACCTGGACGTACCCCTTCCACCCCTTCCTGTGTGCTGTCGTGATTTCCTCATAGCTGCTGCTGGCTTGAAATGAAGATGTTGCGGTTGGAGAATGATGCGCTAGAGCCAGTTATGACGTTTGTGGCGCGGTGAGCTCCTGGTCGGGACGAGGCTCAAACGGGGAGAGGCTAGAGGGGGCTGTCTTCGTCTTCCCCTTCCGTATCCGTTCTGTCTCTCTCCCTTTTCCTCCAGCTTTCTACCCCGCTGTCTTGTCCCCTCTTCTCTACCCCATGGGGAAATTTCAAATTATTTTAAAGTCAAATTTAATTCCGGAGGAGAGCGATATTTTTTTCCTCGATCTCGCGGTGTGGTGCGCGAGTGCGGGGATGAAGATGAATGGCTGGCGCACGTTCAAAGTGGTAATCCCTCGGAATGTGGCGCTCAACGCAACCCTCTTCTCTACTCCCGAGCGCGGCCGCGTCTCTTCCTCTTCTTTCCCCTATCCGACTCGACTGCGGATCTGCTCCTACCCGTCCCCTTGCCACTACCACATCGATATCGGTTCGAATCCCGTTTCCCTTGGGCTCTATTTTCTCTCACCATGCTTACTTTTTGTGCAAAATTCTAATGTAACGCACTTGCAACTTTTTTCCAAAATATTTTTTTTTAACTCAGGGCGTTAGCTCCGAGAGGAGCGACTTTGGTCTGAAACATGAATGAACTTTGATCGATTCGAGGAAACTCAAAATATCTTTTCTGCGTGCCGATGAGAACAGCCGGTGGGGTGGAATCGACTGGGTCTACAAAGTAGCAGCAGGTGATGGCGCCGGGGCCGCCCGCCCGGTACGGCCTGCCTGGCCCAAACGGATGGTTATCCCGACCGGAAGGTGGACGCTTCGGGCCGAGCCGGCTCCCCGGCAGAGCTGCGCTGGGCTTGGCCTGGGCCCCGCCGGTCCCCCCCCCCCCCCCCCTCTCCCCTCACCTGACTACTACCTCACCATGAAAACGTCTCCCGTCTCCCTACCCCACCCCCTGTGCCGCCCCGCCCTCCCCATCGTCCACCCCTCCTCCTCCTGCTCCTTCTCGTCCTCGGTGATCGCCCGGTCCGTGCGCCACGCAGCGCCACCATTTTATGTCCGCTTTTAGAGGCGTTTCACGCCCCGGACAACCCCCCGGCCCCCACCCACATCACTCGCACTGCCGCGGCATTACCCCCGCCCCCGCTTACACCTCCCAGCGCCTAGTCCTCCCCCCGGCCAGTGGGGTAGGGTAGGTGGGTAGATGAGCGTTTCCCTCTCAAGACATTGTGCGCTGGCTGGACTGGCCAGGTAGCACTGCATTCCAGTGGTGCAGTAGCAGGCGCCGACGGGGAGGGTAGGGTGTGAGAGAAAGCGAGTGAGCTTCCACGAATACTGAGGCTAGAGGGAAGCGGGCCCCGTCGTCAGGGTGTGCAACACCAGAAAGGTAGTAAAGTTAACTGTGTTGCATTCAACTCCTCTGGTGATATGCAGCCGCTGGTATAGCGTAACGCTTCTGATAATTGGTTGTCAACGTTTTGACATCAGTTGTAACATTTGCAAGTGCTGCCGAGATTTCACTAAACTTTACTCTAGTTTTATCCCCATCACTCGTGTTTGGGCTTTCCCTTCCTCCCCTTCCCCGCCTGCCGCACACCGCACACTGGCTGCATAAGTGCCTCTCCCCTCCTTCCCCTCCCCCGCTTTACATCAACTCTGCCAGCAGAATGCGCCCTTTGCGCACGCCTATTAGTTGGTCCTTCGTCCCCCCTCAGTGTGCCTGTGTGTCGCCCCCTCCCACCCCCGCCCCCCGGTCCGCCCCGGGTTTACGTGCGCACGACGACAAAAAAATAGAAGAGCGGCAAGCGCGTTTCGACACTTTAATGGAAAGGCAAAACGCGTCGGTGTGGAGCGGCGGTAACTACCGTGTGTGGTGCGTTCAGTTACGTGTGTGCGGGGAGGGGGCAACGAGTGATACGGAAAATAATGGAAAGGAAGCGGGGTGGGGGAGGCCCTGTGTCAGGCGTGTTCCTATCAGGTTGGCCAATCTGGGAGTTGGATGCAGGAACAGGGCTAGCAGCGGCGGCCGCCGGGCTGGGCCGGGCCGGGCCACGCGTGGCGTGTAAGCGAGTTGGACGGTACTGCATGTGACTGCCGCCCGCCCGGCCGATACGCTATTGGCTTCAGTTTGGAAACTGTTGTGCCAAACAAATATATGTGCGTTCCGGGGGTATTGTAGTTCACTTCCATCCCTTTCTACCCCTCCCTCACCAACCCCTTAAAAAAAAATCGGCCATTTTTTTTTCTTTATGGTTGAAATGTTACATATGAGACATACGATAAATATTCTTCTCAGCCGCTATGGTGCGAGGTCGGTTTTTTTCGATGAAATGTTATCAATCGTAAACAAGGCGGAGGGCGTCCCCTTCTCCCAGAGCCAACACCAGGCGACCAACATAAATATTATGCTGATCACAGGGGATTCAAGGCGAAGGGGGCCGCTCGGAGAGACGTTCTCACCTGCCTTCACTGGAAGGAGGGTCCGGGGGGGGGGGGTACGAGAGGGGAGTGGATCGACAGGTTTGTGGCGATTCCTGACTCTTCTTCTCTCCTAGCTCTCCTCTCTCCCAGGCCGTCTCTTATCTCTTCCCTCTCCCATTTCCCGCCTTTTCCTGTCCGTCCAAGTCCCTTGGCCTAGCCGTTCTCGTCCGTCCCACTCCTTATACATACTCTTACTCTTTCTAAAAAGTACCCCCTCTGCTCTCTTTTTGGCGTTCTCTTGAAACCGTTGTCCGCGCATTGTCCTTCTTTAACCTACGTTGTTTTTTCTCTCTCCAAACGCACGTCCTGTTTTCCTTTTCTGTTTATTCTCTCTACCTTTTCCTTCTCGTCTTATGCTCGCCTCTGAAGACTGCGCGCGCGGGTACACACACACACCACACACTCACACCTTTCTCCCAGGTGAGCTGCGCCCCGGTCTTCTTTCTAGGCCAGGTCGTAATCCATACGGACATCTCTCCCGCGCTCTTGCCTAGCGTGTGTGTGTATCTGTGTGAGTTGGGGAGGTGGTGCGGTATATGTTGAAACCTACTCATACCGACCCCCCAGACGACTTTCTCGTCCGTATTAGCGTACTCGCCCGACTGTTAAATGTATCGCAGTACGTCATTGGTCCGCCCGCCGTTCGAACCCCGCGAATAACATTTCCGTCGGAATGAAAGCTGGCTGCGTATGATATTAAGGGGACTTCAGTTTTATTCCATTTCGTGCGACCGAAGCCCCCCTCCCTCTCCCCCGCCGGCTCGAGTCGAGGACCGAAATGCGATCTGTTCTGCAAAGACTTCATGAACGTTGCACGGCGCAACTCTGCGCACGCGAACAACGCCACGGTTTTCGTTTTGGGCCGCAAGTTGTACGACCCAATATAATGGGTGGGCTCTTAGGTGTTCATGGCAACTCTGCTTTGCCTGTCATGGGGGGAGCGGATAGGAAAAGGGAGAGGGCTGTAGATAGGAGGGAAAAAGAGAGAAAAAAAATAACCGTCGTGGTGGGGAGAGTGGATTAATTTTGTGGATTCCTCAGAGCACTTCATTAGCGTAAGGTTTAGCGTCGCAGGGCCGCAGGCTTCACCGCTCCACAAGGGCTCAGCGCGACGAAACAGACGAACGGTTACTGGGATTCCTGTGGACCCTAAACTTTTTCACGTTGAGATTTGATAATATTTTTCCTCTGTCGAGGAGGGCGTATATTGCGTCGTCATTATTTCAGTAATTATTTTAGAAAGTGGTTTCGTTATTTCTGCGGTTTTTCGGAAGGTGCGGTTTTGTCCCACTCGAAATAAATAGCCAGCGCTAAAAGACTTGCAGACCCTTCGCCATCTCTGGTTTTCCGGGTGGTTCTGGTAACCCTCGCTGCTTTCACTGTGAAAGCGGCTGGCCTGACAAAAGGGGCTTGATGTCGGGTCGGTGACTTTCCTTCACTCTGGGCCAATCTTTTTCCTTCTTTTACCGACGGATAGGGAGGACTTCGAAGGAAACAATATCCAGCGAGAGGGGAACACGGGATTTGACTAATTGAAGGTGTTTCCCTCCCCCCACTTCTTCCACGCCTCTCGGGGCGTCACAAAGAAGACGGCTATTCCCTTTGAGTAAAGCAATTGACTTAAGTGGACGAGTGGGGACCGGGCACGGGGGAGAGAAAGGCGGGGGTGAAATGAAATGGAAAGGTGAAAGGGCGAGGAGATAGGAGGGGGGGGGGGTCACGCGCGAGAGAAAGAGGCGCGGGGAGGGTAGTGGCGTTGTTGGTGCGGTGAGTGGCGGCCGTGGTGACAGAGCAGGCGCGGCCTCTGCAGCCGGAAGCATTGACGCTCCCGCACGTCTTCCTGGCTGCCGAGCGCCGGCCATGGACTATTTCCGCTTCCGGTACGAGCACGCGCCTGCTGGTGCAGTGTCCGTGATACTGGGAGCCCCCATGTCCAAAGTTCTCTTGCTAGCGTGTGAATAAAAAGACTTACGCTGCATGCGATTTGTGTATTCTTAAAACTTATATTTCGCAAGAAAGTATGCGATTGATTTTTAGTTCAAAGTCTACTCAGATAATTTCTATTTAATTATATACTGTGAACATGCCTAGCTCACGTACAAACGTGTAACTGTGCAGAAATGAATATTATTCGCTGTTATTTAATGAGTTGAAAAAAATGTTTCTGTGGCTCTCTTTGGATACTTCCTCACTGCCTGGCTGCTGCCCCGCAGCGCGCCTCTGGTGCAGCCCCGCGAGTTTACCGCGGAATCTCCTGGCTTCGCAGAATTGAGGTGGAATTCCCGCGCCGTATTTTCGTTCTTCAAGTCGTTCCGGTGACTGTTGCTGCTCCCCTCTCGAGGCCTACTCGACTTGGCTCTGCCTCCCAGTCCGAGAATGGTGGATTGTGGAAGGGGTAGGGTAAGGGGTAGGGACAGGGTCGCGCGACAGGGTGCGGGGCTAGAAGGAGCAATGAACGGAGAGACATATATTCCTGCCACCAGGCTCTCCCTCTCCTCTCCCGGGCCGATTGTCTTCGGCTCTCTTGCGCTCTCGGTCTTTATCTGCTGCGTGTGTTTCCTCCTTATCCGAGCCAAAGAAGGGCGAGGCTGCCCGGTGCATAGCAGTCTTTTGTAGAGTTTCATTTCTTCCCTTTACTTTATATTATGGTTTTGTGTATAGTATTAAATAGATAAGATCAGGAGTTGCGCTTGCGACCCCGGGAATCTTATTCTTTCTGTCCGTGTATAAGGCTGCAGATTTGTTTTTAACTGGGTAGCGGCGGCACTGCGGGAGAAACGCTCCGTGAATGTAAATAACACGGTAGTGCGGGTATCTGCTGGGGCCGTTTGGGGACGTCTCGGACCGAACCTGCGGGAGGAAAGAAGGCGCTGTTTATCCAGGGGAGACAGAACGGGGACGGCGACAGAGACAGGGAGAACGGGAGGAAGAGGGCGAAGGAGGGAGACGGGCTTTTGGGGTAACGGGTCATTGTTCTGCACTGTACATACAGAGAGAGGGAGAGAGAGAGAGAGAGGGAGAGGCGGGGTGGGGGAGGGAGCGGCGTTGGAGGCCGCCAAAAAGGTCCGAAACAAATTGAGGGGGCTTTTTTATGCAAGGATTCAGGATTAAATGACCCCCTGATTTAAATACAAATGCGTGGTCTAGCTTTGGGCGGGCCGTATAGCGACACCACTAAGCATAGCGGCCACGACCCGACTTCTGAGTCTAGAAGAGGCGGGCAGCCGCTGCACAGTCCGCAACAGTAGCATATATGCGTGTGTTTATAATCGCCTAGTGTTTAATATCCCTTGAACGACCTTCTTTTGTGGCAGTCCTGTAATGATAATGTTCGCGGCTCAGGGTATCGATCACTCGTCTTCTCTTGCAGTCATGACGCTCCCCGCCTCTCATTTTCCTCCCCCGCCTTCTGCTCGTGAAAAGACCACGGAAAAGTTTGCTATTCCCGCTCTTCTTCCTCAGCCTCCACCTCCTCTTCCATGGCCCCGTAAAACTTTGCGAAACAACGCACAGTGTTGTGGGCATTGGTTTCCGCTCTGGCTTCGCTAACTGTCCCGGCGAAAGTTGTCTTTTGCAAATCAGACTGCGGCTGCACGGCTCGGACCGGCTATGGAAATGGTGTGGGGGCAGATCACCTGTGGCTGCGAGCTGAGTCTGTTCTGTTTTCTTCACGGTTTCACCAATCACTGTAAAAAATATACTATATATTTCTTAATTTGTAATTTATCAATGATGTCGTAAACTTACGATCTGTATCGTAATTTTACGAAAGCCATTTGTGTCCGTTTAAGAATGATAATAAGTCAATTGCAAGTGTCAGCACAGTTTTGTGAGTTTTGAATTTGATGTCATAACTTTGTTACTACATTTCTGACGGAAAACTTTCCCGGAAACTTTACAAACAGCTTTCATGGTGATACATTTAAATGCACCTAGTTCGAAAAATGACAGACGCAAGCAATTTTTCGCATACGCTTCTGGCGAGTTCCTTTCCATTTTTACACCGAGCTCCTTCTCCTCACTAGCTGCTGGCGGGTGGAGACTGCTGACAGTAGGCGTTCTGCAAGCGCCAATATACCCAGGTTTTATGTTCGGTCCAGAAGCAGGGAAAGGCAGGCTGCGCTCAAATCTTGTCGCCACACCGAATCAAAAGTTCCATAGTGAATTCAGGAAACCGCTGAGACGGTCGAAAACGGAATATATTGAAGCATAAAAGTTGGGTTAAAAAAATAAAGTTTGGACACCGGTTATTATATTGGTCATACGGTTCGAAGTTGTCGCTACTCTCGCTACCTACCCGTACTGCACTCGAAATAATTCAGTAGCGCTCTTGTTCTGTCTGGGTGATTTGTATAACGTGCTCGAAATAGATCCTGCAAACAAGCACCCATTTCGACCGGTGACGGTTTGATCTCTCGTTCCGTGTTGGTCGAGTCTCTCTTTCCCCTTTCTCCCACGCCCCTCGCTCGGCGCGTGGCTTAGTGAACAGGAGTGCGCATGGTCGAGGTGCAAATCCGATTTCCAAATTCAACAGCTCTGATAAACGGCCCGGGGTTTTACCGAGTGACTTACGACCCCCGGACCCGCGCCCTGACAAAACTGCGAAAGAGCGGGCACAGTTGTAGCAGCGACATACTGCGCCGCGTCTCATCAAAACAATTTGTATCAGCAGTACCGCGGTGCTGAAATGCGTCGTTCTCAAAATCTTAACTTCATAGAGGTCACCCGAAACTTAACTGTTTTTTTTTAATTGCAGGTTTGTTTAAAAGAAAAGAACTACACGAGTCTGATGGGCGATGGGCGAGCACCTGACTACGATCAGGAGTGGGGCGTGGACTGCTTCTGGTGAGTTGTAAAGAGCGAAACTACATCATTCGATTTTCGGACCATCGAATTTTCTTCACTCAAACATACAAAAAAAAGTCGTATCACCAGGGCTGCGCAACGTTCCGTGGTTTTTCTGTGGTCGCTGTGCTGTGCTCTCCGTGGGGAGGAGCGATGTTGTCAGTGCAGCACAGGCCGTGGATGTGCTCACGCCGTCTGCAGTGGGCGGAATGTATCAGCATCCTCACTACTGCCATGAATGCTGCTGCACGGGATGGGAACGAAGCGCCAGTGTCTATTAAATATTATGTTACGACTAGAAGCGAGGTGCACGATCCGGTGTATTTTCCTCCCTCATCTCTCCTCTCTCTCCTCCTCGTCCTGCTATACGACCATCACCCGTATGGCGTTATGTAATGCTGCTAAATTTTCTCAGTGTTAGTGTTTTCCAAAATATAGATTCTTTTCCCGATATTTAAAAAAAGGCGTCGTGCTATCCTCCCCAAGTCCTAGTCCTGTGTGCTAGAGCCTCGCCGCAGGTCCCCCTATGAACCACCGACGCGACAGATTGTGGTCGAGTCGTTCGCCCAGGCTCTGCAGGGCTGGCTCTCTTACCTCAACCCGTACAGTCCGCGAACGTTCGATGAGGGCAAGAGAAACGCACGTGCTCTCTTCCAGCGGTGCGTCCCTCTCACATTTCACTTCCCTCCTCCCTCTCTTTTACCCCCCGACCTCACGACCGAGTTGATTACAGTGGTAGATGAAAGGAGCGGCCCGACACTCGGCCCGCAGGGGGTGAGTGCCCAGCCCAGCAGCCGGTGAGGGGAATTTGTTTAGCTCCTGCCTTTTTATTTGGGACCGAGCTCAAATCGAACCGCAGGAGGAAAAAGTTAGCCTGGTAGCAGCGGGACATGGGATAGCGAAACGATAATTATAGTTACTAGTATTAACTGGTATAAAAAAAATCTCACAGTGAAATCGGCAATTCTTGCCAAAGCCCCCACGCCGTCGTTGGCTTAAATTTCCCCCTTTTCCTTTCCTCTCACCGCCTTGTGTTTCTGAGCTATATTGGATAGTTGCATGAGGCACGGTATTGGTTTCATGCTAATGCAGCGTGCTGTGGCCTCGCTGTGGCCGGAGCCTGCCCGGAGCCTGGGCGGTGCTTCCGGGTGCTCCGGACCGGAGGCCATGTGGCTCTCCGGCTCCTTGTAATCGCGCCACCCGGAAGGAGGAATTCTTTTTACACGAAAACTTTGTCGAGTGCAGCGGAGCAAGGTCCTCCTCAACAGTTTTTTTACGCGGGAAGGGCTGGTAGTTTCTCTGAAACAACCCCGCGCGTTCGTCGCGGCCAGAGGGGCGTGTTCACATGAAAGTAAATGCTTGTGTCGTGAGAAATAATTGGTTCGACAGAATGGAAAACTTCAATAATGGAGCTTACTTTTCTCATGAGTTAACATCACGGTAGTGGTGCTCTGAGCGCATTATCGAGGTCGCGCGTGCAATGCTCGTGCCATCATTATAAATATAGTTTTTCTTTCTCTCGCCCTCTTTAAATTTGGCATTTCTGACATGACTGAACCACCCACCCTCCCGACGCTTTGTTGACGTCCATGCCACTGCTAAGTTCACACGCTGCCTTTTGGTGGCTGCTGTATGTGTGAGAGAGAGCTGGAGGGGAGGGGGATGTGGAGGGGCGCGCGCGCGCGCGCGCGTGTGTGTGTGGTATGGAAGGGGGACGCTGGCGTTACCAAAGGCGGTCGGGGCCAACACACAAGTGCTGCTTGCTTGCGGTCTCTGGCCCGGCTGGAAGTGAGGCGGGAGAAAAGATTAGAAAACTTCATGGAAAACGCTGCGGAGCAGTGCGACCACGCGGCCGGGCCGGCGGGTCTGGGCCCAGACCACCGCCATGGCGCTCCACCGCTTGCGGGCCCGACCCCGTCCCAGCAGGACGGGCGTCGCTTATTCAGAGGGAAACTGACCAAAACCCAAGTCAGAGACTTTTATTCGCACCAAACTTATCCGAAAAAAAAAAGTTTCTATGGAGCTGAAAGAATGTTAGGAACTTTGACCTAAAGGCAACAATCGGCATGTAAATTAAAGAATTACTAAATGAATGTGTCTTTTAAATCATTTATAAGGGTATTGCCATAGCAGAGCTGGGTGGCTGGGACGATTTTATCACTTTACGCCTGCTAAAAATGGTCTGTCAATAACCTCCCTGTCTAAACATTCATTTTATTTCATTTTCCTAGCCGTTTCACCTTACAGTCCAGCTGTAAACGCCCTGTAATTACCAGTACCTTAAAAAAAATGCACTGCCTGACCCGCGGGACCCAGCTCCAACGCCCGTCCGATGTCGCTGCTACGAGTTAACTGTAAACATTTCTCGCGCTCTCCTCGCTTCCACACACACACACTCACGCTGGCAGTCAAACGAACGCCATACATATTCGGCGCGATCGTGCCCGGGTTGATGCGCGTGTGGCAGGCCTGGCGCGAGTCAATTGTTTGCTTATTATCTCGTGGGAGGGAATTCGACTGCGCCGACGAACGTGCCCTGTCTCTCTCCGTCTCGCTCGCTCGCTCGTCTATCTCTCTCCTTGTGTACATGTACATTTTGTCGAATCCCGCGCAACGCCGAAGTCCTCTGCGGGGCTGTACGCACCCGTCTTGTGCCTTTTGGAGCACGTGCGTATATGTCCTATTCACGCCATCTTTGCTCTTCTAGACCTATGACATTCGTTTGGTTTGTGTCGCCTAGAAATGCCCCTGAAACATCTCTTTCGAGTCGGAGAGTCGAGTTCCGCCGCCGTGTCTGAAAGCAAATGGCGCTCCGGCTGCTCGTGCAGCACCCGCTGCCAGGTGCCTCGCTGCTTCATCCACGCTGTCATTCAATTTGTTAGGATCGAGTCGCCGCTACCTCCATCTCAACCCCCTTCTCCCCCCGCCTCCCCCATCCCCCACCTCCCTCCCTCTCTCGCCCCGCCGCTCTTTGACCGATGGCACTGAGCACAACTACTCAATACTCTCCAACACACCGCGGACGTCACACACACATACACACGCGCGCGCGCAGGGAGGCTCAGCAGCAGTACGGAGCAGGACGCGCGGCGCAAATATGTCATCGCATCGTAACCCTTTCGTTTTCAACGATCGCCCGTCCGTCTTCCTGTCGCTGCTGTCCGCTCGCCCACCCGGCCGCCCGTACTTCCGTTTGCTTTGGTGGCCCGCCCCGCCGCGCGCTGTGTGCTGGGCAGGGCGCGCACCGACGCACCCACCATCACTCGTCTCTCGGGGGGCAAATCCGCTGTCTGTCCCGCCCCTCCTCTTGCTGCCCCCATGCCCCTTCCATCATTATCCCACTTTAGCCCCCCTCCCTCCCCCCTCCACTCCACTCGGGACTCCTCCTCTTACTGAAGCACAGGTCTCGTCGCTGCTCTTTGGCCCGGGCCTTCCTTCGAGTTTCTTTTCTCGAGCTTCCTCCGCTCTGCCTCATGTTCCCCGAAGCCTCTCCGCTCCGCCTGGTCCCGCGCGGGTCGCCCTCCCGAGGCCGTGCTCCAAGAGGCCAGGCCCGCCCTGGCGCCATCCCGGCCTGAAACGCCGCCGCCCCCGGACGCGACTCCAGGGCGGGGCGGGGCGGGGCGGGGTAAAGCTCGAAACAATGCAACGGGGCCCCGGGCCGGAGGTGTAGGGTTGAGGTGAGTCCGGCTACGCGACCTTGGCTCGGTGCAGACGACACCCCTGCGAGAACGCCCTGGCGCCGATTAGGTGTGAGAACGTGATCAGTACCGATTTTTTTTGGTAAAAAACGAGATACTAGAAATAAGGGGATTCTGTGTTTTCGACACTTGTCGCCACGTATAAGTGGCCGGCGTTTGCTCTATTTTTTTACAGCAAAATTCGGCTTTATAGTCTTGTTTTTTCCCGACTTCCAATACAACGGACACGGGCCGCACTAAAGTCCGGTCTGTTGAACGGGTTTAGGGGTAGTTCCAAAGAGCACAGGCGGAAGGGCGATGGAGGGCGTGGCGCGGCGTGGCCGGAGGATTATGCTCAGGTGCCAACAGGAAGGGGCGCGGGGCAACTACCACTCTATTGGCAGGTGGGCTCCCATAAACCGGTCCGGCGGACGCGGTGCCTCTGGCGGGCTGAGCCGCGGAGCACGCCCCACCCCACCCCGCCCGCCCCGCCCCGCCCCGCCCCGCCAGCTCGGCCCATAAAATGCTGTCAGGCCATCAGACTATGTAATTCGCCGGTAGAGGACCGGGACGGGACGGGACGGCGTCAGCGCGGGCTGGGCCTGGATCGTGCTGTTGCTACTAGTTGGTAACGGCGGCTGCTAGTGCCCCCCCCCTCCCCCCTCCCGAGCCAGCTCGGGGCACGGTTCAACGCCTATAACACCCTCGGGTACGTCGTTAGTCGATTGGTTCGTGTTAGGTACAAATTAAACTTTACGAGGAAATTTTGGCCACTGTCCCGTATTCTTTTGGTCCGCAGGGGTGAAAATTTTAAACGCGATGTAACTTTACATCGCCGATGCTGCAACCGTGTGGAGCTCCCTCGTCCTGATTCCCCCTTTTTCCTCGCGATTTCGCGACTGTCTCTCCCCCGCGCACGGAGCGGACTGCTGCTGCCGGGCCCGCGCCGCCACGCCACGCCACGCCGCCGAAACTTGGCCCAAAGTCCCGACGTGATTCCCGCCGCCTTGCGTGACGCGGAATGTTTTAAATATCAATGAAGAATAGTCTCGTGGAACTTGGGAGACACTAACTTGGCGTAAAGAATCCCCCCTCGGGGCTGCTCCGCGCCGAACCGCCACGCTGACGACCACTCTGAATTCACGTTCCCGTTCTGGTTACTGTACTACTGTACTCGGAATCCGTGACGCTGTTGGCCCCTGGGGGCGGTATGTTCGGTTGCATCTCGATGCGTCTCCTCTGAACTCTGTCCTGTCGCCGGTCGGGTTACAGGGGTGTGTCATCCCCCTCGCTACACGTCGGCTTCACACTACTTAGCCGGAGTTGGAAGGATCCCCTGCTACTTTTCAAGTGATCAGGGGGTGCCTTTGCTCCGCGCGAGGCCTGTGTGCGCTCTCCGTCCGTAGCAAGTCCTCCCCATTCCCTCCTCTCCCCCACTTCCGCAGGCACTTCTATTGGGCCAGAAGGCACTTGCCACTTGCTCTTATATCTTCTTTGCTCTGTCGATACTTGGTAGTGGTGACAGCTTTTACAGTCTCGGAGAGGGGAGTGAGAGTGCGACAGGGAAAGCTGCATTTTAAAACGAGAGGACTGTTTGTGGGGAAGGGGAGTGGGGATGGTGGAGGGACTGGGTGGGCTGCGCTAGGCTCGGCCTAGGCAGCATGTAATCTCCCGCTCGCGCCTGTATAATGCTCCTCAAACTCCCACGATACTTTTACAAGGAGTGATCCCCCACCACAGCAGCGCAGCGGTGCCGACAGAAATTAATTTCCGTGACGTTCCGCCCGTGGGCAAAAGGAGAAGCAACTTTGAATTGGTGGTAGGGGAGCGGGGGATGTCGTGTACGGGATTTAGCAGGGGGGAGCACAGCAGTGCGGTGACAAGCAGGGTACGTCGTCATTTTTTCTACGCAGGTTAGTAGGCGCGCGTGAGTGTGGTGTTCAAGCGTAACACCTAGGATTATAACAAAGCTTACAGTTAGGGAGATGATAATGGTAGCAAACGAGGGCCGTGGCCTGGTCTTATGCCCTTAGTGTCCTTCTACCGAAGGGCTGGGGACTTCTTCTTTTCTTCTTCTTCTTCTGCTTCTTCTTCTTCCTCCAAAAGTTGGCGCGTCGCTTGGTAGGCCTTTTCATCCCGTCTCTTTTTGTCTGATTTCTCTCTCTCTTTTCTCCTTTTTGTGCCGTGCCCTCTGAGACGGCTCGCGTTATGGCTGTTGTGACGACGGAAGCGGTGGGCCAACGACCTGGCGGCGGCCAGTGCTGCACGTCGCCTTTTATCAAAGTTTGGCGGGGGGGAGAAGAAGAGCGCGGCAGTGCTGTGGAAGGGAGGCTGGTGGGGGCGGTGCTGGAATCAGCAACACCTCGCTCGCGAATGTGGTTCGGCCGGGCCGCGGCCGGAGGAAGCGCTCTGGCGCGGCAGATTGGACTCAGTCTTTAGTTCCCCCCAGCGCCGCTGCACTGCGCCGCGCCGCGCCGCTACTGCGCCACGGCGCCCGCTGCTGCTAACGATTTCTGCCGTCTGCCTGTCGCGACGGCGCGGCGCCGCCGCTGACGCACAGTCTGCCGCAACGACGGCGAGAAAGGAATATAAAGCAACAAAAAGAAGAAAAAAGAAAATGAAGAGACACCGTGAGAAGAGCGGCGGTGGCTGACGTCTGGAGCGCAGGAAGCACGGCTTTAGCGGTGGTCCGTGCCGGGCCGGGGCCGGGGCCGGGGCCGGGGCCGGGGCCGAGGCCGGGCTCGGCGTCTCTATCGCTTGTTGCGGCTGCGCCCGTCTTTTGGTGGCGCTGCGCGCCCCGCCTATCCATCTCGCTCGCTCGTAACTTATGGCGGTGGTCTAATTGCTCCAACTTCTCACCTGGTCTCGAGGCCTCTGGGCGTCACTCCTCCAACGACTTGCCGTGCTCAGCGCTCGCTGATGGCGGGGGGATGGGGGGGAGTAAGTGGGACTGAGGAGGGGGCCGCGTGAGGCCGTACCCCTCCCACCCCCTCACTGCTGCCCCCCGCCGTGATGAACGTGGCCCCGGGGGGTGATCCCCTTCCCCTGCAGGTCCTCCCACCGCCCCCTCCCCCTCCCTCGCCCCTCTCACGAAGACCCACTTCCTCCCCCCGCGCCAAGTCTGCTTGCACCGCTTTGCTAGCCAGCCTATTGGCCGCCTCATCCATAACACTGTTCCCACCTTAACTCTCCCTTCCCCTTCTCAGCTGGAGAGAGAGAGAGAGAGAGAGAGAGAGAGAGAGAGAGAGAGAGAGAGAGAGATGGGGGTGGGAGGAGAGATCACCTGTCCAGCCCTAATATTGGCGAGTGGCACTGGTTCCACGGCATCTCCATCTCGCTCTCTCTCTCTCTCTCTCTCTCTGTCTCTCTCTCTCTCTCTCTCTCTCTCTCTCTCTCTCTCTCTCTCTGCCCTCTACTCTCCTACACCAACGCGACCCTTACCTTAAGTGACGGCGGTTGAATAGAAAGCAGAATCGCACAATATAGGTGTGTTAACTTTGAATTAATGACGTCCTTGAACGAAACTTTTAACAAGCATGTACGACCAAACTTTAAACTCTTTGTCTGAAAATTGTCGCTGAGTACAGATGAGTTGAGCGTGATGTGCACAGTGTACACATGAGCACAGGAGTGATTCACCGCTCCAGTGAGGCGAAATCGAAAAGTAATGAAGAAGCGTATCAGGAGGTGTGTTGTGATGGGATCGCGAGGCGCGATAGAAATACCCGACATGAAAGCGACGGGGAGAGCGAGCCTCAGTAAAGAGGCCAGGGGGAAAAAGTGAGCGAGAGAGAGAGAGAGAGAGAGAGAGGGAAAGTGGCTGGAACCTTTGAAACTAAGTGCGATGGGAAGGTGAGGGACGGTGAATGAATAGAGGCCGCGTCCCGTCCGCGGCTCACTACAACTTGGGGCGTGGCGCGCGCGCTCCTCGATTTCCTTTGAGGTAAAAGTTTGAAGCTCGCGCGGCTGAGCGTACCGGCGGCGGTATAGTTTTCCTTTCGGCCTCTGGGTCAGTCGAGAGGGAGAGAGAGAGAGAGAGAGAGAGAGAGAGAGAGAGAGAGAGAGAGAGAGAGATGCAGCCCCGTAAATTCCACTGTTCCAAAAGTTTTGCTATGTGGGTAAATCAACTAGTTCCACAGATACGTGTGGAATGTCCGACCTGGCTCCTGGTATTACATTCAATATACCCCTTCCGATCGCAGCAGTGCTCCCTCATTTCCCTACGGTGTTGCGTACGGAGGATTTCTGAGCAATCGTTATGTGGGTCACAAGCCATGTCTTTATTACGGATTAAATTATATTGCGAAGGATTTCTTCCGTATTTCCGATGATTTTTTTTTACGCATTTGACGATTGCAAAAAGTTCTCCGTACTGTACGGAGAGCACATGCGCAAGGAGACGAGAGTGTTTCTTTGCTGTCGATCGGTGTGCTCCTCCGCCCGCCCGGCCCCGCTCCCATTTCTTGCTGTCGTGTGAAGCCTAGCTGGTCGTAGGGTCGGGCAGACTCGCCTGGATTAGGAGATACGGCCCGGACTGAGGCGGACGCTACGGCAGGGACTCGCACGAGTTCCGAGCGTTTGGTCCGGGGCAAACAAAATGACGCACCCGAAAAGAGAGGAAAGCTCAGGTGGGAAGGACAGGCAGGAAGCGGCCGGGACAGTAGAACCGTATAGTGGGGGGTGGATTTACCTGTTAGGCCGTTGTAGGCGTTTCTCGCGCCCCTCTTCTTACACCGCCTGGGACCCTTTGCACATCCCTGTTATTCCTGTAGATCGCTCGTCCTCAAACCAGGCGGGCGGCTATCCGCTTACCGTCCCGCCCGTGCTCGCGCGCGCACACGCGCACGCAACGCTCACGCGGGCGTGCGGGGGCGCTCCCTCCCCTTCAGGCCGCTTTCGCTCGCTGCCTCCCCTACTGGATTTTTACAACCCCTTCCAAAACCCCTTTGAGGGACTGGTATGGCGCGGCCGCCACCGCACCCGGGGCGGGGCGGGGTGGGGCGGGGTGGGGTGGAGCGGCATCGCAATTTAATGCAGTGACCAACATCGACGGGCCCGGGCAGGCAGGCACGGCCGCCCTTAACTTAACAGAGGGCGCCTCCGGGGAGGACGGTCGGCGGAGGCCGGAACGAGCTGTGCTTGCTCAGAACAGGCTAGGCTTTTGTTACACAAACCTCAGTCCGGCTGTTGGGCCGCAGACGTGCCCCCCGCGCTCCGTTTTGTGTCGCACTATTTCCCGAACGGAAATGTGTTCTCTCCTGCTCGGCCGCTGACCTGAGTGTTGGCGGTACAGAGCCATTTATCTCTTGTCAGCAGCGATTGGTATGATGGGTATGGCGACAGCGCCGCATGACGGCAGGGAGGGCTGAATGTCTGTCTTCTTGTTATTTTTTTCTTCTGCTCTTGGCCCTGCTTCTCTTGTGCCCACATCCCACCCTTCACTTCTGTCGTGACGACGCGAAAGGGTTTCGATCTCTGCCCCGTCTGAGCGCAGTGCGGCGTGGCGCACCCTACCGCAGCGATATACTCCTTGGCGGCGAAACAAAACGAAAAAATAAGAAAGGTAAACGACCGCGGCGTCCGGGTGAAGAATATATCTTTTCCCGTTTCTTCATATCGGTCTGCTGTCGTGCGTGGCGCAATTCCGGCCTCTGCCGCCGCCTGCTGGCTCTAATTTTTCTTATCTGTCTATCCATCTAATTCTCACTCACCTTCGCCGAAATACTCGTTGGCAAGGGCATTCCTTGTGATGGATAGCGGCTTCCCCAGGGACCTTCCCATTGGGAGAGGCGTGCTCCCCGCGGCTGCTCGGCGCTTGGCGGCCGCCCACCTGCATGCAAACCCTGAAGGGTCCTCACGACCAATAACACCGCTTTATGGCGCATAAAGTGGTCGCGACGACAGCACTCCCCCTCCTCCCTCCTGCTCCCGGGCCCTGGGCCGTGAGGCCTCCCAGACGAGGACGGATTATCTTTATAACTTAAACACGGAACGTCCAGGGCGCATCTTTTGGTCTCAGGAACGTAATCGATGTTGAAATAGATTTTGCAATTTCTTCTGTGTATCCCATGAGGCATCTTTTTGCCTTGTCCCTGAGAAACTCCCATCATGTACGGTTTTACCGGTACGCATGCTTGCGGGACCGCGTTCTGGGACCATTATCTAGTTGGCTACCCTGCTGTGAGGTTTGGGGTCGACCCCCTGTCGGGCCCGGCCGCGTAGTCGACCTTAGCAGGGCTAACCACCCTAACCACCAAGTGACTTTGTGCGGACACCTGAGGGGGACGGGGTGGAGTGGAGGGACAGAACTCGGCTCATGATTTACGTTTGCACGAGGCTAGACGAGCTTTCCTTTTGGCACGGTTAATTTTTCTCCTCACGTTTGTAATCCTGAATTAAGGCCCTTTTTTTCAATCGCCGATTTGAACATTGAACACAACATTGAAAACGACGATTGCTGAGATTCACAGGGTCCATTGGGGAAGCTTCTCTCCTTTCGCTCTCACTCTCTCCAAGTTTACAGCACGCGGCTGTGTGATGATAAACTTGTGATAGGAGTGGAGGGCCTTCGGCCGGAACTGGGCCCCGCCCCGCCGGGCTTGGAGCATGTCCAATAAAGTGTACTCGGTGGAGGATAGGTTCAACCTCGGGAAGGAGAGAGAAAAACGGGCTGGAGCGGGAAGCGGAGAGGAAAGGGAGCGAAGGGTGCATGAAAAATGGAGGAGAAGCTTCGCCAAACACTGATCGGCTTACCTTGCGTCGGAACGTCCGCCTACGTTGACCCCCAGGAGCGAGCTCTGCAGGGGATCTACCGGGACGTCCGACACGCGTACCCGCTCCCGAAGCCCCTCGGACAGCTACTTTTAAAGTCAATAGACACCGGTTTGTCTTAAGATAAGTGACAAAAATCCCGCCTTGCTGCAAAAATGTGCATCGGTTTTGGTATGCACTCGTATTCATGTGTACTCTAAAATAAATCATGACGCAACATGCGATTTTTTTAGCTTGTTTTCGTCATGATGGTTTTTGGGAGGGTATTCGAACCTCGGGCGGCCGCTAACGAGTTGACAGTGGCGACCGCAGGTGGGTTAGGTGGAGGGGAGAAGTGGCGAGAGGATTCGAAGCGGGGCGACAGGGAGGGGCCAAGGGCGTCGAGGGCAGGGAGAGCGCCGAGGACCAATCTATATTCCGTTGAATTAAACCACAGCCAGACCGCGCGCTCCCAGCAACACCGAGATTGAATCGATAATATTCCCTTTTTTAATTTTTTTTCTCCAGTCGCTCGCCCTTACGCCCAGCACTCATCAGCATAAAGGTTCCCGCGGCTGATGCTGCCGCGCGCGTGAAGAAGACGAACAGGCCGAGGAGGCGGGGGTAGAAGAATGTAACCGTATGCCGAGGGAACAACAAGCAACCTGTCGTGTCTCAGGTGCGCCTAAGTGGCGGCCAGGCCTCCCAGGCCTCGCGGCAGGGATTTGAAATTTTAATATCCGGGCTGGAGAGGGGAGCATGCGTTGAGCCAGCGTCACGCCACGCCAGCCGGGACCCGCCCTGCAGGGGAGGGGAGGGGAGGGTCGGCCGACACGACCGAGCAATAAGACCGCTGCTCTAGACTGAGTTGAGGTTGACGCTGTCCGAATTGAATTAGTCACTCATCCATCATATACGTAAGAGGGAAGGGGCGCGGGGGTGGGGAGGCCGCTTGCTCAAGAAGTGGCGGGACCACAGGTACACTACGGGCGTGGCGGGGATTGTACTCTCCCCAAAACAATTACGGAACATGCGGAAGAAAGTCGATGAATATTAAATTCCTTTATGTGTGTAGGAAGGGAGGGCAGATTTTTTTTTTGTTATTATTGCGTGTTGTGTGGGTGAGTAGCTCACACAGGCGGCGCGCGTGCGGCCCGGGCCGGCGGTTGGGCGCGGGGCCGCGGCGGCGGGCGGGCGTGGGGTGGATGCCTTGTTTGCTTCTGTGCCAGCCGGAGAAGTTTGGTTATTGCCTACCTGGGGGCGCTGTTGATGTCGGGCGAGCATCCTTGCTCTTGTTTTATCCATAAATTAGATTAGACCTTACGGAAGCGGGCTGAGCGAGGGGGCGAGGGAGAGAAAGAGAGGTGGAGGAACAGGCGAGGAAAAGAGAAGCAACGAACCCAAAGTCGATGAGGAGCCGCTCCACTTGCCCCCGCCCCGCCCCGCCCCGCCCGCTGCAGCGCTGCCGGGAGGTACCCCTGGCTCAGTAGCTCTCGGTGCCGATCAGCCTTTCATCACCCGCAGGATTAGCCCGACGGGGCGGGCCGCGCTGCTACCTGCCTCCGCGCAAACGCGTTTGTTTACCGACGTTTTCCCCATTCTACTTTTTGAGTGGGGCAAGAGGGGGCTGTTTTTTGATGAAATATCTCTTTCTTGCATTTTGCAGTTAAGACAACACTACAGGTCTTGAAGCAGCTTTGAACGCGAAAGCCAATTCAAATCTGCGTTCTTAGTCTTAGCAGGTAGCCGCGGGGTACCTTACAACAGTGCCCTACCGTCCCTGCCAGCCTACTGCCCCCCTCCCTCCCCCCTGCGGTCGTACATGCTGGCAGTAGGTCGCGTTCGCTTGTCTCGTTACCGCCGCACGCGGGACACGTTGTCACGTTAGCTGTGTGTGTGCTGGTCGCGTTAGTGTCGCGCCGTGCGTCACGCCTCCACCCCTCTTGCGATAGCGTTCGCACACGCCGCTGATAGTATCGCGTCCGGTAATTTATGACCGTGCATAAACTTAGAAAGTTGGGAAGGGCGCGGCGCAAACTGGACGGCCAGAAGTAGATGAGATCTCGACAGCGCGGTGGGGCGGGGCGGGGCGGGGCGGGGCGGGGCGGGGCGGGGCGGGCAGCCGGGGTCGAGCGGCAGCAGTGTCGTGCCTCTATCAAGGGCCTACGTGAATTTGAGGTTTCCGGGACACTGTGTTAAGCCCCGCCGTGTGCTGCATTCCATATACTTGTCGTGGAAAGCTCTCGGGGTCTCTCTTACCATAAGCTCAACTTACTTAGCTTATTTTAATATAATTTTTTTTTTCTGTTAACTTTTGGTGCGATTAATGAACGGCAGCTCTCAATTTACTACTACCTCGAGAAAATGAAAGAAAACAAGGCTGCGACTATTTTACCCCGAATCCTTGAGATGACGCCAAAAATCCATCCCCTACTTTTATTCGGCGCGGTGGGGGAAAGGTTCATGATGCAGAAAAATAAATCATACATGATGTGTGACCTCGCGGATGCGAGAGTGATGGACGCACTTTGACTTTGACAGATTACGTTCGCTCTTCTCCTGATGCCCGGCGCCGCGCCGCGCAGCCCAGCCGCGCCTCCGCCGCTCGGCTAACATCGATATGCGGTAAAGTCCGGAGGGAGTTTGGCGCTCGAGCCGGCCGGCCGGGCCGGGCCGGGCCCTCGGCACCCTGCTGCTAGTGCACTCCAAGACCACCGCCCCCGCCGCCCCGGCCCCTTCTGCACCTCAGTTAATTTCACCCCTCAATAGCGAAGCCGATCTCTCCAAGCCTTGCGGCGGCGTGCGGTCGGTCCATGGCAGGGCCGGGCCGGGCAGAGAGCCGCGCGGCGCGCGGGCTGCGCGGAGTGGCGCCCCTGAGAAGATGGGGGTGGGTGGGATATACTGGTGGGCCGGGGGTAGGAGATGAGACCTCGCCTCGCCGCCTAACCTCATCCGCTCGGCCCACCCGGCCTCTGCTCTCCCGCCGCACCCCCGACCTCCCTCTCAACCTCGGCCGTCCTCCATGCCGGCCTCGTCCCCTTCACGTGTGGCCAGGCAGGCCGTGTGGCTGGCACCGCCTGCATTCATAATCCCGGACCCTGCTCCATGCCCTTGTCCCCCCAGCCCCACCACCTCCCCGCCCCGGTACACTGGCGAGTCGCCTACACTTCACTGGAAAAACTAGTGCGACGGCATGGGTCACACGTGCAAAGTGTGGCGTTCTGGAGTGGTTGCATGTATGGTGAGACCTTAGTTTTGGTCACGCAGGCACCGCATCAAATAGTCTGACGTAAATTGAGGTGGCATTACGCCTCGCTGTGAATAAAACTCGTCACACCGTGAGGCATGTCACATTTGTTTCTCGAGTGCTGTACCAGCCCAGCCCTACGGCCCACCGCCGCGCCGCCCGGTGGACGAACACGGGAAGCCCCGCCGGGCTGCTGGCCTGGTGGGAGTTATTTCCAAGAGGATTTGAACCCCTGGTCATCATGACGGGGGACCTCAAACTTCCGGCGTGCAGCAGCGGCAGCCGCGCAGGAGCAGCTGGGTTTCAAACTAAAGGGGGTGGAAAGTGGAGAGGAAGGGGGTGACTGTTTGGGGTCTGTGCCATTTCCTGTTCCCCTGTGACAAGAGAGGTCAGGCTGTCCATCGGAGCGACAGCGGCACGTTGCATTCACTTGTTAAGAGAAGAAGGGGGGCTCAGTGGGCGCACGATAACGTCACTTTGTTGTTGCCTGCTGATGGAGTTAATTCTGCTGGGGACTGCTCGCAACGCAGTACTGTGAACATCTCGCAGCCCGCCTCTCTAGTTTGTATTGTTACGTATCATTCTTGTTATCGTCATGCTATACTCATCCGGTTGCCGCCCCGTGCTTGAACCTCCGGGCGGCGCTCGCCCTAATTGTGCGGGACAAAAGAGCATCATCAGGTTCCTTGCACCTGGGCGCCGGCGTGATCTACTGCTTCCCACCTCTGAGGAGACTGACGGGGCGGGGCGGGGCGGGGCGGGGCGGGGCGGCGTGGGAGCGATGCGCAGCGGTGAGTCTGATGATGACGGAGGTTGTAAGGAGGAGCGGGCAACATTGAGGGGGAAGCGCTATTCCGGAGGTGAAGGCAGCGCCGCCCCCCAACTTGTAAGCGGCGAGGAAAACAAACCTCCCTTCTCCTCTAGTTTTTTGTTTCGATCCCGGCACTAAGGCAACAAAATGCGGTATTGCTGTAATCCGTAAATCGTTTCCGGAATCCCGTCTGCTGGCCTGAGGAACAAGTTGGTGTCGGGAGATGGCAGCGAAAAGAAATGCGGCCTGTCTAACATCTGTGTTCCTCTCTGTTGCAGGAGGGCGGATGATACATCACCAGGTGAGTCCTCAGCGCGCTCTGTGTGCGGTCGCTGGAATGACGGACATTCGTTCTCTCGCCGCGATCACACTTCTCTCTCTCTCTCTCTCTCTCTCTCTCTCTCTCTCTCTCTCTCTCTCTCTCTCTCTCTCTCTCTCTCTCTCTCTCTTTCTCTCGCACTAGTCCTCTCTGGATTCATCCATTTCTCTCTTTCTCTGCCTCACCCTCTCCCTCGCTCTCTCGCTCCCTCCCTTGCGCGGCCTGCCCACTCCCTAAAATCGCCTCTCGCCTCTCCCCCCACCCTTCCTCTCCTCCGTGGCCATAGCATGTGCTTTTACTGCGTTGTTTTATTCTGCAAGCATAAAGCTGTCGCGACTATCGTTCTCCCTCTCTCTCTCTCTCTCTCTCTCTCTCACTCCCCCCACCCCCCACCAGCCCTCCTTTCCTCTTTCGGACTGTGCTCGCCATACGAAGAGAAACAATCCAATAAATTGTGTGTGCATGTGTGGCTTCTCTGAGCCCGTGGCAGCCCGCCGTCTTGTGTGTTTCAAGTTCAGGAAGAGAACCGTACCCGTGGCATGGCGCCCCGTAGTATTGAAACTGTAAATATATGACTCCCATCTGCCCTGTAAATATTTCCTTTTTGTCCCGTTTTTGCCTCCCTGCTGGCCCCTCCGCCCGCTGGCCTCAGCTCCCGCTCCGCTGCGCAGAATAGGATGACAGTGTGGTGCTCTTTTGATGTGCGCCTCCCTCCACATCCAAATGAGCTGTGTATGCCTGCAACGAAATGCCTGCCATACACCATCTAAAAATGGCAACTTTTTTTCCCTCCGCTGCCCCTTTTGCAACCTCACCGCCCTTCCCTATTTCTCTTTTTCCCCCTAGTGCGCGTACCTTTGCCACGGCACGCGGACGAGGGGGGGAGGTGACACGAGGAGTTTCCGTGCACTCTTCGTTCCTCTCGCACGTTTGCCGTCACATTCCTCTCTCATCTCTCTCTCTCCCCCTCCCCTCGGCGGCCCCGCCCGGCCTGGCCCCAACCCCTCGCGCTAGGCGCACCACGCTTCTCGTTAACATGCTGAGGAAGACAGTTGTTCGGGGCCCCACTTTTCAGCTGCGCTGTTCCCGCCCTCATTTTGTCCGTCAGACGGAGACACGGGGCAGAGGGGCGCGGGATGTGTGTGGGAGGGAGGAAGAAATAATAAGGACGAGAGGGGGAGGGACGTGGGAGAAGAGAGAGGGAAGGGCGAGGGAGAGAGGGCCGTGCTGGCGTTGGGCGCGAGCGAGGCGGCGGAGTGGGCGATGGCAATGCATGAGGAACTGAGAGAGAGAGAGAGAGAGAGAGAGAGAGAGAGAGAGAGAGAGAGAGAGAGAGAGAATGAGTAGAAACTGCGTGCTGGTGGGAGAGGGGATGGCATTGTCGGAGATGTGGGCCAATATTTGATATGCCGCCGTCGCTGCTCGCCTGTGGTCGCTCGGTCTGGCTGCAGCGACGGGACGGACGGTTCGCTCCGCCAAACTAAACCGCGGCTGTACCTAGTTATGTTCAAACGAAGTGTTAGCATGAGTCTGCGGGTGAATAGTGTTCTCCTATACACGTACCCCACCCCTACATCACTGTTTTCTTTATTTCATTATTCGTTTTAGTGGCCCGGGTGGGGGTCACGACCTCCTCTCTGGTTTGGGTGTAACGGACTCGCGGGTGCCGCCGCACCCCACATGTCTTGGTTTGAGGATCTGCGAGGTTGAGCCGGGGTCTGTGGCTCTCATCCCGCAAGGCCCTCTCCTATATCCCGCTCACAGACACAACAACCATGATACATGGGGCGCACTCCCTCAGACAAAATATACAAAAAAAAACCTGCTATTTCTTCTAACTTGACCGATTTCTGTTCCAAATTTGGGGTCTTGATTTTTATGTCACGTGTGACAATGCCAATGGCAGCACTAAAGTGAGTGGCACGATCGACTAGCTGTGTAGTCTGAGCTCCGGTTCCCTCTTTGAAGTTGGCTTCGGCTTGGGTCCCGTGCCTGTCCGCGTCCTCCCGCTCCGCACCCGCTGTGTTTTCCTTCTCAGCTTTGAGGTGGGGAGGCGGTGTGTTGATATCGCATTTCTCTCTGTCAATAAGTTAGTAATAAGGCCTTCTCCCCCGCCCTTCTGTTTATTGCCAATATATACGAAAGGGACATAAAATCAACGACCGTATCAAAGCAGCTCGCCCGCCCCTCCCCCCGTCCCGAAATTGCCAACCCTCCCACTGTCCAGCCTGGCCTGGTTAGCCGACATTGGTTCCATAAATATACAATTGCATGGCATATGCAAGCGTGATGAGTTTTGGTCGTGTTTTCTGGTCTGTGTAACTCGTGTAACGGCCACCCGAAACGTCTTGGCAAGAGACCTGTCCTCATGCCTGTGCGCCTGCAGACGGGGCGATAGGCAACACGCCCAACATGTCTGCATTGCGTTCTCAGCAAATTGCCTACGTCCAAGGCGCTCCGGCCCATCGCGCCTGCGAAAGAGGGGTTAGGCCACACGCCCGACACCGATGCACGACGACCGCACGGGGTTGCCTATCCCTCGGGCGGTCCCCCGACACTAATCTTTTGCTGTGCCGCTTTAGTTTCACGACCAAGTAAACTGCCTGCCCCGCCCCACCTGCTGCACTGCAGGGAGCCTCAAGGGCGGCCGCCCGCCCGGCACGGCCTCCAGTGATAATTATTAGGTTCGCACGACACTATGCAAACCGGGCGCCCTTTGAGCGGCGCGCCCCGCCCCGCCACGCCAGCCCGGCCACGCCATAGGGCCGCCGCCCATCGTGTTCAGCATGTGGCTTTAAAGTCACACGCAAGGCCGTGTTCCTCACAGACGAGTACAAGAATATTACCGGAGGCGAAATCACACGCCATGTGTCACGCCAGCAGGAGAAAAGGGAGTAAAAGCAAGATCAAGATCAACAAGAAACTAAAACGGGAAAGTCTCGTGGAATCTCGCGCACTATATGCATATGCGAGGAAATGCGGTTTACCACTGTTACACATGCTGTAAGGTTTTGGCTCGATTCGATTTTTAATTTTGGCGCCGCCGCAGGACGTGAATGTGTTTCGCTTACCGTTTCTGCTTGCAGAGCGTGCAGGTTTTTCTCGCATGTTGGCTCTCCGTGACGGCAGTCTCGCATTCACTTAGCGTGGCCCGGGCTGTTGACACGACTGGTGCTGCGCTTTTGAGCGCCCGTCAGGCGGCGTCACGGGGCGCTCTCGGCATTATTTTTTTAAATCAGCGCCTGGCACGGCCAGCAGCAGCGCTTTGCCCGTTTCCCTCTAAATGACCGCCTTGCATGCGTAACCTGACAGGCCTTGGCGTTGACTAACCGACTCACCGCCGCCTCGAAATGTGTGTGAGCGAGTTTGTTTCTCGGTGCACGGCCAGACGGTGTATGTATTTCTCTTTTTTTGTATTTGCGAGGCTACTGTGTTTTTGTCGAGCGTTGAAGCGCCAAGGTCTGCGGCTACGCGCGCCCGCGCCTTGTACGCGATGATGAAGACGTGTTTCCCCTAACAGGATAATTTTTCTTCCGCCAGCCCCCGCCCGGGGTGCAAGGAATTACGCATTTCCCCAAAGACCTGAAGGCAACGGAGAAAAAAAAAACTATTAGGTGGTTTTAGGCAAGCCCATTCAAACAAGAGTGGATTAATGCTTTTTTACACGTTACGTTTCTTTAAAAAAAAAAACGATCCTAGTTTTGATAAATTTTACCTCACCTGGATTTAACGGCCTCCAAAATCTTTTCACGTTTGCGCGGTAAGAGTTGCAGGGACTTGTTCCAGATTACGAATCCTAACGTCGGCTTTCCCTGCTGAATATGATGGAGGTGTTAATGTAGCCGGGCGGATGTGGGCGCCCCGCGCTACCGCAGCTTCCTGGTGCATTACCGGAGGGAGGCGGGGTCCAAGGACGGCGGCTGGCAGTTTTCCCGAGTGTGGCGTGGCTGGGCGTGGCGTGGCCCGGTGGGGTGGCGCGGAGCGGGGCGGGGCGGCGCAATGTTCCCAGCGTTGCGGTTCCAGCGGACTCGTGCGCATAATTCCTGGCCGTGGATTCACATGCGTTCGGTCCAGTCGCAACGCCGTCCCATCTGATACCGCTCGCGGCGGACTCCACCCCAACGCTCCCGTGGATTTCCCTCGTTCTTTTTGTATGTGTGTGTATATATGAGTGTGGGTGGAGGGAGAGGAATTAATAACTTACATGCAAATGCAAACTTTATCAATAAATACCACTTTTGGGAAAGGAGTCAAGGGCCACATCTCTCTGGTCCCGGCCATGGTCGCACCGCATACCCGTCATTTAGATGGAGTGGCCGTGTTCGTGTTACACGTATACTCGTCCAATCACACGCCCCCGCCCCGCCCCCCGCCCCCCCCCGCCCCGCCCCCGCCCCGCCCGAGTGGTGCTGGGGGTGTGGACGAGTGTGAGCGCGAGGATTCGAGTATTGTTTCCCCGGCTCTGACCTACTTTCGCTTCACTTTAGCGGAATCGTTTGGATGTCGGGGAGCTGCGGATGAAACGCTACGCCCCCGTGTGCACGTTTCCCCCTTTTCTTTTCGTTCGCGATCGTTTCTTTCGATTATGTTTAGCAGTGACCTAGGACTTAAAATAGCGGTGAAAAAAAAGGAAAAAAAACTCGACGCAGCGCCTTGTGCCCTTCCGCTCCGGTCCGATATGCCGCCGCCGCGCGCGCAATTTTTCATGCGAGCGGCGTGGCGCGGGGCGCTCGCGACAATTTCAGCATAGCCGAGCCTTGATGGATGTGAACAAGATGGCGCTCCGCGTGAGGTCAGGCCTGTCGCGGCGGGGCGAGGCGGGGCGGGGTGGGGTGGGGCGGGGCGGAGCGGGCACCAGGCGCGGTCCGTAACATGCAGGTCGTAATCGGCTACACTTGAGCTGAAAGCGGGGTGAAACGACCCGTGACTCGGGCCGCGGCGCGGCGGCGGTAGCGGCGGAGGGTAGGGCCTCCTCGAGGTCCCGCAGTCCCGCAGTGCGGTCGTGTGCGCTGGGCGACCCACCCGTACGCCGCCCCGCCCCGCCCCGCCCCGCCGCCCCGCTCCCCGCGCCCCACCCCGACCCTTGCGTACCTATGCTACGGCTATTTTCGCGAAACTCTCTCTGACTTAAAAGTGAGTAACATTCTATTCCAAACCCAGAATACCCTTAGTTCAGGGGACCGACCAAATTTTTGCTTTATACACTAAAAAATTGGAACTAATTTATTCAAAATTTAAGTTGACTTAATTTTTATTTTCGAAACGATATTTAGTTAAAAAAAGAGGATACTCACAATTAGACGGTTTCAGGAATAACAGTTTTCATTTTCTTTTTGCTCACGTCTGTTCATTACGATCAAATTTTTATCCGGAATTCGCGAGTGGACCGTGCGTTGCTACACGTAGGTTTGAAAAGCCCTTCTAGCCTCCGATGTAATTCTGCCGGTGGTGTGTAGTGGACTCGGGCCAGCCGTGCGTCACGTGATTGGTCCCGCCAATGCCTGTGCGGGTCACCCCGCTGCGGCCCTACCCCACCCCCCTACCCCACCCCCCCTACCCCACCCCCCTACCCCACCCACTTTCCCCCCGTCCTTGCTCAACCTTGCGCCCACCTCTCAAGCGGACGACGCGACGCGCGCACTCGACGAAATCGCTTCCATCGCTTCCATCGGTGCTCGGCGGGGCGGGGCGGGGCGGGGCGGGGCCAGACCGAGTCGCCTCACTCACAGGTGCCGCCTCTCTAAAAGAGTTAGAAATGCACCTCCCCCCGCCCCCACCTCTCGCCCCGTGCGCTCGCGCCGCTCACGGCGGAGGGCGGGCGCATTGAACAACTTGAGCCCTTTTCCTCCCGCGCGCCCGGGCGGCAGCAGCGCCCCCGCCGTGTGCCGTGTGAACTGTTGGTGATGGATGTGCCCCCGCGCCCGCGCGACGGTCCGAGTGCCAAATGGCTCGTGAACTCGACTGCCTGCCTGCCTGCCTGCCTGCCTGCCTCGCCTCGCCTCGCCTTGGCCGGAGGGTTGGGGGGCTGTGCCTTCCCATGTACCCTCTACTCTTTCCCCACGTCACCTTACCGTTGATTTCCCTTTCAATCCGCCCCCGCGCGACGTGTGCTCTTAGACAACACCCGCACGCGCGCCTTTCTATCTCTGTATCCCTCCCCCCACCACCCCCAGTCGCTACCGTTCACCTTCGCTTTTAGCCCCCTACCCCCTAGCCCTCTTTTCCATTCCATGCGCTCCTCGCGTCCGCGCGCTATCCACACATCGGTGTGTTAACACGGCTGGAGTGCTCCGCCTCTCTCTGTCCCCCTGCGCTGTACTCGCAGTCTCTCTCTCTCTCTCTTCTCTCTCTCTCTCTCTCTCCTTCTCTCTTAGCTTATTCCTATTGTTTTCATTGAAAGACCTTCTCATCATGCAGAAAAGACGAAAGATAATATGTAGTTAATGTACCGCATAGTATAACTCGTGTCAGTCTTAAGCGTCAGCACACATGAGATTCTCCGTCTTTTCTCTCTCTTCCGCCCTCTCCATCGTTCGCTCTCTCTCTCGTTTTTTCTCTCCTTCCCCGCCCACGCACATACACACACACACACACAAACACACAATCGAAATAATTTGCGGCCAACCCCTAATGTTTGCGCGTGTGCCCCATAATATTTGCCCTTGGCGGTTTTTGTTCAAATGTTTGCTCGGCTAGAGAGCAGTTACGCGGCCCTCCAGCTCTTTTCCCTACTCCTTCCATTGTAACCCCTCTCCCCTCCCCCCGGGCCAACACACCGAAGATTTGGAAAGTGTTACGAACGGGCTCACGGCCTGACTCGTTGCCATTACCCCATCGATTATTGGTAGCATCGTCAGTTGACGGGTTGCATTTGTATTTTTTTTTTTTTTTGGCAGCGACATCAGTGGCGTGTACAAACAGGAATAGGTGGTACCTCGATAAAGGGAACCCCACGTGTCCCCCGGCGGGTCGCGCGCGCGGCCCTGCCCCGGCCGGCCAGGCGCGCGTATCTCACCGCCACCGCCACCCCGCCCCTTATCTCCCTCGTTTAGTAATTACCTCTTTGAGCTGATCTTGTTTTCAAATCTCTCCCGGTCTCTAATTATATCCGCAGACCAGACCGCCCGCCGGCCGCTGGCGCTGCCTGCAGAGCGCTGCGGAGGTGCGAGGTACCGTATTTGTTACTCGGGTAAACGACACCGTGCATTCGTTGGGAGTCGTTTGCGCCCCCTCCTCCCCCCTCCCCCTCTCCCTCCCTCCGCTCCCGCTGTTCCTCCCGCACCGCGCAAATTGCCGGACAACACTTAATGGGGATTTTAATTTGGCACTCTGTTTTCAGAATAAACGAGGAGGGAATTTCTCCGTCGGCACACTGGTCCCCTGCGGGCAGGCTGGGTGGGTGTGCGGGGGAGGTGCGCTGCGCCCCCGCGGGGGCGCTCGTGGGGGTTACTCTCGCTTATTGCAGCCGAAAATAAAAAGCAGGTCATGGACTGGCAAACGCACTTGACGTGCGTTTAGCGCTTTTGTCTCGCTTTTGTTTCGGCTTATCAAAGTGAAACGACCGACAAGTGTGTATGAGAAATTACGCCTCACCCAATTTTTTGTGATTGTTAATATGGCATAAATTTAAGCGGGCGTTGGAATTTTTGGGGGTTTGAGTCGAACGGGTTTTTTTTTTAGAGCAGAGACCCATCAGACTGTTGGCCCACTGACCTGCGGTGGGATGCATTTGCGAACTGTTCCTCGCCCGGCGCGGGCCGGCCGTCTCACACACGCCCGCCGGTGCGCGCAGGTGCCGCCTATTGTCCGAGCGCCCCGCTTTGTCCCGACCGCATTCAGGGCCCCGCTCATGTGTTGCTCTGCGGTAGCGCCAGCGCGGCTAGCGGACCGAAATCACTAGCGGGAGCTAAACAGACACGGAGAGAAAGAGAGAGAGACGAGGGGGGCATGTAAATCCGTAGACAGCCCAGCCCGCCTGTGCATACGAGTGAGAGAAAAGAACAAGGGCTGGTGGTCGCGTTTCACCCCCAGCACGCAGCCCTTGCCATCTTCCTCCTCTGGTTTCGGGGTTGCCAGCAGGTGCATAGGATGCGGTCGCCACCGCTGTTATGTTGCGTTTTGTATTTTTTTTTGCGGCTTTTGTCTGCTCTCGCCTCCCTTCTTCCTTTTCGTCTGCCGCTTTTATCCATCTTTCTCCCTTTTTCCCCGCCCGTTTAATTAAAGCGTTGATGACTGGGAAACGGAACAATGAGACGGTCCGCGGAGACTACGGCGAGCAACTGCACCTTAATTACAATTTTCGCCCTGGACCCCGTCAAACAACACGAGACGAATGGACACGTTTGCCGGGTGGCTCTGAGGCGGCGCCGCGGACGGCGCGTCGGGGACGGCAGCAGCCGGATGCCGCCCCCGCCCCGCCGCCGCCCCGCCCCCGCCCCCGCCCCGCCCCCACCCATCCTGCCCCTCGGGAGGGATGAGGGATGCGCGGGGCGTCGTGCGCAAGGAGCGGGACTTGAGCAGAGGTGACAGCAGTGGTGAAAAAAAATAAATAATAATAACAGTAATAACAATAATAAAAATAATAATGAAAATAAGGCGGCGAAAGGGGAAGGAGAAAAGTAGGCTGAGAAATCCGCGGCGGGCCGGGCGGCCGAGGGGGCCTGCTGAGCCGCATAATAGAGTACGTCCGAGTGAATGAGCGAACGCGGAGGAGGGACGGCGGCCCAGCAGAATGCTCGCTGCCAGTTATTTATTTCTAGCTGTTTGCGGTCCGCCGCTTCTTGGTCCATTGTGAATTCTTTTCTGGTCTTTGCCGATTGGGCGTCGGCTGCTCGCTCCGCAATGACAGAGCGCAGGAGGCGGCCCCCGTGTGTTTCTGCGGTTTCGAAGCACGACTTTTCGTCGTCTATTAGTTTGGCCTCGACGGTTTCGCCACTTATTGGGCAAGGCCATGCAGTAACAGGCTTACCCTAAGGAGAAGAAGGGCGAGGGAAATATCCATCTGCATTCTCGTTGCCCCGAGTGCGCGCCAATTTGCCCGGCTGGTTCGCACGAGCCCCGTTGCGAAAGTAGTTTTCCGCAAAAACTTTTCGTGGTTTTGCTAAGCTCGGAAAGAATGCACAAGAGCGAGAGAGGGGATCAGAAGAGTCGCACGGCAGGAGGGGGGGAGGGGGCGGAGGTGAACCGCAGGCGAATATCGAGCGACACAAAGATTAAACTTCCAGCACACGTCCTGAAGAATCGTCTAGCGGGGCAGGCCTAGAACCACACTGCCCTTCTCGCCGCTGTCCTTGCAGCAGGCTGGGGACGATTCAATAGCGTTTTCTAGCAGCAAGCAAAACCAATTACTAAGAAAAGAGATTGTCATTAGTTTCGTCGGCACTGGGCAAGCCTGTAGACAAGTTGAGGGACGGGCAAGGACCGACTTTCTTGCAAACTTGCCAACCTCGACCAGTTGCCTGTTCCTTCATCCCAAGCCCGTAATTAAGAGTGCGGTTCACGAGTTTTACCCACCGCGACATCGTTTTCAGCGTGCCCCCGCCCCCTCCTCTTTGTGGTGTTTGCACGATTGACGGTATGCGGGGTCGACCGCGTGGGGGGCGGGCGCAGATCAGCACCGTGTAGTTGGAGACGGTGCGGTTACGTCGGCCCGATCCCCACGCGACCCCGCAACGCCGCCCCGCCGCGGCGACACGGAGCCGCGGCGGCGGGCATTCCATTCCATTCGAACAAACCGAGCGCGGAGACGGGTCGGCGGCAATAAGGGAATGTACAGTGAGGGGGCGGAACCCGCGGAGTCAGCTGCACTCACTCGGCCCTTATCAGCAGCGCGAACGTCAGAAATATTCTCGTCATAACACAATCCATTCTGGAATTTTTCTGTGCAGCAGAGAGAGAGAGAGAGAGAGAGAGAGAGAGAGAGAGAGAGAGAGAGAGAGAGAGAGAGAGAGGAGATGAACAGACGGGAGCGGAGCGGGTAAATTCTTATCGATAAAAGCCCGCCGCTCTGCTCTGCTCGCCGCCTCCTCCTCCTCCTCCTCCTCCTCCTCCTCCTCCTCCTCCTCCTCCTCCTCCTCCTCCTCCTCCTCCTCCTCCTCCTCCTCCGACCCTTATTCAGCTGTTGTTTTCAAGGCCGCCAAGGTAAACAAAATCACGTGGAGTGCTGCTTACATTATTATTACGTTTGTGTCAACAGACGGCGCGCCCCTAATTTTCTGCTGCAACTCGTCCCCTCTCCACCTCTGCCCCGACCCTCTCAGCCCCGCACTCCAATCCCCCGCGCTAGCATCTCCTCTCGCTCTCTCACTCTCTCACTCTTTCACTCTCTTGCTCTCTCGCTCTCTCACTCTTTCACTCTCTTACTCTCTCACTCCCTCGCTCCCTTACTCCCTCGCTCTCTCACTCCCTCGCTCTCTCACTCTTTTGCTCTCACTATCTCGCTCTCACACACTCTCGCTCTGTATCGCTCTCGCCTATACCCTCCCTCCCCTCTTCAGGGGGCGACAGTGGTGAGGCGGCACTCACCAGTTATTTAGAGACCGATTATTTCACATCATTATGCATGGACCCATAAACAAGGGCTCAGTCGGATTCCCGCCCTCGAGGTAGAGTCGTAAAACCTTGGCTATTAAAATGGAACGTTAATCTATCTGCGTTTTGGGAGAGGGCCGGAGGGCTGGGCGTAGGGGGGTGGCCCTGTGGCTTGCATGGCGCTGAACGGTAGAGGGGTGAGGGTAAATTAGTGAATAGAGCCACCAGACGGTGGTATAGTGTTTGTGACCGTAGCCTGACGGCGTATCGGGGCTGAAAAGCACTAGTCAAACTGGATGCGTGGTGAGAGATTTCTGCGACTTGATAGAGATCGATTACCCGCCTATACATTTCCCCGCCCCCACTAAATCCTCTTTCGCCCTCTACGCTACGGTACTTCACCGCGGCCCAATCCGTGTGTTCAACCAGCCATTATTCGAGCAACATACTACGCCTAGTTAAAGTTTCCTCTCTCACTCAATTTTTATTTTCACAATTCCCCGGGGTGAAATCCCAAGTGCGGAGACCATAATCCTCCACAGGGATTAGGAGCGGAGGAGAGGTAAGGAGGAATAAAAACATAATTGTGGACACTAGGGAACACAACTGACCGACCTTGGAGAGAGGCGAGAGCGCGCCCAATTTTCTCCCAAGAAGAAGAAGAAGACTAATTCCGTTTTCAATCGAGCGCGCGAGGTGGTGCGCGTGGCCCGGCCCTGCTAGGCTACTGGTGGCCTGGCCAGGCGTAGCATCGTGACCCAATCCGGCCGTTCGTTCAGATTTGCGATATCCGAGTTAAAAGTTACGAACTGCGATTTCCCTTAAGTCCCTTAACTCTCCAGGAGCCGCTCCATAAGCGGTCTCTCGGTTGGGAGCGCGGAGCGTGGAGCGTGGCGCGGCTCAGGGCGAGGCGAGGCGGGGCAGGGCGGGGCGGTCGCCGACGGGCTCGCCTTCTGGGCTTCGCACTTCATTCCAATTACTAAACGAACAGAACAGCACGGCGGAAGCGTTTGTCGCTGCAATTATAAAAGAGAGAGAGGAGGCAGTTACCCCTCTCCCTAGTTTATCTCTTTCCTCCTCCTCTCGCGTGCCCAGCCTGACGAAGAGACAGGCTTTTGTCCCGCCGCGGCCGCCGCCGCCGCGTCTCTGAAATACTGCAGTTTAAAACTTTAGCGGAGGCGAAAAAGCACTCGTTTGCTCAGGAGGGCGCGCGTCTTTTTCTGTCACTCTTTATGTTTTTTTTTTCTACTCCGCCGAGGCGATGCACTCTCGCCGCTCGTCGCGTTTTCATCGCTGTTGCTGCTCGGCACTGCCCCACGCCCCGTGCCCTGCCCTGCCCTGCGCCTCAGATGGGCCCGAGATTGTGTCGTATAAAACAAAACGCCCGGCCAGGCCGCCGCCGCGCCGCTCCGGCGTAATGTCATTCGAGTGACTTTTTAATGGTGAGCCTCCTCATGATGACAAGTCTTTGCCATAAAATATTATTGTTGCCTGTCATTTTGACTGTCTCTCTGTTTAGTTCAAAGTAGCAAATTTTTCTCAGGTTTGTGATTTTAAGGAATTGCTAGGTATGATTTTAAAATTCACTTTTTTGCGCTTACGGGGTACCAGTGCCACCCACTATGGACGCGGGGACTTTATCTGCTGTTGCCTGAAATACAGCGCTTTTAATAATGAAGAGTTTCATTGCCGATGTCACGCGCCACCCCGCTATTTTCACTCGCATTGATTCATTTGCTTGCCGAGAATTAATTTAATAATGAGAGTCAATACCGCGTAGGCCGATATGTGCAGTTGGTGTTTGAGCGTGTGTGTGTGTGTGTGAGTGTGCGCGTGTGTTTATGATGTTTGCGCGTGAAGGTGAGTTTGTGCGTTTTCCTGTGTTCGTTCAGTCATGTAGGGAAATATAGGGCTGGCAATATGATGGTTCTATAGTACGAGTTATTAGTATAAGTACCCTGTTGATCACCATAAAAAAACATTGGTCCTCAACTTTTATCGACAGTGCACATCTTTCTCATAAAGTTTGGGTGGTCCTTTTTTGTGGGAAAAATAGATACACTCGGAGGGGAGCGTTTGTGTGTCAATGGCGTCAGGCAAACATAACTTGACGGCCCTGTTTCATATTCGAGCAGAATGCCCTGGACGTTAGCCGAGCCGGGAGGAGTTGGTGAAAGCTCGGGCGCGAATATAGCTGAATAGATTTGTCGTCACATAAAAGGGATATCACCGAATACTTTTTTCTATGCCGCGCTCCTTATCTGATTGTAAATGTGAACATTTGAAAACCGCGCAGCACCAGCAGATGGGCGTCTACAAGACGCAAAGTATGAGGTTTAACGTAATCTTGTTTGTATGAAACAACGTTTTCCACAGGGATGAGGTCTAATTCCCGAACACTGTGGCCCTGGCCCGGACCAGCAGTGCAGGGTGGGTCGGTCGAAAAGCACAAGGCGTCTGGGACCCGCAAGCCATCTGCCCTCACCGCAAGCGTGCATTAATTATTTGAGCTAGATTTGTGCGAGCGTATTATTGGCTCGGGGGTGGGGGTGGAGGGGCGCAGTCAGGGTACGGCGGCGGTTGTTGCGGCTGTGCCCCGTGATGGTGGTCTGGCAGCAACATCATGTCGGCCGTGGCTGCGGCGCACAGCCATGATGATAGTAGCGGCAAAGTATTCACGCGCAGGCCTTACGCAAGAACACAGTCATCTTTCGTCTTGCCCATTTTAATCTCTCTTTTATTGTTAGTCCACATGCCTTGTTTTCCAAAGAACTCAACTCATGAAAAATTTACATAAAATTCCGTGCTGGTTAAATGCCCTAGGCAGCAAGGGAATCGCGCCGACCGCAACATATGACGTGCTTCCTCTGTGGCGGCGGCGGCGATGACAACAGCAGCAGGCCAATTATCGCCCGGCAATTAGCACGCTAAGCTGCGGTCACTTTACCTCGTGTGGCGACAATTAGCCGTGGGGACAAGAGGTTACCGCATGGCAGAAGGGCTACGGCCTTTTGTCGCCGGCGCGGAAAAATGTCGTGGGGAGAAAATGATTTATTCATGCACGATATTGTTATGTGGGCTCTGGCGTGAAAATGGTTATGTGACATATCAGCCTGTCTTTTTATTTTATATATGATTTTTTTTAAATCTCATTGTAGCAGAGACCCCGGGGGACTTGGCAAAACGATGTATCGATGCAAACCGACTAGCGCACTGTAAGGTCCTTACTTTGTATGAGTGTGTGTGTGTGTGTGTGAGATGTGATGCGGGGAGGAGGAGGGGTGACGCTTTACGAGGCCGGGGCCTTATCCTGATGGGTGCGAGTAGGAGGGGGCCCTCCCCACCAAGCAGATCCCGAGCTTTAACAGGCTCAGGGGACCCGCTGGACGTACTGCCACCAATAAACACGACGACTCGCATCGCACCGTCAACATGAGCGCACGCTCGACTACTGCCAATGTGAAATGGGGAAACGCCCCCCCCCCTCCTCACGTATTTGCCATTCCTATTATTTTAAGAAATAGTGCTAATTTACCTTAGCACTTCTGCCCTTGTTCTCGCCCGCCATAACTACCCCCCGCTCCGGTCTGCGGCAGCCACTCCAAAGGCGGATCCGAAATTGCCAATCCCCCCGCAGAGATAACGCTGTTGTGTGGCGTGTCGTGCGTTACCCGCAGACGGGAGGGGAAATTGATTCACGCACGTTCGGTCCCTAAAGTCACAACACTACAGCACAACAAGCGCTCTCCCCCTCCCCTTCCCCGCAGTGCCCTGTCTCCGCACCGCCCGCTCCCCACATCAGCTCCCCCGCAGCCCCCCTTTCTACCCGCAGGGACCAGTGCTGCGTGTTCCTTTAGGGATACCGGGGGATAATTGACGGAGCCGGTCCGACCAGATAGGGATCGGGATCTGTCTGAAACGGCCATCAAGCGCGGCTGAACACTGAATGAGCTGTTCGTTAGCCGCCATTCTCCCCAGGCGGCGCGCCCGTGTACGCCGCGCTCTCATTGGGGTTCGATAACCGGCTGTTGGGAAGACAAGATCGCATTTGGATGTGACCACAGACGTCAGACATGCCGTGTGGCAGGTGCCGATAACCGGATGCGTACCCCTCGACTCACGACTTGGCTCGCGCGAGTGTGAGAGTGCCCTCCCTTACCCCATTTCCCGCTCAATTTTCCCTTCTCGGTAAAATCAGATTATCTTTTACGTTCCCATTCGTACCAGGCGGAGGGGCGATCATGCTGAGTCTAGTAAGCGCACTAATAGAATTAAGAAGAAGGCACGCCTGTACATAAGAAGCTGTCCGAGCTGGACTGCGGACCGATGAATGACCCAGACAGACGGATGAACGGAAAGACAGACAGACTGAAAGTCAAAGGGATGGTGTGGGGTTAGGGGTAAGGGGTAAGAAAGGAGAAAGTGAACCCGGGAGGCAAGACGCCCCAAGACGGGGCTGAATTTTAAGTTGGCGGGCGGCCCCCGGCCTGGCGTGAGTCGCGGCCCCTGCGGGGGTCAGGGGCCATGTCCAAGGACTCATCGCGGTTACAACCCGTTTAGTACAGACCGCGTCGGAGCCGTCGCTCGCCGACTTGTTACTCTTTTGATGAGGAGAAAACGGGGCGAAGAAAAAAGGACAAAAGAGGGGAAAGCAGTAGAATAAATCCTCCCCGAAAGTTGTTATCGCGCGTGCAAAGGCCAAAAAAAGTGATGGGGTTGCGACAGTTACAGAGCAATGAACTTCGCTCTAGAACGCCTCCTAAAGTTGAGAATTCTTTTGAGGTTTTGATTTCAACGCTTTTTTTTTGCCATATGAAGATCAGCCCCCTGAACTCCGACCGCAAAGTGTGTGACAGTTCATTGACAATTCTGTATCCCTTTCGGTGTGTTACGCTCTATAACAGCAGATACACTGGGTGAAAACGAGGGGCCATCGCAAACCGCATCATATACCTTGAATTATTGATCGCCGCGACTGCTCGACAACCAACTATGAGTTGGAGGTTCTCGAGTTTGAAGTGCATACCCGTGGTGGTATTCGCTATCCTGGTCTTGTCAGGAGGGAGAGAGAGAGAGAGAGAGAGAGAGAGAGAGAGAGAGAGAGAGAGAGAGAGAGAGAGAGACCAAAGTTGCATGCGCGTGAGACGGTGCCAACTACCGCTGTGCCAATACTCCCTCTGGCAGGTGGTGGCAGGTGTCTATATGTGCGGCGCGCCAGACATGGGGCGCACCTCCGCCACCGCAGCAGCCGGTGCTGCAGCTGACGCAGCTGCAGCAGCAGGCCCGCCGCACTGGATCCGAGCCGTCGCCTGCTGTTGAGTGACGCCAGAACACTGCAAACAAGATGTTTCCTGGGGTGAACTTTATTCCCTATTTTTAGTGTGCAGTGTTTTATAACGTATTCTTGTGAGAGGAAGTAGGGTAGAAGGAGTCAGTAAGGCAGATGGAGGAGAGAGAGGGAGGATGGTGATAGAGACGTGGTGGCACGTCCGTTTGGCGAGTAGCCCGCCGCCGGGGCATGGGGCAGGCTACTAGGAAGAAAGCTGCTCTCTATTTGGTTTGCGAGATGAAATCACGCCTTGTTACATCCCGGCTGCTCACTTCGTTGTGCTGAATCTCTTCTTCTTATTCTTCCTCTTCCATCCCAACTCAGGCCGCCCGCCTCCGCTTTCCCAAATTACCGGGCATGGCGAAGATCCTCCCGAGCTCCGCTGCCGCTGCGCCGTCAATCGACCAGCTAAACATTTAGATTTCATTAACCTGCGAGAAACGGCGGGCGCTGCGGCGGCTGGGTTAGGACCAGACTGCACAGGGCCTCGCCAGCAGGGAACCGAATTTAGTGCCGAGTAAGAGGTTTCCTGTTCTCAAGGCGGTACGTCGGCTGCTGTGGCACTGACGAGTCCAGGGGGTGGAATTGAGCAAGGAATTGAGAGCGTTAGTTTACGCCTTTATCGCTGTAAAAAGAAATGCGTCTGGTGGAGTGATGCGTCGTGTAGCAGTATGCATTTTATATTTTGCGCAGCCGCGCTGTTCACTGTAACGGTTTTGAAATGAAACGCTGCGCGGTGAGCGTCACGCATCTTTAGAGTTTACTTTTTCCGGGTTCTGTATGCGGTTCGCAGACAGTTTTCAATAGAATGCCTGACACGCCGGCGCGGCGCTGGCTTGACAGGTAGCTGGTAGCTGCTCCTATTCGCTGGTTTAGGAATTCATCGATTCTCGGCAGAAAAGGTTTTTGCAGAGACCGGGCAGCAAGGCTCGGACGTGGGCAGAGGGGGAGATGGGTAAGGGGAGTATGGGAGGGAGGGGGAGGGAAGGGGAAAGGGCTGCGGCCTGCCTCTTCCGGGACATTGAGCGCGCTATGGGAGGCGGGAGAGGCGCTCCCAATCTCTCTCTCTCTCTCTCTCTCTCTCTCTCTCTCTCTCTCTCTCTCTCTCTCTCTCTCTCTCTCTCTCTCTCTCTCTCTGCACGAGCCAGGGCAGAGCTCACTCCAACAGCCACGGATAAAAGGGCCTAACTCCTCGGCAAACCTACTGATGGCAAATGGGTGGCTCCGGACGTGTATTCTCCACCCACCGTCTCCTACCCCCTCCCTTTCTTCCCTCTCACCTTCTCTTAAAACTATTTCTGTTACTCTACTTACATCATTAAGCCTATATCAAAGGCAGAGACAAAAAGGCCGGAGGAATTACTTTACTTTGTGACTTCAAGCCTGACAAAGAAGCTCTTACTTTTTTATAGTTTTTTAAACAGTAAATAGTCCGGTGATCCAATTCCTCGTCTCCCGGGCCAACACACCACCCACTCGTGCACCCCACCCGCCCGCTCTCTACCACACACCAACACACATGCGCGAGTGCACGCGCGCCGTTAGGGAGTTTAATTGAAGTTTGGTGAGCGTTATTGTTTTCAAGTGCGGCCGAGCCAGACAATGAGAGGAACAAGATGCAGCTTTGGGTTTAGCGCCGTGCTGGAGCACGGCCAAAAGTGGAGCGAGAGCGATGGAGGTGGAAAAGAGAGGCAGAGTAGGGAGAGAGAGAGAGCGAGGGGGGCGAAGAGGGGTAGCGGGTGGAACGGAAACCGCGGATCAGGGAGCTGGAGGATGGTAGAAAGCTGGCGTCCCCGATGTCTGTGCTGCGTGGTGGGTGGAATAAGGTTTTGATGGTACTTTTATAAATTGGCGATTTCAGATGAGGGTGAGGTAGAAAGTGGTGGATTAGCAGGGGACAGTGGGGGGGATGAAGAGGCGCTCTTATCCCTTGCATGACGCTAATGACGAATCAGCGGGGGAACGACATTAAAATAATGGACGGGCGAATGAGCTGGTTTGGTGTAGTCGCTTTTTGTGTGCGATTTCGGTATGGCAGGGAGCCTAATGTTTGTACGCTTGTCTATGTGTGCGTGTGTGTGTGGGGCAGTGCTTGTTTGTGGGGCATGTCTGTGCAAGAAGAGGTCGGGCCGGCATGATATCGGTTGTGTACGGTGCCAGAAGAACACTGCTGGCAAATATTTGGCGTCACTGCAGCTCTGCGCTAAATATTTCAATTGCATCAAGTTCAACATTAAATAAGTCACGGCAACGTCTCCGAATAAATAGTTGGCGACGGTCTGCGTTTCATCAACAGAGGTCGTAGACCCATTGTTGCTGGTAAATGTGTTAGTTGTGTCGTGCAGCGTGTTGTTCGTGGTACAAGTCTTCTTCGGTAGTGGTGATGACACACTGCGAGCGGGTGCTGGTGCGGGCTGGGAGGGCGGGGGAAAGGCCGGGGCGTAAGTGCGCCATGCAGAGCACACATTACACAGCCTTACTCTGCCTAATGGACCGCTTTACACAGAGGCAGTGCGTTTGAAATCCATCCTTCCACCCCTCTGCTCTCTCCAACTTAACACATACACCCCTGTCCACCGGCCTGCCGGGCTCCAAACCCGTGTGTGTACTGTTCAATTTTTCTTTTGGTATACATGTTAACGGATGGATGCTCGCTTTTAAACTGAAACCGCATGATGAAATTTTTGTCTTTAGAGTTTTGATACGGATAAGAGAGTGCTAAAAAAGACCAAAATAGATTTATAACATTGCATTTTTTTTATTAAAAAAAAATAAACAACGAAAAACAGATCCTCACGTAACTTTTCAGTGCTGGGGAATACTTCTCCCCGATGGGCCGTCCAACATCTCTCTCGCACCTGTGCTTTCGAATGAGGCATGTTGATGAGGTCCCCGTCGGCGGACGGACGGCAGTGGAGTGAAATGTGGGGCGCGGCGGGGCGGGGCGGGGCACATCCGCGTTGCACAGGTATACACAGCTAATCGCGACCTGCATTATGCACCTCCTCCCATAACGCCACGCCAGCTTTCAGCGACTCACGCGCATCGCAATAAAGCGCCGGCCACCTCGTTTATGCATCGTCCCGCCGTTTCCGAAAGTCCGTAAATTTTGCACAGAAATACATTGTGCATTGGGGAGAAAAATCTTTGCTATAGTGTTTGTCGATGTAAAACAAGCGCAACACGATAGAGTTCCCATCATGGTGGGAAAGTCCAATTTTTTTTATTTTTTAAAAAATGTTGCCAACGCGTATGATTGCTTCCGCCTATGCTCGTTTGCCTGACTGTGTGTTTGTGTGTCCACAGCGGGATGGGCCGCCGGCGCCGCGGCTCGCCAGGGCGGCTGCTAGGAGGGCCCCGCTCGGGCCCCGCCGGCCCGGCCACGTGATGCGCCATGTGTGACTCGTAGTCCCCCGCCATGGACGGGCTGGTCGCCTGCATCGTGCTGCTCTTCTTGTGTTCGGGTGAGTGTGAAACAACAAAATTATGTGTGCATGTGTGAATCAAGGGGAAAACAACTCAAAATTTTAGTATACAAAAATGTCTTGTTTTTTCTTGGGAAAAATTCTTTTTGAATTTCTTAAAATTAAAAAATAATTAAGAAGAGTCATATTGAGGTGTAACAACATTTTAGAGTTGTTTTCTCCTACAAAAATGCTGGGGGAAAAAGGAATACTATATGAATCAGGCGCTAGTTGTGCCTCACTTCGACCAGTCGGACTCCGGGCCTCTAACCAGTCACGTCTAGTCCATTCCCATTCACTCCCACTCTTAGACTCCCGGTCGCAGTGTACACCCAGTTCTGTAATGAGGCACCCTCCGATCAGCCGCGCTGCATTCACCGAAGTTGTAGATTGAAGGAGCTGCGCTGCGCTCGGCTGCGCTTTCCTCTCGCTGCAGCCGCTGCACCTGCGACTTGCTCTCAGATGACTTACGCCCCCAGAGATCCCCTCCCCACAGCCACAGCCCCGCAGCTCGCGGCTGCGCGAGTACTCCAACTGCAGTTGTCGGCCGAGCGTCAAGTCTTGTTTTGTGGCCTGCGCCATGAATCCCGCCGCGTTGACAGTCCTAACTGCTAGTGCCCCACTTCCGGCCTAATGAACGGCGGCCGGGCCGGGCTGAACGGCCTATTGCCGCGCGCTGCACTCGCCGTGGCGCCGGTCCAAATACGTGGCCCGCATTTAACAAAGGGAAGTTTGCTCATGATTGGCTACCTCTACCGCTGGCGGTACACTCTACCCCCTCCTCTGCCCTAGTACCGCATGCTGTTCCACGGGGTACCCTGCTTCACCCGTGAAAGAATTTATATAGGATTTGATTATTTTATTCGATCCGTTAACCCCATACTCTCGCTTCCAAAAAGATAGAAAAGGCGATTCTAATAGATTTTTACCGTAAACAAAATCTTATACTTATCTTTTGTTTTGTTTGAACATTAAGAGGGAGGGTTATAAGCTATCGGAAATAAGCCCCATTCTTCTAAAATTTCATTTATGAACGCCGTGAATTTTATTTTGAAACCATCTCAATTTTTTTCCGTATCGAGAAATTATTACCGAGGGAAAGGTGCTCTGTGCTCAGTCTGTTTTGGCGGTATGACTTCTGTCCAAATTTATTCATGGTGCGACCGTTCCAAGCGGACTGACGACGAGCGAGGGTGTTCGCTACGAAGGAAATGTTCATCCCAGTTGGCCGTCGGATGGGCTGCAGATGACTTGTCGATGGATGGGAACGCATTTGGCACGTGCCTCTGGGAGAAGAGAGAGAGAGGGAGAGAGAGGGATGGAAAGAGAGAGAACAGAGTGCGATGTCAAGGGGGGGTAGACAGAGATGGAGGACTGATTGTAAAGGAGGGCTGAAAGGGAATGGAGGAAGACCGGAACTCGTTGAACAAGACGGCGTTGGATGAGAAGAGCGCAGCCTTCAAACGAAGTCTCGCCCTCTTGTTTTTTCTCTCTCCTTTTGGCCCTGCATCAATCTCGAAGATATCTTATTTTGGCAGTGAAGACTCATTCCCCACCTCTTACCCCGCACCCCGGGCTGCGCAGGGGCCGCAGCCGGTCCAATGTGGTGGAGGGGTGGGGTGGCAGCCGGCAGCCCCCCCAGCTCGGAGCCAAGTACTGTTTATTAATATCATTCCACGGGAAACGGTTGCCTTCGCACACGTCCCTTGAGAAGGTCCAGGCCGGCGCAGATCTTGGAGGAGATCGAGGCGGATCGGAGCGCCGCGGCCCGGCCCTGCCTGGCCTCGGCCCCGGCCCGGCCCCCGCACCGACTTCAATATTTATGGCAATATCCAAGAGAGGAAACGCCCTCAGGGGCGAGTGTCACAGCGCAAGGCGAGCGAAACAAGAGCTTGACTCGGCCGCCACGGGTACCTACTCTAAAATCTTTTTTTTTTTAAGTGCTAAATTATATTCATTGTAGGAACGTGATTGTCGTCCGCTCGAACTTTACCTTATCTTTACAAGCTAATGAATAAATAATAAAAAATTCTCCAAGCTAACGGAGCAGCATTATTGGCAAATCCTCCGCAGTAATTCAAGGGACTTACCAGTGCTGCGCCGGTAGTGCATTCGGCACTCCCTATTCTGTACTAAGCTGCTCTGAACTCCGACCCAAAACTCAGTATGCCCGGCTCCGCCAACTGCCCTCGTGAACCGCGCCCGGGCTGCCCAGTTGGGTCGCGGTTCTTGGCCATTACCTCTACGGCATTCTGGCCGAGCAAAACTGAAGCAATGGCAAGCGTGTTTGCGCATTTCACCTTGCGGTGCTCCGCGGCCCTGGTCCCTGTGTAAGCAGTGACCGTGAGGTGGTCTAGCCCGGCCCTCCTCCGCTGCGCTGCCCGCCGCCGCCGCCTTGACCCACCAGAGCACCGCACCGGCCATCTTTCCACCACCCTCCCGTACCCCTTCCCGCTTTTTCTCGACCCCCATTCCCTGAGGAGACCACCCCCACCCCCCACCTCCACCCCACTCTCAGCGCTGCTCCGCGAATTATCCTAACAAAGGCCACACAACCTCGAATGACGCGCGCGCGCGTGTTTGCTTGTGCGTGCGTGCGCGTGCGTCTGTGCGTTTTGGGGAGGATGGTATTAGTGCTGCCGCGGCCTTGACTGTATTGGAAACTGGAAGCACAAACTGGGGCGTGGTTAATTTGATGCCCGCGCACCTCCGCCACGCCAGAGCGTCGTCACAGTTGTGACTGTGCTGCGGTGAGTGGCGGCTGCGACACCTCCGCTCATTTTGGCCTGTATTATTTTCTTTTGTTTTAGCTTGTACTTATTTACCTAGTTGCATTACCCGCGGCTATTAGCGTCGATGTGGTCTTCTTGTTTTAAAACATTTTTTTTTTTTTTTTTTTTTTTAAATTTTAACTGTTGGACTTTCATATTGCCACAATTTCAGTTCCGCTGGTGGGGAAGAATTCTATCTTCGTGGCTCTGTGTGTACTGACGACTAAAGAACAGGAATGACAAAAACCGCGGTAAATAATTGGTGACGTGTGTCACGTTCTTCCGAATAAAGCTCCGGAGGGCGATAAAAGTGGTGCTAGGCCGTCAGGTCGGGGCTCCAGTAAGCGTTTTGCGCTCGTCGCACAGCAGTCACACGACGCTCTATTGAGTTTGATATACGGGTACCTCAGGGCGCAGCGAGTATGCTTTCAAACGGGTGAAGGGGGAGGCGGGAGATGGTAGCAGAGGGGGAGAGAGAGAGAGAGAGAGAGAGAGAGAGAGAGAGAGAGAGAGAGAGAGAGAGAGAGAGAGAGAGGGAGAGAGACGCGAAGGACGTGCTGCGACGTACATGCGTGCTGCATGGAGATTCATGGCACCTCTGCGCTGCTTGCTGACTGAGCGAGTTGGGAGATTCTTTCTTGTCGGAGTAAATGGGCAGAAAGGGGAAGGAAGTCGGAAAGTTGGGGCCGAGGGAATGCGCTGCGGGGTGCGCCCCGCCCCGCCCTCGTCGCCACGATCAGCGTGGTGCGTGATTTTTATTTCGTTATGTTCCGCTGCGAAGGCTGTTCTGTTGCCCGCGTCAATTTTATGCTAATTCTTGGACACCTCTTTAAAAGCTCCATGTTTATCTCATAGAAACATTCGTCATATCTTCCGGAGTTCAACCGTGCAATTCATCTCAAAATTGAACTATTTTACGAAATAATGTTGTGCTGGTTTATGGTAAGGAAGGTCCCAAAGGGCGCGCGTCGGAGAGGCTGGTCTCGCACCAGCAGCTGCGATGGCGGCCTCGGCTTGCAACTTTTATTTGTAATCCTCGATAAAATTTTGACGTGGACTTTCGTAAGGGGTGGAGAGATAGAAAGCGGAGAGGGGAACGAAAGTGAGCATGGGTGTGAGAGAGCGAGAAAGAGAGGGATAGAGGGAGCCAGGCCAGACGGCATGCATTGCGCTCGGCGCTGCAGTGCGTTGCGGAGCTCGGGAAGTTGTATCGGTTCTGATATTGAAGAACCGTAGCACACCGTCAAGCGTATCGTGCCGCCAAGCTATCTTTGCAGCTTCTGGTGCAGAGGAAGAGGAATTTTGGGCTACATGAGGTCGCAGAAAAGGGCCCATTACGGCGCACTATGATAATCTCTTTAGCGCTTCGCTCTATCTTTCTTCCTCCTCTTACCCTTTTTTCTATCCAGGTCAGTTGCGAAAGAGGGACAGGAAACGAGAGTGTCAGAGGGAGGGAGAGGGAGAGGATGGGAGAGGGAAGGGGAGCCCGTGGGGAGCAGTACTACCAATTAATCGGGCGCGATGGGTAAGAGTGATAATTGCAAGGGTTCGGAGGGGTCGGCTAGGGCGAGTGCTGAAGGGGGATAGGAGGGGGAGGGGGGTCACATGGCATCATACATTATCGGTGGTCGACCTTATAACTATGGCGGGTCAGACGGGTCGGTCAGGTCACTTCCGGACGAGGCCGTTACGCCGTTATCCGCGGATAATAATGATTGCTCTAGGTTCATTATTGGACTCTCTCTCCCTCTCACACACACACTCACTTGTAGTTTGTCTCACTCCTGCTCATCCCCACTCAGATCCACCTCTTGCTGTGGATCCAATACGAGGATCTAATTTAACTCGGGTGTCGAAAACCACCCCCAGACTATGACACATTGGTAAACGTATCTGGGAATTAGTTGGTTCACCAACTAGGTTTCAATTTAAACCTAGCAGCCGGACTTTCTTTTTAATTGTCCTCGTGACACTTTTAGAAATGTGTTGTTTTATGTCATCGCGCCCCATAACTGCGTTACCCGCATTCCCTGGTGCTGGAACGTAGCCAGGCTGGGCGCCGGGCCGGCCGAGCTGGGACCGAGGAAGAGCAAACATTCTGTGGCGAAAAGAGATGGGGTGGGGCAGTGGGCAGGCTAGTGGGTGTGGGGGTGGGGCCTCGGTGGACGTGATGGACTTTGCCTTTGTTCTGTGACCTTGTGCGTAGCGGGCGGCAGTACGTGGAGAGTTTGGCCTCCGCCTGGAGCCTCTTATCTGCAAACTACGAAAAAAACACCTTGGTTGCTTGCTGGTGAATGAAATAAGGATCTAGAAAGTATCGGCGTATGTACAAAAATGGCCTATGGACGACAGGTTTTCTGTGTGGGTTTAATTTTTGTAAGTACTTTTGGAGGTGTGTGGCGTATTATGGGCCAGGCGCGGTTCTGCTCTGCGCGCCCACTCGCTCCTCCAGCGCAAGGTGGTCGGGGTAGAGACGAAGCGGAGTAGCACTGCGGGCCTTGAAAACTAAAACTCACTTCCATTTCGCGCACAGCGCTTGTTTTTGTTAAGCTCCTCGGCGCTCGGCGGGTCGGCTAATGCGAGAGCAGCAGCGCCGCCCCGCCGCCAGCCTCGGCACACGACAGCAGTCGCGGCTCAAGCCCTTCCCTTTCACCTGTGATCTTTTATTTGGGTATTTAAAATAAATGCTAACTGCAGACTTGCGGCAACTGCGCCGGCTGTCGCCAGGGCTGTACAGCGAAAGCCGCGTCGTGACGACCGACGCTTGTGTTATTTCATGTTTCTTCTTCTTCTTTACCACATATCTCTATCGCACAGTTCTTTCTGTCGAGAGGAAAGTTTTGAGCGGCCCGAGCGGGATGTGTATTAAAGTAATTGTTTATACGGCGGTCGGAAAGGGGAAGTAGGAGGTACCCCTAGAGTAGCGCAAAGAGAGCGACGATATTAGCGAAGTTCGTGCGTGTGTGCGAGGTTCAGTCGGATGCTGCCAGCAGCAGTGGACGGTTGAATAAAAGCCCCTGCCCCTGGAGTGTATCATTTACCTTGGTAAGTCTATAATCTTTAGTGCCAATCGGCGTTCTTATTTTGTCTTATCACGTGGGCTTGAGAAATACAGACCCGCTGAACAAGAACGTGTTCAATTATACTTCGAAAAAAAAAAAAATGCTTTGGAGAGAGTGGTGACATTCTGGTTTGCGTATGGAGTGTTCGACCCGTCTGCCCGTGGCTGTGCCAGCCACTCGTTTTCGGTCCCAGCTGTACCAGGGCAAGGAGGACAAGGCAGCGCAAGGGATGCTCGTTATAGGTGATGACCTCGTAAAGGCCCAACCCGGCGGAAGTGTCGCGGCGTTTGATTGGCAGAGAGCTGGGCTTTAATTAAAGGGGGCGGTGAACCGCCTGCCGCGGCAGGTCCCGCTGCACGTGAAGCGGTACTTCACTGGAAATGCGAGAGTGATATGTCTGATTTAAAAAGAGCGAGATTTTTTTTGTTGCCATATTTAAGTGAGACTTTAGGAACCTCGCTCTTATTGAGAAAGAATCTGCAATATGACTCAAATTGAGTAAGATTAAGGATAAAAGTCCTCACTTAAAACGGGCGAGGTTTCCCAATCCTCGCTCAAACAGGGCGAGATTTTTGAATTAATTGCTCTAATCAAGCGAGAAAACCACACCTCGCTGTGATAGAGAGAGGGAAAATATCTCGCCCTCCTGAGGGCGAGGATCCTCGCTCTGGTATTTATAGTGTTTAAAAAACCACGATCAAAAGAAAACTACTTGCGTTTACAAGGGCCGCCATTGTAAAAGGACAAAAATTTGCACATGACCTCGTGCAGACAGTAATTCCGTACATGGCGAATTTTATCGATAAGCTACTTTGAACACTGCCTGTATTTTAAGCCTCAGCAGGCCGGGGTTGCGCTCGCTAGCTCAAGAGCGACCCGAGCAATTTACTACATCGAGATGACCGTGCTACGTGCCGCTGAGACACCCCCTTACCCGTGCCCAGCCCGGCGCCGGCACGCCGCGGTCATAAGAACTGTGAAAATATCGGGCCTACGACGCCAGCGACGTGACCTGAGGAGGTGGGTCGTATCACCGCGGCCGATCTACGCCCTGATTTTTCTCAGTGTTCAGTATTAAGTATGTTGTCTCCTTAAAGAACAGATCTATCGTGATGTGAATGTTGTGTACCAGTAGATGCCCTAAAGTAGAAAAGGATTTGTCATTTTTTTCGAAGTCTGCGCCAGTGCTTCCTTTCTGCGGCATGGCCGGCTGTCCATAATACGCTTCCGAGTTCAAAAACCCCTTCCACTCCACTGCGTACAATGTGGTTTCCGGAGGGGAGTTAAAAAGCAAGAGGCGACCTGAGCTGATCCCGTCCACTGTGCGGGGGGGTGGACCTGCTGGAAATCCGGTTATCGGAATCGTAGAGAGGAAGGGTTATGTGCCTGTGTGTGTGAGGGGGAGGGGGTTCTGCACAGGATTCAAAGTCTAGCCTGTGCGCGCCCACGTGTGTGTGTGTGTGAAAGGCTGCGCACGATCAGAGTAATGTGTATCTCTTTGTTTAATATGAACGCTGCAGAGTTCAGAATTAGTGGCTGTTTAATTTTTCGCAACGGTAACACAAGCGGCTACGTATAGGCTGTTATTTCCTTTTTTTTCGACCATTTCTTTTAAACTAAAAGCCTTCAAACGTTTTCCTTCATTACTGTTAGGGCTGTGTCCATACTGCCATGCCCCATCTCTAGCAGGCCTCTCTAGCTATCGCATGGCCGTGGTCAACTTTATTTGTTGACCACGCGTGGCGCTGCCCAATTAGATCTGTGTGGCTAGCTTTCGATTTCCCGCCGATTGGCAACGACAGGAGGGAGGCTAGAGCCTAGCAAGCCCCTGACCTTGGAAGTGGTGTCAACTGAGAGAGGTCAGTCTCTGGAACTTGAAGGGCGTCCCGCCGCATTCTGGTATGTCCTCCTCCCTCCAACTCAGCCCGACAGGCACCCTCTCCTTTTGCATTCTCTCTCCCTACCTTCTCTCTCCTTTTCTCTCTCTCTCTCTCTCTCTCTCTCTCTCTCTCTCTCTCTCTCTCTCTCTCTCTCTCTCTCTCTGAGAGGGCCCCTTCACGGGTCTCTTTAGGGGCCCCTTTAGGGGTCCTGCCCCACAATGGCTTTCAGCGACCCAGGCCTCGGCTGCTTGCCTCCGAACCCACACCCCTTTCCCCCAAACAGGACAATGCAGGTACATGCGTGGTCCCCAGTGACTCCTCTCCCTCCCCCGCAACCCTCATACCTCCCCTTATTTTACCCACCCCTTTACCGCTTTCACACTCAAGCGCGCAAAATCAGGGCCGGGCTAACATTGGACGGGGGCGGAGGGTAACTTCGTTGCGGGTAACAACTTCATCCTCGGCTATTTGGGGTTTTGCAGAATAGGGGTTTTGCAGGATGGGTGTTATACAAAGTGTCAAAGGACATAACCGCGTCTTAATTAAAACATATTTTAGACTGTCCTTCATAAAATGAAGAAATACCCCTCAGCGTGTTGGGTGCTCCCATGGCACAGTTTTCCTCTTGCTTTCTTTTTGCATAACCCTTTTCCTTGACAGATTTGGGGCTACCTGCCCCATCTAACCCGTCGCGGTTCATTATCCCTTCCTTTGGCGCTGCCTGGCCAGGCCGGGCCGGGCCGGGCCGGCGGCTCTGTCGAGCTGGCTCTGGCTGGCTCCTCTTCTTGCTCGCAGGTCGTAAATACGGACCAATATCAGTTCCACCCGCGCGTACCGCCCTGATAATTGGTTAATCAGTCCGTGCCCCTCCTGGTCTCCCCCCCCCCTACCCCCACCCCTTTCCACCCCCATTCCACTCCTGTCTCCGCCCCCTGCCTGGCTGCCCGCCAGTCTGGGTCGGCCCTGGTCCACACAGTGTGATATTAGGTGGCGCGATGAATCGTCCACGAGAGGGGAGGCTCGCTCTTCCGCATCTCCCCCCCCCCTCCCCTCCCCCGCCCCGGTCTACCCTTCCAGAGAGCCTTTAATTAATTGGACCAAGAGGCTTCCTCGCGTAAAAATTGAATTTCGTCGCTATTTCTTTGTTTTAGTTTATTTCCAGCTCTGCGTGCTGCGGGTTTCCCAAAGTGCGTATTTCTGTCACTTCATTTCCATTCGCAAATACTTTTATCAGTGTGTGACGGCGGGACAGCGGTCCTTTCCCGCGTAAGCTTTGATGGCTTTCTTCGACCTTGACTCTCTTACTGCTGACCTTGTCAAAAGTTATGACCCTCTCTGCACTGCATGTAAGTTTCCCTACTCAACCATCGAGGATCCTCATCCCGACACAACAGCGTCGTTACATTTTCGCGCTGTGAAAGGTTGCACTCTTAGTTTACAGCTCTTTCTTTTCCGTCTACTCAGAATTAGGGTGAAAATCTGAAGAGAAGGGGGAGAGAGAGGCGATGAGTGAGGCGAGGCAGAGAGCGTGGTGGCGGTGGGAGAAAGGGACTGCCCTTTCAACACTCACCGTAAGAGCGGGAATTTGTCTCAGACACAGGGAGGCCTAGCGCAGGCACGGCGAGAAGATTTCAGTAGCGCACTCTGTCCAGCGAAAGGGGGCGGAAAGTGGAGGTGGTGAGGAAATGAGGGAGAGAAAAGGGCCGCTGTCCGTTTCATATCTCCCGTCTCTTCTCCATGCTTCGTCTCTCTCTCTCTCTCTCTCTCTCTCTCTCTCTCTCTCTCTCTCTCATGGGAGATTGCAGGCTGGGAGGTCGCCGGGCCGGCGCGGAGACAGTAGTGCGACAGCAACGCAGCTGTGCGGTGAAACTCCTTTTAGCGTAATTGTGCGCGCCCAACTCAGAGGGAGAAAACTCCCTCGGCCCCGCCCTCCCCCCACGCCGCCCGGGACACCTCGGTCCGGCGATGCATCTGCTGCCGTTCAAGGTCACACCGGTCACGCGCATCTGCGGAAAGAGAGAGAGAAAGGGGTGGTGTCGGGAGAGGGGGGGGGGGGCGGTAAATTACGAAACGTAATGGCCAACATCTGTGCGCGTAGAGAGGGTTGAGGTTAGGCGGACGCGGGGGGCGCTGTTTTTCAACGCTCGCTGCTCTTCTCTAGCTCTTTTGCCTCCTCGATCTCTCTCTCTCCCCTCGCTTTGTCGCAATCGGTGTAATAATACTCCGTGCGCACCTCAACACTGAGAAGTCATTTTGGAATTAATATTTACTAGCCAGGCAGCAGGCCTTTGGCCTGTACGCTGGGCGCGTACTTTTAGACGTAATTATTATATAAATTGCGTAATGGCCATACCCCCTAACTGGCAGAGGTTTCGCCAGGGGATAGAACTAACACCGCCCTAAGCAGGTTGCCTTAAAAAAAATTCACACCTTTGCTTAAGGATATAAAGCACTCGTTCTATTCTTGTACTTCCGCTGACCCAAACTAACCGTGTTTTATCTTTCTACCTGTTTTTTTCGCGTACTCTTTCACCGTTCCTCTTGTTTTTCCCCCTGTCCCTGCTTCCTTTTCGCACCTGCCGCAGCGGGTCAGTGTTTGCCCACGGCACGGCGGACACGCAGGCTGAGCTTGCTCCAAGGGGCCGAACCTCGCCCCGCTTCACTGTTAAAAAAAATGTCGCAAATTTACGACATATTCGTAGTTAAGTTTGTTAGCGACACATGTCGTAATTTTACGAACATGTTGTAATTTTACGATGTTCTTAGAATGTCATGAAACATATTTTGCACTTGGAAAAAGTACGTGTTCACAAACAACACAACGATGAGGTTGTATTGAAACGACATGTGTTGTTAACAAACTTAACTACGATTCTGTTGTAGCGTTACAACATGTTGGTAAGAACTTGTTCCTTAATGGACCGATACGGTTGAAATAGAAAGTGATAGAGCGTCTTTGCTCAGTTGGACAAATGCAACAAATGCTTTTGTAAACCAACAACACGGTCGTCACGGGTAGTGTCGTAAACTGACAACTATTTTTAACAGTGTTCTTTCTCACAGCCGCCGATCTTTCCCTCAGCCTCTTTGCCTTATCTGTGAGTTCCTAAAGGACCCGCACTCCTTTTGCCTTCGGCTGTGCCGGCTCCTCTATCGCAGCTCCCTGCCAATTTGTTGCTATACTTATTATTTGTGAACCAAAGCCCCTGAGAGGTAGGCTCCCCTGTGACGCGGAGGTCGGGTGGGTTTGTTTCGCCTCGGACGGCTCTCTCTCTCTCTCTCTCTCTCTCTCTCTCTCTCTCTCTCTCTCTCTCTCTCTCTCTCTCTCTCTCTCTCTCTCACCAACGACAATGACGAGCCGTGACTGGCGGCCCGTGCAAAGAGAGGCATTTGTTTTACCGGCCTTTGCCGCTAAACGTCCTCTATCTCTCTCTGTCTCACACACACACACACCGTAGGGTCGTTGCTCCACGCCCGTCCCGTGGGCCGTGGGCGCCCGCCACACAGACCCACCGCCGAAACAATAGTACCTGGCCCGGACCGGTTGAGAGCAGCAGCAGCCGTCTGGGGAGGTGGAATTTAGTTTGCCCAGGGAATGCGTGTGGCTGTAGCCCTGCTAGCTAATGAAAAAAAAAAAGAAACACCCACCGGCCCTCGGCGTACGGGGTTTGGAGTTTGGAAACTCTGATCAACATCCTACTCGTAGTAAAAAAAATGATTTGAGATACATGATTTTGCAGAATATTTCGACCTAACTCTTGCAGTTAAAAATTAATTTATTTGTGACAACAATTTTTCTTAAGTTGAGTGCTGAAAACGACCAACATTACACTGCTTGTAGTTCTTTCTGTTCCTCTGTCCTCGTTCTTCCGTGATCTCGCACCGTGTAGCAGCGACGGCCTTACACAATTAACACCTTCAAAGGTCCGTGCGGTGCGGAGGGCGGGCCGGCGCCTTCTCCTCCGTGCCTTCGCACCAGCACCGCACCTCCTGTTCGGCAAAAGGGGCAGCCGGGGGCAGCGGCGGTGGTGGCGGCCGCGCGCAGCAGGGCGCCGGCGGGATAGTCGCCGGGGCGCTTTGAGGCTGCTGACATCCACTAATGAGAATAGGCACCGCCGAGCTAGACGACAGTGACAAAAGCTGAGACATGGTCGAGCTGTTCCAGTTTGCACCCCGTCCCGCCGCGCCAGGCTCGGCCGCAATCACCGCGGGGCGGCCATTAGGGCCCCTCAGCTTGCCGCCGCACCTGCGCCCCGGGAGGAGTACCCCGCGGGCTCGACAACCCTTTAGGACATGCCGTAGAAGTTCTGAATCTCTTGACTTTATTCTGCTAGTAAATCGTAAGCATGTCATGTTCGTGACTCCAGCTGGATTCTGTGCTACCTATGCCTGCTATTCTAATTATTTTATTTTAAGTTTACGCCTGTGCACCGCTGCGAGCCGCCGCGCGGCGCGGGTGTCCTCGTGGACACGTGTGCGAGGCGCGCGGGCAGCACCCAAGCTCGGCGTGGGGCGAGCGCGGCGAGCACCGCTCACCAGGAAAATATGTGATGCCGAAAGTTTTTCAATATATCTCTGCAATGATGCGCCCGTAATGCTTTCATAATTTTATTTCCCGCCCCACCGCCGCGCTGCTGCCACGCCGCGTAGAGTACGTACGCGTCGATTTATCTTTCCCCCGGCAGTGTGTGGGAAAATCAAAGCTCGTGGTTCTGTTTGGCACCATCTCTTGCCCCTATTTACTCATAAGTTAATAAGACGACTTTATAATAAGTTATTTTATGGGTGATCTTAATGAGGAAAATATTGAGACAGATACAGTAAAATAACAGCTGTCAGAAAAGACATAGCACGGCGGTCCCCAAAACCACCAAAACAGCTGTAGAAGGGGGATGGGGGCTCGAAGGCTTATTAATGACGGACATAAAAATGAAATGATATGACGTGGCTGCCAAAAAGAAAAGGTACGGGATAAGGAATAAAAAATATAAAGGGATAGCATTTTGATTCACAGGGATAATGAGCTGAATTCTGTTTCATTAATGGGAGCTGGTTGCATCGGCCCAGCCAGCCAGCAGCCTTCGTTACGTAATGGATGGAATCGTCACTTTGTCATCCACTCGTCCACTAATCACGAAGCAGGCCTGGCGGCCGGACGCGGCGCGGCTCCCGCTGCTAAATGGAACGTTAATCATAGCGACCATACCCTCCCCCTCCTACATCTCATGCCTCGCGTTTTTATCGGCAGATCCCCCCCTCCCCCCTCTCCGCTTCCCCTCTCTTCCTTGAGCGTTTGGTCACCACTACGGCAATTCTTTTGCTACTTCTTTTCGGAGCGTATCGCATGTATAGTGTCCGCTATGTACATTATATTGAAGGGCTCCCAACCATCACGAGAAGAAATAAAATAATCGCTGCTTTTATTTGACGCCATTTGAGTCCGAGATTAGTCGCCCAAAAATTTTACAAGGAATTGTTTTTTTCCGTGAGAGTCAAAAGTTTCATCTTGCGGTACTTAATTCACTTTTCGGCCTCCGCTACGATAATGACAAGATGGATGAAAGATTAACCCACAAATTTGAACCTCTCAGACTCTCAACCTCCGGACGTTGCCTGCTAAACATTCAAATTGATAAATTGTAATTACAAGTAGCAATACTTCGAGATGCAGGCTGATTCCCATATGTATACGAGTGGGATCGTTTTCTGAAGTGATGTAATCATGCATTAAATAATATTAAGAAAAATACTTAAGAAGTGTGGCTTTTGCCGCCTTGGCTTTAATTGATGCCAATTTTTTCTCCTCGTTGTAAATGCGAGTCATTTATCATGGTAAAGAGCAGCCATCACACCGCGGGGTTACCCCTCTCTGAAATGTAAAATGCTACATTTTCTGACCGAGGCCGCCAACTTGTTCGAGAAGTTTCCTTCCCCTACCGTGGGATCCCCTGGGATTCTTGTTTTCTACTCCATCTTCAGCTAATGAAATAATTTGCGAGAGGCCAAATAAGACAATGTCCGTGCGCTGGGTAGAGGCTCAGCCCCACAGAATCAATCTTGTGTCCTGCGATCAAAATTTTATCTTCACATTATTTCTTATTAAATTAAACCACATACTGCATTAAAATCTTGTGAAATATTTTAATCTTAAAATATTTTTGGGGAAAAAAGAGAGGAAAGGTAAAAGTATACCGCACTTCTAGTAGTGTAGTCTTGTGATGACTTTTCTCGAGATAATCATGTGTAAAATAAAGTTAAGTTCACCTTTGTGAGGCGGACCGCCCTGGCAAATGACTCCACGAGCTGCATTGAAATATCTCTGGGTGATTTGCATGTACTTGACCGTCATTTGCATGCCATTCTCTTGTCTGCGAGGTCGTCGCGCCGTGGCTCTAGAACGCATGCCGTCGTGTGCATCACGTCACACATTTGCAGGTGACGGCGCCACATTGCGCTGCACTCTGAGCGCCACTCGCATCTGCTGCGGGCTCTGAATCCCAATACCAAACCTCAATGTTCAATCGTCCGGAAACGGGATCCGAGACCCTGACCGCCCCCTTGAGAGAGGGAGAGGAAGACGAGGGTTGTGGGGGAGGGGGCAGAGAGGAAGGAGGCATGTGACCCAGCTATAGGTTGTAAGACCAGACGGTGAAGATTGATCGTTGACCGATCGGCATCGAATCAGAGTCCAGGCGAGCATGGGCGTAGCGCTGATGTTGGTCCAGACGCGGTCAGGAAAAAACAGCCCAGACCACGAAGCAGGCCACATATTTCGTGACAAAATCAGGATTACATCTTGTTATATAATTTGTTTTTGAGACATGAACGCCACCGCTGTCCTGTTGTGGCATTGTCCCGCAGGTTTGGCTGGCTGTTAGCCGGACGTTGCGTTTTTGTGTTGCGTGAGCGCGTTGCGTTTCGCATACAGCGTCAGCTTGGTTGCGGTGCGTGTCATTTCTCCCGAAACTGCAAATGAAAATGGGTGGAAGGGGGAGGGGCGATGACTGCCACCGCGCTCTCTCGCTCGCACGCTCTGCGTTCTCCCTCGCTCTTCATGTGAAGCCTAGAGTTATGGGGCATTGTGCAATTCAAATTGTGGGTTTTGTTGTTTACCCTCGGTGTTACGGCCGTCATGAATACTTTATCGTGTATGTTAATTTACAGAGCGCGCGACTCACCCCCTCCCTCTCTATCCCCTCTCTCTTCCTTTTTCCTATTTGGAAGTAGTAGAGCGACTGCCACAGCCCCCTCCCATCCAACCTCCCGTCTAAACCAAGTCTATCGGGATTGAAATCACCATAGTTGGTATCGGGATTGAAATCACCATAGTTTGTATGCATTCCGTACCTAATTGTTGCGTGGCTTTTTCCACTTCAACTTCAAAAACGAAAGACAAATTAATGGTAGGTTATCTGTTATGTCTTTTTGAGGGCCATTCTAATAATAGCGTAGACTCTATTTATTTACCCTTAGGCCGAATTCCCTCCTCCTCTGGCCCGGCCTCTTCATTTTTTCTTCACTATCACTCACACCCACACAACGCACACACGTAAAGTGTGTGTGTGTCTAAGAGAGAGGGAGAGAGAGAGGGGAGAAAGAGCAACGCTGTGAACACCAAACGATGCCCTGCGCGCTGTGTCATCAGCCAAGGGGCGAGAAGGAGGAAGAGGGGAGAAAAAAAGCAACTCCCTCATGTCGCTGATATAAATCTCATGTGTTCGCTTTTCAGCCGCCGAGCCACGCCCGCCGGCCCCTTCAGTTTGCGCTCAAGCACTGTACTACCCTCCCCCGTCCCAGAGCCACGCCCCTGGGCTGCTCGAACCCCTTAACCCCATAATCCCCACCAAAGCCGTGATGAACCCTTAATAAATAGAAATTTGAACGAGGTATTTCCTCCTTCTACTCGCAAATATTGCCAAGTGCTTTGCGTGAATGGAATGGACTGTTTAATAATAATTGACTAACAAGTGGTTTTGGTTGACAGGCCGGACCCAGGAGACGTACTACCCCCATGCGCCGTCAGACGCCGTGGTCCATCTTGAGGCGCAGCATGGACAGCAGCAGCAGCAGCCGCCGCACGAGCCGCTGCAGGCGGCCTCTGCAGCGGCGGTGGTCGCCTCGTCGGAGCAGCAGCAGCAGCTCGACGAAGACCCGCCCTACTCCTTCCGGGGCCCGTACTTCGACACGTCGGCCTCCAACAACGTTACGGCTCTCGTCGGCAAGACGGCCTATCTCAAATGTCGAGTCAAGAACCTCGGGAACAGAACGGTAAGTGTAATGTTAAAATAGGATTTTTCGTTTCGATTCTCATGCATTAAGTTTTACTACACTGTGCCTGATAGGATTATTGTTAGTTTAACATCAACTGCTTTTGGAATCCTCCACATAATTGTGTCGTATGGAATTAGAATAGCATTTTAAGATCTTGAAATGGAATCTTGTTTTCCTGATTTTCGGCTGATATTAACCCGGATCGCCTTACTTTTTACGTCGCCGAGGCTTATTAAATACAAGCAGATATCACAGCCCTCCGCTTTTCGTAATTTTGTTTTTACATAGAAAATTGCGTTACCTCCCCAGGACCGCCACTTGTCCGGAAGCCGGGCGGGTTTCAGTGTCACTAGGCTAGTGGGAGAGCGCAGGCGGCCTACTGTCAAGGACTCTGGGAGGTGGTTGGGGAAGGCGGGGTTGGAGTTAGGCTTCGAGACCGCAGGAAGGCGTGGCTTGGTCTCTCAGAGACTACTTAATGAGTATTCCAAGAAGCGATCTCAGGATGGGCGGAGCAACAGAAGGGGGGGGGGGGGGACAGCTTGGGCTGGAAAAGAGCGTGGCGTGGCGGAGCGTAGAGGGGCGATAGCTACCACCGAGGGACACATCCGCGGGGTACTTGCGGCCGCCTGTGTGATTTGTGCCGACCGCTGCGACCTCTGCTAGCAGAGGGAGCGTGAGCGGGAGAGTGGATGGCAAAAGAGGAAGAGAGAGGGAGGGGGTAGGTGGAGGGGGTGAAGGGAGACAAGGAGAGGAAGAGACGCTGCCGAGGCCATTAAGGAAACCGCCATTAACGGAGCCTAGGAGCGTTTCGCGCGCAGCGTCTTTGTATCGTTTTGGACGCATGCAGTCCGAGCCGAGCGCCGCGTCCCCCCTGTCCAGATTAGGGGGTCGGTACTTACTTCCGAGTTTATCGCGGCGGACTTTTGGGGCGCTGCTCTCGCTGTGCGCTGCTCGCAGGCCGGCACGCGCGCCCGCCCGCAGTGCCACCACAGCCCTGTAACACAAAAAGGTTCGCTCTAGCAAAATGTAATGCGCTCTTTTAGAAATAATGTGATGAAAGAACTGAGCTAAATAATAAAGACTCGTTATGAAATAAAGGCACCTTTTATGAAAAGTTTTAAAAAATCAGGTGAGTGTGCATGAGGTGCGCTCTGCTGGCGCTGCTCGGGCGCTTCGTCTGTCCAGTGTGCCCGGGGCGGGGGTCGGTATCGGGGCGTGGCGTGGCGTTGCGGTGTGGGGTGCGGTGCGGTGCTGGCGGTGCGGCGACACACAATACGGCGAGGTACTGTATTGCGGTTCATGAATATGGATCCGGCGTCCATCTCAGGTGCCGCGGCCACGCTGGCACTGCGCTTCCCCCTCGTCCTCCTCCTCCTCCTCCTCCTCCTCCCCTACGCCAGCCGCGCCTCCTGCCAAAGCCTCTCGCATTGCGCGCGCGCCGTCGCATTCCCCCAGCCAAGAGGGCCATTAGTCGCCCGCCACATTCCGCATGCCAGTTACACTGTAAGGGGACCAAAAATGAAAAGAAAATGGAAAGAAAGGGGGGTCGTAGCGGCGAGAGCCATGTAGTGGTGTCAGTTAAATCGGACTGTTGTATTTATTATGCGCCAATTTCAAGTCAATAATTGAATAACTAAATGCAGTGTGAGGGCCATACGTACCCCTGACCGTGCCCTTGACTCTCAATCCCCTTTTGAATTCTTCCCCTTTTCTATATCACTCATCTTTTTCTTTCCCACACTATTCCCTTTCCTGTCTCTTCCCGTTCCTCCCTCTCTGCCCCCCCCCCCCTCTCTCTCTCTCTCTCCTTCCTTAATCCGTCCTAATCACAAGGCGATCGAGGAGTGCCCCGGGTGCTTTGGAAGGAGCGGCCCAATCGCAAATTAACAAACTGGAGACCGACCTCAGGCCAGGGGCTCGGCTCGGGCGGTATCGTTACGGGGAGGGAGTGTACAGGGCCGCCCCTGCCACGCCTCCTCTCTGTTTTATATGTCCTGCTTTTATTCTTTTCCTCTAAGCCTGTTATTTTTTTTAATCGATAGCGGATAATACTTTCTAATTTTTTACCTGCAGAGCACAAGAGGTACAACGTCTCTTGACTTTTTTTTTCAAACGGGAACAAATAGGGGGATACGCCGCGAGGACGGCTCTGCCCGCCTATGCGAACAACTAGGGAATACGTCACTGGCGCATCTGAGGCAATTATCTCCCGTCCTGCCCTAGGATCTCGTCACTCCCCCGGACGGGTATATTTTTCAGCAGGCGCGCCTCGGCCGAGCTGGAATTATAAAGCACGGCGGATTTTATTGGATGAGGCAATTGTTCCGAGCTGCTGCCGGCTGCCACTACAACGGCTACCGCTGCCTCACCAGAGCGGAATTCATTAGGCTACCAATGAGCATCGCCTGGTTAATCTCTTTGCCCGGCCGGGCCGTGTCATGCGAATCGTAGATTTCCTCGAGTCCCTCTCTGCCTCTCTCGTTCTTCTCGTTCTCTGCGACTCTCATCCGGCGCTGCCTGGGAGACGAATCGGCGAACACGTTTATGTTGCTCATGAAAAATGGCGCCGTGGTCTGCTTGAGCTAAAAATTATTCCCAAAGAGGACTTGGTTTGAAGATCTCTTATTCATCTGTCCTGCTGTACGCTACGAACCGGAACCCTCTCAAGCCCTTCCACCAGCACGGTTGTGTCGAGATTTTAGGAATTTGCGTTGAGATGTTTTGCCTACGACCTGCGAAAGATTTTTAAAAATACGTATTTTCTGTTTTGTCTTAAATTTTCTGTTGTTTCGGCTCTTCTGAGTGTGGAATCGGTTGACCTATGTCTACTGCCGTGGTGCTGCGCAAGACGCTGCCGCTCCCAGGGAGCAAATTTGTGCCGGCCCTACTCGAGGTAAACAAGAAAAGAAACTGCAGCACCAACTTTGAAGTTGGTGCACGCATGTCGGAGAGGCCAGGCCCAGGCGAGCAGCAGCCCCAGCAACCCTCGGGCTGCCTCAGGCTTAAGCCGCCTCGCCTCGTACCCTGTCCGCTGAATTGGAGGAGAGTGAACCGGTAAATTGATTCGTGGATCCGTCTTTAGTCAATTTTTTACCCTTTTCTCTGAGAATATTAGCGCAATTTACAGTTTGGTTGAAACCGTTGAGCAACCTAGAGAGCTCGCCAAAATACCTTCCACGGACAAGGCCCGGTCCGTTTCAGGGGAAAGCCAATTTTGCCTCGAATGTGAGGAGGCCAGATAGAGGGAGACGGATCTGAACCGGGAGAGATTTCGAGTAAAGCGGCGAGAGGGAAGCAGAAGCAGAGGAACAGGAGAAAAGAGCGACACTGCACCAAACAAGCACCGAAGGAGCCGGCCGGGCCGGGCCGGGCAGGGAGGCACTCAATACGCGCTGCTTTGAAGCTATCGAGTAGTTGGATAGCCAAGGCAGCGGAGACTCCAACGACCGCGAACGAGAGAGACAGAGAGAGAGAGAGAGAGAGAGAGAGAGAGAGAGAGAGAGAGAGAGAGAGAGAGAGAAATGGGTGGGAGCTGGACGCTGGGGGAAGAGAGGGGGTTAGGGTGGGGGGAGACACCCCACAGCCGGCCACAGCATCCCTGACCGGAAGCGGCCCAGGCCCCCGGAAGGGCTGGGTCGCCGGGTTGGGACGAAACAAATGGAGGGGAGGAAAATAAAAGTAACGAAAGGGAACAAAAAATAAGGATAGAGATAAAAAAAAAAGCGGTGACACAAGTGGATTTGACGTGACATTCGATTCTTGGCGTGTTAGCGGCGACGAAGTTTCTCCCGGCGGCACGATCCGTTTCCTACCACACCGACAGTGGGATGCTTCCTCACGCTGTACCTGGGAGGGAAATGCTGGCTCGTGCGGCCGGTAGGAAAAGAAACGTGACCCAAGCGGTGTGCTCTAGAGTAGTAAAATTTGTGTTTAGAGGCTAAATAAGGCGAATGCAAGTTTGCGCAATCGGAAATACTGCGAAATCATTCCTGCGCTGTTTCGAAAGTGCGTTTCTCATGACAGTAATATTCATCGCGTTTTCTTATTTCGTTCGAGTGTTTTACGTCTGATATTCAGGATCTGTAGACTACTTCTCCGAACTCAGCCCGACTGCCATTGCTGCCCTACCTCGACGCCTAATGGTCATCAGCTCGCCCTCCTTACCCGCGGTCAGTCCTTGGCACCCCTCCCCTCCCTCCTCGATGGCCCCTCCTCAACCCTCTCTTCTTCCTCTATTCTAGGGCGATAGTGGCCTTCCCTTATCTCCAGGCAATTAGTTTGGGTCGGGCCCAGACCCCTGGTAAAAGTTGCCGAACTGTGGAGAACCACGACGAGGACGTAAACAGCAGGCCTAGGCCACCGCTCAGCTACTAAAGGCTCCACAGCGAGAAAGCATGCACACTGAATTTGTATGTACTATTTTATACATAGCTATGTAGGTCTATGAGCATGCATAACTTACGTAAAATATTCTTAGGTATTTATGCACAATTTTTGCATGGTTATGTCCGTAAGAAATTTTACGTGAGCTATACATGCGCATAGACCTACGTAAGCTACGTACAAAATAGAACATAGTATTTCTATGTGTATCTAGTAATCTAGTCGAGGCACAACTGGAGCGCGTCACACCTGACGCGAATGAGAATGAATGCTCTTGCTAAATTAGGCAAAACAGGCAACAGAGTCAGTTCCGATGGGTATTCCTCACGTTAAGAGAATTGTCCTTCGAATTAAAAGCCACAAGTTACCTTGCAGCGAGCTTAGTCAGTTTTGTTTGTAACTGTGCTAGGGCCGTTTGGAGGCGAGCCTTGGCCACTTGCTCGCGTGCGTTCTCGTCTTTGTTGTGGTTGGACCGCTTTGTCCAGAGCATTCCGGCACGTGGCCGCCGGTATGAGAAATTGGGCACTGACACTGTTCCCGTCTGCAGAGAAACGTACTCTCAAAAGCCTAGCTTTTTGTTGAGCTTGGTAACGCTGAGGTAGGACCGAAAAACTTAATACCCAGAAAAACAAAACTCATAACAAGTCTGTTGGTTCTCAAAGTTTTTAAATAAAAGTATAAATAATATTAGTACGCGTCTCCTTATTTTTCTGTCCTCCCAGTTTTCTGTTTTTATCAATTTTGTTGGAGCTCTCGTGGGACGTCGCCTAAGTCGAGGCAGCAAGAGGCCATCGCCACACCAGATCGACACCATCGCCTCGCCTGCTCCTTTTTCCCACCTCCTTTTTATTTCTTGATTTTCTCATTTCTCTCTATTCTGTTGTCCGATGCGCTGATCGCCGGCGGAGCCCCACCAAAAGGAATTTCCACTTATTGGATGCGATCGGCCCTTGTCCCCGGCCAGCCATTCCTTCCTCGTCAACCCTCCCTTCTCCGCCTACTGCCCCTTCCCCCCTTCCCCATTTTCGAACTGCATGTGTCTCCCCGCCGAATACCACTGTCGGCCTGGATAATATCTGCCACCCCCACTCTATCCTCACTCCCACCGTGCCCTCAGAAGTCCATTGTCCATTCATACTTCTTCTTTTCTCCGCTCCCTTTTCGCTATTTCTGTCACGTGCCGCTGTCTGCACGACCCCTTCTTCACCCCTCTAATTGCGTCTCGGGAAAACAACTGCGTGGGTTATTATCCTTAGTCATCGTCCAGCTTCCGGAATCGCTCGATGGCGGGGATCAGCTCAGCAGCGGGAGAAAAAAAATATTTTTCCTTTTGAGAAATGTTTGAAAAGAAAAGCATGGGAAATATTTTAGCTCGTGGCGACATTTTTCGACAGAGCAAGGCGTTTTACTGATTAGCGATGTTTTAAAGGTCTGAACAAAGAAAACCCTTGTTAGCGCGGGAAGAAAAATTGTGCGAGGTTTAATTCTAAATAGCCTATTTCCAGGTCATGTAGACTTGTTTATTCTGATTTCGTCTTTACCGGTGTCCCTCGAGTGATTGCGGGCAAGCAGGTGCGGGAGGGGGACCTCAAAGGGGAGAGAGATGGTTCGGTGGGTCCATGGTTGCCGCTTCCAGAGATTCTCCCAGACGACCTCTCCGCGTCCTCTTCTGAGAACCCTTGTGTGTGCTATGTTGAACAGGTTTCATGGGTGCGGCACCACGACATCCACCTGCTGACGGTGGGCCGCTACACGTACACGTCGGACCAGCGGTTCGTGGCCACCCACTCGCCGCAGACCGAGGACTGGACGCTGCAGGTGCGCTACCCGCAGCTCAGGGACTCGGGCATCTACGAGTGCCAGGTGTCTACCACGCCGCCCGTCGGCCACTTCCTGTACCTCTCCGTAGTAGGTAAGTCAACGTTAGTTGTAGTGCAGTTTCAAGGACGGTGCGAGCGCGTGTTACGGGTCGCGCCCTTCAGCCATTGCTACTAGATAGCCCACGACACGCTGTGCTAAGCATGGCCGGTCTCTGCCGCGCTTCTCGTCTGCACTGTCCCTTAGGGAGTGAGTGTAGAGTGCTGCTGGCAGAGATGATGGCCGTGAGATTTGCTCTCAAGCGGACCGGCCGGCGAGGCGGGCGAGGAGACCCTTCTGGTGGGCGAGGCGTGTTGGGCACCTGAGCCCTCCGCCCCCTCCCGCCCCTCGCCCCTTCACCTAATCCTTCATCAATCCCTCCCCCCTCCTACCCCCGCCCCACCCCCGCGCGCCCCCGACCCGTAGTCCGGCCTGCATACCAATCGCTCTTCGTTAATTGTACGTCCCGGGCACACGGCCCTGGGCGCTGAGGGGAGCGTGTGGGCTGAGTCTAGGCTGAGCGCTGGCTGAGCGCTCGGCGCCACAGTCCACAGCCCGTCCTGAGCCGTCTGTTTGGAGGGCGGAGCGGCTAATTTTCTCCGTCTTTTGTGTGACAAGGCAAAGGTTTCACGCGCCTCTATTTCACGCAACCGATTTTTTTTGTTAAAGTAAGGCCCATGGGGAACGCTCAGGCAGCTTCTGCTGTCAGTGGCCCCCGCGCAATTTCTCATCGTTTTGAGCGTGGTGGCCTCTGCCGTGCGCGCGGAAGGGAAGGCAGGGGTATGATGAGAGAGAGCGGGCGGGAAAAGGGGTGGAGGTGGTATGATTCCGGTCGTGCGCCCACGTGTGAGTGCCCCCCCTGTGTTTAAATAGTTCCCAGCGGCTGGCCCTAAGGGTCAGACCGGCTCGGTCGCGCGGCTGCCGGGCGGAGGCCAGTACTGTGCCGCTGCCCGGCCTGCCGTGGCCCCAGGCCCGGAGCGTTCTCGGGATTGGCTGTTTGCACGTGATTTGCGATGCCGTTGCGATATTACACCGTGCGTAAGGTTCCGCTAATATTGTTTGCATTATTATTTTCCCCGTGGGTAATTACCCTATATTAAATAAATTTAGGTCATTTTGTTTGTCGTTTTTCCTACTAAAATTATGTTAGTTTAAATTCTATACACCTTGCTTGAAAGAGAAACCATTATATGTTTATTTCGACAGTTAATTTGGAAGCTATATTTTCCCAGCGTTTTTGACCATTTTTCTTCCTCAGTTTAAATTGCGTTTTACTACAGGGACGAATTAAAATTGCAGCCGCTACTCTTCTACTTTATACGAGTCGCTAGTCATTGTGTTACGCTGTCGAGACGCGCGAATGCAGAAGCTAGAATGATAGGGGGAGATTTTTCAGGACACTCAGTAGTAGGTCATGGCGGACACGGGCTTTGCGCGGAGGGTGGAGGCGGGGGAGGAATCGGTGGTGGGGCCAGGGCGTTAGAGAGGACGGGACCGGGCCCAAGTAGAGCGCCGGCTGTATTTCACTCGGGCTCTTTTAACGTGATCGCCCTCAACCCCCTGGCCAAGCGGGCGCACGAAGACCCGCCGGTGAATTTTTTACATTGGCGGTCAGCAAACCGCTCACTTTTATTTGTATTGCTGCTTTGGGTTGCCTCACTCACCGCGTAAAAAAAAATACTGTTTACTGAAATGCCAGCATTCTCCGTCTCTCGCGGAATAGTTGTGGCAGCGTGGAGATGTTTTCTTTTCGCGGCGATTTTCTGCTTGCTGTTGGCTCTAGCGGCTGTGCCGCCTGGCACGGATGTGCACCGGGTTGCCTACCCACAGTTCGTCGGGCGCTCTGGTCAGACGTAACGGGGCCGTCGGTCGGGCCAGGGACGACCACTGGGCGGGGCTCTGTGGGCTTTGCCCCCCGGCCAGGGCGGTAGCGACCTCAGATCGGAGAGCTCAGGCACCTCTCTTCTCTAGCTTCTCCTCAATCCTCCCCCTTTCGCCCACCCCTCCGTTCGCTACGAGGGACCCTCATCGTACTGATTTGCACAGGAATCCCCGGCATCCACCGTACTCAATGGTCTGATTGTTAAAAAAAAAAGTTAGGGCTCCGTAGTGTTGACTCACGTACTTTGTTCAAACATAGACGTATGTCTATACACCCTACTTTCCGAAAACTCCCATCTGAAATTTCTGCGTCCTTAAGAATGCCAGATGTGTGTTAGTGCGATGCGCCCAGCAGACACCCTGCTTGGTTCCTCCAGAGACGAGTCGGGTTGGGGCGGCGATCTTTGATGATTCATTGCCATAAGGGTGACTTTTGAATTTATGGCTGGCATTTGCATTTTTCTTATCCGAGGCCTTCCGGCACGCCTCCCCTCACCCATCCTCCTCCAGCTCCACCACCTTCCATAAGCTGTCACACGTTTTCTTTCTGGGTGATTTTTTTCTCTTTCTTTCCCTTTTTTTCTCTTTTGTTCTCTTGGTGCTGATGGGCCCCGTCAGCACAAAACGCACATTGGCGCGGTTTTAGCAGGCAGGCCGTCGGGCAGAAAGAAAAGAGGATGGAGGGGAGGGGGGGGGGGGGGCAAGTTGTTGGAAGGAAGTTGGAATGAATCGCGAAACTTGGGGTGTGTTTGATTTGATTGATTGGCTATCGTTCATTATCTCTTCGATTGCGGTCATGTTTGGAAACGGCGATTGATCAGGTGATTGCTGAGTAAGTTTTAATGCAGTTGGCTCAGGCAACAAATATGATGATACGGTATCATATCAGAAACAAATTATATTAACCCACGTAAAAGATTTATGCCGTGTGTCTGATGGAGCACTGCCGAGAGTGCGTGCGGAAGACAGGTACTTGTAGGCGTGCGCGGGAAGGTGTCGGGGCGCGCAGATTGTCACCGTGCGCGCCCGTGTGTCACACGCGTGACTGTGTGCGTGCGCACATTCCAAACACGGCGACCAGGACAACACATCCGCCAGCGTGGACTGCATGTCAAGTAGGTGGACCTGTCTGAAGCGAGAGCGCGCACACACACACACACACACACACACACAAGCGCGCGCGTGCTCTGGGCGAGGCTGTTGAAAAGCCAATAGTTTTGCAGCAACGTCGATTCACGGTCCGAAGAGCGGGGGCACGGGGGAGTGAAAGGAAAAGGGGAGTACGGAGAAAGGGGTCGAAACCCCACACGAGGAAAGGTGGTGCGAGGTGGTCGCTGCTCTGCCGGGTGACCTGTTTGGGTTGCGGCCGGGGGAGGGCTGACCACGTGACCTCATTCCCCTCTCTGCTCCCTCACTGGCATCCCCTCCACCATACTCCTCCTATGGCATAAGCGTAACTCTGACAGGCTTAGGGGCGGGAAATTTTCACGGGTTAGCTTTGTAGAGCCTGCCACCCCTCCCCCCTCCCCCCAGCCGCCCCCGCGGATTTTCACGCCCCGGCGCCGTCTCCCCCGATTGCTGAGGCACACATTTGTCTCGGATGAATCCCCTATGGGTCCCACTTTGGGCCTCGGGGGCCGAGCCAGGACCCCGGGGCTGAGGCGGAGCGGCGGGGCGGGCAGAGCGGGGGGCTTCGTTCTGCGTCTCACACATCTCCCATCCAAGCCGGATTAGCCTTGCGGGCTGACTCGATGCGCCTCTCTGGCGGTCACCAGCCCGCCGCCCCCGCCCGCCCCCACTGAACCGGAAGCCAGCGGCGCGCCCTGCCCTGCTGGGACGCGCGACTGCACTCGCCCCCTCGCGAGTAGAGGCGGAACCGCCCCTCGCAAAATTTGCCCTGTTATAAAGGCGATTCTAATATTGTGGACTTGCTTGTGGGCTGCATCGGTATTTGGCCATTATGTTCAAATTTCGCAGAAAATGGGGACTTTTCGACCGGTCCTGTGCAAAGAAAAAAAAGTTGTCCAGGATCTTGGCTGGGTTGGATGGTCTGCCGCCGCAAGAAAGTCTCCCCGCTGCTGCGCTGCCGTATTTCCAGTTGTTGTCACGACCCCGCCCCCGCCTCTCCGCCCCTCTCCCTTTCTTACCTCTAATAGATTTAATGCTTATCTCGTAGACGCGTTGGCCTGTGGCAGGGGCGGCTCCAGAAACCTTGTTGGTGGCCGCGGGGAGAGCGGAGAGGAGAGGAGAGGGGCGAGTTGGGGAAATGTTAGCGGCAGTGGGCGCCAAGAGGGTCCACCGAACTGTCCGGCCCGGAGCCCGGAGCAGGGGATTGGGGTCAGAGAGCGGGAGGTCGTGGGAGTGAAGGAGGTGATGAGGGCCAAGAGCTGATGGATGGAGGTGCACGCGCTCGCTGTGTCCCAAACAGAATCGAAATGTCGTGCCATGAGATCGTATGTTGGGTCTGCGAGGATCGTATGCGTTGTTTCCTTGCCATGGACTAGGAGCTTTAAAAATAAAAAGTATCGAAAGGAGCGTTTAAAAACACACTATCCAGCTTATATTTATTTTTAAGCAGTTTGTAATTTTCCCGTGGCAAGGTCGTGGATTTTGTGAAGGAGTAATTGATTTAAATCGGTCTCATTCAAGCAGGCCGTTCCTTCCAATTCATGCGATTCCTCCTTCGTCTTCCTGTCTCGGCCCGTCTGATCGGCCCGCCAGCCGGCTACTTGTGTTTTCTCCCTTTTGTGCCCGCCGTCCACTGTGTTTGAGTTGGGGCTCCGCTCGGTTGCTCTGTGTGGACTTTCACTTTGGAGAGCTCGTTCGGCTAGGCCCATGCTCCCTTAGCCTGCTTGTGGGAGGGGAGGGGGTGGGGGGCGAGGAGGGAGGGGGGGTTGAGCGGTGCCTTGGCAGACCACAGCGTGTCTGAGCCATGACTAGCATGCGATCAAGCCTTCATACCCTCCCCCTCCCCCGAGCATGACGAAGCCATATGCTATCAAGACACCAGCAACAAGAACACTTGCTGAAAACATTTTGAATCTCAGTACGGCTTACCTCCGGAAACCGTGCTAGTCTGACCAAACATTATGAAGTGCCCTGCCCTGATTGCTGGAATATCTAAATGAAATGCGTGGATAGGTGAATCGAATATGAGAACTGATTTTTAAATACGGGTGAAGCGAGAGACCGGCTGCGCCAGCCATTCAGTGCGCGTCTGGTTTTTGAGTACCTTGTTTCACCTCGCCTGTGCATTTCCAATTAGGATAAGAGCACAGTCGCTTTGCTTTCTAGCGGAGCAGGAAGGAGGGAAAGGGAAAAGGGGACTGTCTTGAACGTCGGTATTCGAGCCCAGCATCATTGCTCGTGCATTGCGTAAATTCGATAGGTCTGACCTTCGTGTTATTGTGTAAGGCGCAGAACGAGAGAGAAAGGGAGGAAAAGACGTGGGAGAGGGAGAAGCGGTTTTCAGAGAAAGGGTACTGTAAGGGAAACGCCGCACCTGTTCGACGCGGGGCGACGCCCTGGCCTGAGATTTCTGCTTCGCCCAATAGCGTAGCCGAGAGGGGCGGGGGAGCGAGGGAGGAGTAGAAACAGGGGCAAGGGACAAAGTGCTCAATAAGAGACGAAAATTGTTGGCGATTACCGTTGCCAGCACCCGCGCTAGGCCTCGCCCATTCCACCGACCCCCCGCATTATTTTGCGAAACATTCCAGCACCGTGCTCCGGCGGCCTCCAGTGACCCTTGAAATGCGTTCCTACCAAATGAATAGAAAGGCGGCGGTGGTAACCTGTCAGTGCGCATTACACAACCAGACAGGTCTGATTAAAAAAAGGCTGTAAAACATAGTAAAAACTCCCATTTCCCTTTTAAAACGTAAAATAACCCTCATCCGTGTACCCAGTATGTGGCAACTGATTTTCCATCTGTCGACACGACGGGGGGCAAACGCTTGACGTCACACATACTATCTGCGTCATTTTGAAAAGTAGACCGTAGACGAGATGCTTTATCTCTAGTAAAAGGTCATTTCGTTGGAATGCGTCCTCGTGCCTTCTATGCAAGCGCCCGTGCACACGTACACGTACACACGCACACACATGCACAGCCCCAATTACGAAAGCCATTTGGGCGGTGCGTTTTACTATTCCCAGTTGGCTGCACTGCGAAGCTTGGCAGCGTTTCAATCGGCCGTGCTGCGGGTTGTGGTGGCCGGCCTGCTCCTGCCGCGCGGACATGCATGGCCAACCTAACAAGAGGCGGGGCGGAACACAGTAGAAAAAGGAAACAATCGTCATGTGTCGCACGCCCAGGCCCTGTTCCATGGCCGGGGCCACCCCACTCTTTTATTGTAAAATGGACAGCAAAAGAAATGCAATAATTGATTTATCGCTGCCAGGTTTACTTTTACATGTTTTGTCAAAAACTGCGTGCATGTGACTGCCGGACGGCAGTGGTTTCCATATGTGCGGCAGAGCGGGACCGCGCACCGTCCGACCCGCCTCTCTCCTTATTTACCACCAGCGACCCGTAAGGCCGGGCTCGCTCTTGCTCCCTGTCACCCGGTGCCCGGGGAAACTTCAAAGCGTTCAACAGAGCGGACTCCACGTCCACGTGGCACTGCGGATGAATGGCTAGCTAGTTTCTGACGTGAATAGTTTAGAGTCGCCGGTCGAGGGATACGGTGTAGACAAACCCGCGCGATGGTTGCCGGGCTGCCTTGCTGCAGGGGTTGGCGACGGGCATCTTGCCGCAAGATTTACCAGGAAATATCGGAAATGTCGTTCCATCTACGTGCTCAAAAGGGGCTCGCATTGTCTATTCTGTTTTTTGTAGTGTGCAAACTTATCTAGCTGAAAGGATGGCGCATTTTCTCCCCGCTTGCTCGGCCTGCTTTGAATTGAAGGCCACACAGGAACCGTTCTTTGGGTTCCGCTGAGTCGGTCCGGCCGGCCGGGCGACCCCGGCCCGGCAGTCACCCCCGCCAGCGCGCTTTGGTGGACGTTTTGGCCGCTAAAGCCAAAGGAAGTAGCCGACCAGAAGTAATGCGATATGAAAGTATCAGGGTGACTTGGCCTCTATTGTGGCCCCGCCTATCTCATCTGTCTCTGAATGCGCGGGTGCCGGGTTCCGGAAAAAAAAAGGCGCGCTCAGATCCTAAATCGCGCGGTTTATCCGTAAATAGTTTCTTATCGCTGGCTATATTTCTATAACGTATTTTAGTTTTTTTTTTTTTTTAATGTAGCTCATTAATGTACCTTATGCTACATGTTATGCCTTCCCCGTGATGAAATGTTACATCGTGGTGTACGCCGCATTTTATCGATGCTTTCCCACGCTGTGTAACTGGGCGGGAATGCGCTTTTTTCACGCGGCAGCGCGGCGGACCGCGTAGTTTGTCATGGTGTCATGGTGCAACTGATGGTCCGAGCCGGTGCAGCCGCCGGCCCTAAATGTGATGGGTGTGCGCTGCAATTCGTAATAACACTTGCTGCCGCAGCCTGCTGCTGCACCACTCGCAGAAAACCGCAATAATCCTTTGCTCAAGTATATTTCAGGGCGGGAGAAACAATGGCCGTGATTGGCTGTGGTGTAGTTTCCTCGGGGACCCCCCCCCCCCCCTCTCTCTCTCTCTCTCTCTCTCTCTCTCTCTCTCTCTCTCTCTCTCTCTCTCTCTGTGCTGCGTGGGCCTGGCCGTTGCCCCCGGCCTGTCACGGGGCTAACCTACGATATGAGTGCTACAGGGCTAATCAAATGAATAACAAGCAGCGGCAGCAACAACGCCCAAGCGGAAACGTTTCCCCGGTTTTTAGTAGAAACGGACATGGCTAGAAAAGTGCATCGTTACACGGTCTATCACTCGTAACACGTCCCAGGCGAGTGTTTGCACTTTCTATTTAAAGTTAAAGGAAATATTTCCAAAATTGTGAAAAAAAGATGTGTGACTAATACAGGGTCTGGTAACCTTACCGCCAACCATGCACAAAGCCACAGTGCGGCACCAGTAGTGAATAGAGGGGACTGAAAATGCAAAATTGTTCACATCAAATGTGCGTTGGCGAAGACTGAACGCCATTTGATGGGGCCCCTCTGACCTTCTTGGAGAGACCTGCCGACACATGCTGCTTAAGGACGACGACCCCTGCCGATGTCCGCACCATCGGATCATCGTTAGTCTCGACAGATATCGTTTGGAAGACTCGAGGACTGGTTTATTCCTTCTATTACTCATAGACAGACGTGTTTCATTTTTTTACCGAGTCAATATGCTTCTCATGTCCATCTTTTTTTTTCATTTCTGTGCTAGTTTGCCCGGGCTTCATTCGACGCAAAGTGTAGCACAAGATATTTGGCCCCTCCCCCTTTTCTATTTTCCCGCCCGCGCCCCCAGCCCTGTGCTGCTGAACAGAGCGGAGAATGCCCCCATTGTGCCCCCTCCCCCGGCCGGGGCCAGGGTGGGGGCTGTACGGCCTGCACCATGGCGCCACCAGGCCGGGTCACTGGAACCTCCGCCGGCTTGAGACGGCTTCTAATCCCTCGGCACCCTCGTTAGGGTGTCCCAAAAATAATGAGTTGTTAAAATGTTGAGCGAAGCTTGTTTGATTTTTGGCGGATTTTTGTTACTTTTCCACCTCTCCACCGGAAATTAAGTTTCTGACAGTGTATTCGCGCCGGAGTTTTCAGTTGTGACGGCTGGATGACTCGGCCGTTTTCACTGTTCCGCGGCCATGCCGCTTCCCTCTTTTGTGTTGTGAAAACTTTTCGCACTTTGTTATTGCGTAAACTCGGAAAATTATTATTCGATTAGTAAAGTTGTGGAAAAAAAACATTAGCGAGTTTTTTTATACTGTGCCGTAGTGTTTCTTCACCGTCAGTCATGGGCCTCCAGGAGGAAAACGTGAGGCAGGTCAGCCCAGGACGTAGGCAAACACGTCGGCTCTGTGACGAAATGGTTGCCTATGCTGACCGCTGCAGGCGGCTGGACAGACCCGACGTGGAGTTTCGAGCTAGAATACTCAGGGTCCTCTCACTTCAACGTTCTTGGTTCTTTGCCATTACTTGAGCACTTTGATAGCAACTATCATTTAAACGGGCTATTAGTCTCGACGTGAGTTCGGCTTGTTTTTATCCCCCCCCCCCCCTTCCTTTTACCCCTATATGGCAAGCTGTAAAGTTTAGGATGCGGGGAATGCTAACGCGGTAGAAGAGTTAGGTGGGGGTGAGGTTGGGGCTGCTTTAGGGGACGGCGTCGCGTGGGGTCAGTGCCAACCGCATACGGCCGGGCGGCCGGGGCGGCCTGGCTGCCGTGTGATCATGCCCCAGACAAGCGCCCCACCCCCACCCCCCATGCCTAGGCGGGGGCGGTGCGGCTTCCCTCCATCTAAACTGGCACGGCCGGCGCGGCGTGGCCCGTTGTGCCCAAAGTGCACACCCTTGTTATTTGCCCGCAGAGAAAGAAAGAGACATTCGTTCTAGTCAGTCGCCGGGGGCCGTGGCCGGGCGTGGCGTGGCGTGGCGGGGCGTGGCGGGGCGTGGCGTGGCGTGGCGCCGCGGGGCGCGCGGGGCCGGCGTCGGGGCCTAAGCTGGCGGAACGCGGCGTGCGCGCCTTTTACGGAGCTAAAACCTGAAATATTGTCATTTATGTGGCGCGCTGCGAGGTTCTCTCCTCTTTTTATTGTGAAGGTGACAGTGTACTTTGATAGCGTCGTCGTCGCCGGTAGCGGCGGCGTTCCAGTTAGGGCGACCGTCCCGCGGGTCGCCGCCGTCGGGAACCTCTGGGGCGGGGCGGGGCGGGGCGGGGCGGGGCGGGGTGGGGCGCGGCGGGAGCGCCTTCGCGTCGCGGTGCGCGTGATGCATGCCGGTTCGCGCGTGGGGAGTGAGGGGGGGCGGGCGTAGGATCAAGAGATAGGCACGACTTTAACGAACGGCATCTCAACAGGGGGAACGGGGTGTTGGGTCGGCTCGGGGTGGGCCTGGGGACCGGGGGCACCCACCGGCACCCACCGGCACCCACCGGCACCCACCAGCCCCGGCCGGGGCCGCGCGGTGGACGGTTGGCTGGTTGGTTGGTTTAGGAAGCAGGGGTGGCTATAGGGGAAGAGGGGGTGGGGGTAGTACAGCTGTGTCGCCCTCCGTGATTTACAGGCTACACCGACGGCCGATAGTTTACCGTAAAGGTGGAGGGAGGGAGCGAGGGAGGGAGGGAGGGAGGGACGCTTGGTTGGGACGGAGCGGTGCGGGAGCGGGAGAGGTTGTGAGGGTGAGGTGAGGTGGGGGGGGGGGGTTGGAAGGGGAGGGGGTGCTACAACATGGCCCGCTGCGGCCCGCGTGCTGAACTGGCTTTCCGCAGACACTGACCGCACCGCGGGGAACCCAGCCGACCGCCCCGCCCCGCCCCGCTCCCCGTGGCCCGACCGCCCCGCTCAGCAGGGAAACGAGTTGGGGGACGAAAAAAGATTACTCACATCCGAAGCGATTTCTTACACACAGTAAAGAGACTCAAGGTGAAGTCTATTGCCGACAAAACTAACAGCAGTGCTGTAGTTTTAGTTTAACTAATGAAGCAGTTTTCTTTACGCTTTAACTAGGGCGCGATCATGAAGCAAACAAAGACGTTTCAGTTCTGGATGACGAGACAAGGGGTAGTGTTACCCCTCCCCCCCTCTCTCTCTCTCCCCATGTCTTACTCACTGTTCTTCTCATTCGGCCGTCGCGTGCCGACTGGAGACTGTACTTTGGCTAACAACTCTTAAAGATCCCGCCCGCGGAACAAGGCAATAAAAGAAGTATTAAACGTACGAATCCACAAACGTGCGATCTCTTGGCGATAAAGCCAAACCTGCCTCGAGCGCCTCGAGCAAGTCAGGTCACTCGAAACGAAATCTCCTTTTTCTTTTTCCCTTTTCTCCCCTGCCTCGCGCTGCTGCTTGGACGATGACACGGCGATCGTTAAAGTTTCCTCGCGGCGAGGAGAAAAAAAACTTTACTTTCCCTAATTTTCCTGTTCCGCGTTCGCGGCCGGCCAGGATCGAACGAGGCATTGGCAGTCTCAAAACTCATTCGGCGTCAGCAGACGGTTCTCAAATTGGCATCCGCCGTGAAAGGTCGGGCTTCGTCTCTCTCTCTCTCTCTCTCTCTCTCTCTCTCTCTCTCTCTCTCTCTCTCTCTCTCTCTCTCTCTCCCTCTCTCTCCTGCTCACTCTCCTGCTCACTCCCTCTCTCCCTCCCTCTCTCCCTTTCACAACCCCTCCCCGCCCTCCACCCTCTCAGCCTCCGTCCTCGGCCGCGCGATTCTGCAACTCGCGGCTAATGAGGGGGACTGGGACCCTAGCCGGGGTGCAGCCGAGTGCACTCAGCGGCCGCCCCGCGCTTCCCGCGGCTGCAGATTCAGCTGCAGCAGCTGCGGCAGCTGCGGTGCCAGTCAGATAAGCGAAAGCTCTAGCTCAGCAAGCGTGTGCGCAGCTCGTCACACCACACCCCCGCGCTGGCAGCGCGCACCTGGTGCCGGCTTGGAGATGGCATAGTCTCCTCCTCGGTCTCCTCTGAGGGAAAAAATAGTATTTTATTTTACTCTCACGTATTGTGTGTGATTTTCCTTGTTAATTTTAATTTAACATCAAAGTTTTACTTTGTGTGTGTTTTTTAGAGGGCTAAGGAACAAATTACTTTTGGTAACCTTTAAAAATGTAAGCGAAAGGTCTGTTTCTCGGGTTGTGACTAAGGGAGGGGTGGAGGGGGGAGGGGGGTATCTTTACCCTGCGGAGCATCCCACTGCTGGCGCCGTGTACCCGGCCTCGCCCTGCCCCGCCCCGCCCCGCCCCGCCCCGCACCGCGCCGCGCCACGCATCCATCCAATTGAAAGAAAACATTTCCCCATGATTTACCGAGGGTTTTGTTGACCGACTCGGGACCGGGCGGGGGCGGCGCGGTGGCGTGGGCGACAGGGACGGTGCGGCGTGCAGGGCGAGCGAGAGAGACGGAGACACAGCAGAGCTCTGCCGCGCTGCTTCTGCTGCCGCTTGCCCCGTCCCGTCCCGTCTTGGGCGCAGTGCGCATCTCGCAAAAACGAATCGCGCCAAGCAGTGCCGTGGCTCGACCCAGCGATTCAGCCTGGACAGGCGGACCCACGGGGGCCAAAAAAAAACAAAAAAAAAAAAAAAAACAAGATATCTGTTTATATCTCAAAATGAGGGAGAGAGGCTTTGGTGGGACGGGCTGACGACAATGTGGGAATAAAATCGACGGGATAACTTATATTTTCCTTCGAAGCCTTACGTACGAAAGATATGCATTTTAAAGTGGCAAATTACTTACACTAATTTTTTCTAAACTTATTGCTTTGGAATTTTTGGTTAAAAGTCAGGACGTAAAATGTCGCTCTTTTTTCCCAAAAGTGGTATAATTGCTTACTTGCGGCCGCCTCCTGCTCTTTGACCGGCCGCCCACCCGGTCTTCTTATTGCCCCCGCTAGCTCAGACGCTCCCGCGCCGCACGCTGCAGCCCTCAACACATTCCGGCCGCACCAGCACCAGACCCCCCCGGCGCGCCACCTGAGGACGAGGGACTCTCCCTGCGGAAACATTGGGGCGCGAGACTGTCTTCGCCTTTCTCTCTCTCTCTCTCTCTCTCTCTCTCTCTCTTTCTCTCCCTCTCTCCCTCTCCCTCTCGCCCTCTCTCCCCGTCTTTCTCTTTGCCTTTCTCGTCACGTCAGCTACAGCAACCCTCCCTTCTCCTCCTTCCCCCAGCTGTCGCCTCGCTTCACATACCTTGTCACCCAGGACCGCGCGGCGCGGCCCGGGTGTCTCCCCGCACCAGCAGTGGCTCTGATTTCGCACGGAGAGGAGGGTACACAGAAGGGAGCCTCTACTCCTTTCCTTTTGGATACTTTTCATATCTGCATTGATACCTGGCGGGAATTTAAACTCTTTATCAAAAGTGAAAATTTATTAAAATCAAACACGCATTCGTTTCATCTTTTCCTGCACAACTTTAAACTTTGGTATCGTGTGCTTCGTGCGTTGTATTTGTTCCCCTGTATGTTTTCAATCTGCAACAGCCGTAAGTGAGGTTTTCTCGTAATATGGTGAATTATCGCCGCCCGGCCGTCCTGACATATTTAGTGCGACCGAGTGGCGGGGGCTAAAGCGCACTCACAATTGCCAAAGCGTGTGGAACTCCGTCATGGGGCAACAGAGCAAGGTTGGGGGATTGGGCGTGAGAGCGAGAGAGAGAGAGAGAGAGAGAGAGAGAGAGAGAGAGAGAGGGGGGGGGCGGCTGGACAAGGTGACGCAGTGAAATGTTTATCACGTCTAGTCGTAGCAACGCAAGTTGGTGGCGAGGGCCGCTGTCGGAAGTGAAAATGGAGGGGAAGGGGGAGGTTGGGAGAAGGGGAGGGGAGGGGAGCGTAGTAGTGGCAGGGGGAAAGCTTGTGGCCGTGGGCAGAGGGGTTTGGAGGGGGTTGCTGGTTGACGTTTGGGACATACATAGGATGAGAGTGAGCTGGCTGGTCTACCCCCTTCCCTCCCCCACTCCTGTCTCGTGGCCGCCGGCCAGTCGTTCGGTTGGGTCGCCCCGCCCCTCCCAAGCTCGGTCATTGTTACCTGTCCACAATGCCAGGGGGGCATGCTTCCAGTCAGGACAGGACCCTACCCCCACCCCCCGACCGCCGCACCGCCGCCGCCCCGATTGCGACCGACCCGACCGCTACTCGCCGCCGCCGCCCAACGTAAACCTAACCCACCCCACCAACGTATACATGCCTACTTTAACTCGTGTGTAGCATATTTTGTGTCATCTATGGTGGTAGTTTTCTCGTTTGAAAATATTTGCGGATGGCTCTTTTCGGGGTGGAATATACATTGCTCCTTCCATGCTTTAAAGAAAAAAAAATGCCTGCTTATTTGTGAGTACTTGTTTTACGAAAGGCAGGACTTTTAAATGGCTGCTGCACGCCGACGGCCCCTGTTTGCGTGCGGAGCCGCTGTTATGCTGGAGTTTATCCGTCTCCCAGCAATTTGTTTAGAGCGCTGTTTTTTTACTTGCTACGACTCCTTCGCCTTCTTAGATGAAAGCTCACTGCCCCTCGCGCCCCGCTCGGGTAGTTTCCTTGCCGCTGACTTTTCACTTTCTTCTGCGGTATTGATCCGTTTGCCTGATTTCTTCCTCTGCTCCCCACTGTTGGTGGGCTAATGGGGGAGAAGTTAGTTTGGAATGACCTAGCCGACGCTTTTGTGGTTCCGTTAACTCCTGCCTCAGCGGATACACCGCTATAAAACCAACATTACCTTCAAAATCATTTTTCTTTAAACCAGAATTGCAAATTTGCACAGCGTAAGAAGAGCGCGATTGTAACGGCAAAATCCAGAAACTTATATTTATAGAAATGAGGTATATCACAGGCCGGCAGGCAGGCAGGAGTTAATTATCAAGCTACGGTTTGGGGACCGCTTTTAGCTAGAATAGTGAAAGGGATGTGGTGTGCGCTGAGGGTATGGGGGGAGGGAGATGGGAAGGTTCGCAAGAAAAGGGCTGTTGGTTATACGTGTTTGTATAGCCAGCGAGTGACCGCCTGCGCGGCGCTATAGTGATGGAGCGGGAGCACGGGCAAGCATGGGGGGGGAGCGAGAGTAGTTGGGGTGTATGTTGGTGACTGTCGGGGAGGGGGCTTCTATGGGCAGTTATTAATGTCGGTGGACGCACGGGCCAAGGAGGGTGTGTGTGGGGGAGGGGGGGGGGGGTGCGAGAGAATCTGAAGGCCCCATATGAGGGACGGGCCAACTGCTCGGCTAGGTGGTCCCGGGTATTAACACAATATGCCACCGTCCTTACAAACCCCCGGCCGGGCCGGGTCGGGACGGGACGGCGGCTGCTCCGAGCGCTAAATGGAGGTGCGGTGGGGCGGGGCGGGGCGGGGCGGGGCGGGGCGGGGCGGGGCGGGGCGGGGCGGGCACCGCGCGAATGCGCCGTATGTCCCATGGCCCCGTGTGCGAGTTACGTAGTGCCCACCACCCCCACGCCACCCCTGGATTATCCGCTACGCTTAAGTACCCTGCTAAACACGTCGGCTCGACTCGTTGCAGTCGGTGGGACGTACGACGGACAGGGAGCAGAACTAACGTTTCACTGACCTTTATAATTAAATCCCTGCTTATTCCAGTGTTTCTGATCCGCTTTTTTTTTTTATTTCCTTTTACTCTGTTCAATCGCTGTGGATTAACCAGATGAGCCTATTTTACGCGGTTATTTGCCGACCGAAGGGCGTCCCCGTCCCCAGTGAAAAGCACCAGTAGTGGGGCGGGGCGGGGCGGTGGCTGAGTGGGGTTGTGGCGCGGTGGGGTTCGGCGGGGTGGGGCGCGGCGGAGCGGGGCGGAACGGGGCGGGGTGCGCTAAGAGGCTGAAACGGCATATTATATGCGATGAAGTAAGCCCGGCCGGGGCTGTGACCAGCTGGGGACACGACACGGCTGTATATACGGTGTCCTCCTCCTGGTGGATGTGGCCAGTGTGGTGGCCAGCCTGCCTGTCCCCCGTCCTCCCCCTCCCTGTCCGTCGGGCCGGCTGGCACTTTACATTTATGTAAATCGCGACGAGGAATGACAGAGTGCCCCCTCCCCTCACTTCCACCTCTCCATCTCCCTTTTCCTCGCCATCTATACTCCCAGCGAGCACCAATGTACATATTCCACCCCCGCACAGCCGCCCCTCACAAGTGTCAAAGAACGCAGCGGATCCCCCCCCCCTCCCTCCTCCCCTCGTTACCCCTTCCGCTTTCCCACCACCGCAACTGGTCAGAATGTAGATGTATTCAGTCATTTAGTCTTTGCGTTTACACGACACATGATGAAGGGATTTAGTCGACGGGACTTTATAACCGTGTCATTTTGTTTGGCACTGATCCTCATCATTGCATGCGTGACGTATTATTTCCAGATATTTTACAACTTGTTTTTAAAATTCCTTCCACATTGCACTAGGTATGGGATATCGGCGATGAATGGGCGCTTTGTAAATGTTCTGCGATTTTCTACGTTAAATTGACCAGCATACTGGATTTACTATATAAGCTATATCGCCGCACACCGTTTGTGGTCACCCTATAGTCGCGTCCATCAACATGTGGTCACTCTAGGCTCCGCGTCCAGACGGCGCCCTGCCCGGCGAGGCGAACCCCTTCCCCTGCCGTCGCTTTCCCCGTCAACTTCGCCAAGGGCCTCTTCTCGTCGTCAAGGGAGGCAGAAAGAAAAAGTGTAAACGATGCACACCAGTTTTATCTCTGTACCCGTTCCCACTGATGCGACACGAAACTTTACGACAGGATGGGAGGAGAGAGGGCGGCGGACCGGCACTGGGTTTGGTTCAACATTAGCATTTTGCATTAGCCGAGTTCAGTACATGACAGTGATTTACCGATTAATAAAAAATGTAACGCCACATCTGATAGAACAAAATTATAATTAGATTTTCGGCTAAACGCAAGTTTGGGAGAGGGAGAGGGGGAGAGAGAGAGAGAGAGAGAGAGAGAGAGAGAGAGAGAGAGAGAGAGAGAGAGAGAGAGAGAGAGAGAAAACCGGAGAATAAATAAAAGGCGACCCCGCACTGTGCTCCATAACCAGGCACTCCAGGTCCATGGTGGAAATAATCGTTTCCAGAGGCATCGGGAGTATGGTATTGTGTCTCACGTGGGCAGGCGAGGCGCGAGGCCTGCTCCTCTCTGTATTCGATTACATGGATGAGGCCTTTTACGTTTGCGCGCGCCTCGTTGTATTGCGTTTCCTGAGCCCTGCTTGTTCTCGCAGGTCGCCATCACTTCCTCTTTTCTCTTTCCCACGCGCTCACATTTTCTCTACGTCTGCTCTTTCTCTCTCCGTCTCTCGCTCTCCCCCTGTACGTCTCTCCTGGTTTCTCCCACACCGCCCACCCCCTTTTGTGGCGTGGGCCCTTTCAGACGTCGGTTCTTATCTATCGCCAGATGAGGGAGGCCCCGCCCCGCACTGCGGCCCCCGCGGGGTCGTCGGGGGCCCCGCCCCGCCCCGGAGAGCACCTCTGCTGGGACCTAAGTGACTGAGGCGGGGCGGGGCGGGGCGGGCGGCGGGCAGGGCAGAGCCCCCGATGCGTTAAGTGTTGCCGGGTGATAAGGGCCGCCGTGATAAGGAGGGAGGTGTAGAGTGAAACAGGTATTGACTCGTGACGTCACGCGACAGCGGCTCGCGTGGCACGCGTCACGCGCGTGACGAGTGCTGTTTCTTTTGCGTATCTTCGTTTGCAACCGGGAAGTTACCAAATTTATCGAGAGGAAACGAAGGATTGTATTCGTCTGTCGTAATTATTTCCCATTATCTTTGTGCTAGGCGCGGAATCTGCCAAACGCCGTTGCGTTGAGGACAAGGTTGGAGTGATAAGTCTGATAACAGGGTGTGATAAGTGATAGATAAGATGAGGGTGAGAGGAGGGGGGGGGTTGAGGGGGTGAAAAGGGATCCTCTCATCCATCATGAGTCTCTTGCAGCAGGCCCAGAGTGACATGCTGCTGATCTTTTCGTTGTCCTTAGCCTTGCGCCCATCTCAGCTACTTACACTGGAAGTGTTTTGGCCTGGAGAGCAAAATAAGACTTATCAAGTTTTTTCCCCTAAATAATTTTGTTTTGCGTGCATGTTTAATCTTCTTGATCTGTCTCTTTTGTTTCTGCCCCTAGCGAGTGGTCGACACTGCCGTCCTTAGATCCGATAAGAGCTTGTTATGATGTGATTATGACGTCACACGTGGGTTCATTCTTGTGTTTTGTTTTTGTTTCAGGTGCGTATATTCAACCTGCTGGCATGTCTTGCATGCTAACTACTGCCTTAAGGGGTCTGGTGAGTGACAGGCCATCCTTTACGGTCTTTATTTCCATCACTCCTTTTTGTGAAAAATGTTATCTGAATTTTTTTTTGTGGCGTACGACCTTCTTTGCGGCTTGATTTTGCGAGGAATTTGTTTCGTTGGAGCGTCTCTTTGGTTTCTTTTCCCTCATACAAGGGTCACCTCTGCGCCCCCGGGCACCGCAGGTGGCAGCCTGAACGCGTTCTAGCCGTGTGTGTGTGTGTGGGGGGGGATGGTCTGATTGAATGCTAATATCCGGCATTCATCTTCGCCTCCATAATGCAATGCGGGGTTAACGCAACCGCCCTGCCGACCTCCCCGACGCGTTGGTCCCGACCGGCCACCATTGTGGGGCTGACCTTCGCTCAGTGCACACTTTGAGGCACGATTAAGCACACGTGTGTGTGTGTAGGCGTGTGTGGCTTCGACCACCGTGTGCGTGCGTGCGTGCGTGCGTAGCCTGGTGTTGCCCCGGTGGTGAGCGCGCGCGTGTCTGTGTGTCCGCGTGTCTGTGATCCGGACCGATCCACACCCATTGTCGCACACAATGCGAGGTGCAATCAACGGCTGAACGTGTGTACGCCCGGCTGCCCCGGCGCCCTCCCCCTCCCCTCCCCTCCCCCCCTCCCCCTACCTGCACGGGGGCTCCCTTTCTTGGCCCCCTGCTCGGGACGCAAACACACAGCCGCGCCCTCTCTCCAGAGACGTTGGTTGTTGCTTGCCTGGTCGAGCTGATAACACCATTCGCCCGTTTTACACCCGACCGGAGAAAAAAACAACAACATTATGCTGACGCGAGTTTACTGTTTTTTAAAAAACGCAAAGATTGCGAAATGAGACAAGCTTCTTAATATTGTGTCATTTACGTAACGCCCCGCGTTGCATCACCAGGGACGGTGTTGTTGACGGAATGACGATGCAGACGTTGGTAATGACGGAGCTGCCTTAGCCAGACAGACGCACTACTGTGTGTGCGGGCGATAAATCCGGACCCGATTCGTTTTTCAGCTCCATAAACGCTCAAAGGCTAGCGTGACGCCAGGGCGGCTGGAGGACGGGGAAGAGGGAGAGGGGGGGGGGTGATTTGGCGCATTGAAAGCCACAATACGCAGCCAGCAGACAACCCCCCGCTACCCCCACCCCCTTACTCTCTGCCCTCCGCGACTTTCCCTCCGAGCGCGTCGCTTTGATTCTCTCTGCTCTGACGTCACACGCACTTCTCGGCGTGAAACGCGCAACAGACACAGCGTGGAATAATTATTTTGATTTACATTGTACGAGTAAAAAAAAGCGGCGGATTCGCTGCCGCTTCCCGTATGGCGCCGGCCCGGCCCAGTCTTAACTGAAACAAACTGTATTCGAGGCCGTTCCATTATAGAACGGCTCACTAATGATCATTATATTACTTTCCTCGCGCTCCTCCCTCCCTCGGCCTGATACTCCCACGAAAATGTAGACATCAATTAATTTCTGAACCAAAAAAGTCGAGAGTAGAAGGTGGTCCTAGAAAGATACCCTTTTTTTAAAAAAAAAGGTAAGCAGGGAAAACCATCGGCGTCTTTAAAAGGTTTGGTGGTTGCGCATGTATTCAAAGTCAATACGTGTTTAGAAGAAACGGCCGTCGATGCGCGAGCGGTGCCCTGGGCGCGTGCGTGCGAGCAGCGGCCGGCGGGGCGGGGCGGGTCGGGTGGGTAGCGGCCCCGCCCCGTGTGGCCTCGCACGAGGTCATTAAGCGCAGCGCTCGTCTTAACTCGAATGAGCGGTAAACGCGCTGAGTGACTGAGTGCAGCAGCCATTCCCCGCCCGCTCAGCCCGGCTAGCCTCTCGCGCGGCTTCACTTTAGGGTCTCTCTACTCGGTTTGATGGCAAGAACGACTAGCTGCAGAGCCGGTCGCGCGGGAGATGGAGATACAGTGGGGCGAGGCGAGGCGAGGGGTGAAGGTCCTGGCCTGGCGCGGCGGTGCCTCGGGAAATCAGCGAAAGGTTGTCGCAAAGAGTTTTTGTGCAGGTTCGGTAAAGGGTTATGGGCGTTGTAGCGTGCTCCCGGCGGATGGATTTGACGGATAGACGTGTGTGTGTGTGTGTGCGTGTGTGCGGGCGCGCGCGCGCGACGCAAGTGGGTGACACAAACGGGGTTAGGGGTTGACGTCGGGGAGACCACGGCAGCGGGGGGTAAAGTTAAAACAGGAAGTACCGCTCGTGGAAGTGGGGACGGCGGAGGAGAATCTGTATTGTTAGTAAAGGCCGTGCCCCTCCCTCCGGGCCGGGCCGGGCCCCCAGGGTGGCTCTTGGGCGGCAGCGCGTTAGACGCCCCCGCCCCGCCCTCGTCAAAAAGAGGAGAGGAGGGCTTAGCGGCATCGTGGCCCGTAACTCCGCGCATCAGAAATGCAATTAAAATGAATCATTAACCGCCCCGCCGTGCACCGCACCGTTACTCGATAGGAAGCGGCGACACAGTGCCGTCGTGGCAAACTCATCTGAAGCGCGTACATTATTTGTGAGTCGAAAGAAAAATGTCTCTGGTTGAATCGAGGAGTACGGCTCTCTTGAAAATTGTGTTGTTTGCTGAAAACAGTCTACTTTACACAGAAAAAAAAATAATGGCCTTTTTGGACTTGTGCAGCTCTAAAGTGCAATCCGCCGCGGCGGAGTATACAAGCCTTTGCAAACCGCAGCGGGCAGCAGAGCTCACAAGGCCCCGCCCCGCTCGACGGACGGGTGCAGGAGCCGTGCCGGAGCGCTTTCATATGCCCGCGAATAATTTGATGCGCAAAACAACTAACTTGGGCGTAAAACTAGGAAGTGGCGCCCCTGCCAGCGCCCCTCGTTAGCTTATCGCAGAACGATCTTCGTAATAACAATGATAGTTGAGCGTGAGTGGCAAAGGGGAGGGAGAGGTGCCTGCGGAGGGCTGGTGCCAGCAGCCGGGGCGCACGGCGCGTGGGGAGCCGCCCCGCTCTGCACTCTCGGCGTGGTGGCACTCCGCGCTCCAAAAAAAAGAAGAAGCGCTGAACGCGTTCATTCCCACCACCCTCGTTGTTTCGTCAAATATGATAAGGTTTTCATAATGACGATTACTTCGGCGGTGTTTGTTCCGGCTGCGCGGTGACTGCTACTCCCTATTGACTGTATTGCTCCTGTAAGCGGGTGCCTGCAGTGCCGCGCCCCGCCCCGCCCCGCCCCGCCCCGTCCTGCTCCGGCCGGCTGACCCGATGGCGCCACCATCTGAGGCGCAGTGATCATTATAGTAGTTTGGTCATTGCCGGCAGGGCCGGGCCGGCGCGCCCGATTGGATGGCTCCACATTGCCAAAGCCCATGGCGGAGAGGGGTAGGGGGGCAGGCACTGCCGCGGTGATGGTGTGGGAGGGAAAATAAGTGGGAGGGACGGAGGATGGCGCAGTTTTACTCTTGGACGCCGCAGCCGGCCGCTTTTGCTGGAACAGGAGAGGGCACGTTTGTCGTCGACCGCGCGCCCGCCGCGACGCCCACCGGGCCTCTCTCCGTCACGCGGCAGCGTGTGACTGCCTCCGCGGCCATCAGCGATCGCAATCAGGGTCGCGACGAGCAGCTCGGTGGATAATATTTTTGTCCGGTTGAGTCCCTCGGTGTCCGGCCGGTGCGGCCGGCCGGCGGGCCTCCTTGGTGTGTTCCATCATTGTCTTAAGTTTCGCTGCTATCGCCTCGTTGGCTCCCGTCCAAGTGCGACAGAGACGGAGGCCCCCCGCCGCGCCGCGGGTGCGAGAGAGACGGGTGCGCCGTGTATGGGTCTCTCTCGGGGGCGTGCGACCCCCCCTGCGGGTGCGGCGGAAATGGACGAGGAGGCGGGAACAGAGGGGGGAGAGGGGGAGTGCACTATCGGAACTTTTGAGCGTGTTAACACTTTTCACCCAGTCTCTTGGGGGGGGGGGGGGGGGGGGCAGCTGTGTTCCGCTACTCGTTTTTGTGCCGCCCTCTCACAACGAGAGTATATTGAATTTGCAGCCTGGTTCCCCCAGCAGTTGGATTTACAATTTACGAAGAAATATTCTCTTTGCTCACAACTACAATTGTGCATTTTTTTTTTTTTGTTGTATAGTCTTAGTCTAAGGCGATCAAGAAACGCTCACGTTTTGGCGAGATGCACAATAATAGTTCTTAATATCGCACGCTGTATCGCGCTAGACAACTTCTTGTTCTCCAGAGCCGCGGGGCAGGAGGAGGAGGAGGAGGAGGAGGAGGAGGAGGAGGAGGAGGAGGAGGAGGAGGAGGAGGAGGAGGAGGAGGCTTGGCGAAGGGCTGCCGCTGCTAAAGGTGCTGCAGGCGAGGAGAAGGAAGGAGGGAGAAAAAAAAATCCTCAGACCTGTCTTCTGTGTCTTGGCGCAAAACAAGCTTGATTTATTGCCGTTGACGTTGGCTTGGAGGAAGAGAGAGAGAGAGAGAGAGGAGAGAGAAAGAGGGAGGGAGGGGAGGGTTGGGATCTGGTGGGGCGTGGCGCGGGCACTGCGGCGGCGACGTGGGGACGTGCCGGTGAACAATGAGGGCGACGACATCTTGATTCGACCAGAGCAGAAGCCTGGACAAAGGACACTGGAGGGGCCACTCCGCGGGGCGGGGCGGGGCGGGCCTGGAGCCTCGACGACCGTCTGGGGCCCGGCCGGCCCCTGGCCAGGGCCGCTGAGGGACTGCAAGGGAGTGTGACTGGCAATACACGATATCTTTGATTGCACGGACTATATTTTGGGCTCGCATTTCTTCAGTCTTCAGGGTACATATAAAGCTTAGGCTAATCTTTTCGACAACGGCCTGGCCAATGGGTCGGCGCGGCGCTCAAGGTTTGGGATGTGCGGGGAGGAAAAAGAGTCGAAAAGAGGGGAGAGAAAGAGAGGGAGAAAGAGAAAGGTGAAGGGGGAACAAGGAAAGTGCAGCGCAGCTCGGGGATTATTCCGAGGATTGCGGTTTTGAGCTGAGAATTCATTTAGAGCACGGCGAGACGAGCGGACGCGCTCGCAGCGCTCGCAGCGCTCGCGTGGTACAAAAGCGTGATAATATGAAACAAGGAAGCGGCGGGGGCGGTGCGGGGGCGGTGCGAGTCGGGAGGGGCTGATGTGGAGGGGGGATGGAGACGGAGCCAACCACCTTTTTGCCTGTGTCGCATGCCGGCTGGCTGCTCCAGTGAGTCTCTTTTATTATTTTCACTTGATTTTGTTTTTAACCCCCTTTCGGTTTATTAATTTTAATCTTGAAGTGGCTCTATATTTACAATATGTTATTGCAAGGAAAAAAAGAAATAGACGATGCTGTAGGAGTTTCGTCTCATTTCGACTGGAGACAGTAGAGACTTTCCTAGACAGGGGGATGCTGGAGGAGTGGGGAGCTTCAAATGAAGCGGTTTTGCGCCCCGGCTAATGGGGGAGGGGCGCTATAGGGCGGGTACATGGCGCATGGCGGTGCAGGGCGGGAGCGCGCTACTAGGAGAGCACGCGAGAGCACGCCAGGGCAATCTCTGCAAGCACAGCATCCCCGCTATCCTCCCCCTCGTGCAACTTTGTCACCACGACTCGACGAGCACGCGTGCGCTCACACACGCTCGCAGGCGGCGTGCGCACTGCACCCGGCGTGGCGGGGCGGGGCGTAGCGCCGTGCGTGGCCGTCACACGTGCCGGGTATGGAGGGGGGGGGGGGTGAATGGGGCCGCCGATGAGGGGGCGGCGAGGGGAGGGACAGGACCGGGTCGCGGCGGCCCGGTTGCTTCTGAGTTTAGGCTAGAGTGTTTTGCCCCAGGGAGGTGGGTGGCTATGTGGGTGGGGGTGGGGGTGAGTGTTTCCCTTCCGCCTTTTGTCACCCCAGCAAGTGCGGCGGGGAACGGAGCCGGGGCGGGGCGGGGTGGGGCGGGGTGGAGCGTATCCCCGGTGAGGCGCCGAACACACGTGGGTCGCCCGAGCTCAGCGGTGGAAACAAGTATACCGTTCACTATAGAAACATCCCCCTGTCAACCTCTATACACCCACCATTAAATATTTTCATTTGCACGCTATATTTCGCGTATGTTTCAAGTTGCGTCACTTCTTCTTCGCGAGTTTCGCATCCCAGGCTGCAATAAAGCTTCTCGAAGGGGAAACACACGGCGGGGGAGAAACTGGATGCTTTTTCCAAAACGAAATCTGAATAAAAGAGATTTATTCGCTCCATATTTCCTTCCCATTCGGGGTTCGTGAGGGGGTGGCGGAGGGGGGCGTATCCGCGTTCAGATGCTACACCTGACAAGGAGGGGGCGGGGGTAGGGGGTGGAGGGGGTGAGGCCAGGGGTGGAGGTCGAGGGAGGAGGGGGGGGGGGAGGCGGCTGTGCTTTGGGCTCTTTGTCGTTGCCCTGTGATGTCGCCAGATGGCGCGCGCGCAGCGCGGGGAAATCACATCTAGGAACAAGGGGGCGTCTATCGTTTGGACTGATGGAGGGCCGTGCGCGCGCGCGTGCTTGTGTGTGCGAGAGAGAGAGAGAGAGAGAGAGAGAGAGAGAGAGAGAGAGAGAGAGAGAGAGAGAGAGAGAGAGAGAGAGAGAGAGAGAGAGAGAGAGAGAGAGAGAGAGAGAGAGAGGAGTGAAGCGCGTCAGCTATGCAAGCTCGTATCGTGCGCAGGGGGCCTGGGATGTCAGCGGAGGTGCAGCGCAGTGGGACGGTCGAAGACAGTAAAGTGAAGAACGGGTGGTGGCGCTTGTGTGCGTGTGTGCGTATGAGTGTGTGTGTGTGCTCGCCTGTGTTTGTGTGGACGCTTCACATTTCGCTGCAAGGTGACAAGAAAAGAAATCCGGAGTGATTTATCACCGCGTTGTGTGACCCTACCGCCTCCCCCTCTGTGCCCCCCTCCTTGCCCCCTGGCTCCGACCCCCTCTCCCCCCACCCCCACCCCTACCCCGGCGCTTCTTCCTGCACCTGCCCCGTCGCGTTCTCACTGTTCTTTGCTTTAAAAATTGCGGTTCTGAAACTGATGTGCTTTTCCCCATCTCCGTGAAATTTCGCGGGTAGCGACAACAGATTCTGACGTGGGTGGAAATCATTTTTAAAAATACGTCGGCATGACATCACGAAACGTCACGCCGTGAAACCGCGAACGGGCGGCGGCGGCGGTGGCAGCCTGGAGCGGAGCTCAGAGTGGTCACGTGGACGCACGTCCAGCCCCCCTAATCCTCCAGGTCAGCGCCCCGACTCTTTATCCCACAATACCACCCCCCGCCCCCGCCCCCGACACCCCTCCCTCCTTCGCTCTTCTCTCCTTACCCCGTCCTTCGCCCCACCTCCTTGTGTGTCTCACTCTCACTCACTCTTCCACCTCCCTCCGCGTGATATGCTCGCAGGTACGGAGCGTTAATTTCCGCTATGCAAATGCCCGGCCCCGCCCCGCCCCGCCCCACCGTACACAATAGTCCGAAGCCTTCCCGATCCTCCGCCTGGGCTGCCCGGGCCAGCTCCGCCCCCCTCACAGGTCGACGGGCGTGGCCAGGCTTTACGCCCCCCCCCCCCACCTCTTTTTACCATCACTCACAGCCTGCTGGAAGCGTGCTCGAACACCTGATGGGCGGCGGTGTCCGAGGCCCTCGTTTGACAAGCGCTTCCGTCTCTTTTCGTGATAAACAACAAGACTAAAAGACAAATTTAATTTTTTTTAATGTGTGGATATGCGCACGTCATTACATTTATCTTTTTTGAGCGGCTGCTGAAATTTCTTTTTTTTCCAACATAGCTGCAGGTTTTTCCTGGGCCGGTTTTAGTTGTTAGTGGTCACGTCGAGTACCCGTCGCGCTTTCTGTTCCTATGCAGCGCGCGGGCCTCAGTGCGTCTGCCGTCACGCCGCCGCCGCGCTGACAATGAGTCTTCCCCGCGAGTTGGTATTGCAATCAGCGACATGGCTGTTCTCTCCCGCCCCGCCCCGCCTCGCGCCGCGGCCTCGCCAAATTACCACCGGCGCGCTCTGCTGGGCGAGAGGAGAAAGTTCATCAGGCGGGGCGGGGTGGGGCGGGGCGGGGCGGGGCGGGGTGGGGCGGCTGCCTCCAGCAGCGGACGCGCCCCTGCACCATAGTAAGTGAAGGAGATTCAAACAACTTGGCCGCCCTGTCCCTGCCGCGCCCGCCCCGCCCCGCCCCGCCCCGCCCCGCCCCGCCAGCCCGCTGAGCCGCGACACGGCATTATGATGGACAGTCTAGTGCGGTGTGTGTGTGTGCGTGCGTGTATCTGCTCGCGGATGGCTTTTTTTCGCGCTATGTTTGCGTTTTATTCTTATCACATTAAGTAAATGACCGCTCTGCAAATTTTCTACAAGCCTGTCTTTTACTTCAAAACATAGGGTGCCATTACATATCATACGAGCCCGACTTCCCTGTTAGCAAGCTTCCATAGCCGAAACACACACACAAACGACCCGCCGCGCCGGGCTGTAATTTTTCCCGTACTGGCCTGCCTATGGTTTTTACTTTGAACTAGCGCGCCACGTGGGAACGCGTCGTTAATGGACTGCGCTGGCCCCACGTCCTCCACCGCCGCCTAAAGTAAAAACGGAACTGGGTCATGAATCGCAAACATGCTGCGGACGGCCCCGCCGGCCCCGCCCCGGTCGTTAGGCGGGAGTTTCATACGTGCGCCACGACAACTGGACCCGATCCGCCGTGCCAAACTTTTTATTCCCGGCAACGAGACGAGAGCTAGACGCGCGGCCGGGGAGGGCTAAGCGTGGCGACTCGCGCATCGCCCCTCGCGTCCTCTGCAAAACACACACACACACGCTTGCGCGTGGGCCCCCCTCCCCTCCCCTCCCCTCCCCTCCCTTCCCTTCCTGCTGCCCGGGCCTCGCCCTCCGGCTTGCCCTGCTTTTTGCCTCTCTGTCTGTCTTCGTCATACCCGTCTCTCCAAACCACCGCAACTGCGTCTCCCTATCTTTCTCTCTCTCTCTCGCTCTCCCTCCGTAACTTGGCCTGGAAATGTACTCCACGACCTACCTTACGTTGTGTTCCGCCATGCCCGCCCCGCAACCCCCACCCCCTCACCATCGTATCGTCGTCCTTGCCACAAGTAAACGTAAGGGGTTTTTGTCAGCGACTGGCCGTCTGGACAACCTCCCCCTCCCCTTCCCACTCCGTCCCATCTGCCCCCTCCGTCTCTCCCGGCCACTTTTCTTGTGCAGAAGACTCCCGCATCAAGGAGGAGCAGGACGGGGGCTGGAGCAGACTGCGCTGCGCGCGGAACAGGGGAAAGAGGAAGTGGGTGGGAGGAGTCGAAAGCAAATCGGTGAAGCGTGTCCAGATGTGTGTGCAAAGTTTGGAGTACCCGGGGAGGCGGGGCGGGTGGCGAGGGGCGTGCGGGCGGGTGCGGCAGACTCACCCTCTGTGCCTAAGCGTGTTCGGATAGAAACTCGGAGATTGAAAAAAAAAATCGCCGCGGACGTAAATAAAAAATGATGATATTGGTCATTATGAAGCTTTCTCTCTCGTCACTAAATTATGCAGGCTTCCCGGCTGTTGTATGTCCTCTCTTTCGCACCATCTCTGCGACCAGTTTTCCTCCTCCCCCCCCCCCCCCTTTTAGGCCTCCCTTGGGTTATTAATCCCCTTCACAAAGGACATGGTCCGCTGGACAGCGGGGCGGGGCCGGCCGGACCGGGCCTCACCAGGTCAACGGCGGATGTGATACATGGTGATGATGGGAGCCGCGTGGCCCGACCAGCCGGCCGCGCGGCGCGCACTATCGCTGCTGGTACCTGTCTCCCTGCGTGAAGCTGGTTACACTCACCCAAAGTACCAGGACCAGGCCGCCAACGCCGAGGGTTGGACAAACTGCGACACTGCTTCCTCGCAGCCTTTCTGCCGCTGACACAGCAGCGTAAGACTCTCTCCCTCTCTTTCTCTCTCCCTCGCTCGCTCCTGGGTCACCTGTCTGCTCTCTCCTCTGATGAAACACCTGTAGTGCGCTGTAAGACCTGACCTAGTCTGGTGTCTGCCAAGGTGAGTGTGGGAGAGCAGTTCGCTTTAAGCTCTTTCCGCATCCCTTCTCCCTTCCTTCCTTTCATCTCTCTCTCTCTCTCTCTCTCTCTCTCTCTCTCTCTCTCTCTCTCTCTCTCTCTCTCTCTCTCCTCCCTCTTCTCTCCTCTCTGCTCTCCCCCCTGGCTAGTCCCTGATTGATGACACGTTGGCCAGGAAACACGCTAACCGCATCAGGCTGTGCTCACCTGCCCAACTCACTAAAAAAGAGAACCGGTCGGCCCACACACCAGTAATTGGACCGCCGAACAACGCAACACACTCGCTCGAAATAACGGACAGGGGAAAAACTGTTCTCCATAAGTATGAATATTTTTTTTTACCAACGACGTGTATAATATCGACTGTAATATTTCGGGAAACCAAGCGCGTGTTTTTGCTTGTTAGTTTTGCGTTTTATATCTCGCCGCCACCGAGTGATAAATAAATCCACTTTGCACTTTATTTATGGTACGGACTTAAAGTAGAAGGGGACTGAAAGGGACCATATGAGAAAGGCCTTAAAGGAAGTAGGATATTCCCACCTCAAGGGCAGTATGATCCGGGACATGTTTGCACCGGCCATTCCTCCGCTGCGCGCTGCGCCCCTTGCCCGGGGACGAATCTCGTATTCTGTCGAAGGCGTTGTGACACACGCGGCGCGCGCGAGTACCTCGAGCGCACCATGCATAAGTCAGGGGACGTCGCAGCGGAGCATGGTGTGAAACAGAGACGCGGAAGAGGAGTTCGGCGGGAGGCGTTCCTCCGCCCAAGCGGAAGCGAAACCAACCAACCGACCAACCTGGATGTGGAGTGCCGACGCAACAAAAAGAACAAGCCTTTGGAACACGCCCCCCTCTTGCTGAGATGGAACATACCCGCACGCAGAGGCCCAGCGGTATCGCGTGGATCTATAACGCACACTGCACACGCAGCCAAATCGATCTGTTCATTCTCGTCTCTTTCTCCGCGTGCTCGCTGTTGCGGGCGTCGCGGTTGTTTTTTTTTTGTGTTTTGTTGGGAGCGCCGTGGCCGCTCGTCAGCTGCAGACGCCTGCGGTGTGGAGGATAGGCCAACCCGCTAAGCACGGGTGTCGCACGGTCGAGTATCGAAGGAGGGTGCTGCTGAGGGTGCTTCCACTTTCTTTTCTTTTCCTTTCTTTTAATTTCTTTCCTTCGTTCACGCTCACTCCCACCCATGTTCTACTTGCTACTCCTCTCACTTGCAGAGGAGGCGATTGCTGTGGAAGTTACAAATGACGAATTTAAATCTTTGCCATTCATCCGAGATCGCATTTCCATAGTAATGTGAATCCCGGGCGCCTGGTGCTCGCTGCTGCCGGACGCTCCCCCGCCCCTCTCCCCCTGGCTCCCCCCTCCCCCCTAACCCTGCCCCCGCCACGGCTGGCCTATGCTGCTGCCGCTTCCTCAGTGTCTTTCCTTGGGCTTATCTCAAAGCTCGCCGTGTTTCCTCGAAGGACAAATATTTGTATTCGATTTTCTTTCCCATCCTTAGCTTGCTGGCCTCTTGCGCTCCTCTGCTCGCTCTATTTCCCGGCACAAATCCGCGCATTTCTCTTCCCCGCCTTCCCACCCCTAAACTACTTTCTCCCCACTCATTCTACGACTTGCCGCTCACTCCGCTTTCTCTTTCTTCCTCTGACTTGCTGTGGGTATGTTCGATCCTTGTTCTTCCTTGCGATTTATTTTAATTTTTCCCTGAAGCTCTCCTATCGCATTGGTGGCCGTCAGTATTGAAACCAGTATTTATTACTGCAAAAAGTAAACATATATTGTCGTATAAGTCCTTGTGCCTTTGTAAGTTTACGCGGAACAGTTGTGTAACTGGTTAAGCTGACCGTTTGAACTTATAAAGCGTCTACGATATGAATGTTGATCGCCGCAGCACTTTCTGCGACCGTCATTAGGACTCTCCTCTCCCCGGCCCAGCCCCTTCCCCCCGGGCGCATTTGAGATTTGTCCATCTCCAAGGTCAACTCCGCACTGCGCAAGCTGGCATAAGAAAGCAAGAGAGGAGAGGGGGAAGTGGAAATGCTAGCGATAGGGGGGTGGGAGGAGGGAGGGGGAGAATGCGAAAATCTGATCGGAGGGGAGGAGGAACACAGCCTAGCGATATGAAAGGGTTGAATGCAAGGGCGCGGTGGGGGGAGGGGTGGGGGTCTTCATGATTTATCTTCTGTCGATACATACGCGGCTGTGTGTGTGTGCGCGCGCGCGCGCTTGTGCGTTGTGTGCGGCGCACAGCAGGGGGCGTCTGCGGGTGTATGACGGTGTCAGATGGACCGCAGTGTTAAGGGCTGTTTTATTTTATTTTGCAATAATATCTCGACCGCGCAGAAACAACAAAACTCCTTCTGGGGGCATCATCATTTCCGAATTGAAAAATAAAGAAAAAACTTCGCCCGAGATGTTTTCCGCGTCGACTATGACTCCTTTGCAAATTCGCTACCCTTTTGGCTTATCGCTCCGGTCGCGCGGAACGACTACCGATTGGGACCGGCCAATCGGAGGGCCATCGCCATCGCGCCGCTGGAGCGGGGCGCGGAGGCGAAAGCGGAACGGAAGCGGCCCTAGCGCGCCGCGCCGGCCCGGCCCCGAGGAGAAAGAAAAGTCGCGGCTAATAGCAGCGCCCCGCCCCGCCCCGGGCACGGCGACAAACCCCGCTCCCCCTCCGCCCCTCACGTCCCAAAAGAGGTCGCAGAGCACGTCGTGCCCACCTCTTCTCACGATGCTTTTCAATTTTTTTTGCTTTTTGCGCGCTGGCTGCTCGCGTAAGTCGGACGCGGTCCTTTTAAGGCGACCTCTCGCGGGATGTTGTCTCGAGACAGTTATCCGTACTCTATTCTAGAACAGCCTCGGGGAGGAGCCGGAGAGGCTCGTAGTTTGGCGATACCCCCCGCCGGCCGGGCTGAAACAGGATGGCAGATTGAATTGAGTTGTGCCACCCCTGGAGAGGAAGAGGAGTGGCGGAGGTGAGGCGGGGGGGCTAGGTGGAGAAATAAGAAGAGAAGGACATCGATGACATCAAAGCTACGCGAGACGGCGAGGCAAAAAAGAAGCGCGAAAAGAGGGGTACGGGGTTAGAGGGGGGAGGGGCGGAGCAGACACCCCGAAGGCACTGAGTGTCGTCGGACCCATTTTTTGAGGGCTCTCATTTCACCCGTGCTAGTCCCACTACGCGCGCGAAAGAAAGAGAGAGAGAGAGAGAGAGAGATAAAGAAGGAGAAACGCGAAGAGAGAGAAGAGAGGAGAGGGAGAGAGCGGCCAATGTTTGAGGGTGGGAAAAAGAGAGATGGACGGATAGGAAGCGCACAACGAGGCTATCGCAGAGTTATTTTTATGGCGTTACATCCCCCGCCCTCACCAGGAGTAGCTGTTCATTATCGCAAGTGACCATTGCCGTGGCCGCTTGTGGGTGTGTGGGGGGTGGGGAGTGTGGTGGTGATACAGATCCCACCAAATAAATATCCACAATACCCTCAGGCCAAATCTTTTAGCTCTAGTTTCGCAAGATTTTTTTTAAAGTAGATGTTAGGGCGCGGCACTGTGGCATCCAAATACTGCCCGGAACACGACCCTTGACCTTGCTTTCGCCCTACTTGAATGCCCCACGACCCTTATTGTCCCCACCCCCCTCCTCCGCCCACGGCCGCTTCTCCACTCAATCCCACCCCATAGAATACACCCTTTTTTGACAGTGTGCTTTGGCACAGGGACGGGGGAGCGGCTGTGGGCGGGTCTTATATACCAAGGCCGAAAAGGACTCTTCCCCTGAGGGTAGGTCACGGTACGGCGGCCCGGCCCACGTGCTCTGCTAGTACTCTCGTTCATGTAGGCTGCTGCGTGCAAATAGGCGGCCCATCATGTCACTTCATCGCGCCACCAAAGGGAAGTCTGTCGTTTATCCGTCCCCACGTGGCACATCACAGCGCCGGCCCGGCCCGGCCATGTGGAGGCCGCCTGGGCGCCGGGCCGGGCCGGGTCCCTCCCCTGCGGGCCTGCCCTGCCAGGGCTATAAGCTTTGTCCCGGCCCGGCCCGGCCCGCCGCTGTGAGCCGGCTGGCTACTGCATTCCCTCCGCTCCAGCTCCAGAGGCTTCTTGCCGTACGTGCCGGAGAATGCCAAGGAGCTCACGCGGCTTTTGATAGATCTGCTTTTGTTGCCGCTCATGATGGTCCCTCCCCTCTCTGTGCAGCAGCGGCAGCCAGCACGTTATGAAATGAAGCTGGCCGCCGCGCCGTTTAGAGGCCTAGCTCGGCGAGTGTGTGTGTGTGCGTTCCAGGAAATGGAGAAAGAAGGGGTTACGGAGTAGACTTGACGCCTCTTCTTTTCTCTCACTAGAGAGAGAGAGAGAGGAAGAGCGGGTCGTCTTTTGTCACGGATGCCGGCCCTGGCCGTGACGTGGATCTCCCGGCGGGACAGCGCGGGGCGGGGCGGGGCGGGGCGGGGCGGGGCGGGGCGCCCGGGGAGGCTCGCTGTCAGTATCGGCTGGGGGGCAATATGTACGGGAACATTATGTACCGTCGTGATAGACACCCGCGCGCGGTGGTTGGGGAGGGGTGGGGGAGGGAGGGGCAGGGCTTTGTCAGCCTCGCGCGGTAATGTACTATCTGCCTCTTGACTGAAATATATATTTTTATAGAAACTATTTCTGCGCCGCTTCCGTTTGTTTTCCCGGCAGCGGCCGGCTATTCCAAGAAATTAAAAGTATTTTTTTCGTTCTTATCGCATGTATTGTTGTACACGACTATCCATAGGTGCATTTTGCGTTCCCTTTTTTTTTTTTTTTTTTTTTTTCGATTTTACGTACAAATTGTCCGACCGGTTGCGGCCGGGCGCAGAACCGGGTCGTGGATATGCAGCATCATGAGGCCGGCCCCGCCCCGCCACGCCCCGCCACGCCCCGCCACGCCCCACCACGCCCCTATTCTCTCTCGTGGATTATGAATGCCGACGCGCTTGCCGTGCCAGGTGAGCCGCCCCGCCCCACCCCGCCCCGCCCCGCCCCTGTAAGCGCCGCGTTGTTCCCCGCGCACCCCACCACCTCCTGCACCTAACCACACGGGCTGTCGTCTCTGTCTGTAATACAGCATCCAGTGCGAGCCGCGCATCTCCTCTGTGCTTGATTCTTTCAAAGCTGTCCAACATGCAGCGAAGGCCTGTAACCTTCCCTTTATGCGCATCGTGCTATTACTTTTTCGAGATTTTCCCCCTTAGTGTGCACTGCACGTGCACTGCAAAATGCCTGCAAACTAAATTCCTTGCAAAAGAAAATAGTTTGCCACGGCATTTTATAGTGTGAGAGACATTCCGTCATATTATAATGTGGCAAGGCGAGTTTGGGACTGTGAAACACGTGCACGCTGCACATTCCGCCGCGCCGCCGTGTTATGAGAATCCTAACGACGGAGTCAGGTGAGGGCGGGGAGGGAGGGGTGCGGGGGAGGGGCTGCTCATATTATTAGAGCGTGGAAATGTTCGTCCCGCGGTCGGCATGGCTTGGCGCCCTAGAGTAAGTATGGAAAGCGAATAAGGTGTGTGTGTGTGTGTGAGAGGGGGGAGTATGTGTGTTGCCTGCTGACGTAACGTTTGCTTCTTCCCCACATATCCCTCGAAAAGCGCCTCCCTCCCCTCTGTCTCTCTCTTCCTCACGCATACACACGCACACGCACTCTCTCTCTCTCTCTCTCTCTCTCTCTCTCTCTCTCTCTCTCTCTCTCTCTCTCTCTCTCTCTCTCTTGCTCGCTCCCATTGCCATGCGTAGAAAGCCTCGGGCCGGGCGCTCTGGTGCCGCCGCCGCTGCGCAGCACACAAGTCTATGCAAATTCTTTACCCCTCCGTATAAAACTTGGCGCGCGCCTTATCGAAGCGCCAACAGAATAAAAGCATCATGCGTTCGTATAGGACGTGTTGGGTACAAAATCTACCGAGGAAAAGGGGAGGGAGAAAGAAGGAGAGAAAAAATGGACGATATATACGAAAGAGAGCAAAAGAAGTTTCCTTTAGGCTCGAGATTTCCTCCGTGCTATACTGCAAAAATAAACTAGCTGGTAACATGTTTTGCCGTGCGCTCACGCTAAATAAGCGACACTAATTTTTAGTCAAATGACTTCACTTCATCGCTACGTGTGATGGCCGTGCATAATTTCAATATTGTTGCTTATCCCCCCCCCCCCCTCCAAGCACAAACACTCTACCGATGCCCTCGAGCCTGTTTGCTCCCTCAGCCGCTTATAATGCGCCGACAGCCCTGCTGCATAGCCAAGGCGCTGGTCCATGGTCAAGCCCCTGCACTCCACAGAAGAGAGAGAGAGAGAGAGAGAGAGAGAGAGAGGGAGAGATTAGGGGGAGGGTAAAAGGGAGGGTAGGGTGCTTATCAGCCAGGCATGCGCCTGCTTGTTATGTGTGCCGGTTAGTGCAATAAGCGGCCGGACGTCCCGTCCTGCCCCGCCCCGCCCTCTCCCACTACACCCCGCCGCGCTCCGCCAGGCTGCTCGCTGAAGGCTTATTGGGGGCTGATGCACCCGATCTTCACGCTCGCCACCCGGTACAACAACACTCTCACTCCTACGTCCTATACTCGTGGAGTGTGTGTACTTCCGAGGTCGACAGCGGATGTTTGGTTGTGGCAGAATGCTTTTTTTTTTAAGCCAAATTACTCACCGTTACGTTACGCGCATTATTTATGTCTCCAACAACTTAATTTTTGATATATTTGTATCGGGCCCTGCATGGGCATCACACGACTGTCCCCGTTGGCCATCCCTGTTGGCACAGTAGTAGTCTCCCTGTTGCTCGTCCGTGGTAATTATTCCACGCTATATGTAATCGCCTAGCCCCAATCGGATACCAGGGCGCCGCCCCGCGCCGCCCCGCGCCGCCCCGCGCCGCCCCGCGGGCCCTTTGCCCCTGCGGCCCGGCCCGGCACTCAGCGGACCTCCCCCGCGCCGTGGCGTTGGCCGGACCATTCCGCCCCGGTACTAAATACACGGAGGAGAGGAGAGACCTCCTTTACGACCACAGCCGCCGCGCCCCGCCGCGCCCCGCCGCGCCCCGCCGCGCCCCGCCGCGCAACCAACGGTCAGGCCTTGATTTAGAAGGTCGCTACACCAGCGACGCCACCGCGGCGAGAGGGGGTACCGCGCATGGAGAAAGGGAGAGGGAGAGCGAGAGAGAGAGAGAGAGAGAGAGAGAGACAGAGAGAGAGAGAGACGGAAAGAGAACGATATGTTTCACTCCTTGTGTTGTCGCCCAGAGCTACTTTTGACCCGCATTCCCTCTGACTCCCCACCCCTCTCGTCTCTCTCTCTCTCTCTCTCTCTCTCCCTCTCTCTCTCTCTCTGCGGCACACCTTTGCACCGGGACGTTAGCCATAGCTCATGGCAGAGCGCCGCCAGAACTGCGTTCATGCTTTTCGCGTCTAATTATTTTTAACGTCGGCTAGTGCCGCGGCGGAAGATATATACGGCCTGGGTGGGCTGGGCCGGGCCGGGCCGGGCCGGGCCGGGCCGGGCCGCTGGCTGCGAACTACTCTCTCCCAATGCCGCAGACTATCCGAGGCTAATCCGGGCTCACTGCCGCCTTCGCCTCTCCCTTTCTGTGTTGTTTACTGCGTGGACTAGTCCGCGCTGCCCACCAGTCACTTGTTCCATTTGCGAAAAGCCGTTAGTTGCGCGCGGCCTGACGGGGGCGGCGCGCAGCTGCCGTCTCAATGTGTCTATCGTTTTCGTCCGATGTTGGTTCTCTTATTCCGCGCAATGCGGTCCGCGTTTTGTTGTGTGCGCCTCTGGCCAGGGGGCAGGGCCGGTGGCCAGGTCAAGTGTACACGCCAAAGTGTGTTTTAATGTTAAATACATTCGCTTAGAGACACTAAGTGTCGCTAAGAGAATTACTTTATTAATATAAGTTATTGTGAAAAATTAGTTTTGAGTGGCTTCGATTGCACAAGCTAATGCAATTACCTATCACGAAATCAGCTAATGTATTCGCTCTGAGAGCTAATCAGTTTTTTTATAAAGCGTAAAGGAGTGTTGCGGCGGCGTAGGCGGGGCGTGGTGGGGGCGGGGCGGGGCGGGGCGGGGCGGGGTGGGGCGCGTCGGGGCGTCCTCCTGCTGTGCCAGCTCGCGCGGTTATATCAGAGGTCGTGCGCCGCGGATCGGTTATGCTAATGCCGATAGGTTATATTCAATTTTTTTCACCCCCCTCCCCCTTCCCCTCCACGCGGCGCTGTGCGCGCCCCACTGACCCGACAGACGTTCCAAATTGTGACGCAATACAAAGTGCGTCAGGCCGGGGCCGTTATGGGGTGGGGGGCGCATCCCCCCCCCCCTCTTCCACACCCCCTTCGAAACGTGCGGTGCGGATCTCTCTCGGTCGGCCGTGCCGTGCGTTGCCGTGCCGTGCCGTGCCGTGTCGTGCCTGCGGGCTCGGGACCGAGGGTGGACGGGCCGAGGCCGAAACCTTCCCCGGGCTAGGATTTCTTGTTTCGGTCGGGATTTGATCTGGGTTATCGCCTGGGGCCTAACGTGAGGCGTGTCATGCAAATCGATCTTGTCATGTTTAGTGTCCCTACCGAACCCTCTTCACAGCAGGCCATACTGTCGTCGGACCGGGACAACGGCCTTCCAGTCCAGCCCCGCACAGTACCGGCGACGCTTTCAGCCAGCTGCTACATGTTTTTTTTTTAATTTAAAAATAAAAGCTTGGGATGGCAGGTCTATTTTCTAACACTTGTTTGTTTTACGTCGGGGATCTTATGGAATTATTTTTGCGCGTGATCGGCGTACTCTCGGTATCGCTGCCTCCCGCAATCCGTCACTTTGTCCACAGCTTCTCTCCTTCCCTTACTCCAATTGCTTTCTCTCGGCTCCTCTCTTTTCCCCTCTCTTCTCCACTTTCGCCTCTCGCCCACCTCTTTCTCTCCTGATGGTATTAACCTGGAAGTGCATACCCAACCAATTTTGAGGCGCCGTGCGACAAACACAACTTTGCTCATAAATGTATGAAGAAACTCGTTAAGAAGCGCATTGTTTACTGAGCTGCCTCACAAGCACGCGTCTCAAGTAACAAGAGGTAGTCCCACCTTTGCGTGCACAAGAATGAGAAAAAAAATCCTGACGACGACAGTCTAAAATAATGTTTTTGGAAGTCCCGATCATTTTTTTCGTTGCCATGTTTTACCCAGAAGACTGCAATCGAATGGAAGGCTGACGCGGCCAACGCCTTAACGAGCAGACGTGTCTGACGTCCGTCAATACTTTAATTAATAACGCGACGCGATGCGCTTTTGTCTGCCTCTTGGACTTTGACAAAGGAGGGTTTCTACCCCCGGCTGGCTGGCTAGACAATCCCCGCTCAGCCTCCCCTAACCTTCCACTCCTTTCGTCTTTTCAAAGCCGTTCCCCACTCCATCAATTTCTATTTTCCTCTCTCGTTCCTCTCCGTACGCTTTTATTCCTCTCTCTCTCTCTCTCTCTCTCTCTCTCTCTCTCTCTCTCTCTCTCTCTCTCTCTCTCTCTCTCTCCCTCTCTCCCTCTCCGTTTTTCCCCTTGATTTCAGTCACGCGCGTACACATCCTGGAGTATAGGCCACACGCAATACTACCTTTGTTAAGTGTTTGATTCCCCCTCTCTCCCATACGCTTACTTCCGTCTCTCGGCTATGTTCACGGACGTGCAACAAACGCCCCTCCCTCCCTCCTCCCTCTCTCCTGTCTCTCTGCCCCCCTCTCTCTCTCTCTCTTTTAAGTTTGCTGTGGCTTTTATTCAATGCTGAAAGGTTAATTACCTCTCCGTGTTGGGTCTGCGAATTTCTCCACCGATTAGCCATGATTCACCTCTTCCCCTTTCTCCCACTCCCCTCCCCACCTCATCCATCCTACCTCTTCTCCCTCATTTCGCCTTCCTTATTGTCTATCATATAACCAGCCGCCTCTCTCCCTCCCTCTCCCTCCCTCTCCCTCTCTCTCCCTCTCTCTCCCTATCTCTTCCTCTCTCTCCCTCTCTCTGCCTCTCTCTGCCTCTCGCTCGCTCACTCCACCACCTCCACCGCGTAACGCCTGGCCCGCCTCGACGGTAACTCCTCTCAAAGATATTATGTGATGAAGAATTTTGATGGTCTCGTGGCCCGGAGCGCGCTGCGGGGCGGGGCGGGGCGGGGCGGGGCGGGCGGGGCGGGCGGGGCGGGGTGGGGCGAGGGCGTTACCTAGCCCACCCTTCACCCTTCCTCGCCGCCACCGCTGCCGCGCAGTCCCGTTTTTCTTTGGGCTTCCTTGAAGGAGACAGCGCTGACGCTGACGCGCAACTTCAAACAAATTTACCGACGGATCATGCTGATTAGCCTCCTCTCCCAATTCCCCTCCTCCTCCTCTCTCTCCCTGCCCCCTCTCTCTGTTTCTCTCTCCGCTCAGACTCTCTCACTCTTTCCTTGCTGTTCCTCTCGTTCTCCTCAGCCGCCTGTACCCTTTCCTTCCGTCCTGCTTCGAAGAGAACCTGTTGTCTTTTTTGGCCTCCTCCCCTGGAGCTCGCGCCCGCGCCGCAGAGCTTAATCGAGGCTTCTGTCGCTGACGAGGCGGCCACCCAAAGAGAAATTTTGGTGGATGGAACGTGGTTTCCACGTGGAAGAATCACGTGGATTCCACGTGGATCGTCAACGTGGAAGTCACGAAAATATGTCACACTTCTCCACGACTTTTCCACGTTGATGTAACGTGGAATCCACGTGTTCGCCACTTCTTAAAATTTACTTGCTTTTGAGCATTGGTGTCAGAAATCATGAAAAATAATTATTTTCCTTCTGCACGTAGTACTCATTGTAGATAACTTTCTCATTTTTTTTTTACCTTACCTGGAGTTGAACCCGGCATCTGTGAGTTGGAAGTCTTGTACTATACCCGCTGGCCTACGACGCGGCTGCTGGGGGAAGAGCGCCAGTAGCCGGTCCCATTGTAAAGGTCAACTCACACAGCTCGCTGGCTTGATCTTAGGAAAAGGTGCGTTATATACGACTGAATTCGACTGCTATCATTGGTGACGGATCGGTAATAACATTTTATAAGGTGAAGAAAGTTTGCAAACATTTAAACAAAATGAGATTTGGTTTGAACTTTGAACGTTGAGCATATTTTGGATACCACGTGGATTCCACGTTATTTCCACGTAGTCCCATTAGACTTGAAAAGTGCATAAATCACCCTCAGGGAATACTGCAGTAAACAGTCGCCAGCACAGAAATACCAGTATTACTAGTTGTAAGTAGTTGAGTATGGTGGATCGGTCCACAGTGGAGGAAAACACGTTGATTCCACGTTATTTCCACGCATTTCCACTAACGTGATGTAAGCAAATCATAAAGCGCCGTTTATCTAATTAATGATGGAAAAGTATGGACAAAAGTCTACAGCACAGGAAAACCAGGTGGAACAGTAAAGTAGTTGAAATATGGTGGACCGGTCCACGGTGGATGAAATGACGTCCATTCCACGTTCTGTCAACGTAGTCTCGCAAGTTCGGCTTTCCAAGCAGTTTTTTACTGGTCAGTATTTTCAAGTAACCCAGTTTTTTGCTAACGTTCTATTATGATGATAATTTGAAACAGGGACTAGTAGTTGAATTTTGGTGGATTCATCCACGTCCACGATAGATCCACGCATCCACGTGGAATCCACGTTGAATCCACGTCACGCTTCTCTTTGGGCCAGGCACGCGGCGCGGCGCTCAACAACGCGTTTGATGCAAACGGGAAATGCCTCTATTGTTCGGGCGGTAAGTAGTGTTTTTGTATGGCAGCCTCAAGAGGAAACTGTAACTTCAGTATCGCTAAGCCTTATTGGAAAGTCTTAGGTGTCTAAAATACTACAGAACAAACTCTCTAAGGTCTGTCGCTGTGTTTTTTCCCTGTCTTATTTTCAAGAAAGTGTTTACATGTCTATGCAAGGAGAAAGGTTGGACTCCAAACTGCTCGTCGTTTCCGTCGGCAATATCCTGCCATTTTTTATTTAGTTTCTGCCCCGCCGTCTCTTCCCCCCACAACACACGTATTCGCGCGCTGGCCCGCGGTGGGCCGGGGCGGGGCGGACGAGGGGTTGTCGACTGAAAAAAAAATGGTTGTATACGAGGGAAAACACTCGCAAGATACTCGCGGGCACTTGCGATTACTAGCGGAAAACTCGCGACAACTCTCGAAGAACTCGCAAATAAAATCAAAAAGTACTCGCGGATTCTTGATATTACTCGCGGATTTACTCGATAAACTCGCGCAAACTCGCGCGTATACCTGTCTGGAAAGTGGGGGTTAGGGGCCCCTGGAGCGCGGGGCGGAGCGGTCTAAGCGGACCGTTGGCGTGGATCTCAATTTCAAGGGCCAAACCAAAGGAGCGGGCGTTGGCTGGAGCCGCAGGGCCGGAGCCTCGACTGGAGAAGTGCGAAGGCCAGGGAGGGAAAAAAGGGCATCAGCCTGCTTGCTTGCCTTGGACTGTAGCTTGGCGCGGCAGAAGGCGGGGCGGCCGGCTAACGCCCCTACGGCCTTAATGAAGCTTGAATATTCATGGCGGGGGCGGGGCCGGGCGGGGCCGGGCGGGGCCCCATCCTGGCCATGGTCACATGACCCGGGGGCCCGGCCCCCTGCCTGCCTCCTGGCGGCCGGCGGAGCGCCCTCCCCAAGGGCCTGCGCCTGCGCCCACCCGGGCTGGTCCGGGCCGCCTGGGGAACGGAGAGGTCTCAGGACGGTTTAAGGGCGCCCACGGCAGCCCACGGCAGCCCGCGGGCTCCGAGACCGGAAACCGAACGCCCGGTCGGGTCTCGCCCCCGCCTCGCCCCGCCCCGCCCCGCCCCGCCCCGCCCCGCCCCATCGTGCCCTTGGGCCAGCCCAAGCCCGGCGAGCTCTCAGCTAGGCCCTCCTACTCTCCCCCTTCCCCCCCTTTTCTCTCTCTCTCTCTCTCTCTCTCTCTCTCTCTCTCTCTCTCTCTCTCTCTCTCGCTCTCCCTATCTCTAGCTCTCTCGCTCTCTCTCCTCCTCCCCGGAGGCGGCGGGCTCTGGAGTGCGTGAGTGTTGCCGTGTTGGCTTTGCCGCCGGGCGCCCGGGGCGGGGGCACCGCGCTCTCCAGGAGTTGCGTGACCCAGGGAAAGCGTCGCTCCCGCCCCACCCCGCCCCGGCCCCGGTCCGGCCCCGGCGCAGCTTTTGTCAGGATAAACCTGCCGTCGGATTGCGGTTCGGATTCCCAATAAAAAAGTGTCTCCCGGTTTTTTCTCCTTTTGTACTATATTGTTACGCAGTTTAGTCAAATGACCTGTCGTATGTCCTGCGGTCAAATTTCATACTCGTGCCTCACCTGTGTTAATGCTCAACACCTGAAGGGCCGGCTCGCGGCCGCCCTCTGTGGCCCGGCCCGGGCAACAGGTCGCCTCGAGGGCTGCGACCTACTCATTTGCATAGTCGCCTCGAGGGCGCCGGAGTGCAAGCGCGCGTGGCAACCGAGTATTTCTAATTTTTCATGTACGGGCAAGTAGAAACAACGGAAAAGGAAACACATTTAGAATATTCGTTTTACTTGCATGGGCGCTGTGCTATGTCGGGGCACTTCGCCACAGCCAGCGCAGCAGTAGAGTGGTGTGATGGCAGGGGTCGTCGGGGTGTTTGAACCCCGTCGCTCCAAGTGTCGCGAGGGGGACACCTGCGGGACGGGAGGGGACGGGAGGGGGCCGCGCAAACACTTGAAGTTGCAACACTGATGACTTCATGTCGCAGTGAGAGCGCTGAGCACTCCTCGGCACAGCAGTGCGCCGCTCGGCGCTGCTCTCCGAGACGAGTCGGCAGAGCGAGCCTCCTCTCTGCAAAGCAGGCAAACTTGAGCTGCCGCCGCTGCGCCGCTGCGCCGTACGGGACGATCCCGGCCTCCGCCGCCGGGTGGGTCACAAGTACCCAGGGGCTGGGATTGCTGTCAGAGAAGCTATACCCTCCGAGGGGCCTAGCTCTTCGCAGAGACGCAGCCGCACTGCTATACTGTGTGCAGATGCTACACTGCCACTAATATTTCTCGGTTTATGACGTTCTTCGCTGCGTCGCTCCATATTCAAGCGTATGGAAAAATGCCCCCCCCCCTCCCCCTATATATCTGTGAGGGAGGTTCGTGGATAAAATAAAAACCCAGGCGACTGCGTGGGGACATCTGTTTAAACTTTACAACCTGCAGTGAAATACTTTTTTATCCGTCTTGTGCGACGCTCTTGCATTTGCATTGTACAAAGTTCCTCCGCACCCTGCGAGTGTGTGTACACCCTGCGCTTCTCTGCGCCTCTTCCCTTTAATCTTTTGTTAAAGCATTCCATCTTCATCTATCAGATGTCAAAATATAAATGGAACGTCTGTTGTTTTTTCCCCTCCCACGCTTACTGTGTGTGAAATGGTTTTAATTTGAATTTTGGCCGTGTCATCTTTAACGAAAGGATGTCGGGGTCGGGCGGGCACTAGATAGCGACCCGCCGGCCGAAAGTTTGCATGAGATGGACGATGTAGCCGAGCCAAGTGTCACCTTGCTCGGACGCTGCGGGCCGGGTCGGGGGCGGGGGCGGAGGCGGGGGTGGGCCCGTCCGCCGTCTGGCCACCAGCCCAGTATATATTTCGCTTATCAGAGGAATGGGGAGAGACATAGAGGGACAAAGAGAGAGAGAAAGGGCGAGAGAGAGAGAGAGAGAGAGAGAGAGAGAGAGAGAGAGAGAGAGAGAGAGAGAGAGAGAGAGAGAGGACGCCAGACGTTGAGATAACACGCAGCAGCGCGGCGGTTTGACCCGCGGCGCGGGGAGCCTTCGCGCCGCGGCGCCAGCGCCATCTACCAGCAGAGCTACGAGCCACGCGGAGGAGAGAAGGGAAGGGTTGCAGCCGGCAGAACGGGCCGGGCCGGGCGACAAACCGACTGTTCCAAAACGCTTTCTTAAAATATTCCTCTCTCTCTCTTTTGCTTTGTAAGACTGCACAACAAAATAAACTGGCCTTACCCCGCATCCTGCTTGGCAAATACAGTGCGATGCGCAGTCGGTCGGTCAGATCGACAGGCCGTGTTTCTGCGTCCGCTGCAGAGGATGAGGGCCCGCCCCCGCCCCGCCCCCGCCACCGAGGAGTGGCCTTGGGCTTTCTCCTCGTCCGCGTAAGAGGGGTGGTTCAAGTGGCGAGGGAGTGGGGCCGGGCCGGGGGGAGGGGCGCGGGCGAAGGGAGTCAGTTCGAGTGCAGACAGACACACAATATCTCAAGTTGGGGCTTACTGATGAACGCAAATTTGCTCGTGTATCCCGTCGGAAGAGGCGGGGCGGGGCGTGGCGGGGCGTGGCGGGGCGTGGCGGGGCGTGGCAGGGCGTGGCGGGGCGTGGGGCTGGTAACAGAGCCGTGAAGATTATTGCGCAGGTTAGTGGGGCTGGGCGGAGAGAGGCCTGTGTTAAGTAAGGTCCTGGCCGCCGGGGCCCGTGGGACGGGAGGGGCAGAGAGTAGGGGCTTGTGTGCATGCGCCTCACTCCCACTCACACGCAATAATGGACGTATGCAAATGCGAGGAGAAGAGAGGAGAGTACCGAGCCTGAGTTGTAGGTCACGGTCGTGTTTGATTTTCTCCTCGGTGTGCAGCGCTGCTGCCCCAAAGCGACGCCATTCCCTCGCCAGGCCGTGCCGGGCCGGGCCGGGGCGTTGTGGGCCACGGCGCCACCGCCCTGCTGTGCCCTGCTCTGCCCTGCTCTGCTCCGCCCTTCTCTTCCCCCTCTTCCTTCCAGAGCTTCGTTCGAGCGCATCAGTGTGGCGGAAGTGAACTTTGCTGTGGGTACCCAGCCCAAACCCTTTCAGCCCCGCCCCGCCACGCCACGCCACGCTAGCAGACCCACACGCGTACCACAAAGGCCCTAACCGTCTCCCCCCCCCCCTCTCCCCGACTTGTGACATCTCCTCCCCTTTTCCTCCCCGACCCACCGCGACTCTACAACGATATAGAATGGTAAAGGGTCCAAATCCATTAGATGGCATAAAAGAAGCATACACTCACACATCCCCGTCCCAACCTTCCTGCAATTTTCCTCCGTTTGACTCCTCTTTAGTCCTTGTTTCTCGCACAAACCGACACAATTTTTAGCAGATGATACATTGTAGCTAGCCTTATTTTTCTACTTTCTCTCTCCCTCACACACGCGGGTTCGTATCATACCATGCCAACGGAAAAAAAAATACTTTTCCTCCCACCGCCTCCATCTTCCACTCCTCCCCCCTTCTCTCTCTCTCTCTCTCTCCCCTCCCCCTCCCTCGCTCTCTCGTTCTCCCTGGTGGAGGAAAAAAATAGTGAGTCCGCCATTGAACCAGGACCGTGGCCAAGCTTACAACTCGAACGCCGCGCCCAGGCAGGAGAACGAGCCAATTCCCTTTCTGCCGCCTACCCCCTCTCCCACCCCTCTCTCTCCTGCTCTCTTCCCCCATCCTTTCTCCTGCGCCCTCTCTGCTTCTCGCTCGCACAGACACACATTGGCAGGGTCAGGACAGGGCCGGTCCGTGTCGGGCGGGATCGTCGGGAGTAAAGAGGACCTTGTCGGCTCCGGTCAGATCCGAGTCAAACTGTCAGCCGGCGTTCCCCGACCCCGCCACGCCGCGCCACGCCACGCCGCGCCACGCCACGCCACGCCGCGCCACGCCACGCCACGCCCCGTCCTGCCTCGTAACGCCCGCCCGCGAGTGCGCGCCCCGCCCCGCCTCACCCCACCCAACCCCGCCCCGCCCCGCCTCGCCCCACCCCGCCCAGCCTTGAAATGGGTTTCACGTCGGGTTAAGTAAGTTAGCCCGACCTGTCAAGGAGCTCCTCGCCCCGCCCCGCTGAACGAGACCTGCTCCGGGTCATGCTTCACGCAACATCCAGGTCCTGTTTTCCTCGTTAAGAGTTGTTGGAGCGAGGGAAGCACGTCGAGAGGTCCCGTTTGCACGCTGGCAGAAACATGGATTTTAAAATAGGAGAGAGGGAGGGAGAAGAATGGACAGCATAATCGTTGGTCGTATTGGACGGAGAGCGGCGCAACGCGCGGGGCGCGCTGGGGACGAACTTCGCGATGGAGGGATATAAGGAGGCCGAGGGCACGGCAGGCGGATACAATGGGACAAGCCACACAACAATTGCGATGGCGGAGTGCATGGTCGACCGGGTCGACCTCACTCCTCACCCCCCTCCCCCCTCCACTTCCCTCCAACCCTCCTCAGCCCCGCGCCACATACACTTGTGAGCCGTCCAAGGACATTGCAAGCGACGCCGAGGCTCCCCAAAACCCAGGGCTTTCCTCTTGTCCTCTCTCTCTCTCTCTCTCTCTCTCTCTCTCTCTCTCTCTCTCTCTCTCTCTCTCTCTCTCTCTCTCTCTCTCTCTCTCTCTCTCTCTCTCTCTCTCTCTCTCCCTTTCTCCCTTTCTCCCTTTCTCTGTCGTCTCTCCCTCGTCTCTCTCTCGACCCACTTCTCTCGCTCTCTCTTGCGAACTCAATCAGCCTCGCTCTCACTCGCTCCAACCTTGCTAAGGAGAAGGACAGAAGGGAAGAGGTTAGATGGAAGCGGGGGGAGAAGGGGAGGAGAGGGGGCTGTATCGTCTTTTCATCCTCACCTGAGTGCGCCATCGCCTCGAGCCCCCCACACACAGAACACAACACAACACACACACACATGCACACACTCCCATTCGGTGTCCGTTCTTCCTCTTCTCTCAAATAGAACGCTAGTTTGCTTTCAAATTGGTAAAGGCTCTGCTGTCGCTCCGCGCGCCGTCGAGCGGGTGACGTCTTCTGAAACGTACCATTAGCCGAGGGATCCCACACTGGAAAAAAAACTCATTGTGCACTAGACCGCAAGATACTTGCGAATACTCGCGACTACTGGTGGAAAACTCGCGAGGAAAAAAAAATAATCAAGCTGTTTGGTCGGGTTAGGTCTGCTAGTCTGCTGCGGCGGCCCGAACGCCTGCGAGGTAGGCAATGCAGCGCTCGCGTCCTGAGCGGGTGGCCTACCCTGCGTTCTGCAGGCGCTCTCTTCACCCCGCGCGCGTTTCCGTGGCCTTAAAAGCGAGGAGGCGGACGAGAGAAAGATGACACGGCTGCTTGGATTTTTCATAAAGATTACGATGATGCTGATGGACGATGCTGATGATGATGCTGGCCGTTGCGATAATGATTTTATTCTTGTTTTCAGAACCCAACACGACCATCGTGGGCGGCCCAGACATGTTCATCAACAAGGGCAGCACCATGAACCTGACGTGCATCGTGCACCACAGCCCGGAGCCGCCGCCAGCCATCTACTGGACCCACAATGAGGAGGTGAGGAGCAAGATATCAGTCATGTTTTCTTCGTCTCAGTCCTGAATTTCTGAAAACGGGAGAAAATGTGGCGCCCCTGGGATCTACAAAATCTTCGCACGTTCTCATCATGGGGATGATCTGCACGGTGGTGGACATGTTGAACTAGGCTCATTTCATTCGGATCGCCTGGTGCAGCTCGGTAGCCCGGTCCCCAGCACAGCCCGTCCGTGACTCATGACTTGCTGTTGTTAGGCACTACAGCCCCGCCCCGCCCGCCCCGCCCCGCCCCGCCCCGCCCCGTCCCGCCCGCCGCGCCCCGCCCCGCCCCGCCCCGCCCCGCCCCGCCCCGCCCCGCCCCGCCCCGCCCCGCCCCTCCCCGCCCCTCGCGGCCTCCTCCGCGCGCGCGCGAGTAGATTACGTTTACGTGTTGAGAAAGTTCTGTGAGCGGAAAGGCAGCGGTGCGGCCGGCTGGTCGCCGAGCACGCCGCCGCCACGCCGTCCAGTCCCCCGTGCATACAGACGGGCTGCTCACAAAAATAATAAAAATAGGAGAGGAGTGAAGTGGAGGAAACAGTGGCGGAGAGGAGGCTCGGCGCGCTGCAGCAAAGTCACCCGCGCGCGTGCGCCGGAAAGGCTGCCGAGCGAAGAGTCGCAGTCGTCGTCGCCGTGCTCGGCCCACACCAGGGGACATTAATGTTTCATTGTCATCCTGAGGCGGGAGGCGGCGGCGCGGCGGCGCGGCGGCGCGCTCTGCCTGAGCAGCTTTGTGCCCCGGCGCCTCCGAGTAAGACGAGAACAAGGACGAGCAGGAGGAGGAGGAGGAGGAGGAGGAGGAGGAGGAGGAGGAGGAGGAGGAGGAGGAGGAGGAGGAGGAGGAGGGATGGAGTGGTTAGCACTGGCACCGCACGCGTCGGTATGCAGCCGTCGCGTTCCACGCTGCCACGCCACAGCCCGACCCTCACCACCGCCACCACCACCACCCTCCTACTTCAGAACAAAACGGATGTATTGCTATTGAAAATGCGATTCGGCCGAGGGGCCGTTTCAGCGGTGAAAACGACGACGGTGTGTACACCGAGCTACAGGAAGAGGGAGCGAGCATCAGCGCACCACGCCCGCGCCGGTGTGTGTACACTATGTGCGCGCGCGCGCGCGTGTGTGTGTGTGTGTGTGAGGAAGGAGAGAACGGGATAAGGGAGGGGGGCAAGGAGGGGGGCGAGGAAGAAGGGTTGGGATAGAGGAGAGAGGGGAGAGAAGGGGGCTCGGAGGCGCCAGCTTGAATGGAAGGGTGAAAATGAAAAGGGCGCGTTCAGGAATGTAAATGGCGAGCGACTCCTAATACATCCGGGTGGAGAGGAGCAGAGCGCCCCCCCCCCCTCGACCCCCATGCTCTCCTCCCCCTCACTCCCCCCCCTCTCTTGCCCCCCCCACCAGCACACTCACTCAGAACCCCCCGAGCACAGCCGCGAAAAAGGGCCCATAGGGTCCATTTCCCCTTGCAACTCAACCCGTCCCCCTCCCCCTCCCCCTGCGTTTCTTCCCACTTCACACGGCAGCCCGTGGAACTCCCGCCCGGGTCGGGGCGGGGTGCCCTGCCCTACCCCTTACCACCTCGCCTGCCCAGTTTCCTTTACTTTCCCTCAGTTCCTTCTTGACGAAGCCCTTCTCCTCCTGCCCCTTCAAAACACCTCCGCAGTCCACTCCACAGCTACGCGGCGGGGCGGGGCGGGGCGGGGCGGGGCGGAGCAGCGGCCACCTCCCTTTGGAAGGCGGCGAGGGGCGTCCCTCCGGTCCAGCGGTGGGTCGGCCCGGGTCGGCCGGGCATTATTCCGAGTTCCCATTGCGAGTCGTTGACTCCGCCGCGCCGGGCCGGGTCGGGTCGGGTCGGTTCGGGTCGAACGAGGACGGCAAAGGAGAGAGAGAGAGGATGGGCGGCGGAAAGGAGGCAGAGGAGGAGGACGAGACAGGAGGGACGCGGCGACGAAAAATCGACAAATATTAAAGAAAAAAAGGAGAACAACTTGGCGGAATGGAATTGAGTCGCCCCCACTCACTCCCTATTTCCCACTGTCATAGCCGTTGGGGCGCGCACCTCGCACCGTGCCCGCCCCGCCCCGTCCGGCCGCGGCCCGCCCGCCCCACCCCGTGCGACCGCCCTGACGGCCGCATTCCGTTGAAGCGCCGCGTGTGGTGGAGGGGGAGGGGAGAAGGAGAGGGAACAAATGAGAGACAGAAAGAGAGAGTGGGGGGGGGGGGGCACGGGATGACGGGGATGACCCTCCCGTGCAGCAGCGGCCTGTCCCAACGCAGGCTGCAGAGTGGGGCGGGGCGGGGCGGGGCGGGGCGGGGGCCCTCCGTCCATCGTCCTTATTTGCATATCCGTTTCACGGCGTGGTGCGGCGGGGCGGGGCGGGGCGGGGCGGGGCGGGGCGGGGCGGTGTGAGGACGGGCACTGGGAGTTATTTTCCATACGTCACCGACACTTGTCGTTTTGCATAACCGGTGCGGCGCGACGACTGCTTCAAGGGGGGCGGCCGGCACGGCGCGCGCTCTGCCCGTCAAGCAGTCCTTTCTGCTGAAGGCCGCGTCTGACGCACCCCCTCCATCTCTCCACTGTTCTTTGGGCAAAAAAAAAGTAATAATTGGAGATGAAGGAAGAAGGCTCGTTTGGCTGGAGGGGCTGGAGACGTAGGCCTGCCCGCCGCGCAGTCGACACGGATAGGTTGCCTACCCCCCGGGGGCGCGTCTCCTCGGCGGCTGCGGCGCGGACTAGGACGGCGGGGCCCCGCGGGGTGGAAGGAGTGGCAGCAGCGCTCAGATGGCCCTCTCTGACTTGACGATGTGTTTGCAGGAGATCAACTACGACTCCCCTCGGGGCGGCGTGTCGGTCATCACGGAGAAAGGCGACGTGACGACGTCCTACCTGCTGATCCAGCGGGCCAAGGAGCCCGACTCGGGGAAGTACACCTGCAACCCCTCCAACGCCAACCCGGAGACCGTCGTGGTGCACGTGCTTAATGGTGAGTACCCGAGTACCGGGTTGTTTCAGAGCGTGCGGGTTTGCCTACCCGCTCCAGGCGTAAGGCGCCGTGGCCCCATGGGTAGGCAGACCCGCACTGTTACGAGTTCTCTGAAACACCCGGTACACTCGCGGTCGCGTAAAATGACAATTGAATGCTGACGGCGCACTCCGCTTCTCTTGCCCTAACACGCCCTTCTTTTGTGCCGCGACAGGTGAGCACCCCGCCGCCATGCAGCACGGCGGCCAGCTGCGCCTGGAGTACCCCTTCTTCGTCGTGCTCTTCAGCTTCCTGGTGGCCCTGCTCGGCCTCTAGGCGCGACTCGCCCGGACCCGGCCGGCCGCTCACTTCTCCCTCCTTCGCCTCCCGTCGCTCTTCGAGTTCTGCCCCAGCAGCGTGGCGGCTCTCCGCTGTGCTGTGGCACCCGGCCCTGCGGCCCTGCGACCCTGCGACCCTGCGGTTCGCCTGCGGCCCGCGCCCTCGACAGGAACGTGTGCGCGAAGTGCGAGTTTAAAGTGTCCACTCGGGGTTTCTCCGCTGGGCTCGGTCGGGGTCGAACTGTTGGCCTCGCGCCGTGCGCGTCAGGTAGGTGGACCGCGAGCCCTGCAGGGCCCTGCAAGCCCTCCTGCGAGCCCGACACCCATAGGGGCCGAGTCGGAACGGACCGCCCCCATTGTCGAGCCCAGCAGCCAGAAAGACTTTCTCGACCTATTTTCTTGTACAAAACTTTGTAAATATACAGAGAGAATCAATACATATAACTTTATTACACTTACAAATACGTAAATACTAAGAGCAACAGAGGAGGGTAAAGATGTCATAAAGTTACGAATGTTTATGTGCGTTCATGGTTTTAGATTTTTTGTTGTGTGCATGCATGTGAGAATGTGGGAGTGGTTGTTACCAGTACAAATATACTTCAACTTGGGAAATATGTGAACAAACTCAACTGTGTAAGTTGTACCTAATCCATTAATTGGATATCTGCAATAAAATGGGTCACACTCAAGATTGTGTATACTGTTTGCATCGAAGGTTGTGAGTTTTGGTTGTCGTATGACAATGACAATGGCAATGATACGCATGTTCTGGAAAATATATTTTAGCCAAAAGCACACTTGCCTAAAATACTCGTAATTGATTTTGTATGTGGGCTACATCCACGTGGCTACATCTCATGTTTCTATATTAGCTACTGATCATGATGAAAAATGAAACTGAACCAATCACCATATGAAGTAGACAACCATTGGCAGCAGTTTTCTGACTTTGGTGGATAATATCTTTGTGACTAGTAGTTCCCCTTTCTGTCATTTTGAAACATGAACTCTCACATCCAAGCTTGTAATGGTTTCTCTTACATTTTATTAAAAGCCAATGAGAAACATTATAAGGATTATGGTAAAGTTCTGTGTGCATGAGAGTGCATGCCTATTTCTTGTGGAAAAGAAGACATCATTTCTGAAAATACTTGCTTGCAAACCACAAGAAGTTGTATATGTTACTATTAAAGAAAGGGAACGTACCTGTACCACAAATTGGCACAATGCTCATTCTTACTCCAAAAGTAAAGAAGAATGCTAATCTCATACATGAAAAAGGCAAACAATAATATGCCCCTTTCAGGATTGCGTTCTTTGATTTACATAATAGCAGTTCTCATTTTTTAATTTTTTTTTTCTGCAATATGTGACTATTCAGGATTTTCCCCAACAATAGTTGATGGAGAAGGATACAATGAGGATTCCACAAAAATCGAGTGTTTAACTTTCATTTTAAAACAAAACTAAAAAGAAAAGTTCAACAATTTCTAGTAAAACAATTTTCTTGTGTTTTTTAATTGGTTCTGAAAATCTTGACATTTATTTATATGCCTCAAAAGGGTACTAGCCAAGGCTTTGTGAATAAAAATACACTTCAATGCAAAACCAGGAAATTTCATGTTTTATTCATTATGTAACCCAAGTCCTAACGTGGCGGGAAAAATTGTTGACGCAAGATATACTTTTCCGGGCGTTTTGAAGACTTGGCAACAACATATCGAAATCTGATGAATTTTTTTTTTTAGGTTCAGTAAAGATGCACCGTTGTCGGGACTTCTAGGCGTTTTAGCCCGGCCAAAGTGACGGGGGTTGTTCAGGGGCACTCCTAACCTTCCCTTGACCAACCCCCCAGGATGTCCTGTGACTTAGGTCCGAATCGGAGACAATTTATTTTCGGCTGTAAATCGCAAAAACGCAAAGGCTATAGCCTTTGCATTTTTACGATTTTGGGCCGAAAATAAATTATGCTCCAAAGTGACGGGGGTTGTGCAGGGGCACTCTTAACTTCCCCTAGACCAACCCCCGAGGGTGTCCTGTGACTTTGGTCCGAATCGGAGACAATTTATTTTCGGCTGAAAATCGCAAAAACGCAAAGGCTATAGCCTTTGCATTTTTACGATTTTGGGCCGAAAATAAATTTTGCTCCAAAGTGACGGGGGTTGTGCAGGGGCACTCTTAACTTCCCCTAGACCAACCCCCGAGGGTGTCCTGTGACTTTGGTCCGAATCGGAGACAATTTATTTTCGGCTGAAAATCGCAAAAACGCAAAGGCTATAGCCTTTGCATTTTTACGATTTTGGGCCGAAAATAAATTATGCTCCAAAGTGACGGGGGTTGTGCAGGGGCACTCTTAACTTCCCCTAGACCAACCCCCAAGGGTGTCTTGTGAGTTTGGTCGAAATCGGAGACAATTTATTTTCGGCTGAAAATCGCAAAAACGGAAAGGCTATAGCCTTTGCATTTTTACGATTTTGGGCCGAAAATAAATTATGCTCCAAAGTGACGGGGGTTGTGCAGGGGCACTCTTAACTTCCCCTAGACCAACCCCCGAGGGTGTCCTGTGACTTTGGTCCGAATCGGAGACAATTTATTTTCGGCTGAAAATCGCAAAAACGCAAAGGCTATAGCCTTTGCATTTTTACGATTTTGGGCCGAAAATAAATTATGCTCCAAAGTGACGGGGGTTGTGCAGGGGCACTCTTAACTTCCCCTAGACCAACCCCCGAGGGTGTCCTGTGACTTTGGTCCGAATCGGAGACAATTTATTTTCGGCTGGAAATCGCAAAAACGCAAAGGCTATAGCCTTTGCATTTTTACGATTTTGGGCCGCAAATAAATTTTGCTCCAAAGTGACGGGGGTTGTGCAGGGGCACTCTTAACTTCCCCTAGACCAACCCCCGAGGGTGTCCTGTGACTTTGGTCCGAATCGGAGACAATTTATTTTCGGCTGAAAATTGCAAAAACGCAAAGGCTATAGCCTTTGCATTTTTACGATTTTGGGCCGCAAATAAATTATGCTCCAAAGTGACGGGGGTTGTGCAGGGGCACTCTTAACTTCCCCTAGACCAACCCCCAAGGGTGTCTTGTGAGTTTGGTCGAAATCGGAGACAATTTATTTTCGGCTGAAAATCGCAAAAACGGAAAGGCTATAGCCTTTGCATATTTACGATTTTGAATAAATTATGCTCCAAAGTGACGGGGTTGTGCAGGGGCACTCTTAACTTCCCCTAGACCAACCCCCGAGGGTGTCTTGTGAGTTTGGTCGAAATCGGAGACAATTTATTTTCGGCTGAAAATCGCAAAAACGCAAAGGCTATAGCCTTTGCATTTTTACGATTTTGGGCCGCAAATAAATTATGCTCCAAAGTGACGGGGGTTGTGCAGGGGCACTCTTAACTTCCCCTAGACCAACCCCCGAGGGTGTCCTGTGACTTTGGTCCGAATCGGAGACAATTTATTTTCGGCTGAAAATCGCAAAAACGCAAAGGCTATAGCCTTTGCATTTTTACGATTTTGGGCCGAAAATAAATTTTGCTCCAAAGTGACGGGGGTTGTGCAGGGGCACTCTTAACTTCCCCTAGACCAACCCCCAAGGGTGTCCTGTGAGTTTAGTCGAAATCGGAGACAATTTTTTTCGACCGAAAATCGCAAAAACGCAAAGGCTATAGCCTTTGCATTTTAATGATTTTCGGCCGAAAATTAATATTCTCCGAAATGACGGGGGTTGTGCAGGGGGACTCTAACGTACCCCTAGACCAACCCCCAAGGGTCAGTTCGTCGAAAAACCCGGTTTGTCTGCGAGGAAATGCAGTATTCCTGATAGCGCGCAATGTGTTCGGGCGAGGTGGCTTAGGGTGGCCCCACAATGAACCGAGCTACGCTACCCATCACGCCCATCACCCAACACCCATCATGATGGTGGTTTGAGACTCACATCACGGTACGGCCGCTAGATGGCGATTTGACCTGACCCAGCGTTGTTGTGCGCGCGGTGCTTTTAAAGCATACTCGCGCATAAGTACTGTATGCATTCCCACATGATCAGACCGAGGCCTAGTGCAAGGTTTCTTCGTCCGGTTGAAACCAACTCTCGGTGCGTAACTTATGCGCACGACTTTTATGTGGATAACCTTTATGATGAGCGATCCATGTTATATTGTTAACAATATGTTGGCTCTCGATTCTTACATTGAAATGTCGAATAGCTAAGGCCAACTTTTTATAAGTATAGTGGAAGGGTTGGCCTTAGTTTCCCAAACAATTCAAGTTCAGTGTGGTTGCCGATGAAACTTAAGAAATGCTTGTCAATGTCAACAAGAAAAATTTGTGCGAGTAGGTTACGCATCTAGACCTGGTAGGGAGAAAAAGTTCCCACCGCACGAAGAGTATTTGGACTAGGCCCTATAGGCTCTGCCTTGTCGAGGCCTAGCGCGCAACAACAACGCATGGTGGCGCCATCTGTCGGCCGACCTGGAACCGGAGAATGCACACTTGCACAGGAGGCTACCTCCTCGCTCCTGCTGACCTCCGGGTAGAATCGCGTAGTTTTTCGCGTTTTTCTCGCGTTCTTCGAAGATGATGCGGAAGCGTTACCGCGGTCCGCCAACAGATGGCGTTTCAGGGTGGCGCCATCTGTTGGCCGACGCGGAAACGGCTCCCACAGCGCCTTCAAAAATCGCGAAAAAAAACGCGATTTTACCCGGAGGTCAGCAGGAGCGAGGAGGTAGCCTCTTGTACAAGTGTGCATTCTCCGGTTCCAGGTCAGCCAACAGATGGCGCCACTATGCGTTGTTGTTTCGCGCTAGGCCTTGACAAGGCAGAGCCTATAGGGCCTAGTCCAAATTTCCTTCGCGCGGAAGGAACTTTTTTCCCCAACCAACTCGAGATGTGCAACTTACGCGCACGAATTTTTCTTGTTGACATTGGCAAGCATTTCCTAAGTTTCATCGGCAAACACACGGGACTTGAGTTGGTTGTGAATCTAAGACCCACCCTTCCAGTAAACTTCGAAAAACTTGGACTTGGTTATTTGACGCTTCAATGTCAGAATCGAGAGCCAACGTCTTCTTAGCAACATAATATGGTTTCCTCATCATAAAGATGATCGAAACAAAAATTCGTGCGCATGAGTAACGCGCCGAGAGTTGGTCGAGGACGAAAATGCCCAACCGGGCGAAGAGTACTTGGACTAGGCCCTATAGGCTCTGCCTTGTCGAGGCCTAGCGCGCAACAACAACGCATGGTGGCGCCATCTGTCGGCCGACCTGGAACCGGAGAATGCACACTTGCACAGGAGGCTACCTCCTCGCTCCTGCTGACCTCCGGGTAGAATCGCGTTTTTTTCGGGTTTTTCTCGCGTTCTTCGAAGATGATGCGGAAGCGTTACCGCGGTCCGCCAACAGATGGCGTTTCAGGGTGGCGCCATCTGTTGGCCGACGCGGAAACGGCTCCAACAGCGCCTTCAAAAACGCGAAAAAAAAACGCGATTTTACCCGGAGGTCAGCAGGAGCGAGGAGGTAGCCTCTTGTACAAGTGTGCGTTCTCCGGTTCCAGGTCAGCCAACAGAAGGCGCCACTATGCGTTGTTGTTTCGCGCTAGGCCTTGACAAGGCAGAGCCTATAGGGCCTAGTCCAAATTTCCTTCGCGCGGAAGGAACTTTTTCCCCAACCAACTCGAGATGCGCAACTTACGCGCACGAATTTTCTTGTTGACATTGGCAAGCATTTCCTAAGTTTCATCGGCAAACACACGGGACTTGAGTTGGTTGTGAATCTAAGACCCACCCTTCCAGTAAACTTCGAAAAACTTGGACTTGGTTATTTGACGTTTCAATGTCAGAATCGAGAGCCAACGTCTTCTTAGCAACATAATATGGTTTCCTCATCATAAAGATGATCGAAACAAAAATTCGTGCGCATGAGTAACGCGCCGAGAGTTGGTCGAGGACGAAAATGCCCAACCGGGCGAAGAGTACTTGGACTAGGCCCTATAGGCTCTGCCTTGTCGAGGCCTAGCGCGCAACAACAACGCATGGTGGCGCCATCTGTCGGCCGACCTGGAACCGGAGAATGCACACTTGCACAGGAGGCTACCTCCTCGCTCCTGCTGACCTCCGGGTAGAATCGCGTATTTTTCGCGTTTTCTCGCGTTCTTCGAAGATGATGCGGAAGCGTTACCGCAGTCCGCCAACAGATGGCGTTTCAGGGTGGCGCCATCTGTTGGCCGACGCGAAACAGCTCCACAGCGCCTTCAAAAATCGCGAAAAAAACGCGATTTTACCCGGAGGTCAGCAGGAGCGAGGAGGTAGCCTCTTGTACAAGTGTGCATTCTCCGGTTCCAGGTCAGCCAACAGATGGCGCCACTATGCGTTGTTGTTTCGCGCTAGGCCTTGACAAGGCAGAGCCTATAGGGCCTGAAGTCCAAATTTCCTTCGCGCGGAAGGAACTTTTTCCTCAACCAACTCGAGATGCGCAACTTACGCGCACGAATTTTCTTGTTGACATTGGCAAGCATTTCCTAAGTTTCATCGGCAAACACACGGGACTTGAGTTGGTTGTGAATCTAAGACCCACCCTTCCAGTAAACTTCGAAAAACTTGGACTTGGTTATTTGACGTTTCAATGTCAGAATCGAGAGCCAACGTCTTCTTAGCAACATAATATGGTTTCCTCATCATAAAGATGATCGAAACAAAAATTCGTGCGCATGAGTAACGCGCCGAGAGTTGGTCGAGGACGAAAATGCCCAACCGGGCGAAGAGTACTTGGACTAGGCCCTATAGGCTCTGCCTTGTCGAGGCCTAGCGCGCAACAACAACGCATGGTGGCGCCATCTGTCGGCCGACCTGGAACCGGAGAATGCACACTTGCACAGGAGGCTACCTCCTCGCTCCTGCTGACCTCCGGGTAGAATCGCGTATTTTTCGCGTTTTCTCGCGTTCTTCGAAGATGATGCGGAAGCGTTACCGCGGTCCGCCAACAGATGGCGTTTCAGGGTGGCGCCATCTGTTGGCCGACGCGGAAACGGCTCCACAGCGCCTTCAAAAATCGCGAAAAAAACGCGATTTTACCCGGAGGTCAGCAGGAGCGAGGAGGTAGCCTCTTGTACAAGTGTGCATTCTCCGGTTCCAGGTCAGCCAACAGATGGCGCCACTATGCGTTGTTGTTTCGCGCTAGGCCTTGACAAGGCAGAGCCTATAGGGCCTAGTCCAAATTTCCTTCGCGCGGAGGGAATTTTTTTCCCAACCAACTCGAGATGTGCAACTTACGCGCACGAATTTTTCTTGTTGACATTGGCAAGCATTTCCTAAGTTTCATCGGCAAACACACGGGACTTGAGTTGGTTGTGAATCTAAGACCCACCCTTCCAGTAAACTTCGAAAAACTTGGACTTGGTTATTTGACGTTTCAATGTCAGAATCGAGAGCCAACGTCTTCTTAGCAACATAATATGGTTTCCTCATCATAAAGATGATCGAAACAAAAATTCGTGCGCATGAGTAACGCGCCGAGAGTTGGTCGAGGACGAAAATGCCCAACCGGGCGAAGAGTACTTGGACTAGGCCCTATAGGCTCTGCCTTGTCGAGGCCTAGCGCGCAACAACAACGCATGGTGGCGCCATCTGTCGGCCGACCTGGAACCGGAGAATGCACACTTGCACAGGAGGCTACCTCCTCGCTCCTGCTGACCTCCGGGTAGAATCGCGTAATTTTTCGCGTTTTTCGAAGCAATTTTCTGGTTCCAGGTCCGCCAACAGATGGCGCCACTATGCGTTGTTGTTTCGCGCTAGGCCTTGACAAGGCAGATCCTATAGGGCCTAGTCCAAGTACGCTTCGGCCGGTTGGGAATTTTCTTCCTCAACCAACTCTCGGCGCGTAACTTATGCGCACGAATTTTTCTTGTTGACATTGGCAAGCATTTCCTAAGTTTCATCGGCAAACACACGGGACTTGAGTTGGTTGTGAATCTAAGACCCACCCTTCCAGTAAACTTCGAAAAACTTGGACTTGGTTATTTGACGTTTCAATGTCAGAATCGAGAGCCAACGTCTTGTTAGCAACATAATATGGTTTCCTCATCATAAAGATGATCGAAACAAAAATTCGTGCGCATGAGTAACGCGCCGAGAGTTGGTCGAGGACGAAAATGCCCAACCGGGCGAAGAGTACTTGGACTAGGCCCTATAGGCTCTGCCTTGTCGAGGCCTAGCGCGCAACAACAACGCATGGTGGCGCCATCTGTCGGCCGACCTGGAACCGGAGAATGCACACTTGCACAGGAGGCTACCTCCTCGCTCCTGCTGACCTCCGGGTAGAATCGCGTATTTTTCGCGTTTTTCTCGCGTTCTTCGAAGATGATGCGGAAGCGTTACCGCGGTCCGCCAACAGATGGCGTTTCAGGGTGGCGCCATCTGTTGGCCGACGCGGAAACGGCTCCCACAGCGCCTTCAAAAATCGCGAAAAAAAACGCGATTTTACCCGGAGGTCAGCAGGAGCGAGGAGGTAGCCTCTTGTACAAGTGTGCATTCTCCGGTTCCAGGTCAGCCAACAGATGGCGCCACTATGCGTTGTTGTTTCGCGCTAGGCCTTGACAAGGCAGAGCCTATAGGGCCTGGTCCAAATTTCCTTCGCGCGGAGGGAACTTTTTTCCCCAACCAACTCGAGATGCGCAACTTACGCGCACGAATTTTTCTTGTTGACATTGGCAAGCATTTCCTAAGTTTCATCGGCAAACACACGGGACTTGAGTTGGTTGTGAATCTAAGACCCACCCTTCCAGTAAACTTCGAAAAACTTGGACTTGGTTATTTGACGTTTCAATGTCAGAATCGAGAGCCAACGTCTTCTTAGCAACATAATATGGTTTCCTCATCATAAAGATGATCGAAACAAAAATTCGTGCGCATGAGTAACGCGCCGATAGTTGGTCGAGGACGAAAATGCCCAACCGGGCGAAGAGTACTTGGACTAGGCCCTATAGGCTCTGCCTTGTCGAGGCCTAGCGCGCAACAACAACGCATGGTGGCGCCATCTGTCGGCCGACCTGGAACCGGAGAATGCACACTTGCACAGGAGGCTACCTCCTCGCTCCTGCTGACCTCCGGGTAGAATCGCGTAATTTTTCGCGTTTTCGAAGCAATTTTTGGTTCAGGTCCGCCAACAGATGGCGCCACTATGCGTTGTTGTTTTCGCGCTGGTAGATCTATAGGGCCTAGTCCAAGTACGCTTCGGCCGGTTGGGAATATTCTCAACCAACTCTCGGCGCGTAATATGCGCACAAATTTTTCTTGTTGACATTGGCAAGCATTTCCTAAGTTTCATCGGCAAACACACGGGACTTGAGTTGGTTGTGAATCTAAGACCCACCCTTCCAGTAAACTTCGAAAAACTTGGACTTGGTTATTTGACGTTTCAATGTCAGAATCGAGAGCCAACGTCTTCTTAGCAACATAATATGGTTTCCTCATCATAAAGATGATCGAAACAAAAATTCGTGCGCATGAGTAACGCGCCGAGAGTTGGTCGAGGACGAAAATGCCCAACCGGGCGAAGAGTACTTGGACTAGGCCCTATAGGCTCTGCCTTGTTGAGGCCTAGCGCGCAACAACAACGCATGGTGGCGCCATCTGTCGGCCGACCTGGGACCGGAGAATGCACACTTGCACAGGAGGCTACCTCCTCGCTCCTGCTGACCTCCGGGTAGAATCGCGTAGTTTTTCGCGTTTTTCTCGCGTTCTTCGAAGATGATGCGGAAGCGTTACCGCGGTCCGCCAACAGATGGCGTTTCAGGGTGGCGCCATCTGTTGCCCGACGCGGAAACGGCTCCCACAGCGCCTTCAAAAATCGCGAAAAAAACGCGATTTTACCCGGAGGTCAGCAGGAGCGAGGAGGTAGCCTCTTGTACAAGTGTGCATTCTCCGGTTCCAGGTCAGCCAACAGATGGCGCCACTATGCGTTGTTTCGCGCTAGGCCTTGACAAGGCAGAGCCTAGGGCCTGGTCCAAATTTCCCTCGCGCGGAGGGAACTTTTTCCCAACCAACTCGAGATGCGCAACTTATGGGCACGAATTTCGTTGTTAAATGGGCAAGATTTCCATGTTTAATTCTGCAAACACACTGGACTGCAGTTGGTTGTGAATCTAAGACCCACCCTTCCACCAAACTTCGAAAAAACTTGACTTGGTTATTTGACGTTTCAATGTCAGAATCGAGAGCAACGTCTTGTTAGCAATATAATATGGTTCCCTCATCATTAAGATGATCGAAACAAAATTCGTGCGCATAAGTAACGTGCCAAGAATTAAGTCGAGGACGAAAATGCCCAACCGGGCGTAGAGTAGACTAGGCCTATATTGTCGAGCGTAACAACAACGCATGGTGGCGCCATCTGTCGGCCGACCTGGAACCGGAGAATGCACATTGCACAGGAGGCTACCTCCTCGCTCCTGCTGACCTCCGGGTAGAATCGCGTAATTTTTCGCGTTTTTCGAAGCAATTTTCTGTCTGGTTCCAGGTCCGCTGAATAGATGGCGCCACCATGCGTTGTTGTTGCGCGCCAGGGCCTCGACAAGGCAGAGCCTATAGGGCCTAGTCCAAGTACTCTTCGCCGGGTTGGGCATTTTCGTCCTCGACCAAATCCTCGGCGCGTTACTTATGCGCACGAATTTTTGTTTCGATCATCTTTATGATGAGGGAATCATATTATATTGCTAACAAGACGTTGGCTCGATTCTGACATTGAAACGTCAAATAACGATCAAGCTTTTCGTAGTTTACTGGAAGGGTGGGTCTTAGATTCACAACCAACTCCAGTCCCGTGTGTTTGCCGATGAAACTTAAGAAATGCTTGCTAATGTCAACAAGAAAAATTCGTGCGCATAAATTACGCGCCGAGAGTTGGTTGAGGAAGAAAATTCCCACCCTTACTCCACCCTACGAAAACGAACTTTGACTAGGTTACTTGGGTGTTTGATGTCAGCCGCGAGAGCTAACGTTGCGTTTAAAATACAATTCGCATCTCTCAACACTGACTTTCGCCAAATAAAAATTCTTGCGTATAAGTTACTCGACCAGAGTTGGTGTGGCAGAAGAAAGCCCACCCACCCATCAAGAGCGATCCCACAAGTGCCCCCGTGAGAATTTCAACTATGTATTCTGTTGTATCAAGGACCGCCCGCGCAGCAACAGCGCATGGTCAAGCCGAGGCGCCATCTGGTGGCCGACCCGGAAAACACAACCTGGCCCAGCCTTTAAGCGCCAACACATATGTTTCTGCGCTCAGCAATGCCCAAGCACGCCCGCTGCTGCTCCGAAATCCCACATGAGCCAAAGACTGCCTCAAGTTTCGTCTTTGTCTTCAAAAATGAGATAAATGTCTGTTAGGAAGACGGACAGCGCCAAAGCGCCATCTAGCGGCCGTGCCGTGGTGTGAGCCTCGCATCAACCTTCGAGATGGGTGTTGGGCACTATATATTCTGGCGTATCAAGGACCGCCCGCGCAGCAATAGCGCATGGTCAAGCCAAGGTGACATCTGGTGGCCGCCCCTGCTTTGGGCGTCAATACATGTTCCCGCTTTTCCCAATGACCAACCACGGCACGCCCGCTGCTTCCCGCTGTTGCACCGAAATCCCACATAAACCAAAGACTGCATAAAGTTCCAGATTTGTTTCCAAAAATGAGACGAACGTCTGTTTACGAGACGGGCGGCATTGTAGTGCGTCAGACATTCCGTCCATCAACAGAATGTCTGCTGAGCACATCGGTCAGATCTGGATGCTATGCATACAGTACTTGTGCGCGAGTAGGTTTTACTAGCACGGCGCGCACAACAACGCTGGGTCAGGTCAAAGCGCCATCTAGCGGCCGGGCCGTGATGGGAGCCTCAAACCAACCATCATGATGGGTGATGGGCTAGGGTTGGTCGATTCGATTTCGATTTAAATCGAAAATCGATTTGAGGGGTCGATTTTCGATTTGAATCGGAATCGATTTAACGTTTCGATTTAATCGAAAAATCGATTTAAGCCGTCGATTTTCGATTTTTTGTAGAAAGGTCTTATTTTATTCAGGATTTTATTTTTTGCTTTCCGTACATCGTGTATGAGGGTAGGGTGGATGCAAATAAAATTCCACGTTGTCTTAGCAGTTAAAAACTTATTTAATAGTTTTAAAATTAGATTAGATATTAGCATGGTCCTTTGCAAATCCTGGAGATCATTCTTCACTTCGATTGATCCGAACGATCTGTGGGCCGCTATTGACCGAGACGAGCGGACTTTGAACAAAATGCTGACAGACAGGGTGGGAGGGCAGCCCATTGAGTGCGGCAATTCCTCAACAGACCGCCCCAGTAGCGCTAATATACATCAGGGTGCGTTTGACGCATTTCATGTCCACTCGGCGCCTTCAACACGCGTAATTCTCATTTAATGCGCCATAAATGTGTTACCTTTCATGCGAATTTTAATGCGCATTGCCAAAAATTCGCATTTAAGTGTATTAGCGGTACTGGGCACCAATCGCTGGCTGTCAGGAACTCATTTTGATATGCTCGTTTTCTTGAGAAATGTTACTTTTGAAGAGTGGTCTCTAGGCTTGGCCAATGTCATGCCAATACCTAATGTTATTACGAAACTGCTCAAACGACCTGGAATTTTACTAACAGCAACCCTATCCTCATACACAATGCGCAGAAAACATAGAAATAAAATTTATTTCAAGATATAAGAGCTTTTCTAAAAAATCAAAAATCGAATCGAAAATCGATTTTTTAAGCCAAAAATCGATTTTTTAAAGAATCGATCTTTTACTTTCAATTTTGAAATCGACGAATCGAAAATCGATTCAGTCCGTCGATTCACCAACCCTATGATGGGCGTGATGGGTAGCGTCGCGCGGTTCATTGTGAAGCCACCCTAAGCCACCTCGCCCGAACACATTGCGCGCTATCAGGAATACTGCATTTCCTCGCAGACAAACCGGGTTTTTGGACGAACTGACCCTTGGGGGTTGGTCTAGGAGAAGTTAAGAGTGTCCCTGCACAACCCCCGTCACTTTGGAGCAAAATTTATTTTCGGCCCAAAATCGTAAAAATGCAAAGGCTATAGCCTTTGCGTTTTAGCGATTTTCAGCCGAAAATAAATTGTCTCCGATTTCGACCAAACTCACAGGACACCCTCGCGGGTTGGTCTAGGGGAAGTTAAGAGTGCCCCTGAACAACCCTCGTCACTTTGGAGCAAAATTTATTTTCGGCCCAAAATCGTATAAATGCAAAGGCTATAGCCTTTGCGTTTTTGCGATTTTCAGCCGAAAATAAATTGTCTCCGATTTCGACCAAACTCACAAGACACCCTCGGGGGCTGGTCTAGTTGAAGTTAAGAGTGCTCCTGAACAACCCCCGTCACTTTGGAGCAAAATTTATTTTCGACCCAAAATCGTAAAAATGCAAAGGCTATAGCCTTTGCGTTTTTGCGATTTTCAGCCGAAAATCAATTGTCTCCGATTCGGACCAAAGTTACAGGACATCCTCGAGGGTTGGTCAAGAGGAAGTTTGGAGTGCTCCTGAACAACCCCCGTCACTCTGGAGCAAAATTTATTTTCGGCCCAAAATCGTAAAAATGCAAAGGCTATAGCCTTTGCGTTTTTGATTTTCACGAAAATAAATTGTTCTCAGATTCGGACCAAAGTCACAGGACATCCTCGAGGTTGGTCAAAGGGGAAGTTTAGGTGCTCCTGAACAACCCCGTCACTCTGGAGCAAAATTAATTTTCGGCCCAAAATCGTAAAAATGCAAAGGCCATAGCCTTTGCGTTTTGCGATTTTCAGCCGAAAATAAATTGTCTCCGATTTCGACCAAACTCACAGGACACCCTCGGAGGTTGGTCTAGGGGAAGTTAAGAGTGCCCCTGCACAACCCCCGTCACTTTGGAGCAAAATTTTTTTTCGGCCCATAATCGTAAAAATGCAAAGGCTATAGCCTTTGCGTTTTTGCGATTTTCGGCCGAAAATAAATTGTCTCCGATTTCGACCAAACTCACAAGACACCTTCGGGGGTTGGTCTAGAGGAAGTTAAGAGTGCCCCTGCACAACCCCCATCACTTTGGAGCAAAATTTATTTTCGGCCCAAAATCGTAAAAATGCAAAGGCTATAGCCTTTGTGTTTTTGCGATTTTTTCGAAAATAAATTGTCTTCTGATTTCAACCAAACTCACAGGACACCCTCGGGGGCTGGTCTAGGGAAGTTAAGAGTGCTCTGAACAACCTCTCGTCACTTTGGAGTTAAAATTTATTTTCGACCCAAAATCGTAAAATGCAAAGGCTATAGCCTTTGCGTTTTTGGCGATTTTCAGCCGAAAATCAATTGTCTCTGATTCGGACCAAAGTCACAGGACATCTCGAGGGTTGGTCAAGGGAAGTTTGGAGTGCTCTGAACAACCCCTGTCACTCTAGTAAATTTATTTTCGGCCCAAAATCGTAAAAATGCAAAGGCTATAGCCTTTGCGTTTTTGCGATTTTCAGCCGAAAATCAATTGTCTCCGATTTCGACTAAACTCGCAGGACACCCTCGCGAGTTGGTCTAGGGGAAGTTAAGAGTGCCCCTGCACAACCCCCATTACTTTGGAGCAAAATCTATTTTCGGCCCAAAATCGTAAAAATGCAAAGGCTATAGCCTTTGCGTTTTTGCGATTTTCGGCCGAAAATAAATTGTCTCTGATTTCGACCAAACTCACAGGACACCCTCGGGGGCTGGTCTAGGGGAAGTTAAGAGTGCTCCTGAACAACCCCGTCACTTGGAGCAAAATTTATTTTCGACCCAAAATCGTAAAAATGCAAGGCTATAGCCTTTTGCGTTTTTGCGATTTTCAGCCGAAAATAAATTGTCTCGGATTCGGACCAAAGTCACAGGACATCCCTCGAGGGTTGGTCAAGGGGAAGTTTGAGTGCTCCTGAACAACCCCTGTCACTCTGGAGCAAAATTACCTCGGCCCAAAATCAAAATGCAAAGGCTATAGCCTTTGCGTTTTGATTTTCAGCCGAAAATAAATTGTCTCCGATTTCGACCAAACTCACAGGACACCCTCGGAGGTTGGTCTAGGGGAAGTTAAGAGTGCCCCTGCACAACCCCCCTCACTTTGGAGCAAAATTTTTTCGGCCCATAATCAGTAAAAATGCAAAGGCTATAGCCTTTGCGTTTTTAAGTGATTTTCGGCCGAAAATAAATTGTCTCCGATTTCGACCAAACTCACAAGACACCTTCGGGGTTGGTCTAGAGGAAGTTAAGAGTGCCCTGCACAACCCCATCACTTTGGAGTAAAATTTATTTTCTCTAAAATCAAAATGCAAAGGCTATAGCCTTTGTGTTTTTGCGATTTTCAGCCGAAAATAAATTGTCTCTGATTTCAACCAAACTCACAGGACACCCTCGGGGGCTGGTCTAGGGGAAGTTAAGAGTGCTCCTGAACAACCCCCGTCACTTTGGAGCAAAATTTATTTTCGACCCAAAATCGTAAAAATGCAAAGGCTATAGCCTTTGCGTTTTTGCGATTTTCAGCCGAAAATCAATTGTCTCCGATTCGGACCAAAGTCACAGGACATCCTCGAGGGTTGGTCAAGGGGAAGTTTGGAGTGCTCCTGAACAACCCCCGTCACTCTGGAGCAAAATTTATTTTCGGCCCAAAATCGTAAAAATGCAAAGGCTATAGCCTTTGCGTTTTTGCGATTTTCAGCCGAAAATAAATTGTCTCCGATTTCGACCAAACTCACAGGACACCCTCGACGGTAGGTCTAGGGGTATATAAGAGTGCCCCTGCACAACCCCCGTCACTTTGAAGCAAAATTTATTTTCGGCCCAAAATCGTAAAAATGCAAAGGCTATAGCCTTTGCGTTTTTGCGATTTTCAGCCGAAAATAAATTGTCTCCGATTTCGACCAAACTCACAGGACACCCTCGGGGGCTGGTCTAGGGGAAGTTAAGAGTGCTCCTGAACAACCCCCGTCACTTTGGAGCAAAATTTATTTTCGACCCAAAATCGTAAAAATGCAAAGGCTATAGCCTTTGCGTTTTTGCGATTTTCAGCCGAAAATCAATTGTCTCCGATTCGGACCAAAGTCACAGGACATCCTCGAGGGTTGGTCAAGGGGAAGTTTGGAGTGCTCCTGAACAACCCCCGTCACTCTGGAGCAAAATTTATTTTCGGCCCAAAATCGTAAAAATGCAAAGGCTATAGCCTTTGCGTTTTTGCGATTTTCAGCCGAAAATAAATTGTCTCCGATTTCGACCAAACTCACAGGACACCCTCGCGGGTTGGTCTAGGGGAAGTTAAGAGTGCTCCTGAACAACCCCCGTCACTTTGGAGCAAAATTTATTTTCGGCCCAAAATCCTTAAAATGCAAAGGCTATAGCCTTTGCGTTTTTGCGATTTTCAGCCGAAAATCATTTGTCTCCGATTCGGACCAAAGTCACCAGTCATTGATTATTTCCATAATTTTTTCATTTTTCATCGTCAAAAACACTGAAGAAAAAATATCGTGCGTACCAGTTACTCACCTAGAGTTGATGTGGCAAAAGCAGTCAAAGGTTGGTCACGGTCTGCCTCTTGGTCCTTCAAATGGTCGGTAGAAAAAAATTTTGTTTTACCATGGTAGAACCCAAAAGAGTTTATGAAAAAATTTTATTTCTCAGTCTAGAACTCTTACTCTTCTTCCTAAAATAATCTACACTTTTTTCAGATCATCTCCTACTTATAAATATCAGTTACAAAGACGCATTGTTTACAAAAGCAAATTAATATTGTACAAAGATGTGTTAGGGCTATAAAGTGAAATAAATAAGAGCTGATTTATCTATAGCTACTTTTACACAAAATGTTGTATTCAACCACAAAATTGATTCAACTCAAGTCTGCAAATATAAAATGATTTTTTTCTCCATTTGCAACAATGATTTCATTTGATAATCTGTGCAATGTAATTTTTAAAATAAAATAATATTTACGAAAGAAAAACTTATGACAATGCTCAACGCATTTAAAATTTGGATAGTTTTCATTTAGAATTTTAGACTTTGCAAGGTGCAAATCCCTGCATTTAATCATCAACTGAGCTTACCCTTATGCTTTAAGGCTTAACATAGGATTCAAACAATAATTCTCTTGTGAGACACTATTTCAAAGAATCTAGCAGATTTACAGGGAGAGGCAAGTTTTAGTGCATATTTACAAAAGATAGGGAATAGACAATTGTGTTCATGTCTAAAATCGTTAACCATGTTTCAATTCCTTCATTAGCTAAGATTTTCATGAGCAAAAATGTCTAATACCAAAAAATGCCTCTTTCCATATCATTTTTGATTAAAATATTACAAGCAACAATAAATAAAAGCATACCTATGATGACTTTTGACATATACAGTAGGGCACTCCAATCCATCTAAGACATTCAATTTATGGAGATATACATATTTCCTGTCTGAAAACTTCATAAAATTCATAAGCAAATGCTAACTTTTAAAAAAATGGTGATGGCAACAGCAGAATGTCACAATTCTGGAAAAACCTACATAGTTTTGCGCACAAAAATTCATAGCACAGTTTAAAAAACAAAAAAAAACTATAAAAAAAGTACTACTACAACGGTTTTTATTACTGACTGATAATCAGCCGTAGGCATAAAAAAGTAACCTGCAATCAGAGAGCCATCTTTTTGCAGTTTATAAGTCTTTATGACCTGTTGTTTTAGAACAGATGCCTTGACTTTCCCTCACTCCGCTGGTACTTGGTCTTGCTGTTGCTGCTTTGCGTCTTTCCCTTTTGTTTTCACACACCTCCCTCTAAAGCAGATCTCAGTCTCCATTGAGACTTTGGTAGATGTGGTACTTCCGAGAAACTTGCTCAACTGCTCCTGTTCCTGCTGCGCCTTTAGCTGGGCCTTCACCCTGGACACGCCAGGCACCGTGGTGGTCGTGGCCGTGGTGGTGGCCTCCTCCAACTCCCCGGCGGGCGTGGTCGTGGTCGTGGACACCCTGAGCACCTCGGCGTCGTCCTCAGCGCCGCTTGCACTGCTGCTGGTGGCGGGCAGGAAGGTGGACTGCGGGGCGCTGGCGGGCTCGCCGGTGGGAGCGGGGCCGGCTGGGCCAGGCGAGGGCTCGGGGGAGGGCTCCGCCGGCGGCTGGGCAGAGGGCTCGACTGCCGCCTCCTTCTCGTCGGTGATGTCCGCCGCCATGCTTAGACTGCTAATCCTGGGAGTGGTCGCGGCGGTGGCCTCGGGCTCCTCCTCACCGACGGCCGTCACGTCGTCGGAAAACGACACCCCGGTCGTGGTGGGCGCGGGGAGTTCCGCGTCGGCAGCCGAGGGTGCCGACGGAGCCGATGGAGCTGACGGAGACACCGCCTTGTCGAACACGTCCTTGCTCTCCGCAGAGGGCGGCACCACAGCCAGCACGCTGTTGCCCGGGAAGGAGCCGGCGTTCTGGGACTCCGCGGTGGCCAGACCGTCTCTCGGTCTCTTGACTCGGACGCGCACCCAGTTGCCTCGCCTGCGGCCGGTGCCCGACTGAAAGGCGAACAGAGTGATTAGTGAACGACGGGCACGTGGTCAGGGGTCGAGACGCGAATATGGCACGTACCTTCTTCTGAGTCGCCGGGTCGACCGCCTTCTTGTGGGTGTCCTCCTTGAGGATGTCCTGTTCAGGGGCGGAGGGGCCGGCCGCGGGGCTGGCGGGCGATGGGCTCTGTCCGTCGAGAAGGCCGACCTCCTCCAGGGCCTTCATCACGTTGTCCACGTCCTGGGCGGAAATGCTGTCCAGGGAGGCGGGACGGCTCGGCCTGCTGAGATTCGGCTCCACGTAGTCGCTGGGGTCGTCGGTGTGCTCGGAGGGTTTGGCGTCGACCTCGCCTGGACAGACGCGGGTAGAGCATGAACCTCACCGTCGGCCTCGTACCGGGAGAGTTAGAGAACACGCCGAAGCGCTGCGGGGTCTGCATATCCGCAGGGGCCGTGAGGCTGAGGCGCCATGTCCCCTTTAGTAGGCAGACCCGCAGCGCTGCGGCGTATTATCAGACACCCTCGGTACGTTGCAAGAGCAGAGCAAGAGAGGAAGCTGCACGGTATTGAAGCCGAAAGTCTGAACCGACAGAAAAAACTGCAAGTTCAAACGCCGGCTGCAAAAATCGCCCGCCCATTCTCACACTCACCTTGCGCGCCGGACACAGAGTACTGGATCGGGGGAAGAGGCCCGCTACCTGCGTGGGAGGCGCTCCAGCCGTTCTTGAGCGAGGAGCCGGTGTGCGCGGACCAGTCGAAGGTGGGGTGGGCCTCCAGGGCTGGCACGGTGGGTAGCGACTCCTCGAGCGGCCCGGCCGCACTCGCGCCCTGCTTCTCTCCGTACTGGCTGTCCTTGCCGACCTCGCCGTTGTCCAGGGCAAAGGCCAGCTTGCTATCGGCGTGGCTCTGGTCTGAACCTGTGCAACACGCGTCGGGAAATGAATATCGTTACCGGGGGGAAACGCTTGTCGTTACTACAGTACGATTAAACTGATTTTGTCAAGCGTCAAAGTTTGTTCAAAGGAACTAGAAAATGTTGAATTGCAAGGAAAAATGTCTCTAACCTGGGGCGGACACGGGGGCGGGCGTGGTCTGGCGGCGGTGTCCGGGTCTGCGCACGCGCACGCGCACGGGATGCGGGGCGGGCTGCTCCTCGCCGGGCTGCTCGGAGGTGGCCGTCACGGGGGCAGCGGCGGCATCCTCGGGGTGGCGGCGGCGCGACTCGAATCTCTGCACGGCGCCACGGGGCGGCGACACGCTCTCCTGGTGGTCAGAGTCCGGGACCTCGTTGGACAGCGCGGTGGGCGGCGTCCTGGTCGGGGCGTGGGGTCCACGCCGGCGGCCGTACAGCTCGGGCGTCGCGGGAGCGTCGGACGGGTCAGCGGCAGGGCCGGTAGCCTCGGTGGTGCTGGAGGCGGGGCGCGCGCGGACGCGGCCGCGGACACCAACGCCAGCGGCGAGCTGCGCGGGGCGGCGAGTGCCACGGGGACGCTGGGTCGTCGTCGAGGTCGTCGTGCTGGCGGGCGCCGGGGTGGTCTGGCCGACGCGCAGCCCGGGGCGGCGGGGGGCGCCCGTGCGGGTGAAGCTGCTGTACTTGCGCACGCCGGCTCGCGTGGTCGAGCTCGACGGTTGGCTGGTCTCGGTGATGGGCTCCTCGGACACCTGCTGCTGGGTCACCGCCAGCTCCTGCTCCTGCTGCTGTTGCTGCTGCTGCTGCTGCTGCGCCGTGGTGAGGGACGCCTCCGTCTGCGCTGACACGCTCACGTCCTGGAAGTAGGAGACCGAGGAGGGCGGCGCGGCGGTGGTGGAAGTGGTGGTCCGCTCGACGACGGTCTCCTTGAGGAACTGCTCGGGCTGGACCTCGGGCTGGAGCTGTTCATCCTCAGCCGCCTGCTGCTGCTGCTGCTGCTGTTGGAAGTGCTGGCGGGGGCGGCTCCTGATCTTACCGCGCACCCTGACGGCGAGGTTGTTGCCGGGACCGGAGGGAGCGTCCTGACCAAAGGCGGTGGTGGCCGGGGCCTCGGCAGCGGGGCGGGGGTTCACCTTGACGGCCTTCTGCAGCTCGACGGGCACGTGGGGCAAAAGTGACTGCTGCTGCTGCTGTTGCTGCTGTTGTTGCTGCTGCTGCTGCTGCTGGTGCTGTATACGTCCGCGGACCCGGACGAACGAGGGCTGGAAGTCGCTCTGTGGGTCGGGCTGGGCGTCCACGGGCACCTGAGGCTGAACGGCGGGCTGTGCTGGCGCAGGCGTGGGCTGGAGGTTGTACTGGTACTGCACCTTGCCGTTCTCTAGACGGGTCGGGAAGAACTCCTGCTGCTGGAATCCAGAGTTGGATCCGGGGAACTGGATCTGGTTGATGTCCTGGGGCTCCTCCGACTGGGGCTGCTGCTCCTGCTGCAGGAAGCCGTTGATGCTGGCGGGAAGCACATCCAAATTGCGGGGCGTCGTGGCCTCGAAGGCCGGCGGCGTCGGCGGCAGCGAGGAGCCGAAGCTCGGGCTGAAGCTCTGGCCGAAACTGGGCCGCTCCGTCGGGAACGTGCTGAAGGCCGGGCGCTCGCTGAAGTTAGGCTGAGCCTCGGTCTGGAAGGTGCTGAAGCTCGGCCGGTCCGTCTGCTGGAAGGGGCGCTCGGTTTGGAACGGGGTGCTGCTGCCGAAGCTGGGCCTATCTGTCTGGAAGGCCGTGCTGCCGAACGAGGGCCGCTCGGTCTGGAAGCTGGGCGTCTGCTGGAGGAGGTTGATGTTCTCCGGCGAGAAGCGCGCGGGTGCGAGCCTCTCGGTGGTGGGCGTGAGCGTGTTGAGCTGCTCCGTGCTGCTGCGCACCGCGTCGTCGGGCTGCTGCTGCTGCTGCTGGTTCAGGCGGTGCTGGTTGCGGAGCCGCTTGCGGCCGCGCTTGCCGTTGGGGCCGAGGCCGCCGGGGCCGCCGTTAACGCGCTGGCTCTGGAAGGACGGGTCGGCCTGGTCCGGCGAGGCGGACGCCAGCTCGGGGCTGGGCGTGACGGACACGGCGGCCGAGTAGCTCTCGGTGGACGCGGGCGCGGCCTCGGTGGTGCGCGGGGTGGGTCTGGGCGGCGGCGGGCGGCGGGCCGTGGTGCGCGCCGTCGGGCTGGCGGTGGCCGGCGGCAGCGGGGTGCTGGCCGAGGTGGGCCGCAGGTAGGGCTGGCGGCGAGGGGTGGTGTGCGACACGGGGGACACCGGGGTGGTGGGCGTCTGCTCGGCCGTGGGTGACGGCCTGCCCTCGTCCAGCGAGTTGACGAGCGTGGGCAGGCGCGGGTTGACCGGGGTGATCTCGGACGGCAGGCTGAAGGTGACGGTGGACTGGAAGGCGGGCGGCGAGGGCGTCGTCTTGGTGACGGGCGCGTCCTTCTCGTGCACCTGGGGCAGCGGGGCCTGCTGCAGCAGCTGCTGCTGCTGCTGGGCGCTGCTCACGTTCGAGTTGACCACGACGGAGCCGATGTGCGGCGGCGGCAGGAGGATCTTGGAGTAGCCGGCGGGCGGGTTGAAAGACAGTGGCGCCACGAAGAACGGCAGCTTGTTCACCTTGCGCTCCACGCGGTTCGTGTCCAGCGACGACAGGTACGGCAGCTCAAACTTGGCGTAGCCCTTGGGCGGCTGCAGGTTGGCGGGGCCAACGAACACCTGCGGCGAGTCGGGCGACACGTTGTCGAGCACGGGGATGGTGCGGGCGTTCTTGAGCAGCTGCAGGACGTCCGTGATCTTGGTGTCGTGGTGGCCGCTGGGGCTCATGTACACGGACAGCGGCGGCTGGTGCGGCGCCGGGGTGGTGGGCGTCGGGGACGGCGCAGGCGTCGGGGACGGGGTGGGCGTCTGCTGCACGAACGAGAACTGGTGGTTGGCGGGGGGCGGCGCGGGCGTGGACGAGGGCAGCGCGAAGCGGTGGGGCGCGTGCTGGAACTGCGGGAACGACTGAGCCTGCTGCTGGGGCGGGGGCGGCTGGTGGAACTGGGGGAACTGCTGCGGGAACTGCTGGAAGTGATGGTGGTGCGGCTGGAACTGCGGCGGAGGGGCGTCGCGGAACGACTGGGCGGAGAAGGGCTGTCGCTGGAACTGCGGCTGGGAGAACTGCTGGTGGAACTGCGGGGGCGGCTGCTGGAACTGGGGCTGCGGCTGCTGCTGCTGCTGCTGGAAGGGGTTGGTCGGGTGGTTGAGCGACAGGCTGAACTGGCCGTTGGGGTTCTGCGGGTGGAACTGCAGGACGTGCGACTGGGCGCGCGGCTGGTGCTGATGCGGCGGGCTGGCCTGCTGGCTGAACTGCGCGGACGCCTGCGGCTGTTGTTGCTGCGGCAGGAAGCGTTGCTGCTGCTGCTGCTGCTGGCCGAGCTGGCCGCGCTGGCGGAGGGTCTCCACGGGCACGTACAGGAGCTGGACCTGGCGAACAAGGGCAGGCGCGAGTTAGCGTGGGGCGCCCGGACCTCAGCGAGCCCGCTGGGCAGGCGCGCACGAGGGGTGGCCTACCCTCCCGACCGCAGGGGCTTAGACTCACCTCCTCTTTCTGGTCCTGCTGCGCCTGTTGCTGCGCCTGCTGCTGCGCCTGCTGCTGCGCCTGCTGCTGCGCCTGCTGCTGCGCCTGCTGCTGCGCCTGCACCTGCTGTGCGGGGGACTGGGAGGGCGCGGGCAGCTTGGGCAGCGGCAGCGAGGCCGGGGGCGGCGGCGGGGCGGGCCTCTGGGGCGGCTGCGGAGGCTGGGGGGCGTTGTGCGGCAGCGAGAAGGGCAGCAGTGGCTGGCCGAAGCTGGACTGGGGCTGGTTCAGCAGCACCTGCGCCAAGGAAAGAGGCAGGTTATTTCAAACCTGAAAACCTGAGCAACTTTTCACATTTCCAGCGGTCGATCCGATACCAACTTCCAACGTCGGGGAGAGCGGCCGGCTGGCTAACAATAGGCCCCTCTCGTCCCTCCACACACACACACACACACACACACACACACACACACACATCCTTGCGGCGCCGGGTCCGGCCCGGCCCGGCCCGACTCGCATGCGAAAGTTGGTCAGCTCGCTCCCGTCCCGTCCCGTCCCGTCCCTAGTCGAGCCGCCGTGTAGTACACCGCGGAGCACCGCGCCGCTCATCCGGGGCCGGCCCGGCCCGGGGCCTCGAGAGGCTCTGGTCATTGTGCCGCGCAGCCGCGCAGCCGCGCATGCTATGGCTTTTGTATTTTCCGATCGGCTGCTGTCATTTCCGAGTGCACGGCGCTGCCGCGCACGCCCGCCCGCCCGCCCGCCGCCCGGCCAAAGCGGGCGATCTACCATTCCACCTCAGCGTAGTATCACAATGGGGACACTATGACTGGGACGCGACGAAGATCGCGAGAGGGTTTGGGATATTCACAATGCTTGGACTTCCACTGTACGGCAAAAATAAATTGTACTTTCTCGTGCATTAAGCCGCACCCCGCGTGGATTGTAGGAAATCGTTTTAGAAAAAAATTTGCACCAAATGCACAAACTAATGTTCTTTTTTTTTAAAAAAAAATAATAGACATTAGATCCTTTAATACTACACAGGGTTAGTCGGTCCCCACGTAAAACTACGCACTCCCATCCATCTTCCGTAATCGTATGCCAAAGCCACTTCTCAAAATAAAAGTACGAACATACAGCGACTGCTACTTGTCACTACCGCGCGCGCAAATATTGCGCGCCGCCGCGGTGCTAGACCGGACCGGAAGCGGGTCAAGGACGCGGTGCGCCCCAGCCGCGCGTACTGCAGGCAAAACGATTGAAAAACCGGATACGGCCATACGCCATACGTCCATGCGTCTCATTGAGTAACGGCGCGGCGACCTCCTGGCGCGCATCAATGGGCGCGAGCCCAGCACGGCCGGACCGGACCGGACCTCCGCCTCCGCGGCGCCACCGCCTTTCAGTTCTGACGCGGCTGTTTGACGCGCGCACCACTTCCGTTTGGACCCCCCCCCCCCTCTCACCACCACCCCTCCGTCCGGCCCTTACGAGGGGGTCGAACAATCACCCGTCCCCAGTGGTCTTCCCCGCGCGGGCTGAATTCGTGCGCCACGCCGCGCCACGCCACGCCTCGCTACCTCCCCAAGGGCGCACGGGCAGCAGCACAGCAGGCGTGACCTGAATACGACTGGAGTGGAACGTACAACGCGACGGAAACACAATCAGGACCGAATGAAAGAAAGGATGAATGAACCAGCGGGAGTGAATGGGCAGTGGGCGCGGGCCCGGGCGGCGCGGGCCCGGGCGGGGCGGGGCGGGGCGGGGCGGGGCGGGGCGGGGCGGGGCGGGGCGGGGCGGGGAGCCCCAAGACAGGCAGGTATGGACGTTACCCGCGCCAAGGACATCTGCAGCGGGACACCCGTCTGTCTTACCTGCTGTACGTTGGGCAGAGGGAAGTCCTGCTTGGGCGGGCTCAGGATGAACTGCTGCAGGTTGTCGGGGATGCCGACCTGCTGCAGGAAGTGGTTGGCGGGCTGCTGCAGCTGCTGTTGCTGGGGTTGCTGCTGCTGCAGCTGCTGCAGCTGCTGCGGCTGGGGCGGCGGGGCGGCGCTGCCGAACAGCTGCTTGGGCTGCGGGGAGGCGGACGGCGACGGCGGGAAGAAGGGCGCGTGCGACGGCGACGCCGACGGGAAGTCCTGGGGGAAGAAGCTGGGCTGCCGCGCCTGCGAGCACAGAGTGCAATAAGTGTCAGAGGACCGTCCGCCCAGAGTCAGGCCAGTCTGCAGTCAGAGGCGAGGTCAGGCGCCGTGCTTACCGAGAAGACCTGCCTCTGCACGACGGGCGCCTTGGGCGGCGTGAGTCCGAAGTCGTCATCGATGATGGCGGCGGTGTTGGCCGGGGCGCCGGGGGCGGCGCCCTGGGCGCGACAGGTGGGGCAGGGCGCCGCCAGGGGCACCCACTCGCTCTCGGCCGCCTCCAGGTCCTCGACGGACCGGGCGCGAGCGTCGGGGGCGGGCGCGGACCAGCGCGCCTGGGGGCCGGCCGCGGACGCGGCCCCCGCCACTAGGAGCATCAGCCCCAACCACCGCATCTGAAACACGACAAGAAAAAAAATGTTAGAAAACATATTTAGATCGCAACGGCGTTATGCTCCAGAATGAAGACGCACTTTACGAGGCTGTATCAGATTTCTAAATATTCTATGTTTAATTTTCTCATGAGACATAAGAATGATACGGTTCTCAGGGAAGCGCTGCGGCTCCAAGAGGAACTCCATCTCTCGTGACGCCCAGCGCAGCCTCGCTCGCACCCAGAAGGCTTAATGGAGGCGTCACGTGTCGGACGTCGCGACGCCTTTCTTCGACTCGCTGCGCCGCTCCTTTCTTTTCTTTTTTCAAAAACGCCCCGGCCCGGCGGGGAATAGAACTCACGACCTTGCGGCGGCACCGGCGCGCAGTCACGCCGCCTCATCACCCCGCCGACCCGACAAGAAACATCCACAACAAAATCACACTTCTCGAAATAACCCCCGCGCCGAGCCGCGCCGAGCAGCGCCACGCTGCGGCTCCAATCACATTATGAATGAAGCTCTTTGCTTTATTTCTGTAACGCAATTTTGTACTAAAAATTGGTGGGGCAAAGAAAAGCATAAAGTGACCGTCGGCCGTCACGTCGGCGCGGCGGGTGTCGAATGACCGATACGACGAGAAGACGGCCGGCCGCCGGCGCCCCTTATGCAACGCGCCACAAAAAGAAAGGGCAGCAAACAGTAACAAAAGAGGTGTGACCGGCGGGAGAAAAAAATGCGAAGCCGTCATACAGCCCCGCCCCGCCCCGCCTCTAGACGGCACTGAGCGCCACGCCGCGCCTCGCCACGTCTCGGCGGTGAGAACTGGAGGAAGAGGACGAGGAGGAGGAGCGAGGAGGACTATTGGGGCAGAGGGCAGGGCAGCTCAGCTGTGCCGGCGCGCACCGGCTGCAGCCGCGAGGTGTCTCTCTACGCCCCTTAGTAATAGTTCTGTCACGCCTCGTATTGTTTGGAAAGCATATTTCTTTCCCTTGCTGCTCCAAGTCTCGTCGAGCGCGAACGCTAAAATAAAGATCCATAACAGCTGTGGAGTGTGAAGCACTCTGAAAAGTGTGTGACTATCGTCGCACGCCACGAGGATGAGTGCAAGCTAGAGCCCCCCCTGGCCTGCAGAGCGTTTTCATTACATAAATCGACTTCTTCATGCGATAATGTCTGCTGTGAAAAGAAAATTGTCCGGCACTTAAAGGCTCCCCCCGGGCGCTAGGCTCTTCAGGGTTCGCGACATACAGGGAAGACCAGCTCCAGACCAGAGCGGCCGGCGCGCCGCACCGCGCCGCTAACAAGCGATGTAAGTGCGCTGCTAACTACTCCCGCGGCAGCTCACTGCTGGAGCGGAACGGAGGGGCCGAGCGGAGCGCCCCACGCGAGAGATACACGGGAAAAAAAGTGCGGTCGATAATAGGAGCCTTGTTCTCCTGGGTGTGACAAGAATGCTCACAGCTTACGCATTCTTCCAAGCATGCAAAGAGACGAAAATCGAGCCCGCTTTTTGACAAGAAGCTTTAATTTCGTGGGAAAAGAAGGAAGATATAAAATAAAATAGGATAATTTACGGAGTTGTCTAAAGAGATAAATTAAAGACGGTCCTAGAGAGCGGGGCGAAGCTTTGACCTGCGATTATCGCCGTCCCTAGGCGAGGCCTAGCTCGCTGCGCATAAGCGGCTGGAGGTGAGAGATAAGCCGATAGCTGCTTTTAGTTTCCTTAGTTTCTCTTTCATGCTGGGGGAATGCCCCACAATAACAGTCTACGCCCGTGTGTGTGTGCGCGCGCGCGTGCGTACCACACGTGTGTGTGAGAGAGAAAGAGAGACATTTCACCGTCGCTCAGTGCGTAAAGTGATCAAACGCCGGCAGGGCCGACGCGTGCACTAGCTGCGCTGCGCCGAAAGGAAGGTTCACAATGGTAATTTCACAACCTCGTGTAAAAGTGCAGCGCCTGCGCGGTTTATTTCAAGGAGCTCAAAACTTTGCCGGTTTCTTGAAAAATAAAAAACTAAACACTGAACACTGATGAATGTCACACGCAACAGACGTCATTAAGCAACGCGCAGGTGCTTCACCGTTGCCTTTCTCGAAAGTGATAAAATGTCGTTAGTTTTTAGTAGGACAAGTGTCTTGGCCCGCGGCCGCACTTTTTCGGGGGCCGCGCGCCGCACGCACGCACGCGCGCCCGCCGCTGCGCCCCCTGGGCACGGCGGCCACGCACGCGCACGGCCCCGGACCAAACGTGACCGTGGCCCTGCGGAGCCTGGCGGAGCCCATCCTGTCCTGCCGTCCTCTCCGCCGCGCCGGGCCGCGCCGGGCCACACCGCGCCGGTGCTAGATTTCTCTGCGATGAGCTGAGTACGCGCCGGGCTCAGCTGCTCGCGGCACTTAAAATGTCACGCGCCGCGGGGCCGGGCAGGCCCTCGAGTGCGAGTGAGACGGCACGTACTCGTCAGGTCCGGGCGACGCTAGGGGTGCGAGTGAGACGGCGAGTCAGCCGCCTCCTCCTCCTCCTCACTCGCACTCATCCGAATTCCTGGGGTACAGGCGGCGCGGTGCCGTGGAGAGTAGAGGGACCAGCCAGCCAGCAGTGTGGTAGGTGTTGCCAGCCGCGCCGGCCGCGCCAGCCGCACGAGTCACTCAGCTGATATGTGGGTTATTAAGAGGAGCCAGTTCCACATTCCGAAAAAGAGCCGGCACCGCCGCGCCGCGCCGCCGCACCGCTGACCACTTTCACTGACAAGACTCAAATACGAAAACCACAACAACACGCGTCAAGGACGCCGATAGGAGTACACGGCGCAGCCGCCGGGCGGAGCGGAGCGGTAGCAGCAAACACAAAATACATTTTTGGGGAGGGCAGAAAATTATTGCGTTTGCTAACGGATTCTTCTTTAATCGCCATTTAAATTAAAAATTATTTCTCCAAAAACTCAAAAAAAAAAAAAAAATTACAAAGAAAAAAAAAATATTCTTTGTACGAGGCGGGTGAATGCTAGATAACTTTCGTTCGCGCGAGAAACCGGATGTTTTGGAACGGGTCCAAACTCAACATACACGGCTAGGGGCGAACGTCGACTGCGCATTCGAGCAAGATGCGTGCGAGTCTTCATTCCCTCTCCCCAGCCTCTCCTCCTCTCCGCGCCTCTCTCTCTCTCTCTCTCTCTCTCTCTCTCTCTCTCTCTCTCTCTCTCTCTCTCTCCTCGTCCATTCATCCGCAGAGGATGTACTCTCATACGCCTTTGTCTCCCGATGAACTGATTTCCATTCATTTCTAGAGCACGAGGCGCAAGAGCGCGGCCGGGCGGGCCGGGGCTAGGCGGGCGCGTGGCGGAGAGGAACTGGAGGGGGATCGACAAGAGGAAAGAAACACTGATCGCCATCTCTCTAATCCTATTCCCACGGCTTTCGCAACACCACCCAAATGCAAATCAGGGTCCCGCGTGCGTCGTATCCGACCCAAAGTCTTACGCGCCGGAGGAAAAGAAACTACAAGTAGCTCAATACCAAGGCTGATCACACTGCAGTGCATACCCGGAAACACCTACTAAATGTATACTTTAAAAAGAATTCAACTCGCCTAACTAGAGGGAGCCCACAGGGCGTGGCGGCGCGCGGCGGGGCACTGACCGAGCCACAGCCACACCTCGGCTCGGCTCGGCACCTGTCGGCCCTTGGAGGAAGGGCCTTCTGAAGACTGGCCCACTCAATAACCTTCACTTTCTCTCGCCCTGGCCAGCCGGCGGCGAGGGCATGGCAAATGGACTCTCTGAACGAGTGTGTGTGTGTGAGTGTGTGTGTGGAGTAATCCTGACGTCACTAACACACCTGTCTGACCATACGACCGCAGACCGCATCTAATAAAACAATTGGATATACAACGCGCATGTACCCCAAATTTAAAACAAGAAGTTTTATGTTATTTTTCTTTTTCTATGCCCTTTTCTGTACGCTCCAATGGGCGGTGTAACTCCAAGATGGAAGTTATTAAAATTTGAAAATCTTTTTTATCCCTCCGGATCTCGCTGTATATATATAACCTTCTTCCGCTTTTCCACCATACTAAGCTGAAGACTTCTTTATTTCTGAAGCCCATTCGACCGGTGGGACGAATCACAAGTCATGTCCATCGGGTGTATAATAAGAAGAAATTAATACAAGTGAGAACAAAAGGAGGTCGGAGCAGAGGGCAGCAGGGGCGAGGAGTGGTCGAGACGCGGTAGGCTTTTCTCTTTCATTTCACGTCGGGCTGGTGCCGGCGGGGCGGGGCGGGGCGGGGCGGGGCGGGGCGAGTAGCCCGGGGATCAGCAGGTGTGTGACTCTAGTTTACCTCCAGGAGTACGTCCCCCACGAGGAGCAGGGCGCCCCGGGACGGGCACGTGTGCGGCTCCCGCCCCGACCCCGACAAGGTCGCTGACCCGCCCAACCTGACTCTGACTCCGGCCCGGCCCGGAGGCGCATGACAGCCCTCCTCCCTCTTCTCACGTTACGTCCCGGAGCCGGGCGCCCGGGCCTGCGGGCTGGAAGCTGAGCCAGCCGGAGCCGCCGGAGCCGGCCGGGGAGGAGAAGGTGGCGGTGGCACCGTGTGAAAGTTCGAGGTGTTGCCGACATGCCATCGATCAGCAGGCTTCGTTCTCCTTTTTCCTCACGAAAAATAAAAATATTTCAGAAAAAAAAATCCTTTTTTTTTTTTAAAAATATAATTATTTCTGCATGTCAACCTTTTTTTTTTAACCACATGTGGACTTTCCATACCGGGGCAGTATAACAATGTTGTGATGTGGCATCACCCGGCTGATCGGCCGCCCTAGTTGACACGCCGTGACGTCACGTGACATGAGGCGCAACGATGCACTTGCACAAGTCAGCCGCGCGACACGCTCCGCATGCGCACGTGCCCGCTGCACTCGTCCAACAACACACACACGCACACACACACACACACACACACACACACACACACACACACACACAGTTTTCATCCCAAGGGGGTTAAAAAAAACACACGAGTCGTCGCCAGTCTAGTACCGCCCCTGTGTCACATTACGCAGCGCTACCTACACGCTCCTGCGTCCAAGTCTCCGAAAGGCAAGTTGCACACACGCACTTAGCTTTGACGCGATAATAAAATATTTTCTTCGCAAAATTTTTGTGGGCCATGTTACTGCGTGAAAAATGATATCGACTGGCATTAATATATTGCCGATAGTCAGATGCAGAACGTACACTGTTAAAAATAGTTGTCAGTTTACGACGCTACCCGTGACGACCGTGTTGTTGGTTTACAAAAGCATTTGTTGCATTTGTCAAACTGGGCAAAGACGCTCTATCACTTTCTATTTCAACCGTATCGGTCCATTAAGGAACAAGTTCTTACCAACATGTTGTAACGCTACAACAGAATCGTAGTTAAGTTTGTTAACAACACATGTCGTTTCAATACAACATCATCGTTGTGTTGTTTGTGAACACGTACTTTTTCCAAGTGCAAAATATGTTTCATGACATTCTATGAACATCGTAAAATTACAACATGTTCGTAAAATTACGACATGAGTCGCTAACAAACTTAACTACGAATATGTCGTAAATTTACGACATTTTTTTTAACAGTGTAAGAGCCCGACAGCTCGGCATTACAGCGACTGCAGGAGCCGCGGCAGGAGCTGGGCGGGCATGAATCTCGGCCCGGGGAAGGAAAAAAGATTGCGGGCTTCGGCGCTGGGAACTGCCCTTTGTGGGCTGAACGAGCGAGACTTGCTCCGCTCAGCCAGGAAAATGAACAGTTCGGTTTGCTTTACGATCAGCATAGCCCGGCCCGGCCCGGCGGGCTGGGCAGGGCAGAACGCCCACAGTGAAAGACTGAAAGGGGTAGAGAGGTGATTCACAGCCTGCACAGCACAGCACAGCCCCCTTATGAAGACCAGCTCAGCGACAGCGCCAGTAGAAAGCTCAGGTATACGCCCCGAGGAAAGAGTAGTCCTCTAGGAAGATGCGCCCGCTCCTGCAGGAGCACATGGGCGATCAGCCCGCGCCCGCGAGCACCAGAGGGAATGCCAGTCCTTTACGACGAGGACCAGGATAGTGCAAAAAATTATGAAATTCTAAACAAACACATTTCACTAGGGCTGCGTGTGCCTGCTGCAATACTGTGGGCCTGCGGCCAAACTGCAACGAAAGAGAAGGAAAGAGAGAGGGAGGGAGGGAGATGGACCGAGCGGGGCATTGATCGTCCACGCACGCCCCGCAGGTGTCTGGAGTTGCGCATCTCCCCTCTCCTTCTCTCGCCTATCCTTCACGCGTCAACCTGATACCATGCATTTTATCATCCCTTTCTTTCCTGCCCGCCGGGGCTGCGCGCTGCTCGCGTGGCGAAACTTCTTTTTTTTTTGGCGCCACGAGGCAAAACAAGGCGAAATTACATGGAAACGGCGGCGCGGCGGCGCTTGCGCAGGCAATAGAGCGGTTATCTCGCTAAGCCATACATCAGTCCGGCGCGGGCCCGGAGGCACGGGCGGGTAGTAATAATGATATCGAATTGAATCGTCGCTGCGAGGGCCGGGCCGGGCCGGGCCGGGCAGGGCGGCTCGGGTCATGGCAAAACCCGCCGTAGAGGAGGCCGGCTCAGTGAGTCCAATCTCTTAATTCACTCTGCTGATTACTGACCGCACCATAAAAAAAAAACTATCGAGGTCTTCACGGGAATTTCTTTTTATTTTTATTTTATTATTAGATTGTGGTTCAAAATTTTGTTACTTGACACCCCGGCGCGCCGCGCCGTGCCGCCACATCTCTTATTCCCCGTACCGTACCCACTTTCCGGACCACGTTCTGTTCGGCACCACGAGGTAATCAGCCGCGTGCAGTTGCGCCCCCCGCGCTCCGCCCGCTCCGCCCGCACCGCACGCCGCGCCCTCGCACTCAAATTGCTTTCCATTGACCTCCTTATTCTATACACGGGACGGGACGGAACGCCGGGGCGCATCACTCAGCAGACGCGCACCCTTGAAGTTGCAACTGCTGCGCGCGGCCCAATAAGCAGACGGAATCAATTTGATTTTTTTTTTCGTGCCGTGCCCCGAGTAAACGTCAGCAGGTGATGTCACATAGACATACGGGCACGTACGTACAACTAGTTATGGGGGCACCGACACACGAGTGAAGTGAGGAGGGGGGGGGGGAGAAATGTTGAGGCCTGGCACTTGTATATTATGGCGACAGCCGGCTCACTCACATCGCTTTGTCCACTCCGGCCGTGTGACATAACTGACGAAATGACAAACAGCCAGTCTCATGCGTGTTTCATACCAGCTACCGTGTTTTGTGCTCTCCAGACACAGCTACTATTGAATTTTTTTTTAAATGCTGTTTTGCTTTACATTAAAAGGCAGTTCGTCTTTTTTTTTTTTAAAGTAGAAATTGATTGTTGAAAACCAAGTTATTAGGTGAGGTATTTACGACACTAAAAACCGTCACGCAAGGAGACTGCTGTGGTGATGGGGAGGAGAGAGAGAGATAGAGAGATAGAGAGATAGAGAGAGAGAGAGAGAGAGAGAGAGAGAGAGAGAGAGAGAGAGAGAGAGAGAGAGAGAGAGAGAGAGAGAGAGAGAAGGAAATGAATGATCGAAAGAAGCGTCAGCGAACTACACGACAGGCGAGCCCGGCCAGGCCAGGCCAGACCCACTGCCCCACACAACTGAGGAGAAAACATCCTGGGCGACGGAGCCCGGCCCGGCCCGGCGCGGCCGAGGCTGGCCGCCTGCAGTGCGACAGTTTAGCTAAATTGCAGCGTTATCAACTTTCCAAGTCTGCAGGTGTTTGGTGGGTTCTACAGAGCACGACCAGTCCATCATTCCCATGGTGTAGACTTCGATACAATGCGCAGCTGGCGAAAATTACCGGTTATTCTCGCTTTTTTTTATGCCACATCACTCGAAAAATAAGACCAATAAGAAACGCTCACAGTGACATGAAAAGATGACATTTACACAATTTATCTTCGAAGTGTTATTATGTCATTTGAATGTCCGTCTCTTTTCCAACGAAGTGGTACGTATCGAGATATCGACGAGAACAAAACCTCAAGAGTAAAGCGGCACTTCAGAATAGGGCGGGCATGGCTATGCGCGAAACAGATCGTACTCGATATGGAACCGCTGCTACCACTGCTCCTCCCGAGAGTAAGGCTCTGCGGTCATCGATCTACCTCCTCCCTCTCCACCTCTCTCCCTCACTCCGCGAACTAATGTCTGAGAGAAAGAGAGAGAGAGAGAAATGAAACCACCCCAACGCTAGTTATGGAACGGCGTGGCTGTTGCTGCACACGATTCGTGTGACACGTGAGCTGTGACTTATCGTGACCTGAGTTATGAGAGCAATGCACAAGGGACGGCGAATAAAACTTTAACAGCCTGGAAACACAATGTGTTCATTTTATATAATTTTTTGCCATGGTCAAGAAAATTTAGAAATGAGCAGAAATTTGATGAAAAGAAAAACAGGTCGAATTGATCAAGAAATCATGTACAACCACTTCCAAGGCGTTGAACTAACAATCTGATGCAGGAGGTGAACAAAGCCTGGAATACTTGCAGATATACAGCGCGTTTTATCCGCAGCCGCGCCACACAAACGTTTTTACGGCACCGTTGTGGTCACCTCCCCCAGGTTAGGTTCCGCTCGGGATACTGCAGCGAGCTGCATGTGTTGGGTAATCCGCAAGTACACTCGGTGCCTCCGTGCTTGTCATATCTCGGGCTCTGACCGTGAGCTACACCGCGAAAACCAACACATTATATTCACTATGCGGATTAAATATTAAAACCCGTGAGTGCCACACAGCGAGCCGTTACGTTAGTGTAAGCGTTTTGTTTAGTTTCGGCCCCGCATCACCGCTCCGGATTCCTTGTGATAATATTGTCGTTGTCCGCGTTAGAGTGTTGTGCAAACAGTCTGTAACTCAATCCGACACGCACATTGGCCGTTTGCATGAAGAGCAGAGAGCGGTCACGAAACACACTCACACACTCACACGGGAGTGTTCGTGTGCAGCATACCCGTTCCGGGCCGGCACACATCGGGACGCGTTCTAGTTGTCGGCAGTACAGTGACCAGCAGAGTGACCGGACGGAACTTCCTGATCGGTCAAAGACGGTCATAACGGCTTCCAGTTCCAGTAGTCGTCGCGTCCACGGGACGTCGCCGTCCCAGTTTACACCCGGACATCCACCCCCCTCCCAGCGGTTGAACTGTTATAGAACGCGGCGTATATAATAAGTTATTGGTGATAAATATTAATGTTTGTCCGCCGGTCCTCTCCCCTCCTGCAGCGCCCCCACTAATGATCACCTCGGGCCGCACCGCGCGAGGCGGGTGGCGCATCCACGCGCGAATCTAATAAAATAATCTTGTGGAAATAAATGCATTATTTCCAGTCGGCCTGTCCCGTCACGGGCCCCCGGCTTTGATCGATACGCTGCAAGCAAGACTATCGCACTCTCACTTTCTTTTTTTCTCTCTCTCTCCTCTCCTTCGCACTTGCGCCCGTCTTCTGCCCTCCGGTATGGAATTCCTCAACGCGCGCTCTCCCCTCGCCATCCCAAATATCCCTCGCGATCCCGCGGGGTGTGGTCCTGATCCTCTATACTGACCAACAGTACGCATGACCACACTGTGGTCGCAGCCAGGGCTGCCCTTCTAGCGCCTCTAAGGGCGCAGGCCTTTTGCTCCGCCTCGCATAAAACAAGACAATCGCAATACGAATCTATCAGCGCGAGCGCGCCTAAAGGGGACTGGGGCGCGAGATGCTCTACGCTATCATCCATTGTGCGGGGCCGGGCCGGGACGGGTCATTGTGACAACCGGGTTGCGTCACTCATAGCCACGATCGGGCGGGGCACGCTCGCCAACGGGACGACCAGACCAGACCAGACCAGACCAGACTAGACCAGGCCGGGCGACTCGGGTTGCACTTTGGGCATCTCGGCCGGGAACAACGTGTAAGTACGTGACGTTAACCCCGCGGCCGCACGCGATCCCATTGGCACTTCCCTGACGTGTGTGTGTGTGTGTGGCGCTGCTACTGGTCGCCTCGTAAGACCTCCGCAACACACACACACACACAACTGACCGGTCCAAGCAGGGTTGCACACGGGTTACACACACCTCGCTAGCGCCACGCACACGTACGTCACTCGCTTGGCCATACACACACACACACCAAGTTTCTAGCCCACAAGTGAAGACAGGTAAAGTGGACGTCACATTACGAGGCGCCGGGAAAAGAAGTGATTCGAATTATTGACCCGCGCGCTAATACCTCGTAAGGTTTAGTACCGCCAACAAGCGATGAATAATCGTCGGCCGTCTCTCTCACGTTTAGCCCCGCCCGCAGTGGCTCTGCTCGCCGGCTAGCGTCATGTCCGCGCGAGCAGAACGCGATCACGTCCGCTTCCCTATGTCTTTCCCTATGGGCCCCCGCGGGCCGGGCCCGACCACTCCCTTGCGCAACGCGCGCGAGATGGACACAGCGGCTCTGCGGCTCTTTACTTTTGCGCTATTGCGAGGTAATTAGCCTCCGCCGCCCTACCGCTCGCACCCTCGTAACTCGTACGTGTTCCCGCGCAGCGCTGCGCTGCGGCGCTCGTTTTGTGACCGGCTCGGCGCGGCTCGAGCGGTGTCCGGCCCGGCCGCTGACGCGGAGGGTAGGGCAGCAGTACCAGTAGACCAGCACCCGGATGTAAACCCCCGGCCCGGCCCGACTCGTCGGCGTTCTTCTTTCTTTCCAACTTACTTTCTGCCGACACTTCTACCACCACTTGTAACGAACGTAACCTCCCGTTGTGGGCCTTCCCTCTCGGTTACCCAATGCTCCCAGCAGACGACGCGCGCCTGCCTGGCCTGCCTGCCGTACCACATCGTGTCACCGAAAGGAGAGCCCAACGGCTCGGCTCGCCGCGGCTCTTTCTGGGCTCGGCTGCCCTTTCGCAGCCAATCAGAGTGGTGGTCCGGGCCGGGAAGCGACCAGTCAGTCCGCCGGGCAGGGCCGGGCAGGGCCGCGGGCACTTCAGCCAGGTCGGGACCCGGGCCGGGGCCGGGCAGGAATAATAAGCAAGGACCGCGCTTTTACGCAATGCAGCCGATGACATGCCTTTCGCATTCTCCAAGAAAAGTGGTCCTCTGCTATGCCATTACAAGCGCCAGAGTACAGGGGGGAAACGCTTCGGTATTGTGCTCAAAAAGAAAATTTTCATGACTCAGAAAATGTTATATATACGATTCAAGAAAAATACAAGGTTTCTGACGACTGTTTGACTGTGTGAAGTCGTTTGCGGCGCTTTGGCGCATGGCCTCTGCCCCGCCTCTCATTACCGCCGGGCCGTTCAGAGTGAATAAACGACCTCGTGGTCACCCCGTGCCTCGCTATCCGGAGGTCGGATCAGATCTGGTCATATCTGGAGGGACAGGCGGGGGCGGCGCTATTCTTAATTCCATTCTGTCGCTTGTTATCCGGCCTTTGCCGGGGTCATGCGCGACGCGGGGCGGGGCGGGGCGGGGCGGGCACGGCGGGGACAGGTTCACTTTACGGCCTATTCTCATACGAAAATCACACCTCAGGGCCCCGCGGGGCGCGGGCCACCCGCGGCTCCCAGGGAGGGGTCGCCTCGTTATGCCCATTCGCGTTCACACCATCAATCCGCACCACCCGTGGCAGGCGCGTACGGCCGTTACCTGTTACCCGCCTCAAGGCTATCGCGATCAAAGCCATTCACAAAAACTGGCGTTTGAATTAAAATTCCTCGTTAAAAAAATAGAGTAACATATTTCATACATAAACAGCACGAACTGCGACATTTTCCAGTACGGAAAGGCGGAGCGGCAGTATGCGGTTAACCCTACACCGGATGGGAAAGATGCGATAGTAAAGCCAAGGATTCACGACCAGATCGCGATTTAGCGCGGGCGTGGCGGGGCGTGGCGGGGCGTGGCGGGGCGTGGCGGGTCAGGACGGACGCGCGCCAGAGTGTTTAAGTGCGACCGCGGACACTTTTAATAAAGGCCGTCCTGATGGTCCTCGCGCGACGGGAAGGCTCGCGATGGCAAAAAACAACTGCGACACCTGGACACAATGATGTACTACGCATGTGCGCACGGCGCGATTTCACTCCGGAAGAGAGAATAAGAGAGAGGGGGAGAGAGAGAAACATCGGGCAGAGAGGAGAGGAGAGGAGAGGCGGACAGGACGGCGCGGCGTGCTCTACACGGCTAGAGCATTGTACGCCGCTGTGCCGATTTGAATACGCACTCACAGTGACCGCGCTATTTGAATTTCGAGCCGCCGCGCCGAGCCATGGCGGCGGCGGCGCGCCCACTCCGCCAGCAGGAGGAAGGAGACGAGAGGCGCTGAAAAAGCTACAAGCGCATCGTAATTTTTGACGAAGGCGCGAAAAGTCATCTCTCTCTCACTCTCTCTCTCTCTCTCTCTCGCGCGCAGCATCCTGAATGGACCCGGGGCAGAGGTGGAAGTGGGTGGAGGAGGACCTCGTCGAGAGGAGTCCCTTGGAGGACTCGGCCCATTGTGCATTGAGAGGAGATGACCGCCGCCGATAGGGACGGGCAAAACATTTTTTTGCGTAGATAGAAATAAGGATTTGCAACACTTTTTCAAACAAACTAGGATTTCAAATCGATATTTTTTTTTCTACTTTGCAATAAGGCGGTGCTGGGGAACAGAAAAAGTGTATTTTTTTCCCTCGTCAGAAAGGCGAGAAGTAGTAAACGAGCCAAGGGAAAAAGCGCCAGAGCATCGACTGGCCGTTTCCGTCGTTTCTTTGTCACTGTTGGCACCGCTAACGACCCTAAGGAGCTACACAGAACGACCGAGGGACACCGCTCGACCGTATCACCGAGACGTGGGAAAAAAAAACTGCATAGGAAAATTAAAAGTAAAGTGTGAATTTTACGAAAGTGAGATAACATGTCTATATATACGTCGTAAAAACCGATTCGCGCTCGTCTTCAGCACCGTCGGAAGCGGTCGGAAGCACCCCCGCCGCACTCGCCCCGACACGCATCACCGGCTAGTCGTCACTTTTACCGAGAAAAGCACGCGCGGGATCCGCAAGAATTTCAGGCGCGCCAATACGCGCGTCTGCGCGTGTGTGTGTGAGTGTGTGGGCGCGCGCCCCGACTCGCGCCACGCACGTAATAAAGACGCGTCGTGTCAAAATTTATAAGGGAAAGTCCCGCTTCAGGCACGGCGCGCATGCGCGAAAAAAAAAAAACGAGTAAAGTTACGACGAGGCGCTGCGCTCGGCCAAAGGGTTGCAGCGGGCGGGGCGGAGGGTGTGCCGATAGGGTTAGTGTGATGGGTTCTCGAGAGAGCGCGGGGCGGGGCCGCACTGACCTGCGCCCTGCACCGCGGTGTTTCATCACGGGGAGATAAGCCCTCACGGCAGGGCTCACCGTGGCAGCTCCTCTATGGCCCTGCCTGCTCACAGGCGCTCCCCAAAAGCAGCAGCAGCCGCAGCCGCAGCCACGCACACGACTCGCACAAAAGACTTTGCGGAGGAGGAGTGCACCATTCACTTATTGTGAAACAAGCGCCCACCACCAGTCATGCCCAACTGTCGTCGTGCGCCCCGCCCCGTGCGCTCAGGGTCACCGGCCCAGCCACACACACTCGTTAGCAGGGACGCTTACGGGACGGGGCACTCCGTTTCGGCTATTTCGGCACGGTGCTGCCAGATAAGTAGGCGAAAATTCCCACGCCCACCAACTAGGCAAAATACACAGAAGTGTATTGCCTACTAGTCGCGGCGGCATCCTGCTGGAGCGCCTGCAGCGATAGGCAACCTCCGGCTGAGCGACGCACGGCGGATGAGCGCGTTGCCTACGCTGACGGCGGCGTCGGTCGGCAGCGACATGCCACCACGAGGCACGCAGATATTTAGTAGCGCGTTGAAGACAGGAACCGCGGAGAAAACGATATGGGATGCCATGGGGAAAAGAGCGGGGTGCTGGAGGTGGTAGGTCTAGGTCGGCCCTGGTGGGAGACGCCTGCAGGCCGGGCTAGGCAACACAACGGAACAATGGTTCGTTTCCTTCCGCGATATGCCCCGTCAGAGGAGGACAGGAGAAAGATAAAAAAGAAAAATAAAGTTATGTAAAAAGCCCGCGGTTTTCCCTCGGTCTAGCCGAGGAGAGGAGGCGTCTCTAACAACAACCACCTCCTCCATCCTCCTCTCTGATCAGGCGCGTCCACACAAAAGTGTGAGCTTCATGGCGCCGCCCGAAGTTATTCACCGGCGCCCGCCCGCGCGGTCCAGGTCCACGCGGCTAGACGCGCACGCGTGAAAATCGCTTCCCGTACGAGCCCGGCGAGCCCGAGGGGGAGATAATCATTTCATCGCGGCGCGCGCGGAGAAAGAGAAAAGTAAGTCCGCGCCTTCCAGGCATCCAGCGCGGGGCGGAGCGGCTGGCGACGGGACGGGACGGCCACTCAAGTGCTTTGGAACTGCGCAAGCGCGCAAGCGCTGCGAGCTAGGCGCCTCACTGCACGCCAAACGCGATTTGTTTCGTGTATGTGTGTGCGTGTGTGTTGGTGTGTGCGTGAGCTCGGGGAGTAGCCGAGTAGTAGTGGCCTAGAGAACTCGCTCTCGCTTCAAGGTCTCGGGCAGAAAGGGGGTTCATGCACATGCCTTAGAACCGCTCACGCCACGCATTCAGCCTCTTCAGCAGAGTGCAGCTGTCTCCGAAAACAGTAGAGCGGGTAATTTCGAAACCGTGCACAACAGTGTTTAAGCAAAAGTCAAAAACCCACACGCGCGTTTGTTAAAAAAAGAAATATTGGGAAAGATAAAGTGTAAGAAAAAGAACACAGCGCCCGTAGCCCAGCCGTGCCGCGTGTATTCTCTCTCTCTCTCTCTCTCTCTCTCTCTCTCTCTCTCTCTCTCTCTCTCTCTCTCTCTCTCTCTCTCTCTCTCTCTCTCTCGCTGGTAATCAACTTGTCGCTACACTGCATGCGCGCTGCTCGCCCGTAAGAGGAATCCTTTACAGGCGACCTTGCATCGGTTCTGCGCGGCCTCGACGTCACCGCCGCTGCCGCTGCTGGCCTGGCGCGTGCACAAAACTGCCAGAGCATACGCGGCGTCCCGATCATCAGCGACGTCAAGTTGGAACGGATCGCGAGGAGGCAACCCGAGGCGGCGTGCCAGGATAATGGGAGATAGGCAAACGAGTACAGGCGGAGCGGGCAGTACGCATCTCTCTCTCTCTCTCTCTCTCTCTCTCTGTTCAGTGAGCTGAGTTAATACATCGCGATGATCAATGGCGGTCGGGAGCTGGGCGAGCGCAACGCGACAATGCCAGCACCACAAGTTCATTGCCTTTTCTTTGGCGGGCTCCGGGCTCCCAGGCGGCTCCCGGCGCCCCGCCCCCCCCGCCCCGCCCCGCCCCGCCCCGCGCAGCGGGGGATTCGGCGGCAAGCACGCCACTACTGCTAAGGCCATCGGGAGCACCCGGGCAGGGGGCCCATCATCTCAACAATTAAAGTCTCTTAGGAAAGTGTCACTCGTAAACAAAAGGTGAATGGATGGAGAGAAAGGTAAAGGGAGAGGCGCTCGGACCGGCCGGGGCGGGACAGGCCCGCGCGCGCCCGGCTCCTGCAATCCGCGCCGGTCGTCATGTCGGGAGGGGCGGGCCGGGGCGGGCAGGCCGGGGCGGGCCGGGGCGTAAGTGCTCACTTCCTCCGAGACATGTGTCCTCAGCCGCCAAGGACGCAGGCGCTCTGGGGCTACAGGTGCCGGGCTCGTGTGGACACCCTGGAGATATCGCGTGGACTGTGTAGACGGACGTAAAGCCTCGGTGCAACCGTGGCAGCGTCCTGTGCTAAACTCAGAGGTATATTTATAGGCCTGTAAGGGTTGGACACCCTTGAAATCCAAAGCGTGTCTGCGGCCAAACGAGTTCCCGTCCCTCAGGAGGCGAGCGCGCTCGCGCGTCAGTCTGTCGATGCCAAGCCGCGGCTTTCATTCACAGATGTTAATAGGGAAAGTGCATGTTTTTCTTCTCATTGGCCGGGTGCGTGTGCAAGTGAAGTTGGCACGACTGCTGCATCGTTTTGGGGAGGTGCGCATCTGGAGCGCGGCCGGAGCACGCCAGGGAGCCACCGCAGCGGCGGCGAGCCGGGGAGCAGAGGTACCAACCTCGGCGGCACAATTTCTCCCCGCGCGCCGCCTCTCCGTGCAGCAGCAGCAGTCATAGCGAACCCTCCTCCTCCCTCCTCTCCACCTCCTCCTCTGTCGCGCGAGTCCAGCAGTCGTACCAACTGCAGAGGCACCGCCGCCCCGGGGGGACTCGCCCCGACACCATATCTCACAAGCAGCACGCGACCAGCACACGGCAGGGACACACAGCACGCTCCTGTAGCGATCGAGAGCGAGAGAGTGTCGTGAAGGTTAGGCGAGGTTAGGCCTATCAGGGCGGCCAACATTGCGTCACGATTTACAATTCCGAACGGCTCGGCCGGCACACGACACTCCGCTATTGCCTCAGTGTGAGCGCGCGCGTGTGTGTGTGTGTGTGTCCTTTCAGGGAATGTGGACTGGCTGCCGGGGAAACAGATGAGGCCCACAGGCGGGCAGACGGATTGTGACCGGTATGACTGCTGCGTAAGAGGCAGCCGCACGATCCCGTCCAGGTTGACCTAGTGTCCTTCGCCAACGGTAGCGGGGCGCGGCTACGTCATCGTCATCCCTCCCCGCAGGGTACAAAAATAATGGCGCCAAGGTTTCCAAACTAGTCGGAAGCTCATTTTTGGACTTCCCTAGTGCTCCGTTTTGGCCTAAAACGGCGTGAAAAACGCGCAACGCGCCCTTTCCCACAAGGCGGGTGGAAAACCAGGAACAAAACAGCTCTCGGCGTTAACTCATCGCCAAGAAAACGCAAAAACCTTTGGCGCCAAATTTTGAATTTATCCCCCACGGGAGAGAGTGAGAGTGAGACGAAAAGGGCCTGCGATTGGGGGTCTCCCTCCTGCTGGCGGCCGCAGCTGCTGCGTGCATGAGGGCTGCAGTCCCTCTCGCTCTCTCGCCCGGCCGAGGTGTGGGTGTGGTGCAGGCGAGGCGCCGCTTGGCTGCCGTCTGGCTCACTTGGGCACTGACGCGGCTAGCTTCGTGGCGCGGCGTGGCGCGGCTCCCCGCGGGGTGGGCGGCGCCGTCCAGTTAAAGACACGAGCAAACGGAGCAAGAGGCGGACCAGACCGCAGCTGCAGCCGACACCGTCCGGCTCCCTAATCAAGCAAGTGCCTCCCTCACCTTAAACTTAAGCCCTCGGTCGGCCCTCGCGGGCAGCGGGCGCCGGTCTAGCAGGCAAACCTGAACCCACCACTGCCCTGCGTGCCTATCGCAGTTAATATTTTGACGATGATACTAGTTAGGAATACTTGTCCGGTACCTTGGTGCGGGGCGCACGGTGTAAGAGCGAGTGAGAGAGAGAGGCCAGACAACCTGTTCGGCCGGGCCGGGCCGGGCCGAGCTTTCTCCTCTCTTCGTTTTTACGGCTCGAATCAAATCAGCCGCAATATCATCAGCCTATGATACAATTAGGCATCATTACACTGCAGTTTCAACAAGCCGCGGAATACCCGGGCGGGTCGGGCCCGGCGGGCGTGCGGGCAGACAGACAGACGGGTAGACAGACGGGCGGTGGGAGTTCCCTCCCTCTCCCCGGACCACAGCCACACCCGCGCCCAGCGCAGCGGAGCGCACAGTTTGCGCCCGTGAACCTGACCGAGCCTGTACCGGTCCCTGCCCCCCCCCCCTCCCCCCTCATTCCTTTTCCTTTCCTCCATCCCTGCGTCATTGTGCAATCTGGCGTCTCACTTTCACATTAGCTTAGAGAGGGTGGCGGGGCGGCGCTAGTGCAGGCCCGCGCAGGCCGCAAGGCGGCAATAAAATCTTAGACGCCTCGGCGCCGCGGCGCCGTAGGGGCATAGCATACCAGAAAGGTGCCGGCTCCAGCTCCAGGCGGGCGCTCCCGCTGGACAACGGCACTTAGGGCTCGCGCATCCATACCTGCAACACAAAGAAGCGCCGCATGAAAACACCGGGCGAGAACAATCGAGTGTGTACTGTACCCTCGGGAGGAAGAAAATGTATTTCAAGTATGGGGGAAGGCGAGGGAAGAGAACAGGGATTATTCCATTGTTCAGACCATAAGGAGACTTCCTGCTACACTTATCGCGTTGTCGCCAATAACATGCTTGTACTTTGAATATTTTTATTTTTTATTTTTTTGTTCAGCACTTTAAACCCTAAACCATGGTCGTGTAAAGTATGTACGATGGCAAGAGAAGTTACGGGGATTTAAGACAAGTGTCCACGGGTCCGACCGGCGCTCGCTCCCGGGCCCCGGGCGCCCGGGCGTGGCCAGCGCCCGGGTACTTCCAGAGGTGTCGCCACGCGCGCCCGCTCGCTCGCGTTCCCTTTCTCTCCAGGCCCGCTCCAGGCGAGATGAACCACCGCAGATACTGCAAGGACGGCTGGCTGGAGGGAGCACTCTGGGGAGCAGGCCGAGGAATGGGACCTGGGCACGGGCCCTTTTGCTGCTCATTTTTTTCAGTCTAACATTTTGCTAACCTGATGAATTGCAGAAACAATGGCAATCGCTCACTGAAAATTAATTTGGATCGCGTTTCCACAAAGCCACAGATTTTCTACATAAAAGTACCGCCGAAAAACGACTCGCCTTTCGCTGCAGAGTTTTAGTCTTTCCTTTCGTCCAAAAAAGAAAAACAACAAAAACCACATTACGTCCGACACATGCTCAGAAGAAAGCCGGGAGGAAATTTCGCGTTGCCTCCAATAATTCCCGCCCCTGCAGCACAGCACGTCCGCCGCCCGCCCCGCCCCGCCCCGCCCCGCCACGCCCCCGGCCACGCCCCCCGCCACGCCGCACCGCGCCGGACCAGACAACAAGCCTGCTATTTTCTCTGCGTGTTGAAGGTGTTCCATGACCCCCGGCCCGACCCGGCACAGGTGCGAGGCGGGGCGACCCGAGGTGCAAACTGGAGCCTAATCGATCCGGCAACCTACATATCGACCAACAAGCGACACATATCTCTCCCATCTCCCCTTCTCCCTCTCTATCTCGCCTTCTCCGTCGTAGCTCTTTTCTAGCACGGTCTATTATTGCGGATTTAAGGTTCCTCTTTACGTATTCCGAGCAGACACAGCAGGCAAGCACCGAGCAGGTACTTCATTGTGTGAAAGTATCGAACAATCAATATCGGAATGCGAGTGACTCTGACGCCACATTGAGGAGGTCCGCTGTGTCCTGAAGACAGAGAGCAATTGCGTCGGGATGTATTATTGTCACCCTTGTCACATATGAAGACACAAGGTCGCAAGGGCAAAACCAAAGAAAAAGAAGATACATGGGGAGCGCAAATAAAAAAAAATCCGCCAAGTCGATAAAAGGAATGGTTCAATTGTTTTTGAAACGTGCAGGTAGTGATGATTGCATGCCGCTGCAGTGCGTGAGGTCTGAGTGCCCCGCCCCGCCCCGCCCCGCCCCGCCCCGCCCCGCCCCGCCCCGCCCCGCCCCACCCCGCCTCTGACTGCGAACCGGCTCCCCATCAATAAGAGTAATTGTGTGATAAAGACGGCGTGGCCGAGCGTGGCGGGGAAGCGAGCGAGCGAGCGAGAGAGAGAGAGAGAGAGAGAGAGAGAGAGAGAGAGAGAGTGGCGCAGCGACACCTTTCTCTATTAGCGACGGTCCGCCAGCAGCCTGCCTATCCTATCGATGAGGGGAGCGCCATCTTCGCCACGCCCCGCCACGCGATGGACAAACATTACCTCATGTCACGTCACGTCACAGACACGCGAGAGCCGCAGTGGCACTAACGGAACGTTACATGCGTTACGCAGACGGTCAAACAGTGTAAGACCTTTTTTATTATTTTCCTGTTATTTGCATTTTTATGGCGACTAAGTGAACATTTGCGGGGGAAAAAAGCCTAAATCCGTCATCCCCTTGGCCTGCGGTTCACTCGCGGTACAGGGTACGGTACGTGCGAGCACACGCTCGACAGGCCGGGCACGACTCTCCGGGCACGGGGCGATTATTATCCACTCGAATCGAATCACAGACCAGTTCGCAAAACCACGCTCCGGGGTGGGATTGAGAGAGAGAGAGAGAGAGAGAGAGAGAGAGAGAGAGAGAGAGAGAGAGAGAGAGAGAGAGAGAGAGCACAGAGGTCAGCACGCCTTTAACTTCCTCCAGTCGTGCCTGTGTTATTAATAGACGCAAATCGCGGGCCCGATGCCGATAGATCGATATAAACGGATACAAGATTGGCGGGGGAGATAGAAATAAGCGGACCCACCCACACCCACGGGGAAGTCCAAACACTGCCTCGCATTCCTTTTCTCTTTTTGTGTAGGCCTTGTTTTAAGCTCGTCGGCGGTTTATTTTCGGCAGTTTCGACTCCGCAGCACAGTAGTTTTGCGCTTCTGCTACCGGTATATATTTTTCGCCAAGGCTACAAAATATCCGGTCCCGGTAGTGAGTCTGGCTCTGGCTCGCATTCTATAATATCTACGGCGGTCGCAAAAAAATAAATAGGTGTGGGCGGGGTCGCAAATCTGTCTGCGAGTGTGTCTGCGGGCAAGGGCACATACGCACACAGCTGCACACGCACGACCCAGGACAGCCACAACTACAAACTGATACCAGGACCAGGACCTTGTGACCCCGGCGAGACACGGCAGCAGGGTTAGCTGTCAGCCACGCACGCACACACGCGCACGCATGCACGAACGCACCACGAGAACATGTCACAGCGCAGAGTTACAGCACAATGAGTTGTTGTAGTACCGCAGGGCAACACATTTACCAGTGCAAGGCCAAAGAAAATCTTGCGCCGATGCCTGAAGTAATGACTTTATAGTCTGAAATGTATAAATACTGTCAGACACAAGAGAGGCTTATTTCTTTCCGCCTGTGTTGCCATAGAGTTACTTCTACAGTAGCACGGCTGCAGCAGGGGCCGGGCGCGGTGACGAAAAGGTCCAGCAGGCGGTAGCGCGGGCCTCCCGGCCAGTCCCACACGCCACCCCGCCGCGCCGCACCGCGCCGCTGACCACACGCCTTATCACATTATACGGCAGAGAACAAAACGACTCGACAAAAAGGTCATAATGGTTTCCTAGATGAAGTGAGTGGCCCGGCCCGCGCGCCACCACCCCGCCCCGCCCCGCCACGCCGCCGGGCCACGCTACGGTGCGATGCAATGCAATGCAGGACGTTCGCACGTTATTAGGGTCGAACTGTGCTGTTCCCAGGAGTGGCTGGCGGGAGGACCCGCGCCGCGCCGCGCGCACGGACCAGGATGTGATCCTTGTGCTTGCCTAACGTGGCGCAAGCAGCTGACCGTGTCATGTCAACCGTGTGTGCTGTGTGTGTGTGTTGTCCGACAGGATATGATACTAGGGGGGAACGGTTACGATAAACTTGCGCAGTTTCGCGACGCCAGGGGGGAGGGTCGGGTTGGATTACTTTGTCCACAATTATGTCCAGGGTCAACCCCCGCGCGCCTCGCGAAACTGATGACCGCGGAAAGCTATACGCGCCATACCAGTCGTCACCGCAGAGTGAACCAGATAGCACGCACGAGTCCATTTTTTAAAAATTAAATGACTACTGTATAGAGATCACTGACCAGTTTGGTAGTAATGATAATAACGAGGCCGACGGCAAGAGTGTAATCGGAATAAGGTTCGAAGCAGAGAGCAGGTCGCCGTCGCCTCTCGTGGCTGGAGGCCCACGCCACGCCGCCGCGACGCGTGGGACAGAAGCATCATGCATCGCTTTATTTAGCTTTTGTCCGCGGCGTGGCGGGGCGTGGCGGGGCGTGGTGGGGCGTGGCGGGGCGTGGCGGGGCGTGGCGGGGCGTGGCGCGCTTCATTACGTCAGGGAAGCTGCATTGTTGCTGTGCGATTGTTGGCAACAATGAGGCAGAGGTAAGGCTGCAGGCCGGGCCCCGGGCCGGCCGGTGCGGCGAGCGAGGTCCGCGTCGCGCGGCCCGGCTGCGACCGTGATGTGCGGATTAGTCTGCCCGAGCACGGCCGCCAACCAACCCGAAACAAGTTAATCAAGATAACAAAAGTTGGGATTTTTTTTCTCTCCCCCCAGAAATAGTAGTAAATTAAAATTTGCATTTTACATAAAAATTTGAATAAAAATCGGGCATAAAACTAAGTGCTTAGCTAGTGCGCCACCCTATACGACAAAACTACGCCGAGAAAGGCCGAGAAATAAATTTTAGTTTTAGTGTGCACACACACACATGCTCGCAGTGATTATCGGGCGAACTTTTTCGCCAGCCGGTGTTGGCTGGTGTTGCCCGGCCGGGCCGGGGCCCGGGCCGCCACGCCCATTACGTCGCGGCCGTGGGTACGGCGGAAGGCAGACCTCGCGGGTGCCGCGGCCCGGCCTGGCCCAGTCCGGCCCCGGCCCGGGCCCATTTCCCTGAGATCTGCTTCGCACCCAGCACCGCTGTTATCAAACGCATTATTTCCCAACTCCCATTTCGATTCCTTTACTTTTGGCCCCAAAAAGAATATGAGGTAAGATGAAAAGTGCAGCAGACTGAGACCTCGCAGTCGTCGGGGTCTCATTGATTCCTCTGACACGACACTCCGTTGCTTTTCGAATACGCCATTCATTGTTTCTCATTTCAAAAAATCATGCATCGGAGTGGGCATGGCATTGGCGGACGGTGAGTTTTGAAACGAAGTCACGCCGCCGGCCGGCGTGTCGCGGAGTGAGGGGCTTATCTGTCTTATTGCCGCACGCTGGCGACAGCAGGGCGCGACAAGGGCCGAAATGTGGCGTGGCGTGGCGTGGCGGCGGAGGGCGTGCTCTTGCTAAAGCAGTGGCATGGCGTGGCGAGACAGTGGCGGCGGCCGGGTTGCGCAAAGGGAGAGAGAAGACCCCGCCCCACACGCCCCCCCTGGGGCCATGCCCAGGGGAGCCCCGGGGGGGCCCGGGGGGCCCATACCACGCCCCGGCCGGCCGGCCACGCCCAGTAACATCATCCAGTGCGGTGACGTCACGAGTCAGAGCGACACGCGTCAGTACGAGAACAAGCAGAGCGCCGCGGCGCTGGCCCAAAACCGGCCAAAATAACTAGAGATTCCCCGATATGTTTTTGGAAAGTTTTTTTTAGAAAATTATGGGAGATAACAGAGACGAGGTTTTACGTCACTACTTAATACTCAGGTCCTTAAGCTGAGATTCGGTAAATCCTTTCCGTCCCCCTCTTCTCCCTTCCCACGGCGGGTACACCTGCAGGGCCTGCATTACCATCGCATGCCTCCTCTCGTTAGGGCCCACCAAGGCCAGCGCGACTGACCACAGAGCCGCCGCGCAGCCGCCCCGCCGCCGGCTCAGTACAGTCCAACTTACAAGTTCCCTTTCATTTTCGAAAAGAAAAGTAAAACCATGCACACGGGCCAGCGGCCGGGGCCGGGCCCCGCCTGGCCACACCCCGCCACGCCCCGCCACGCCCGGCAACGCGGTGGTCAGCCGGCCGGCAGGTAAGCAGGTCCGGTTAGCCGCCCGGTACACTGCTCAGCTCACAGGCGTTTATTTGTAAATGACGCCCGTAAGAAAATTATGATTGGAGCTATTTTGTGGACAAGCCACGCTGCCTTTTTCTTTATAACAAGAAAATATTTCACAGCTTTCATTTTCTGTCGTGAGAAAGTATATAATTTAAGATTTTAAAAAAATGTATATTAAAAACAAAATGTTACATGTCGTGTAAAAATAAAAATTATTTAAAGTAAAAGCAGCAACACAATCCGATGAAGGAAACCTGAACCGGCGGGCTGACGCCGGTGCCTAGCTGACAATAACGTGAAAGACTTTCTACACTCGAGATATCGAAACGAACCACAGCCAGAGAGGGCCGGCGAAAACAAGAGTCGTGTCGAGAGGAACAAAGGAGGCCGAGCAGAGCAGAGCCGGGGTGGATTATAGGAGCGGCCGACACATGTCGCCTGGACGAGCAGAACGCATGCGGGGCACTGCGAAAATCAACTGCAACTCCGATCTGCAGGAGCCGGTAGTGCTTCGAGCACATATAAATCCGATGAGCAAATCGTTCGTGATTCCGAAGTGTAATGCCCATCGTGATCGGGTGATAACCGCCTGGCACCGGAAAGGCAAGTCACGAGCATTGCGACCGTCTCACTCTCACGTGGTCTGCGCGGCAAGTAATTGGCAGTCCCTACTCCATTCCCTGGTGTAAAGACGTGGTCCAGTTTCGTGCAAAAAGTTTGCTCGAGCCGAAAAAAAAAACGGGAAAGTAAATATAATTTTTAAATGTCTTTTCACAATACCAACACCTTGCTTGGTGAGAGGAAAGGGTATAGTTTCCTTCGTTCCGGTCTGACGCGCGCGTCACTTTACAGAGGACATGAATACCACTTATACATCTGCTGCGCCTGGCCACGCCACGCCGCACCACGCCCCAACCTGCGGCGGCGGCCGCTCAAAACTTGTCAAAACTTTCACTGTCGAAGGCGGCGGTGGCCGGCAAAGATGTGTTTTGTCGTCCTTGGCTTGACGTCACTCAATGACCCCTCCTCTCTCCTCCTCTAAACTTCCTCCATATCATGCGACCATTAAGGGGGACCAAATCAACCGCTGCAACCGTCTTGACGAAGAAATAATGATGCTTTCGGGGAATTTCACTGCCTCTCTTCTGCTCTTTTAATGCGTCATAATGGATCTTCCTGCTTTTTTCCTGTCCTTTCTTATTCAAACCTCATCTTTCAAACTTATTTTTCATTTTTTTTTTTGAGCAGTAGATAGCGAACAGACTGCTCACAAATACGTTTTCTACTCTATGCAGCTACGCGTCACCGCGCGGCTCGCATGCATACGCACGTAGTGAGGGGAGAGGAGGGCCACAGCGGTCATTACACACTTGCCTTTCAGCCCACGGTGTAAAAAAGCCCAACGCATTCCGTATGGTTCGTCATATCCTGTCTGCACGTGTCAGCCATCACCGCCCTATGCCTCATACACGGATGAGTCACCACCTCTGGGTGCTCCCTCCTTTGACAAACAAGTAGTTTGAAAATGAGAAATATAGAATTCTGAAGCGACACGCGGCTTTCTCTGATCGAAGTGTATGTCGAAACTGTCACAGACTCCAGTCTTAATGACTGTACGTGTGTTGTCTCGGAGAATTGCAGTGGCCGTGGGCCCCGCTAAAGGGTCCCACATGACAGGCGATAAGATAATCCGCAGCGCACCGTCAGACAGAAGCGTCTCCGGCGGGCTGGGCTCGGGGCGCGCGGCAGACAAGTGTTTCCGGTGTCACGGCCGACGGGGGCGACACTGTGTCCCGCTGAGAGTTCAGACTCAGTCACGTGCTGTCGTGTTTGAACTTCCTGTTATAAAACACGAAACTGCAGATGCACTTCCCTCGAAGCAATAAACCTGCTGGCAGGTCTTTTTCCCGTCACTTATATGTAACAAAAGTATATAATTCGTATAAGGGAAGAGAATTTCTGACTGAATTGTTGCTGCAATAAACTCGAAAAAAAATAATACCGCCATTTTATGAAAAAAGGGCAAAGTGATAAAAATATACATTCAATACGTAATCACGTCGCAAAGTCGGGTGTCTCTCCGCAAGCCAAACGCCTCTGCCAAGACGCGTTAAAAAGGGGTGGGGGTACCGCACTGTACTGTGCTGCTGCTGGCGCTGGCAGGTGTTGGCTGACTTTCGGTCTGGTCACTCCCGATGTTACGAAACACGTCTGCTTTGTGTCCACACCGAGGTGACAAGAAGAGAACGTAGAAGATGAGGCAAAATAAGAAAACGTTGCGAGCATAAGCCTTATCGTTCGGACCGCACTCGTTTTTCATTCATCGCCGTTGATAATTACAAGAAAGCCGAGAGCTCTTGGATACCGTTACATTGGCGGAGGTTAATTTGGAGGTTAATTTAAAGAAACGGGAGGAACTGGACCTTGACACAGACACATACACATAACCAGCCCGACCAAAAACCTACAAAATCGTTTTTTTTTAAATACTGAGACAGAGCTAAAGGCTTTAAGCTTATTGAAAAAAAATAATTATCAGCTTTCTCGTAAACAGTGGCAACTTCAGCCTTGGTTAAAGAGCAGCCTGTCATAATCCCGCACACGCCGTACTCACACACAGACACACACACGCCAACACAACTGCGGCGGGCAAGTGAACTCTCAGACGATTTTCCTTCTTCGCACCTGTTGCACTTTCTGCTGCAGCGGTAGCAGGTGATCCCGAAGCAATTCCGATGTACAGCCCGACGTGCGTGCGCGCGCCCGCCCGAGTGTGTGTGTGAGTGCGCGCTGCTGGTCTGCAATTACGTTGCCACTATTAGCGAGCCTGCAGCAGCAGGACGGGACGGACGCGCCTGCTGGCAGTATGAACTGCCAGGGAGGCTGTACTGCCGAGGCTCGGTCAGTCAAAGGAGAGGCGCCGGCCCGGCCCCGGCCCGGCGCCAGTCTGTCAGCTTGCGTAAGGGAGGGACGCGCGGTCAGCAAGGAAATCAGAGGGGGCACCAAATCACACACCACTTTGCGAGCGCCAAGCGCGCGCTCACACACACACATATACACCACTTTGCAAGCGCCAAGCGCGCTCACACACACACACACACTATCGCGCGCTACTCAAACGTGGATGGAAAGCTTTGCAACAGGTTGACGCAGCGAGGAGAGCAGCGCACAGAAGCAGGCGCAGAGCGAGCACACTGCCAAACAGACTAAGCTGAGCCTAGGCAAAACTCCACTGACGAGCTAAAATGCTGCTCCCTCTTTCTCTCATTACCCTCGAGTTTGTCATCACATCCACAGTGAGAGTATACTTGACGGCGCGGCATATGTCCGCCTGCCGGGCCGGTCGGATGTGCGGCGCTCCGGGACTCCGCCAGGAGCTCCCCCACTCCTGCTTATCTCACTAAGTCATCTCAAACGCATCGCAAGACATACTCGCTCTAGCGGCTGCAGCAGAGCGCGCGGCACGCAAGGCAACGAGAGAGAGGGAGAGGGAGAGAGAGAGAGAGAGAGAGAGAGAGAGAGAGAGAGAGAGGGAGAGAGAGAGAGAGAGAGAGAGAGAGAGAGAGAGAGAGAGAGAGAGAGAGAGAGAGAGAGAGGCGCTACCGGCCCCCCGCGCGTTCAAGTCTCTAGCGTGAGGCCCATCGAGTCGTTACCCCGGGTGCGCTGCGCGAGCACTCGTGGCGCGCGGCCGGGTAATTTGACAGCGGGGCCCATCCGTCAGGTACCACACGCGCACTCCCTGTCCGCTGACCAGAGAGGAGAAACGTCAAAACGTCCCGGCATTTTCAGTACAAGGCACAGGCAAAGCAGGGTATACAGTGTGAGGAATGTTGTTAAGTCGTAGTGACCAAAAGTACCCGCGCTGCGTGTGGGTGAGATGTATACAGCCGTTCGTTTATACTTTTTAAAAGTTAAACTGCTTGGGTGCTGCGCTTCCATCCTGAGGCAGTAGAGCCCTTCTCACAATGCGGCGGGCGGGAGGAGGCCGTTGACCCGATGGGGAATAAGGGGGAGATGACCCGACCCTTCATAATAGGATGATCCGTGAGGGCGTGAGGGCCGAAGGGCCCCCTGCCTCCCCGCTCCAGCCGGACGGGCCGGCTATTGGGCCCTCAGAGGGGTACCCCCGCCCGCCGGCCCCGCACCGGCCCCGCACCGGCCCCGGCCACGCCCGCCTCGGGACTGGATGGAAACCTTAGAGATGGCCGCGAGACAAATCTAAACGCCGCGCGGACAATGAGTATTGCAGAACTCGCGCGAGCGGGGATAATAAAACACTTTAGTCCGCAAAAGTAACAGCGAAGGGAAAAAAAAATATATAAAAGGGGCAAGTGCGGTGGTAGAGGTAGCAGCAGCAGTCGAGGCATTCCCCGCGACAGCAGCAGGCGACTGCCACCTGTGCAGGGCAGCGCTGGCCCTGCAGGCCTGCAGGCCCGCAGGCCTGCGGTGCGGGCTCTGCGGAATGCAGCAGTCAGTACAGAGGCCCCGGCCGCGTCGCTATCGGCTAGCCACGACAGAGTTGTTTGTTCGCTCTTTAAAATGTTGTGGGGTACCCATTCTTACAAATCACCTACGCCCCGCGGGCAAAAAGAGAAAACCCTCTCCGCGCAGCAGCTCTTTCGGCGGCGTACATAACAGCCAATCCGAACCGAATGAAACAATAAAGCACGCCGTGTGACCGGGTTATTGATTGGTTCATTTTTATTCGATAGATAATTATCTGACAGAACTATGCTTGCTGGCATTTTCCTAATACAATAACAGTGCAAAATCACTTGCTCCTAGAGAAAATAAGCGTTGCGATAGGAACAGAAAATCGTGGTAAAGAGGCCTTCTTGTGTTGCGCAGGTGCAATTTATTTATCGAATTTAATTAGGAATCTATCCCGAAATCCCACATCCTGTATTCAATCCGGCATCCGCTGCCAGTGACACAGTACACCACCAAGTTTCACTCGCCGATGCCACTTGTTTCTCGGCCGCACTCCGATGGGTTCCGAATGGGTTCCCGATGGGCTGCACACGCCAGAGATGGCTCTCCGCGACCATCGCCTCTGTTATTATCATAAACGTTCGAAAGCGCTGCGCCTTTGTCTCTCTCTCCACGGCGCGGCAGATGATTGGCAATCCATACCCTCTGTACTTCACCCGGCCGGATCTCGCCGCATTTCGTTCCGGAAAAGAAGAGGGACAGGACAAACGTCGACCAGCTGACGAACGTTCCATAATTCACCGAACTAATCCACAAAAAAATTCCAAACTGATGAAAATTTTACCGCAAAGTCGAAGTGTAAGGGAATGATTTTCTAGCCAGGTCTCTCACGTTTTCTCCATGACTTGATGTTTTTCTAAAGCTAAAACTAAACCACTAGATATATTGACACTCGCACACCGTAAGGCGCGTGTCGTCGCCACGATAAGGCACCCGTCGATAAGACTCACCTCAGTCAGTGGTAATCCTAGTGGACACAATATCCCACACTCGTAGGCTCGGACACACACACACTCACACACACTCGGACACTCGCGCGCGCCGGCCTGTGCCTGGCCTCTCCTGGCTCTCTCGCTCGACGTTCCTCCCTCCGCTCCGTCTCACACCGGACTGATCCTCCACAGCCACACTCGCTTTCTTCGGCCCGGGAGCGCGGAGGCGGCGGCAGGGCGCGGCGGGGTGCGGTGGGGCGCGGTGGGGCGCGGTGGGGCGCGGTGGGGTGCGGTGGGGTGCGGTAGGGCCCGAGGAGGAGAGGGGAGGGGGGAGGCTGCTGCCGGGGGGTGGCCGCCCATAGACCGGCGCTGTCCGCTGCCCGGCCAGGCCGGCCCCCCGAGCCTGTTGCGAGCGAGCGAGTGTGGTGTACATTTCTTTTCATGTTTGAGATTTTTTTTTTCAAAATTTTCTTGACAGACAACGTTTGCCCTTTAAGCTCTTACGGGCATCAAGTCAAAATTATACCTAGGTCAAAAAAACATTTATTTTCCGCCAGCACAAGCAATGTTTTGGCATCAAGTTTGAAACCGTCTAAAAGAAAGAGTAGTGTGCTAGAGGTCGAGGCGGGGCGGGGCGGGGCGGGGCGGGCCCGGGCTGGCCGAGCCCTGCTGCGCCGTGGCGCGACGACCGAGCCAGTGCTTGTCCCTGAGAGTGCATAGCACCACAGCGGCGCCCTAATGAGAGAGAGATACTCCGCGATTACTCGCTCGGAAAATTCGCAATTAAGAGTCCTGCTGTGTGCGGTTAGGTTTTCGAGTCGTTACAGCCTTGTCCGCTCCGGCTGCCCCGCGAACCTTTCACACCGCGGCGCGGCGCGGCGCCTCAGCCGGCCCGGCCCCGCCGACCTGACGAATTTCGCGACTATGATAGCATCAAACAGCCTGTCGGCCAACACCGCGGCCCGGCCTGAGCCTTGATACGCACGCCGAGTCGCTCGTTAGCCGTCATATCACTTTCGCCCCGCCCCGCGGGACCACACTGACTGAGCCGGGCCGGGCCGGGCGAGCAGACGATCGCGCCAAAGGCAAATCACGACCAGCCGTTACCATAGCAGGTTGTGCGAGAGAGAGACAGCAACACACACACACACACGCCGGGGGAGAGAATGGTATAAAAAGTGGGCATGACAATGAACTTGTGCGACTTTGTGATTTTGAAATGAAACGCATTAACTACAGCGTATTTTCCGAAATTATAACGAGACTGGCTTGGTGTGTGTGTGGTGTTGGGAGAAAAGAAAATCTCGAAAATAAGTCTGCTAGTCGCTCTGCGTCAAAAACGAGAGACGTGGAGTGGAGGGAAGTCCCACGCGGCCCGGCCCGGCCCGGCCTGCGCATGCTTTTGCGGTCCTGCCTCTCTGTGGTCTGGGCGGGCGTGGCGGCGCGTGGCGGAGCCACCGACGGGTCGGGTCGGGTCGGGTCGGGGGGAGGAGACCTTGACATCCGCGCGGGTATGCAGTCAGCTGACTTTCTCACCACCACTGCACGATTTCAAGCTTTTCTCAAATTTGAAATTATTTACAGCCAATCGTTAAGAGCCTGAACGCCAAATTCCAATCCTGCCATCTACTGAGGAACAATTGATATGAACAACAAAAATGACTGGGGCAAAGTTTTTAACCAGAGCATAGACTTTAGTTAAGACACGTGCATTTCTATTTTTTTTTTTACATGAGAAAATTGGGACACGAGACACTTGTTAAACCCCTGCCCTGCGCTGCGGCGGTGCGAGGCCGTTAAGAGCGTGGAAGCGCTAAGCCAGCCAGCGCGTGCGCTCGTCAACACGAGGAAACAACGCGAGCAAAAGTCGTGGAAAATGCTGCAACATTACGACTTTGCGCAACAGCCACCCAGGGATAGTTGAGGTGCAAAGAAAAAAACTGCAGCCCCACTAGAGTGCGGTGGTGGAGGCGGGGGCGGCCTACTCAGTCTAACAATGAGTAAATTATTGAACAGCCTTCGGCTTTCCCCACAAAATGCGGCAGATTCTCCCTCATTGTGTGGTCAGATGCCCCCCCCCCCCTCCCCTACCGGGCTGCGCCTGCACTCAGCCACATCCTGATGGACTCGCAATAACTTCGTCCATTTTTCTTGTCCAATGCTATTTTTTCCTTGCCTTTCCTCTCCCCTCCCCTCCCTTTTCATCTCTCACCTAATAGATTTCTGCCGAGCAGCTAACAAGATAGCACCCTCGGCAGGAAGCGGCGCCGATAGGGACGGCCGTGCTTCCTTATTTTGCAGAAGTGCATCGCCAGGGGCGGTATCGGCGTGCGAAGGACGGATCACGGTACCTGCTACACTCTGCAAATCTGCAAGTATTCAACCAGTTGGCTGTTTAAAAAGCCATACTGAAAGTTTTACAATTGAAACAGCCACACTCCAAAAGTTTATGGTATGATGACAGTGCTGCTGCTTTGGCAAATACAAGAGGATAATTTTTTTCCAGTGTTAGTGAATACAAGGTTCTTCGGAATAAATAATAAATTCTAAGAGTTCAAGTGTAGTCATAAAATTTCAGGAATGATTCTTCTCACATGGCCAGTACGAAAGTGGGAGAGGGTACGCGAGGACAGAGTGCAGGTAACAGGTTCCGCTGCGGTCCATTGGCTGTGACGTCACATCCTTATCTCTGCCTTTCTTTCTCGTCCGAGCTGCAGAGCGGGCTTAAGTGCCCTATGGTCCACCTTCACTCCAGCGCCTGGCCTGGCACCTCCCCAGCCATCCCCTCCGAAAACACAGCAAAAGCTGTCGCACAGCCTCCCCCCAAAAAGTCCGCGTGACAGTAAACCCATTCCATATTATTAAAATTCCGCGCCCGTTTTTGCGGAGAGAAACGCCCGCTGCTTTCTTTCTTTCCGCCGCCGGAGCGATAGGCAACCCATCGAGCTCGGGCTGGACGTAACTCCCCACGCTTCCGCGCCAAGTTACAAGCGTTTTGACGACGCCCCTCACAGGCTGATTTGCATGAGTGTGTGTGGGTCGCCTTTTGGTTCCCATGGGTCCGCCGGGCCACTCCCTCACAAACTCTCTACGAGGCTACAGCCCGGGCAGCCAGCGGGGTGAGGGTGAGGTGGGGCGAGGTGCGGCGGGGCGGGGTGAGGCGGGGTGAGGGGGGTGGGGTGGGGTGGGGCCGGACCGGACCAGACCGGACCGGATACATAGAACGGTAGTAATCCAGACGACCGACTGGTTTTTCGGGGAGACGTGGTCCAACACCCGCATTCTCCCGGGGCGGTCAGTGTTTCGCAATATCTGCTTTGGGCTGCTTACGAGAGCGCCAATGAATACAAATCGGTTTCATTTTTCTATCGATTTTTTTTTACTCACTTTTCTTTCTGCCGTTCTCATAAATATATTGACGTGCTGATGCACAAATATCAGCACTCTCTCTACGTCATGATAATAGCTTCAGATGTAAAAGAAAGTCTTTTTGCCCACATGGTTTTCCGACTTCCCGGGCTCCCTTGCGCGCACCTACCACCACCACCACGACACGCGGCGGGGAAAGAAAAGGAAAAAAGGATCGAAGTGCATAAGAGCCAATCGTTTGGATTGCAGTCTTCGTCCCGTCCGGCTCCGGCGGCAGCTCCGGCGGCAGCTCCGGCTGCCCAGCCCGGACCTGCTGCGCTGGCCGGCCGGCTGGTGATGTAAGGGCCACGCACGCATTTCTCCGGGGACCACCAGGGGACGTGCGGCCCGGAGCGGGGCCGGGCGGCGCGAACGACTGACTGACTAACCGGGGCGACACAATTTCATCATATGGCGTTATCACGACACGGGGCAGCGTGGACATTAACAGCAGGCCCGAGCTAGTGCGTACGGTAGCGGCACACATGTTGGAACCACAAACGCCTTCCGTGTAGTAAAAAAAAAACAACCTGACGCACCTGTGCTCTCGACCACTTAGCAAGCAGGAAAGAGAGCAACTTAAAAGTTTAAAACTATACGGCTGTGGTGACGCAGAGACACGCATCCGCATACGACCACCCGTGTCAACTAGAGCAGACGGCAAGCACAGTGTGCCGCAGCAAGACGAAAAATTACACTCATCCGATCATAATAGGACGACAACGAGAAAGAGCTTTCTTCTTTGAGATATGGTTTCGATGCTTTATCGCCTGAAAGCTCAAATACACGCGTCTTTCCAGAGGAGAGCAGAGCGGGCAGGTGCAGGCTTCTTACAAATGCATCAGGACGCCCCATCGTACTGTGTACGTGCCTCTGTGTGTGTGGACAGAAGCTGCCTCACTCCACACATGTCACCTTACTTGTCTTCCGAAAGGGAGCCACTACTGTACCTCAAATATGCCGCCGCAGGAGAGGGGGAGAGGAAGAAAAGGGAGGGAGGGAGGGAGGGAGAGAGAGGGAGAGAGGGAGAGAGAGAGAGAGAGAGAGAGAGAGAGAGAGAGAGAGGGAGAGAGAGAGAGAGAGAGAGAGAGAGAGAGAGAGAGAGAGAGAGAGAGAGAGAGAGAGAGAGAGAGAGAGAGAGAGAGAGAGAGAGGCAGTGAGTCTTGGGTGCGGCCGGTGGACAGGGCAGACCCCCACTCTCTTTCGACTCCTACCCCTGCTCCTCATGCGTCTCCACCACACACACACACACGCGCGCGCGCATACACACCAAGCAGCTTGAAAGTAAAAGTGGACGCGAACAGAGAATCCGGCCGTCACCTTGCCCTGCCCTATTCTGGACTTCCCTGTCGCCCGCACCCCCATCTCACCTCTTTTTACATACATAATTCTCAACTCTCGACACGGCGACACGGAACAAGTTGCTCTTTGGTCTGATTGGTATGATTAATTAGATGGGTATTTTACATTTTACCCTGGACTCCCTTTTACCTCGCGATGCGACACCGGGGGTGGTAAACGGTTTGGTCCATCAGGCAGTGGCGGTGGAAAGTCGCAGCATTCGTTAGGCCTGTCATTGATTCAATTATATGATAGAAGACTCAATTTCTCTTGCCACCTTACCTTCACTACCTTCACTTATGGTGTGGCGAATCGTACGTGAAGCGACGGGGACAAATAGACAGAGAGGGGCACGGGCGTAAGCGAAAGGAGGAGAGAGAGAGAGAGGGAGGGAGGGAGAGAGAGAGAGGGGAAGGGAGGGAGAAAGAGAGAGAGAGGTGGCACATATTTGAGTCGGGCCGCTGCGCTGCCGCACATCCCAACGTGGCTTCTTAGTATACCTCGTTTGCCTCACCTACTATAGAAAAGTTGGGCAACGCTCGAATTATTTCGACCTTCGACAATAATATATATGGCAGGAGGATGATTGGCTTTGTGGTGAGGCAGCCGCGGCGCCTCGCGGGTCGCGCGGCCCGGCCCGGCCCGGCGCGGCGCGGCCGGTGCAGTCAAGCGTGTATCCGACAGGACCGCAGAGGGAACGATAATGAGGGAGAAATGTCGAAATTCATTTGGCGAGCCTGCTCGTCACTAGAAATGACAGATAACCCACCGCAGCCCTACTCCACCCTACTCCACCTCCGTTTGAAAAAGAAATGTATTTATATTCAGAATGTCGGAAGGGGACAATTTCGTACGATACTCTTTCCTGCGGTGCTCGTCAACACATAGCTTTTGCATTAATATAATTAAGGCTAAGATAAAAAGTGTCGTTAGATCGCGATATCATATCAACAGTACATTCATTTTTTTTTAAATTAAAAAATAAATTGATCCGATTTTATAAGTAACTTTAACAGGGCCGTCGAATTGAACGCACACGTCCTTGGTGCAGGTGCATTCCAGCAGCAGGCGGGGCGGGGCGTGGCGGGGCGGGGCGGGGCGGGGCGGGGCGGAGGCGCTGTGGGGTCCACATGCAGTCTCCCGGCCGATGACTTTCTCCCGAAGGCCCCCGCTCCCCTCCTCTCCCCTCCTCTCTCCCGTCTCCCCTTATTGCCCCTTTTTTCCGCAGCCTTACGTCGTCCCTTACGTGTCCCGGCGCATACAGGAGGAGTAGGAGGGCGGCGCGCTCTCAAAAGGGCCGAAAAGAGGGAGGGAGAGAGGGAGAGAGAAAAAACACGAACGCCTTGTTGTCATAATAAGCAGTCGATCTAAATTGAGCAAACCGCCGAGCCGAGCCCGCAGGAGGAGGGAATGAGGGAAATGAGAGAGAGGAGCGGAGAGAGGCATGGGGACAGAGAGAGAGAGAGAGAGAGAGAGAGAGAGAGAGGGGGGGGGGGGAGACAGAGGAGAGTGAAAAACACGCCCTGCAGACAATCATGATCTAATCCGGCCTAATCTGATGTGGAAGGCCAAGGAGAAAGAAAGTCATCGTTCATGGGCACCAGCGAGTGAGGCACTGAGTGCCCATGAGGTGGCCATGAGCGCCATGGGCCCGGGGCGGGGCCCCCGCAGGTGCCCGCGCATGAGCCCCGCGCCACCTGCTAGGGCGCCGGGAGTGCGCCTTATTGAGGCATAGTAACTTATCGATGAGATTCTCTTTTATGCCCCATCACTCTCCTCTCTCCCCCACCGCGCCGCACTTTTCCTCGGCGCCCTTGTCTAATGATTTCTTTTCAGTTCTATATCCATCCCCCATCCCTTTTTCCCTCTCCCGCGACACGTCGTTGTAAAATCTCAAACTTTACTCCGATTCCGTTTCCATTTCGATCCGACATCCATGACGACGCGCGATACACATATCTTCGGAGAGCTTGTTTCCGGCCGGGCGACACGCGACTGAAAGCAGCATCGGCCGCTCGTGGTCAGCCTGACGAAAACATGCCATTGAGTGGCCGCCCACCGAGCTGCCGCCGCGCCCCGCCGCGCCCCGCCCCGCCGCACCCCGCCCCGCCCCGTCACACCACGAGACTCGCGCGCGTTGCAAGAGGCGTGGACCTCGGCCAGGCCCGCCCCCCCACCCCGCCCCGCCCAACGGGGCGAAAGTCAATAAAGCACTCGATCTGTGTGCAGAGGAGGAGGAGGAGGTGGTCCGGCGCGGCGCCGGGGATTCTGTGCAGTCATCACTTCTCAGGTACACTGTTCGCAAAGACTCGACACACTACCTCGAGATGCGTGGCGCGCCGCTCCTATCGGAATGGGGTACGCGTTTTACGACCCTTAGCGCACGCCCCTGTCACTCACTTTCGACGAGTACGCGCCAGGATTTTACGCATGTTTCCGCAAATTTTTGTTTCGACTGAACCTCTGCATTTTTATTATTATATGTTATATTGTTACGGCCACTTTGCCGCAAAGCTTTCTCGAAAACTGTATCGAACATTCTGTAGCGGAACATCAACCAAAAAAGGTTCGTGTTTAAAATTAGATCAGCGCTAATTTCGTGTCTCTGAGCCCGAGCGCGTCGCTTCAGCTTCAGCACACACTCACTAGCGCCCTGCCCGCCCGCGGCCCGGCGTGAGAACACGGCACCGGCCCGTGCGACCTGACGTAACGTGACTAACGCTCCGCACGCCGTTAACCTACAAGCCGCTAAGAAAAACAAAAACAACAACGCAAGTCTTCAGTGTGTCATACAGAGGAATGATTTCGGCTGCTGTCGAGAATCAAAACGTGAATCGGCCCAAGAGTCACAGCACAGGTGGAAGAAAGTGAGAACGCACGCGAACCGACGACCCCCTACAGAGTCTAGGAGTAGACACTCCCTCACTCTGTATGCTAATCCATGTATCGAATTTGATTACCGAAAACACGCGGTTGTCATTTTCAGGCCGGAATGTGGCCGTTGTGAGGGAAGGCCGGGCCCAGCCCGCCCCGCCCCGCCCCGCCCCGCCGGCCTGCGTGAGATGAAAAGGAATATCTATGGGACCGGGAGTCCGGTGGCGAGCGGGACAAGCGTGGCGCGGCGTGGCGCGGCAGGTAATGCTGGCGGTGTAAGTGAGAGGTGGCCTGCCCTGCCCTGCCCTGTCGCTGCCTCCGTATACTCCAGTTGTCCCGCACGCGGTCGCGGTGCGCCCCGTCGCGTCGTCTCACACATCCGGGAGGAGGACAACGACAGTACGGAAAGGGGGACAAAAGAGAAGGAAAAATTTTAAAGTGTTGAAATTAAGAAGACATTTTTTTAAGGAGAAAGGGAAGACTTTGAGAAACTACCATAGTTCGAGAAAACCTCCCCAGATTTTGAGCAGACCTTCTGAAAAAATGTGGGAATCCCCCGCAAATTTTTCCCTCAAAAAATCATACATTGTTTTCACCGCGTGCCGACTCCAACTACTACTCGCTATGGAATATTCTGCTTCGCCCGGACCGCGCGGACGACGCATGTTTGTAAAAATGCGACAGTAGAGTGCATCCATTTGCACTGCAGCCAAGCACTGCGCGCGCGCGCGTGAGTGCGTGTGTGTGTGCGTGTCATGCGCGCGCGCTCAGCTCGCGCCGGAAGCGTGGCAGTGGCGGCGCGGCCGGCTTGACTTTGGGCCCGGCAGCAGCACCGGCACCGGCACCAGCAGGAGGAGACGGAGAGTGAAAGCGAATGCCAATGTAAACAGCATCCCGCCCTCCCCTTCGTCTCTCTCTCTCTCTCTCTCTCTCTCTCTCTCTCTCTCTCTCTCTCTCTCTCTCTCTCTCTCTCTCTCATCCCCCCCTCCCTCTCGCTGTCCCCCACACATACACATATGCACTAACCTTTGCCTGTAATCTGCATCAAATTCCGCTCCACATCCTGCTGGCCCTCGCCTGCCGCTGAGCACGCAGCAGGAGCAGCAGGAGCAGCAGGAGCAGCAGCAGCAGGAGCAGCAGGAGCAGCAGCAGGAGCAGGTGGCGGCGGTGTCCATCTCTTCCAACAGGTTCATCCCGGAGCCTGCAGCACATCAAACATAAAATGTACCATTAAAATCACAAGTCTCGAGGCAGGGAATTGAGCTGATACGCGAAGGGGGTAACGCCTGTGAGGTAGGCAACCGCGGCGTCAGAGTATACAGCCGCGCGCGCCGGGCCTGCCTGCTGCCACGGCGGCCCGGCCGGGCAGTGGCATAAGGATATCGATCAAGCATCACTTCACAACGTTTTCCCAGGCAGTGCGTATAAAAGTATTGGCCTCGTCCGCGACAGATCTTTTCCACGCATTTTTCTTCCCCCTCCGCCACAAGCAGGACTGTCGCCCTGTCCCGCCCCGCGCCTATCCGCTGCGGCCGGGCTGTTTCTATTGTACCTTGTACTGCTATCATTTTACAGTCACGCTAAAAGCGGCCTGCCGGCAGGCCGGGCCGGGTCCCTTGACTCCTCTCCTCTCCTCTCCTCTCCTCTCCTCCTCCTCTCCTCTCCTCTCCTCTCCTCTCCTTTCTCCGCTCGCGCCCCATACCGGTCACAGCGGCGCTATTTTCCCACGGCTACGCGATCATGTCTCTGCCGAGCGGGCGACAAGATTTGCGACTTTTTATTTCACTTTTTTTTAAATGCAGGCTGCAACGGGCAGGTCTTAACAGCTCGGCAGGCTGTGTTCGCTAATTAGTCGGGCAATATGCGAGTAATCACCGGGAAAGATCAGAGAAATGCACACCGCTCTTTCGGCGTATGCGTTATCCGTCCCTGATGAGATCGAGAGAGCAAACGAGAGTGAGAGAGAAAGAAACAGAGTGCGATAGAGAGCGCGAAAGACATCAATGTACGGGGGAAAGGGTGGGGGAGGGGGGAAGGGGATTGCGTGGAACTGGTCGTTATACAGCATTTCATTTTTCTGGGTGTGTCCGACGGTCACTTGTTGCCAACAAGGCTGCCATTTTGGATCGACGCGCACCTCACCTCACGTCATGCAGTGGTGCGGCGCGGCGCCCGGGGGCCCCCGGAGGCCCGGAGCAACTCCTGTCGTGCTGCTGCCGGAGCTTCGCGGTGCAGCCCGGCGCAGCCCAGCCCAGTCACGGAGAGCTTCACGACCATGTGACCTGTTATGGCCCGCGGGGCCGGGAGGGGCGGGGCGGGGCGGGGCGGGGCGGGGCCGGGCCCATGACGAGCGCCTGCAGGGCGGTGCCTAATGACTACAGGCGGAAACCATTTTTCCGCCTCGGAGGAGGGCAGGTGGAGACGGTGCACGGTGTTCAATCGTAGATTTAAATGAAACCAACTCGCGCCACCGCGGGATGGACACGCAGTGAGAGATAGTTCACCGAGCAAGGACGCGCTTTTAACAACATTTCCGCTCGAGCTCGTGCTTTCCACTTCCCGTAATGTTTTACTTTCACGCGGGGAGCCCATTCCTAGCATGTCGACAGGACAGGGCCGTCACAACAGCGGCGTGCGCAGGTGTTTAACGCCCGATCAATCACTCATATTGTCGATAGGTCGAATGTGCCGCGGCGGGGCGGGGCGGGGCGGGGCGCAGCGCGGGAGCGAGAGGTCGACCGACACGCTCCCGGACCTGCCATATAGACCTACGGACGATTGGAGCACGGCGCTTCACGCGTGTCTCTTTATGAGGGGTCCGTAAAAATTTATCCCCCTAAAAAAAAGGCAGAGGAGAGGGGAGGGGGTGATATTGGAAAACAAAATAAATGAACGCGAGTGGGAAAAAAAAAGAAGACATGGACCGCGCGTGGTGGTAAGGGACGGGGCGTCCAGCGAAAGCCACAATAGACGCGACAGTTTCATCTCCCGTTTATGTCTCGCTGGCACCCGGCGCAAGAAGAAGAAGACAAAAACCCTCTGTGGTCGCACGCGAAATACTCTATCTCCTGCAGGGCACGCACGGCCCGCGCGGTTATAACGCGGTATTCCGCGCCGCCGGTATTGCATTGCAAACCATGCCATGGAGCGAATAGTGTTGTACCGGGGGAACGCATCGCATTGCATTACGCGCGCTGCCGGGTAATGCAGGAGTGAGTTAAACACCCCAGCCCAGGCCCTGGCCCAGGCCCACAGGCCCAGGCCCACAGGCTCAGGCCCAGGCCCAGGCCCAGGCTGACGCCAGGCTGACCGGACGGTGATCGCGCCCGGAAGGCGTCGCGGCGCGGTGCGGCGGGGCGGGGCGAGGCGTCGCGGACGCTTAATCGCAACCGATTGCAACTAATCACAGCCGGGATAATGTGAGTGAAAACCAAACCAAAGCGCGAGTGACGTAACACATACGGTCACCATTGTGCCTCACCCAACGCGTCGTGTGTGAGGTGAGGTGGGCGCGCCGCTGCCGCCGCCCAGGCGTTCGTCGTGCGGGGGCTCATCGGGGGGCGCTCAGGTCAGTGACCGCAAATAATACACCTGTCCGTGAACTCCCCCGCCCCGCCCCGCCGGGCGGTCCCCCTTGTAAGGTATGCCTCACCCCGGCCCCGGCCGGCGGCGCGCCGCGCAGGGCCCGGCCCGGCCCGGCCGGCTCCCAGCCTCCGGATCCTACGCCTGCTGCCCCTGAAGAGAAAGTTACCGAATACCTCAATCCCGCACCTCACTTTATATTCCGTCTCTCTCCCTCCTCTCTCCCCCGTCTCCCTCCGGGCCGCGCTGCTGATGGACCGCGTCGCGTCGCACTCGCTTGTTTTATTTCGACTTAGGCCTGATGCGAGCGCGACAGGTGGCGGGTCATTAGAGGGGCGCTGAGCAGCGCTAGCCCAGCCCGGCCGGAGACTCGAGGCCACGCTCTGCTCTATCCCACGGCCCGCCCCGCCCCGCCCCGCCCCGCCCCGCCCCACCGGATACACTCTACCATCCTCAAATTAATTACCCCCTCCCCCCCCCCCCCAGCTTGCTCTCTGGCTCTGTCACTCAACCCCTTAGACAGATAAGTGTGCAAATAGAAAGGGTCTCCCCGCGCCTCTTTAGTCGCGCAAAAGACCTCGACAAATTTACAGTTTTTTTTTTCTTCTTTTTTTTTTAAATATTCAAGCCGAATGGTATTTATGATAACGACACGGTGTGACATAAGACATATCCAGCCCCAGCCCACTGGGCCGCCGCCGCGCCGCGCCGCTGCGTCACTGACCGCTCAAAATCGGCGCAGCTTAATCACCCTTTTCCCCGCCACGCCCCGCCACGCCCTGCCACACCACACATCCAGACGAGCGACGCGTGCGCCCGCGGCTGGGACCCGCCGCGCCCGCGTCCCGTCCCGTCCCGCCCCGCCCTGCCGGACAGGAGGTATGGTGCCCGGCCTGGTCCGGTCCCGCCCCGTCTGCGCCGCCCCGCCCCGCCCCGCCCCGCCCCGCCCCGCCCCGCCGGCAGTTTTGCCGCTCCGCTTTGGCTCGGCTCAGCCCCGCCGGTTGCGTAAGCATATAACAGGGCGGGGCAGAGCAGAGCAGGGCAGAGGGAAGTCAAACTGTTGCGCCCGGGCGGGGCGGGGCCGGGCGGGGCGGGGCCGGGCGGGGCGGGGCAGGGCGGGGCGGGGCGGGGCGGGACGGTAGTGCGCGACTGGGCAAGGTAGGGTAGGGCAGCAGGGCGGGGCCACACGAGGGTAGGAGGAGGCATGCGACCCTTCTGAAGACGGGGTGACGGGGGTGACGTGTGACGACCGATATCTATCCCCGGACCCGGAGTCAGGTCAGGAGCCGTCGTACTGACCCCGGAACCTCCGCGACTCCGGGCAGGCCCTGCCACCCAGCCCACTGCCACCGTGCGAACGAAGTGGAGCCGAGCTTTACTTGACACGCGACGACGGGTGTGGCAGAGCGGGAGGAGGGTGCGCCCCGCCCCGCCCCGCCCTGTGCGCCCAGGGGTGCGGCCTGCCTCGCCTCGCCTCGCCTCACCCCGCCCCGCCCTGCGCGCCCAGGGGTGCGGCCTGCCTCGCCCCGCCCCTCCCCGCCACGGCGAAGCGGCAAACACAGAGAAAGTTTAACTGCGCGATCTGGTCCGCCACGCCACGCCACGCCACGTCTCCGCCGGCAGAACGACCTTATGGCAGTGATTAGCAGATCACCCCCTTCCCCTCCCTCCCCGCGCCTTCCTCTTCCTCCGCCCATTCATTGTCCACACATTCCTCTCCCCACTCTCGCCACTCTCGCGTACCCACCGGACAGGGGCATAAACTCGAGCAGGCAAACGCGTAAAGACCCACTCGACTTGACTCACGCACATTATAGTAGCTACGGATACCCTCATCATCTCAGCAACACTGGACCCATTTAAGTGACGGTCGGGGTCACGGCATTTTCACTAGTGTCATAACCGTAGATAACAGCATTTTAGACCCTTGCCAGCTATAACATTACGTACATACTTCCGAATGATTTCCTTGCATGGTTATGGGCACGGTTATCTGAAGTCCTTTCCGAACGTTTAGTTTCAATGAAGGCCCATCATGGCCTACGACTTCTTTTCCGCACAAAATCGAATATTGTAGCGTTTTGATTATCTAAGTTCGAGGGAAATTTTTAAGTTAGTTTTGATCTCGTCAATTCACCTGTAGGTTGCTCGAGGTGTAGTTAATTTGGTGTCATTATAAAAATTAAGGTGGTGCGGGCACACTGAGAAGGTTAGGGTCCTATTCGTCTAACGAACTTTTGCGGTAATCATTCTTTAAATTTTAAAGACAGCATCTACTTACCAGTAGTTCCGATGGGAGTTCAAATATCACCCAGCAACAAACAGCCAAATTGAATACATTCACAAAGGCACCGTGTACTTGCTGGAACTTGAACTTGCAGCGAGAAACAGAGAGACTTTTTGTTTTACATTTTAGATAGTACTTGCAGACGACACCGGTGTTTGTTTTAGGCGCTAAAGTTTTGCGCTGTCAATAGTCCATGGCGGCTCATTAGGAGTGTGAATAACGTGCAGCTTTCTGCTGCCTTCTGCTAGGAGGTTGGCTGCTTACAGCTTATTCTTACATACATGCGTTCGATTGCTTTCCTTTCTGGCTTAGCTGAAAAGACATTATTCATCTGCGTTTTAAAATGTCATTAATTTTCAGGAGAAGTTTTAGAATTCTGCAGGAATGTTCCAAAAAACTGTACACCTCTGCTGTGCCAAGAGGTGTAGAAAAGTTCGATTTTCAAGGGAGAGTGCTAAACAAACTTTTGTCAAACAATTTGGAAAGGTTAGATTACCATTACCAATATACGGTGCTACTTAACAGTCTACACAATTTCTTTAAAAAGTTCTCGACAATTTTGTCTCTTATTATTTTTACCTTTACCTGTTTTTTTTATTATTATTATTATTATTTGTGCTCTTTGAAGTTAAAGTGGAAATGTTCCAACTTTGTTGATGTTTCTCCTGGCTAGCATTGCATTTAAATTTTGTTTAACATTCATTTTTTTTTTAGGAAAATTAGGAACTCTGGTGCACGACCTTCATTTAAAATTTTAGATAAGAAGAGGATAGGTGCCCTAAATAAGATGTATATGTTCAACATAACTGAGGTCTTGTCTCTTGGCGAGTTTCCTGGAATTTTAGATAAAGGAATACAAATTACTCGAGTAGGTTCTGGAATTTTCAAACATTGAGACAATTACTTTAAGCAACTTACAGAATATTTACGTATTATTCAGGTTTCAGTGAAAGACACCAGTGTAGTGGAAGTCTATTGGCTGGCTGATTCAAATGAAGATAAAATTGAGGTACAAAACCTTCTTTCCAGCATTGCTGGAAAGGTTGCCAGTAAACTGGTTTACTCCAGCATGATGGGTTATGTGCCAACCATCAAGTTCATATATGGTGAGTAGGGTGTGATATTGTATTTCAGTGACAACATTTGCAGTATTGTCACAAACTTTATTTCTACACCTAGATCTATCTGCCATCAATGTTGAGGAGACGAAAATTTTACTAGATAGAATAGCATATGAAAATAGTTTGCATGATAAAGAGAAAGATAATTCTGAGGATGCCACACTCAGTAAAGAAGCTGTTGAAGATCCGGTAGGAATAGCTTCCAAAGCAAAATTAATAAATGGGTAGCATGTGCACAACCGACTCGATCAAGTCAGTTGTGGATAATTTTGCCACATAACTAAATTTTGGTTCTGTGCAATGTTTTTAGGAACCACAGCTCCCTCCAATGAGTACCAACACATTAGGTTTACCATATGACAGAATATACAAAAGGGTAAGTTAAGTTGAAATCATGCCCATCTGTTGACTGCTTTAAAATACTGGTAGGAAATTTAAATTGTTTTACAGATCCAGGAAGCCAAAAGAAAATGCTACCCAGTCCAAATACCTGCTCCACCAACACCAGAAGAATTCCAGAAATCTCAACATCAGCAATTACAGTTTACAGAAAAAACAGTGATAAAAAAATATGAACAGAAAAAAGCACTAAAAAAGTTTATAGATCTCTATCAGAAATCTGCCTTAAGAAGTGGTTCACGACTAAAACAGAATACTGTCATAGCCAAGAGTAGAGAGGAATTTTATGGGGATCCAGAAGATCTAGAAGACACCCTCAGTTCATATGAAGGGAGAAATTTAGGAGGAGAAGAAGAAAGACCATAGTTTTCACATTGTAACCCTGTTCATTGTTTAGAATGATTTAAAACTTCATTAAATATACTTTGCTTCGTGCTTTAAAAACAATTTTAAGGAAGTTTGCATCTGGATTTAAAATCTATGACATGTCAACCTAAGAAATCATTTTCAGTCATGGCGGGATGAAAAATCACAATTACAGTTAATCTATTTATATTTTGTTTTGATACATACATGTATATATTAATTTAAGAATACACGTTACTATGAACACAAGTATCCTACATACAAAGTATTTTTCCCCAAGTTCTTTCAATTTCAACAAAATTATTTATTGCATTCATACCTTAATGTTGCAATGCTAACTAGTGCTTGATTATGAGAACCTCCACCTTACAAACCCACACTATGCGTTATCATTCTGAAGTTCAGAATTCTACATCACAGAACACCTGCTTGCTTGACTTGTAGAGGTTTCATCAGGTTCTTCTCCGTCTGATGAGTCTTCCTACAATTAAAAAACAAATTTTGGAGCAAAAATTATATTTGGTTATTTGCAGCAAGAAAGGGCTTTAGATGTCAGGAAGAAAAAACAACTTTTTAAGGCATGAAATTTTTTTGAATACTGTACTTTTTACAGAAACATTTAATTTGAGCAACACATCATATATCACAAAAAAATCAGCTTAAAACATTTGATACAATGAAATGTAAGCACCCCAAAAATTTATTGAGTTGATACTTTAAGAAGCGCAATGAAGGATAGTTAATATTCATGCAGTTGCACACCAAAACAGAAATGTGATGCAAACATCCAAAGCCAAACAGGGGGAAAAAAGACAAAAATAGTTAACAATTGATGCTTAGAATGAGGAATAGACATGAGAATTTACATGATTCCAATTATATAATGTAACAGTATATTGAAAAGCTTCAAAATGTGCAAAACTTAACAAGAGGTTCTAAAAAACTGTAAAAAGGAATGTAATCAGTCCTATAGTTATGAGAAAATTGATCATATAATACAGTTCTTATGACAAAAAAAGTCTCTCATTAAAAAATGACATGCTTCAGAGATGAGCTCTGATTTTATGGTCGAGTATATACATGAATGTAGCTTAGCAGCAATGCATCACCATTACACATGCAAAATTTTCTTGACTTCAGCAAAGGAAGTAATCAATAATCTTACTTCCTACTGATGGGTGTGAGAGGATTGTCTAGATTTCTTCATTGAAATATGAACCTGTCTATTCAAATGAACTTGAGCCGGTAAGCAACCATTCCTATCACCACAGTAGCCATGCTCCCAACCACCATGCCCCATGGTAGGACCGAAGCAAACTGGAAACAGCATATATATATATATATTTAAATCAAGCAATAAATGAGGCATTCAGAGCTGAAAGTAGAAAAAAATTATAACAAATCGATTAGCATTTACGTAAAATTCCCATACAATACCTTGGAGCGGTTGCAGTCAGCTTTCTTTTGTTTGGAAGTTTGAGATGAGGCACCACCTCCCATCATTTTTTGATAGAGATTCTTTTGAAGTTTTGTGCTCTCTCTGGCTTTTAAACGTTCTTTCCTGAGCTCTGCATGAACAGTTTTATTTTCTGGATCTAGAATAGTTATTCTTTCTAAGACTTCAGATGCTGCCTGGTTTTCTCCTTTCTCAGATAGGACCTGGAAAAAGATTTATTTTAAAATGCAGGTAATTTTCACTACAAAATATTTCAAAAGTTTGGTTGTATCTATTACAGCTAATACCCGGTCCTCGGTTAATTCGCGAATTCATTGGTTAAAACGTGAAATAACAAAGGGAGGCAGGTAGAACCCAGAATAATTTATGTTTTTAATTAATTTTGGGGTTTTGAAGTATCTAAAAATGCGTTGAAATAGGGGTGAAAAGCCCTCACCTTTGCTTTTCTGAATAAGGCTTTTACATTGTCAGGCTGACAGCGGAGTACATTTTCCACAGACATAAGAGCAGCATCTAAGGAACCAATTTTCAATTGTGCAGCTGCAAGATTGTTATATACTTTTAGACGATCTTCAAGAATATCAATTAGAGAGAGTTCTTTTTCTTCCTTGTTCTAAAAAAAAAATGACAGTATGAGACAGAGTTACATAGTTCCACAGGCCTAAGTAAGGCCTAGTCAAATTTGATAGTGTGTTCTAGCAAACAGCACCAGTAAAGAACCTTCCGCTTTACAAGTTGCCTTAGCAAGAATTAATTTTGGGGAAGGCTTAAACCAAATAGTCAGTCTATGACATAAGGCTCTGAACTTCCCCGCAACATGTTTCTGGTTCTATGATGTATTAGACTTACAGTGTCATGAACATCATTGTCTGGCTCTATTTGAATGCCACCAACTGCTTCATCAAGGTAGTCCAGAGCACGGCGATAACATTGAATAGCAAGAGTGTTTTCACCACGTCCATACCACCAATTTCCCCTTTCTCTTTTACGATTACTAAAAAAGTACATAGAAATGAATTAGGGTGGTGCCTTGTATTAATCATTTTATAACAGAAAAAAACCAACCCAATTATCTTCCGCTCAGCTATTGGGATCATCTCAAGCTCTGGTTCCGGGCTGGTCCTCAGAAGCTGTAAGGTGTACTTAAGTGTAGAATTTTCTGGAACAGCTGGAACTACAGGAACAAAATGAATAGGTTTAATATGGGATAAACAAAAACCATGAATCCAGTAGAAACAGTAAGAAGTGCTCACAAGAATTTTCAGCTGGCCTTCCAAGAGAACCAAACCCAAACCGAGGCCCAATTTCCACAAGACAACATTCTCCTTCGTCCATTAAGGATAGCACAAGATCTACACCTTGAATCACCTGAAAAAAGAATTTAACTACATAGCACAAAAGTAACCAAATTATAAATAAGATTCTTAGCCTGGCATTCAGACCTCTCCTTCTCCAGCATGAAGAATTAAATTTTCATATTTTTCTATCACAGTTCCATCCTCTAATTTTCCTTCAAGGTTTATTTCACAAAGGTCCGATCGTTGTGGCCTTGTGTCTTTTTCTCCTTCAACCAGCACCTTTCAAGGATGGAAAATAAGTGTACACAGATATAAGCAAAAACAAACCCAAGAAACACAGAAGAACAAAAAAGGAGTGGCTGTGGACGACTCACCTTCTTTTTTATCTGACCACTACCAAGGATATCCAACCATTCCTCTTTAACTTCTGGGTTGTCTTCTGTTTCTTCTGTGGTTGGGACATCACCCACAAGCTTGTTTTCTGTTTCCATTTTCTAAATAAAGGTACCAATGAGAGAGAATTTAAAAACGGATATTTTGGTGACCTGGATAAGAGATAAGAAAAAAGACCCACAATGTTAATTTATTATTTGAAAATTTAGAAATAAAACACAAGGCCAGAAAAATAAGAATCTGAAAAACTCTATCCACTTGCAAGAATAAATTCATAAGATATGTCAAATTGTGTGGTGTCTCACACACAATTTAAATAGATTCCATAACCTCTGTTTACCCATGTTCAATCAACATGGAACCGGCAAAGTCCCCAGAAAACTAATTGTTACCTTCGTATGAAGTTTGTAGGAAATAATACATACCTGTCGCTACGTTGTACTTAATTCTGTCGCCCAACAGTAAAGATATTCCTTGGTTTTCCAGTACTACTCTCATGTAATCGTCAAGAGTTCATGGTTCAGCTCTTACGCAGCCGACGGGTCTGCCGCTTTCACAGCTGGAAGAAAAACCGGGGGAGGGGAGGGGAGGGGAATCCGAGTGGGGAGGGGGACAGTAGGAGAGGGGGCTGGAGGGCGGCGAGTGGGGAGTGCGCGGTCGATTCGAATCTGTACGCTGGGCCGCGTGGCCAGCGTCGAGGGCGCACGGGGTCTCGGCTGCAGTTGAAAGAAAATGGAATCCGAATAGTGCCAGAATAGAACCTTAGGCTGAGCAACAATGACCCGAAAAACAGTAATGTCCTGTCTGTGACTATGGCCAGCACACCAACACACCCCGCGATGCAGCAGTGTGTAGATGCATGGCATGTAAAGTAAGTTGCTTACCTCCACGGCGTGGATTAGGTACAGGCACGTGTTATTGGCCTATTAGTGTCAATTCGAACCATGCAATTTCAAGGGAAAGAATTTTGGAAATTTTTGTTGCGTCTAGGTTTTTAGTCAACTTGGGCCTTCCCTCAGTATTATTGTAATCTTAAGGGGTTGGTTGGATCTGAGAGAATAAGACAGCAGAAACTAAAGTCTTAGCAGTCATTATTTAATTCAACATTAAGTAGTACTGGTATTATATACATTTTTCACATTTCCTGTGCTGACAGGAGAGTATAACTAACCAAGTTTATACACATGACAATCACAAACAAACTTTACCAATATAGGAGGATGAAAGGTGATAAAACTGTAGATGACACATGTATTGGTTGACACTCTTAGAATCTATTTAGCATATGAGCTATTTTTGGACTTTGGCAATAAGTTATAAATATACATGTACATAATTCAAACAACAAACTCTTTTGAAATATAGGTAAGAAAGAGTAGAAAAAAATATAAAATAAACATAACATAAGAGTTGAGCACAAATCAATTTTTCCTCATATCTAGCTATGACACAATACCAAACCTTAGGTTGAGACTTGTTTTTCATTAATAATAGTAGCTCTGAAAAGAATCAAAAGCAAAAAAAAATATTGTATGGTTGAATTAAAACCTTCAAGGTTTGAAGCAACAAACTATAACTTACTTGGCTCCAAAGGTGATGGTTTTGGTGGAGATCCCATTTGATTTTGTCTTAAGGGCAGCTCCAGCCCCTGCCAAGATAGCAGGAGTGATACCGTGACCTATAGGGAGCCCATTGGATGCCATGGGTGTCACAGGTGCTTTCTTCAGTATTCCATTGGGGACATTGCTTTTGGCTGGAATGGAAAGACGGATTAAAAATACCGTATGACCTAGTCCCATTTTCTAATGGAGAGAACAATTCTTAAATACTTACGTAAATAACTGGCACTACCATTCACTGAGGTGACAGTGACATTTCCACGATTCCCCTCATCCAGAGCTTTAGGAGCCTCCTGAACAGAGCATAAGGGCTTGAGATTACAATGATATCAAAAAATGAATGCAAGAGGTAAGCAAAAGGTAAGCTCCTCTTTAGTGACACTTGCCTCCCTGTCGCCGAGGCCGTCGCTCACGTCGGTTCGACAGCGCAGGTTGGACCTGGAGAGCGTGGCGGCCAGCTCGCTCTGTAGTCCGTCCGCTACCTGGGACGCGGCACCACTGCCGTTCACACCGACGCTGCCACCGTTGGCGCCGTTAGCCGCGCCGCCGTTCAGGAAGGTCAGCTTGGACGGCTGCCTGCTGTTACCCCCGCCGTACTCGCGAATGGTCACGCTCACCGAGGGCCTGGCAGTCGGGGCGCCCCTGTGGACACGCGTTAAAATGTTAAGTCACAGACACCCACTTCACGGAATAGGAAACTCTTCTGATAATACAAGTTGTCACGGCTGGAAAAAAAAAAAAAAAAAGGGTAATTGGCGAGTATTCCACGGCGGGCTTACCTGTTCTGCTGGAAGTAGGTCTGCGGGGGCCGCGGCTGCTTGGTCCGCGGCTCCAGGAGCTCCAGGCTGTCCAGGCTCTGCATCTCCACCTCCGGCGCGACCACCGGCCCAGCGCCAGCGCCCGGCGCCGGGGGCACGGCCTTGGCCGTCCACGCCGTGGAGGCAGTGTGCAGCGTGCTCCCGGACGAGTCCGAGTCGTAGTCTGGGGTGGGGCAGTACGGCGCGGGGCTCGGCGTCCTGCACAGAGGTAGCCGTTAGGCACTCATACACACACAGAATAAATATCGCGAACTTATTTTCTTCGATATGGTAGCGGAATCTGACCTGTGCGTGAGCCGCTGCTGCTGAGCCTGCAGCTGCTGGTGCTGCACGGGGCGCAGCCTGACTTGCTGGATGCTGTTGATGCCGTTCGTAGGGGCGGCGGTGGTGGTGGTGCTGGCGGAGGCTCCCGACGCGTTGACGCCGTTCACCTTGGCGACGCCGTTCGTGGTCACATTCGCCGACGAGGCCGTAGAGACGCCGTTGACCCTGGCGACGCCGTTCGCCGGAGAGGACGGCCGGACGCCATTCACCCTGGCGACGCCGTTGGTGGCGACGTTGGCCGGGGACGGCGACCGGGCGCCGCCGCCGCCGTTCGTCCTGGCGACGCTGCTGGGGGTCACGGTGGCGGTGGATGCGGGCAGCGGCGGCTTTGCGGTGACCTTAGCCACCGGGGCGGGGGAGGTGGCCGTCAGAGTCACGCTGGTGAACGCCGGCGGCGGTGGGACCAGTGACGTCACCACCGTGGCCGACGGAGTCACCACCGACGACGACGAAGCGACCGACGTCGTCACCGCCTGATCGTCGTCGGGCTGCCAAAGCCAATTTCACACCGGTTACCGTCAGATCCACTTCCAAAAAAAAAGGAAACCATTCAATACAGCGCTATCTCGTGGGTGGGCGTACCTGCGGCGAGGGTGAGGGCGAGGCGGCGGGGGCGGGGAGGGGCGGCGGCGGGTGGCGCGGCCCGTTGCGCCGGACGAGGCGCGTCACCTCGCGCTCGGCCTCCTGGGCGTCCTGGCGGTCCCGCTCCACGCGCAGCCCGCGCTCCCGGGCGGCCGACAGCGCCAGCCCCACCGACACCTGCGCCGCGTGCTGCTGCTCCAGCTGCTGGCGCCGCTGCATGAACCGCTCGCGCTCCTGGCAACAAAAAAACAAAATCAGATCAGTTTCAAAATCCCGCGCTCCTACCACTCATTGCCGCCGCCACCGCTGCTGCCGCCCGGTCTAATCGCTGGCCGATATCACGTCTCGTGCTCCAGCAGCTCCACCCGCACCGCGCCGACAGGACGCCCAACAGGATGGCCTCACCCAACCTACAGCCCGCCCCGCCCCGCCCCACCACAACACACGTGTGTGCAGCGGGTCCACACGTGCGAGGGGCCTCCATCCGCGCGGGGCGGGAGCGGGGCGGGCACCAGAGCCGGGAGCGGCGGCCGCCCGTTGCAACACGCGGGGCGGGGCGGGGCGGGGCGGGTGCATGCGGTCCGTGCCCTGCCCCGCTGCTGTTCGTGCTCCGCCCGCCCGCCCGCCGGCCAGGCCCGGGCTACCGGATAGTGCAGCATACCGCCACGACTGTGGGTGGAAACCGAACTCGTGTTGCATTTTAACAGCAACAGCGTGTTGTACGTTGTACGACAACGGCCAGGGGGTCACGTCGGGACAACGGTAACACGAGGGAGGGGAATTCCCCGCCGCTAATAACGCCAAGGAAACATACGCCATGCGGGGGGTTTTAAAGTGATACTTTGGAAAAGGAATAAGAAATCCAACACAAGAGCCCAGTAAGAGCGCCTGTGGGGTAGGCAGTCAGCGCACACACGAGTCGAGCAGTGTGTCTACCCTGCCGGGGGCTCTGCCTACCGCCCATGCGATAGGCAACCACCGCGCCACGCGGCGCGCGCGAGCAAGGCGGCCTGCCTACCCTGCCGGGCGCTCTACCGCGCAGTAGCCGAGCCGAGCGTTCAGTCGCACATTTTCAGCGGACTGGAGGATGATTTCAGTGAGGAGCTGAGCAGAGCAGCACGGGCACAGCTGTACTCACAGCGTAGGTCCTGACGGTGACGAGGCAGGCGCGCGAGCGCGGCGGCATCATGGTGGCGACGCTACTCCTCATCGCGGCCGCAGGGAAGTCCCGCTCTGTGCCGACGATACTCCCTGCTGCCGCGTCCGACGCCCGACAGCTGTTTGCAAATTTCGCCAGGCGAGGCAAATCTTGAGATCTAATGGCGAGCGTCGGCAACAAAATGTTGCGACCTCAGCCGAGCCGACAGACGCACAGTGTTGGGGATCCAAGGACCATGACCGCCACACACACGCACACACACATACACATCCACACCAACACCAAACGCATCTGCCATAGAAATGGCAAGATAAGGGCAGCACGAATACGGCGCGTTTTTCAAATGCAAAGTATAGACCGTCCAACAAGAAGACCCTACGTCAGCTCCCGTCCGAGCAGAGCTCGCGCTCGCGCCATAGGACTGCCGTCAATTGCAAGCAGCGCAGGGAAGACCCTGGCGGGGCGGGCCCGGGCCGCGCTATAGGAAGGTACAACATGCGGGCCTCAGGCGCGAAGGTCTTCGCTTCGGCGGCATCAGGCACGGCCTCCCCCCAGTTGACCCGCGACCTTCCTTGTCACACGAACGGATTAGAAAGAGACGGGCGAGAGAAACGCGAAACAGACAGCGGGAGAGAAAGAGAGAATAACCCGTCGCAAACACCTATACTCCCGCGCAAGTGCCGTCGCGGGGCGGGGCGGGGCGGGCCCTCGGTGAAGCCCTACGCCCTCGCCTAGCGGGTGTCGAGGCCGAGGCAAACAAAATAACATACTCGAATGCTCATGAACCCCTACCACGCCGAAAATAAATCGCCCCTTTTTAAAAAAATCCCTACAGTAGGCAAGTATATTTCCGTCATTTTATTTGATGTCGACTACCGGTATCTTTGGCGTAGCGAATCAAAACGCTTGCAGACAAGAAAAAAAAAGCCATCTGAAGGGGAAAAAAATGATCAAGAATGGAATTCCAACAACGCAATGTATCCTCCTTTTTCTAGAGCAGAGGAGGGAGAGTAGTTTCCGAGTAGTGGGTGAGCACTTCGGAGCCAGCTAGATAGCTCGCCCATTGCGTCTCGATTAGGGTCGGCCGGCTAGGCGTGCGCAAAAAAAATAAAGAGAGCTAGTGACTTCTAACGCAGCGCGCCGCGCCGCCTTCGGCACGCACCCGCGCGCTGGGGCGGAACACCACCCCTCTACACTCTTACACAGAACGACGTAAAATTTGCGCAACGGCCGACGCGAGCTACATTCCCGCATTTGCATAAATATACCCGACAGGAGTTGATCAGACGAGGACGAGTACTTGGTACTGAACAGTTGCAAAGAAAAGCGAAGATTATATACTGCACTCATACAGTCTTCAGCAAAGACTTTAATGCTGGTTCTAATGACTGACGTCGAGACGGCCTCCTTACTTTTCGGTCAGGTTAGGTTTAACAGTGCATGAATCGGCTCCGGCGCGAAATGCGTGCGCTCAGGCACACGCACGCGCACGCGCACGCACACGCACGCACACACCGCGGAGGAGCCATAGCAGGTCGCCGGCGCGCAAGACGATAGGAGGACGATAGCAGGCCGCCAAAGATGCGCAACGCACGGCGGGATGGACAGGCTACACGGGCGCAGCGCAGGACAGATGGCCGGACTATACGGACGACGCGGCAGAGTTGAAGGAATAATCAACTACTGCATTACCATTACTATTACCACGACGCGGACGCGCCGAGCCGCCTGCCCGGCCCGGCCCCACGCAGTAGTGCATGGGACGGTGGTTTTTTTTCGTCGTTATTATTCATTCAAGAATCGGAATACAGCGCGGAGCAACAACTAGGTCGGGAGCAAAAGACACCGTTGCATAACAATACAGAAGGGGCAGGGGGGCACAGCGGTACGCAGCCCTGCACAAGTAGAATGACAGCGGCGTGGCGCGGCGTAGCGCGGCGGACTCGCGGTTATAATAATGATGAAAAGGGAAGGAAAGGCGGAGGTGGAGGAAACCCCCGGGCCCGGGCCCGGCCCCGGGACCACCCGGGACGGGACAGCACAGGGCACAGCCGCAGCGCCCCAGGAACAGGACGAGGATGAGGAGGACCAGGAAGGGGCTGGGGAGGGGGGGGGGGCGCAGCGCGGCGCACGCGTACAGCAGAACCATTGTCATTTGTCGAGCACCGAGACGGACACGGGGGAGGCGGGGACGGAGCTTGTCAGTCGGGGTGGTACAAGGGGAGGGGGAGGGAGCGAGGGAGGGACACTGCGCGGTGCGCGTCGACAAAACACGCCGCGGAATAGATTCCACCAGAAAATTTCGGAGGGCTGACAGTGTGCCGAAATGGTGGTGGGGCGGGTGCGGGGCGGGGCGGGGCTGCCCCGCCGCCAAGAGATAAGTCCTATCTCAGGTCAAAGCGACGCCGCATAGCGCCGCCTGCAGGCAATCCCTGTCGGCAAGCGCGGCAGGTGCGGCAGGCTCCCCCCCCCCCCCCCCCCCGCCGGATAGGGGGCTGCCTGTAGACCAGCGGGCCTAAATCACAAACACCGCGCGGACACAATGACCCACACGAGCACACACAAACACACTGAAACACACACACTGCCACACGCGCACAAGGATTCCGACCAAAATAAACACAACAACAATAATAATAATAACAACAACAAAAACAGCACTGTGCGTCAATTCGGCTCCTAAATAAAAACGAATAAGAAGAACAAATGGGCACAACGACGGACCCACAGCACGGCACGGCACAGTCCGGCTCGTACGCGGTGCGCGGTGGCGGCGGAGCGGAGGCGGGCGGCTCGGGCGGACTGCAGCGGTGCACTGCTTCGCCCGGCCCGGCGCGCTTCAGTCAGCTGATTGCGGCCCGGGCGCCCCCACCAGCCCCCACCTCTCTTTCTCACTCTCTCTCTCTCTCTCCCTGCCGCGCACGCTCCTACGCCACGCCACGACTAGCTGAGCGAGCTGAGCTCAGCTATCCCCCATCCCAGAAAGCGTGACAGTGTCACCTGCCTATCTCCTAATTTTTTCTCTCTTTTGCGAGAAAAAATAATACAAATAACCGTCGCGTTCTTCCCGCTTCCGCCCCAAGACGTCCTCGTCTGATCAGATCAGCCGGGCGGCAGCGGCAGGACGAGGTTTCCCTACTCGTTAATCTGAAACCTTACGTCAAACGCCCATAATCTAGGAAAAAATTTGTAGCTTGGTTTTCATCTAACGCACGACTATCCGAACGGGTCGTCTTGTTTCGTTTTCTGGCAGTGCCACAGGCCACTTGTCACTGCATTGTCCGGTGCGATAACGCTTTGCTTTCCTGCTCGTGCCGGTCACGCCCGCAAACGTCAACAGTGCGGTCCGTAACGTCACGCCAGTGGAATCCTTTGCCAAGAGGATTTACAGATGATTATCCCGTCAAAAACTGAACGGCGCGAGACTAAAACTGTACAGGCTCTGGCACGTGCAGCATCGGGGGAGTGGCGTGTGGCTGAAACTGCCTACCGATCCATCGCGCGGTGTGTTACAGGAGGAGGGCTATATAGAAAGGACCCCTGGATTCCAGTCCAGCTCGGCGCGAAAGAGACCCTGAAGCGTGAAGTATCGCCGAAATGTCTGATTACGAGGCGCGATCCTCAGGCGCGCCGCGCCGCGCTTCCAGAGGCGCCTGGCGCCTGCTGCCTGCCTGCTCCTCTCCGCTCTGGGCCGAACAGGGCTGGCCGGCTCTATTATGCGTGAGTTGAGGAGTAATAGGAAGCGCCCCGAAGCGCTCGCGCCAGTAAAACGCACAGAGAAATTAACGACTTCCCTCCCACTCACATAACAACATTCATTCAAATTTCTATTTCGTACACCTCGCCGTGGCGTCTGCTGCGAAGACAAGTATAGGTCGTTCAAAGAGGACAAAAAGACAGCTGTCGTCGAGTTGCAGGCATGGGCATGGTCGCCCACCTGATGTCCTCTGTGCTGGCTTTGCGGTCCGCTTCAAACTGCCTCGAGATAAATTTTGACTTGACGCTCAAACAAAAGGTGGGCGAGGTGACAGCGCGCGGGGCGTAAACTGTCGCACGGCGACTCAGTCACTCGCGAGGCCCGTATTTCTTCCATCGTTATTTCCCGCAGTGATACACAAGGCGGGTATATGACCCCGCGGCCGCGGTGCGGCTGTCACGCCGTTTCCACCAATAACGCCACGCCGAGCCGAGCCGAACCGCGTTGCCCCACAGATATCAAAGCCTTTGCTTTGCTAAGGAGCCGCTCGCGCCCCGCCCCGCCCCGCCCCGCCCCGCCCCGCCCCGCGCTCTTTGCAGCCCCGGAGAGCCCTGGCCGGGCCGGGCCGGGCGGAGCCGTCGTCGCCGTTGACGCCTTTTCACACTTTTGCTTTGTGTAGTACAGCCACCCGCGCCAGGCGGCACGGCGTTCATTGCGCCAGGCCCGCGGGTACAATCGGATACAGTACACTGTCAGAAAATCTCTCTTTTTTAAAGAGAATGTGTGTACGAGGCGTTAAATGACAGGGATTGTGGATCGGCATGAACAAGATTAAGAGATTTCACGGGAGTATACCACATTGCGAGGAATGAATAGATTCAATCGAGCAGAGTAAACCCACGCAATGTCAAAGTCTGCCTCGTGCTATAACATTTCTACTGTCTTTTATCCTCACAGTGTACCGTCGCCGGCCGGTAAGGCGCGGCGCCGAGACACACACATTTGCCATTCCCACACAAGTTCACATACTCCCGCATGCTGTGTGACGCAATGCACACACACACACACACACACACACACACGGGCGGTAGATTTTTAATCTCTCGGGAGACATGCAGTAGCACTCATTTTGCCAGACTGCTTTCTTTCTTTTGTTTGTTTTGCTCCACGGGCGGGGGCCGGGCGGGGGCGGGGCACCTTGTCATGCGTACCGGTTAATTTCGCATAGCCGTGTGAGTGTGTGAGTGTTCGGAGCAGGGGAGGGGGCTGGCCTCCCCGCCGAGTCTCCCACACTTTACCGTGCAGGCGCGTGCGACCTCTGCCAGAACGCATTCGAGTACGTTTTGGTGGACACCACAATAATAAAATGCGGGCCATTTCAACGAGACCCTGGGCAAGGTCAGCAGCGACTTAGAGATCAAAACGACGGGGCATCATAAGTTTGGTCAGCAATATTTTTTTCTTCTTTTTTGTCCGGTCGGCATTGCCCACAGTTCGTCTGATCGTTCACCCCCTGTCGGTGTCGGTCCGGGCGAGGCCCTGCTGAGGCACGCCCGCGGCCCGGAGGCATCCCCATCGCTTCCGGCTTTCCGGTTTGGCGCCCCTGGCCTCCGGGGCGGCGAGTGCCTCCAGCTCCAGGTACGCAGAGGGCCGCCCCGGACTGGACCACGGCACAACGCTCGGACACGCTCACGCCCCCACGCCAACACGCTCAGGTGCCTCGGCCCGAGCGTAGTGGAGCATGGAGCATGGCGCTCGCCTCGACCTTCGACAGTGATTGACTGCCACGCACGGCGACACTTCTTAACTTTGAGCAAAAACCACTTGCCGCCGCGCCGGGTCCGTCACAGGCCCCAGTCCCTCCCGCGACGGTTGGCCCGGAAAATGTGTGCGATCTGCTCAGATCAAGGCGAGTCGGAGAGAGAGTCCAGTTTACTCCTCGCCGACCATATCTGAAGAGGTACTTCCGGTAGGTGCGCTATCATGCAAGGAGGCGGGCCGGGGCCGACCGGAAGAGCTAAATAAGCCGCCACGGTACATCGATCAGGTATGGGCACATGCGCTTCATTTTTTTCCAAATACGTGTATAAAAAACGACGACGTAATTTAAAACAAAATAAAACGCCACCGGTCTTAACATCTGAGGGAGCTGCGGCGAGTTAACTCCCTCGTATTGCAGAACTTCATGACCAAAAGATGGTGAAAAACAACACACAGAAGAACGGCAGCTATGCTAGGAAATTGAAGCGGCAAAATCAAAAGCGTGTTATTGCCCCGACTGGATTCCACCGACGCACAGTGCGAGACCGGCGGGCGTGCCAGTCTAGTCTCCCTCCCCCTCCCCCTCGCTCTCTCACACACTCCCACCACAACAAGAAAGGGGAAGGGGTTCCCATGCGTTTGCCCCATGAAGCCAAACGCCCTGCTGCGGATATGCGGAGCATGTATCGAGCAACACTACCAACCCATTTCAGCTGCAAATTGAAGCGGCGTATGGGACTATACGTCGCTCAAAGACCCTTAGCGATAGGTTAGAAAAAATGTGGTGATCGGCGCCTGGTGAAGCGGCTGCCACTGCTCTCTCATCCCATCCCACTCAACGGCGGACTCACCAGCTCCTGGGCCTTGGTGGCGGTGCCGGGGGCGGCGCCGGGGGCCGCGCCGGGGGCGGCGGCTCCCTTGGCGTTGGCCTCGACGATGGCGTGAGCGAACATCTTGCGGTGCGCGCGCCGGAACTCGTCCATGAGCCTCTCGTGCTGCTCGCGCTTGTGCGCGTCCACGGGGAGCACGCTGGCCAGCGGGCTGGCTTTGGACTGCGCTGGGGGCGGCGCGGGGGGCGGCCCCGGGGGCGGCGGGGGCGGCGAGGACCCGTCCTCCGCCACCGTGCGCTCCTGCGCCTGCCTCTGCTGCGCGAAACGGGCAAGGAAAAAACGATCAGTGGATAGAAAGAAAAGCATGGCAGTGAGGTAGGGGGCCCTCCCAATTTTTCCCTTTTTCTTATTTTCGGGGAAATCGCCATATCGGACAGAGATAGGTCGGACAATTTACATACACCCCTTTTAGTCCAACGCGACTTAAGTGTGATTATTAATCGGAGTGGCTCGCAAGCGCTACAGATCACATCCGCTACAGGTCACAAGCGCTACAGGTCACAACCGCTACAGGTCACAAGCGCTACAGCTCGCTAACGCTTCGGGTCGCAAGCGCTACGGGTCACAAGCGCTACAGCGAGAATCCGCGCGTTAGGCGGAGCCGAGCCGAGCTGAACCTTGAAAAATTACGCACGTGGCGTGAAAACATGGAAAATTTTTGCGACAGTAAACCTCCCGAAGGAGGTTGCGGTTCCCGCCAGGCACAGGGCTTTTACCCCCCGTGGCAGCCAACTACTTCGGTGTTCTTATGGGAACCGGTGCTTTTCTGGCTGCGATCCTGTCGCGCAATTCGACAGATTTGATCCCCGTACTGTCAGATTTAGTCGTACGGTGGTTAACCGAACTGCCCTGTCCCCAGAGCATGGAATAGCTATTTTTGGAGCCAGATTCTAGGACTTATGACCCCACGACCGACCACCAGTCGTGGGCATGGGACGGAACTTCCTGGCAACCCGCTGTCGCTACCAGTGAAGAACCTACCTGGGTTTGAACCAGGCCCCATGTGCCGAGTCTCACAGACACCCCACGGCTTTCGCGGCACCACTAGACCACTAGACCGTCGGCTATTCCACGAGGGAGCTCGGTTGAAATGGGGGGCTTGAATTCCACTCTCCAAATTGTTGTCCTCAGAAAAATTAATTTTTTTGGTAAGATTCGAACCTCTGTCCTGCGACTCTCCGCGCGGACACTTTGCCGGCACGGCTACGACGCCACGGTACCTGATGCCGGACCACTAGGAGTCATGCTGCGCGAGAAGCCACAGTCACCGAAGAAACGAACCCGGTGTCATGAGTGCGCCTGCTCTCCGGCCAGTGCTGGGCCGGCCGCGTAGCGTCATTGGTATCGACGCTGCTCATAGCACTACGTGGGCAGTGGTTCAAAAATCGCGTAATTTTTTTTTCTTGTTATTTTAGCCACGTCCTTATTAATTAAGGCTCTCACACCATATAAAACTTTAAGTGCCGGCTCAACAGGTGAAAAGTAAACAGTCTTAAGAGACTGCGTGGGAAAGAGTATTATGACTCCAGGAGCAGGTCGGTTGTGTTGCCTACCGCCACGGCGCTCCATGGCACACCGGTGGAGCCCCGCCGCGCTGCGCCGGGCCGGTGGGCAGCCCATCCGGCACGCGGCGCTACTCCGCGCGGAGCCGAGCCGGCCCCGGCCCTACCCCCCGTCAGCCCCGTGTGCTACTTACCTCGCTCCGCCGCTGCAGCTCCTGACTGATGGCGGAGGAGAGAGAGTTGGAGGACAGGGAGCCCGAGGAGCACGAGAGGGACGCCGCCGAGGACGGCGCGGGGCTGGGGGGCCCCTGCGGGGGCGGGCCCGGGGGCGGCGGCCCCGCTGGAGGCGGGCCGGGAGGCGGCCGCACGCCGGCCTGCTGCTGCTTGCCGTCGTCCTCGTCGTCGTCCGCCTCGCTGCGGTGCACCTGCACCACCACCGTCGTGCGCTCCGCCGCGGCCTCGCCCGCCTGCCGGACATACACCACACGCCGGCCAAAGGTTAAGCGAGAAACGGAGAACAAAATAGAGCCACCTTGAAGTCGTGTCGAGGAGTGAGACAGTGCGCCGCGCGCGGCTGGGGCGAGAACAGCACAACAGCGCGGCGTCGCGGCGCCATGCGACGGGTGTAGGCGGCGTGACAGGACAGGGCGGGAGACGCCGTTCCGCTGCGCTGTCCCGGGGCTGTCCTGTCCTGTCCCCCCTGTCCACTCACCCTGACGGCGGTCGCGTCCACGTCGTCCTGCGAGCCGGACACCCAGCCGTTGTCGGGGCTCTCCAGCCTGATGACGGTGCAGAGGTTGCCTGCGGGACAGATGGGGAGAGACGGGGTCAGACGGAGGCTGAGACAGAGGGCGTCGCAGGGCAGGTGGTGGAGAGAGACAGACAGACAGACGGACGTGGAGGGCTCACCCGGAGAGGAGGGGCTAATCAGCGAGCCGTATTCTCCTCGCCTGTACTTAGGCCCCCCAGGACCGATCCGACTCGAAAGAGAAATCCTCGGGATGGGAAGGAAAGAGGCAAGAAGGCGATCGGTCACGGAGACTGACACGCATGAATTTCTCATGAGTTTTGATAGCGCGGCGCCGGGCCTGCCACCTGCTGCCCCGCCTCCCCTCTCGCCGCTTTCATAAAATGTATCGCCATTCAATAAGGCCATCCCTCACGCCACGCTGCGCGCGGAGCTCACGCACGTGACGGGGCAGGCGAGTGATTTTTATTATTAATGCTCCGCCTGATGCTTGTGCGCCGAGTTTGAATTTTCATGTCACTTTCCAACCAAAGTGATCTCCAGTGATGTTTTTGAAAATATCGAAACGGCACGAGAGGAAGAACTACGCGATGTGAAGTCTGATCGCTCCGACTGACTGGCCTCGCCCCTCTCACTCTCAGCAGTGCGCCCTCCCTGCCCTGCCCCGGTTTATTGCCCAATAATGCAATACTGCCCCGGCAATAACCGACCCACTGTGCGGTGCGCGGCGCGGCCGAGTGAATATTACTATTATCATCATCATTGTTATTACAAACGGTGATGCAACAGACGGACGTCCCCGGGCCGTGCCGTGGGGCCGGGCCGGTGTGGCCGGGGTGGCGAACGAGCCAATAGACCGTAAAGGCTTTTTCATCGCCTTCTTGACCTGGCCTGGCGTCTGGCCGCCCCCCGCCCCGCCCCACCCCGCCCCGCCCCGCCCCGCCCCACCCCACCTTGCCTCACTTGAACCGGCCGCATCGCATGCAAGAGCCGCCCCGCCCCGCCCGCCGCCAGCCCCAAGCACTTCCTTCCGGCCGTGGCCCCGGCCGGGCCCAGCCGCGGCAGGCAGTCTGTAATATCACACCCACCGATAATACTGCTCCGTTAAATAATATCACCTGGTCGTGAACGGCTTCGACTGACTCGGGAATCAAAAGTGATTGCATGCAAAGTCATAACTATTGAGGGCGGGGCAATATAGGCAGCACGAGTTGAGAAGTGAAGCTGGTACGAACAATGTGTGGGGCAGGGCAGAAAGTCAATGAGGAAGTAGTGGAGCGAACGTGATGAGGGTGAGAGACCTGAGCGTCGAACAGGTGTCAGGTCAGGAGCAAGGAGAGCGTAGCGTACCCTTCGCCGTCCAGCCGGAGGTCCTCGGGGGCGGCTGCGGCTCCTGCAGCCTGGGCCCCCCGGGGCCGGCCGGGCCGCCGTTGTGCTGGAGGTGGTGGAGGTGGCCGTGCTGCTGGTGGTGGTGCTGCTGGAGGCCGTTGGCAGCCTCCAGGCCGGGCTGGTCGTCCCACGAGGGCGAGTCGCCGCCCGCCACGGAGCTGGCCGACGAGTTGTACCCGGACGACTCGCCGGGGAAGAGGTCGCAGCCCGCGCCGCGCCGCACCAGCAGGTCCAGGGTGGGCGACGCCTTCATCGCCGCCACGGCCTGCGACACCACAAGCATCACTCACTTCTTTCCTGGTCATTTTTGTAAAATGCTGACGACTTTTTTCTGGCAAGGTTATTGCGCTGGTAGCAGAAATGAAGCTAGGAAATACAATACGCGTATCGTTGTGCATAATTTATCAAGTTGCCTACACACGCCGGCACGGCACGGCACGGCACGGCACGCACCTCTGAGAACGGAATGTCGGTGAAGGGGGTGCCGTTGCACTGCAGCAGCTGGTCCCCGGGCCGCAGGCCGGCGTCCCTGGCGGGGCCGGCCTCCTTGGTGAACTGCACGAAGATGCCCGGGCGCCAGTCGGGCCCGCGGCAGATCCTGGAGCAGAACAGAGTGTGTCACTGGGCGCTGCCGGCGCGTCCAGCCTGGGCCGGTCCAGCCGGCTGGAGACAGCTGGACAGAGAAACTAGGGCTCGCGGGCCCGGGCTGGCCGGGAGCGGCGGGAGAGGCCCCCAAGCCCCAGCCGCGGGCGCGCCCCGTCGCGCGGGCCTGGCAGGGCAGGGCTGGGGGCATGACAAAGTCAAAGTGACGCAGACGAGCTCGCCGCCCAACCTGCCCACCAGCACGGCAAGTGTGAGAGTAGCAGCTGCAGATGTGCACCTGCACTGCACTTGGGTTTGTCCTAATGACGGCTGTGAGGTGCGGCCGCGACTCACCCGCAGCCCAGCTTGGCCTTCGGCGGCACCTCGATGACCATGCGCACGATGTCGCCCGCGGCCGGCTGCTGGTGGTGCTTGTGCTGCTGCAGCTGCAGGTGCAGCCGCTGCAGCTGCAGCTCCGTCGTCTCGGTGGCGCCCGGCTGCATCTGCAGCTGCTGCGGCTGCGGCGGCGGCGGCTGCTGCTCCGGCCGGTCAGGGACGATCCTCCAGGTGAGGGGGTCGTTGCTTTTGCTGCGCCGGAAACAGGAAGCGGTTCAGTCTATCTGGCCTGGCGGCGCCGCGACGCAAGGTCGCCAGCGCGACGGTAAGCCTCATGCGGGGCAAAAGGTAAACAAGCGATGCGACATGCACCATCCGCCCCGCCCGCGAGGCGACATATAAAGTGCAACAGAATAAGAGAATGACAAGACACGATGGGACGTTTAGTGTAGACACTCACTCTTTGACCGGCAGAACCCCGACAGCTGAAACACGAAATATAAACACAAAATTAATCCGATTCAAGTAGAAATAATAATTTTAAAAAATACGAAATTAAATTGTCGTCTGAATGTCCGCGTTAGTACCACTTGTAAAGCCAATTTCCGACAAAAGTGCCATTCCTAAACTGCCGCTGTCATGATCGTGCGCAGTCCCCATGCGCGCATGCCCCATCGCACATTTTGCTCGCAAAGGAAGCGATTCACACAAACAGCTTTGTGTCCGACTTTAGTCCCCCGCGGCGCGGCGTGCGGCGTGTGGGAGAGTAATAGCGGCTTACACTGGGCCGCCCCGCCCCGCCCTGCCCCGCCGCGCGCCGCCACAATACAGGCAGTTCTCGGCTATGGGCGCGCGTGTGTGTGCTTCTAATTCGTTCACTCGCCTTGCTCCTCTTACTTTATTCACAAAGCGGGGAAAAAAGAAACACACACACACACACAGACACACGCGCGCGCGCGCACGGGCTGCAGGGCAGCGGCGTAGCCGTGACTAAAGTGGCGTAAGAACCGAGGCAAAGACAAAATATGTACTTTAAAGTCGCGCCCTCACCTTAACGGAGGGACATGCTGCACTGAGAGTGCGCTCTGGAATCCCACCTGCAACACTCTCTTCCTGCACGACGTGCCAACCGCGGCTGTACCGCCCCGCCCCGCCGCGCCCCACCCCGCCCCGCCCCACCCGCGGCCCCGCGGGGTTCCTTGTCGTACAACGCCAGTTTGTATACATCAGGCTTGCCACTGCTGAAAATTTCCTCAAGTGAATACTATGTGAAAATTATTGGCTCTGTCCAGCCGCAGGGCTCGACACAAACACTCCAACGTTTACGGAGTTCTTTTTCACCCCATCGCCCGCTTCACACACCTCGTACCCCCATTAGCGAGCCCGTTTGGGAACACGCCAGGCCCGGCCCGGCCCGGACGCGTGATTCAGTTTCCACGCGTGCCGCCGTGCGGCGTGGGGAGGCGGGGCGAGGCGGGGCGAGGCGGGGCGTGCAGCCACCCGGATTTATGTGGGTCCTCACAAAAATTAAAGAAGAAGTGAGGGAAGTTGCGCGGGAGTGAAAGCAAGCTGTTAATCCGCGGCACTCCTTGCCGCCCCACCAGTCCCGCCCCGCCCCGCCCCGCCCCGCCCCGCCCCGCCCCGCCCCGCCACGCCCTCGGATCACGCTTGCGCGGGAGTCGGCGGCACCGCAGGGTGCAGGGTCAGGCGAGAGGTCGTGCCGCCGCCTTGGCCGCCGCGCCGAACGCCAGCTCGCCTGGGAGGTAGGCAGCCGCGCAGGCACCGACGCACTCCTGCGGAGCGGGTGGCCTACCCTAGCTCGTCAGGGGTTCACGCTCTGCAGGCTGCAGGCGCAGTAAAATTTCCTTGCGATTCATTTTTCATCTCTGCCCCGCACAAAGTGAAAGTTGTAATGAAGTTCGTCTCTGACGACACCACTTTCGGCGGCGACTAAAAACAAGTGCATGTACTGTGCTTACTTTTGACTTTGAGGGTGATGTTGGTCTGGTTCGACACGAGCGCGAGCACCTCCTTGTGGGTCGCCTGGTTCAGCGAGAACCCGTTTATCCTCAGGAGTTGATCGCCGACCTGAATCACCAAGAAAACGGGGCAAATTCAAGTATGAGTAACGCTGGCTGTCCAAGTCAACACACGGCGGGGGTCGGGGTAATAAAATAAGTTCCCGCTCAAAGAGGAAACGATAGCGGTCTGAGCCTACCTTGAGCCCGTGCATGTGCGCCTCGGAGCCAAACTCGACGGCGGAGACGAAGAAGCCCGTGCCGTGCTCGCGTCCGCCGCGCACGGAGAAGCCCAGGCCGACGCCGCCCCCGCCGCCCCCGCCCCCGCCGGGGCCGCCCCCGGGCCGGCGGCACAGGCGGACGGTCCGCACGCGCACGGGGCCGGCCTGCGCGTCCTGCTGCACGGCCTGCACGGCCTGCACGGCCTGGCCGCACGAGCCGCTGGGCGCCATGGCGGGCTGGCCCCGGTGCACGTGCGCGGGGACGTGCACGGGCACGTGCACGGGCACCCGACCCACGGCCCGCTGCGTGCACGCCATCTCAGGTCATACTGCAACACAGACAAAAATAATATAATTAGCGGCCGCCGTGTTTCACTTAACGAGACATAATTTACACAAATGCAACGCAAAAAATATAAAAGATCATTTCTAAAAAATTGTGAAGATAAAACCTGAGCGAAAACAAAGTATTGCCGCTTTATCAATATGTCAAAGTAATAAAAAACAAATTCGAGCCATGACTTGAAAACGAAGTCTTTTGTCACTGGGTTGGTAATAATAATTCTCAGTCGATTATCAGGTCCGTCCTAAGTGAAATGTTCGCCTGTGTCCCTGTGCGCAGGCGCAGGTGCACAAGACGGTCATCATCCCGCCCCTCCCCGGACCGGACCGGAGGTTGCTCGCGGCTCGGCCCGGCCCGGACCCCCGCGGTCCAGATGGCCCGGCCCGGCCCGGCCCGGCCCGTTCAGATGCAGATGGCCTAGGCCATCCCGTCGCCCCGATTCCCCTCTGCGAGACCAAAATGGCCTTGACTGCCGGCGGCGAGGACCATCTGATGGACACAGCGCGCCGCCAAAGTGCCAATCCCGATCCCAATGGCAATCCGAATCCATTTCTAGGCCGTAACAGTGGCCGGCCCGCGGCCCGCCCTGCCCCTGCCCGCCCCGGCGCGGCGCCTGAGTGGCACCTCTGGTTCGGCTTTTATAACTTTCACGGAGAGGAGAGCCCGGCGCGGCGGTAGTATAAACGCGCCATTTCACCGTGGCACGCGAGGACTTTAGTCTCGAAACCCAAATAAACACTGCCACAAATCTCCGACCTGACGAGAAATTCCTCTCCCGCCGCGAGACCGGATCCACACCGCGGGGCGTTATAGGACTGAGCGCGAAATCACTTCCATGTGACAGGTCTTCGTGTGTGACACTCGTGACACTGTACAGCGTTTTTTTCTTTACGGCCCTTTTAGGCAGAATTCGCAGCCCGAAAAAGCGACGGCTAGTCACAGGCACCTTATTGGAAATTTCTGTAATCCGTGTAGGAGTTATAATGTATTACTGGCCTGCGATACACGACCAGCGCCATGGTAATGAGCAGCCTATCAGGCCGACAGCGCTCTGCCACCTGCCCGCCCCGCCCGGTGGCATATTACCCCGGGCCGACATGTGCCTTCATATAGGTCACGACCAGGCAGGCAGGCAGGCAGCAGAATGTAACTCGTGCCATTATTTTTTCCCGTGATGCAACGGCCGTGCGGTGGCCGTGCCTCGCGGTACGTGAAGTTCAGTGCTGCCGCCGGGCCGGGCCGGGCCGGGCGGGGCCTGCGGCGTCCAGCCGCGCCGCGCCGCGCCACGCCTCCACATGTCGACCGGAGGTCCGTCCCGTCGCTGCGCTGCGCTGCGCTGCGCTGAGCTGCGCGGCACACCTCGTCTCGTCACGGGGGTTGCTTTTGACCCTGACGTTCCCCCTGACGTAACATTTCACGGCATCGGAGCAAAAGTACTCCGGCCCGGCACTCCGGCACGCAACTGTATGCACCACCTGCCCCCTCCCCTCCCCTCCCCCGCACTGGTCTTTCACTCATTAACGCTACCCACCGACCGAAAAGGCTCAAGGGCAGCCCTGATTTGGACCTCAGTGGCAGCAGAGCAGGCGGATGTGGAGAACGAGCTCTCGCTCTCGCGCGGTTGTCACGATCTAGAACCGCTGCACTCACTAAATTGTTTAAATAAAATTAGCAGCCAGAATATAATTAGCGAAGCGCGGTCGTCTCAGAATACATATGAAAGTCAAAGCTGTCCAGCAACTACAAAACTAAGGCGCTCTGTAGTCAGTTACTTTTTTTCCGGTAGTCTGCAAATTTCATGGGAATCGAAGCGACACCGTCATGATGCCATGGGAGATGGAGGGGCGGCAGGAGGGAAGGCAGGTAATCTCTTGTTTCGTTGTCACTTTCATCTTGCTCTCCGAAAATGGAAAGAAGGAAAAAAAAGGAAAAGGGATGACTCATTTCGCCTGTGGAGCGGAGCGGGGCGGGGCGGGGCAGTCAGGCCTGCGTTTTGAGATGCCCCGCTCATTCTCCTGCAGACAATGCGGGTAAAAACAATTACTGTTTTGTTGCCGGAGTGTGATAAATTGGCGAAATTATAGAGAGGGCGAGGGAAGGTGCAAGAGGGTCGGAGAGAGAGAGAGGAGGGGGAGGAGGGGGCAGCGGGTAATGAAAACAGACTGCCAACGTCAAACACTAAATTTCCAAAATATTAGTAAAGGTCATTTAATTTTAGGTTAGATAGAAATGAATGCATCATCTGCTAAAAATATTCTACCATGACCAAACTGAAGCTGAACCATGCGGCACCTAAGGCAGGCGCATTGCGCAGGTCGCGTGACAAAAGTGTCACTCCAGGCAGTGGAGACCTAGGAATGGAGCCATTACCCGTGGGCAGGAGAGGACGGGAGCGCCCGAGGCGGGGCGGGGCGGGGCGGGGCGGGGCGGGGCGGGGCGGGCAGCCACCGCACAGCGCGCACCGCGGACCCAGCCGCAGAAGTCTCTCACGGTGCCGCCACCGCTGGTCCGGTGCCATCATACCCCTGCCATCCTGGAACTAAAGGGGCCTTTCCTCTGCATGGGGCAAAATGGCTCTATCTCCCCTCTCCCTCCGCTCCCCGCTACGCCCCGGCCAGGCTGGCGGCGTGGTGTCTTCCGCCAACGCGGTGGGGCCGAGGCGGGGCGGGGGCGGGGCGGCGGCGGGGCGGGCGGAGCGCGGAGAGTGCTATGGCATGGCGGAGTTCGCATCCCGCTACGACGCGTCCGGCGCCGCGCCGCGCCCCGCCCCGCCGCGCCACGCCCTGTCTTGCAATAGAGCTCGTGATGACACCGCCGAGCGCCCACTACACTCCTCCGCCCGCCCCGCCCCGCCCCGCCCCGCCCCGCTGCGACACCCAACAGCGGCTCCAGCGGCTCCAGGACAACTGTCCAGGGTGCCTCTCTTGGTGTCGCGTCGCCTCCGGAGAGATTACTCCCTGAGTACAGGAAGGAACGGTACGGCCAGCAGGTCTCGCCCTCCTTCTCACAATAAGCATCATCATATTCCGCTGAACGGTCCTCCTCAGTCTCTCCGAGCCGTTTAGGCCGCTCAGGTCCTCCCGCTGATTAGCTGAGGGGTGCCCGGGCCGCGCTGATCGTCACGAGCGCGGGTCAGGCGTGCTGAGCAGCCCGCTGCTGAGCGCTGCACTGCGCGCGGCGCTGCTGACCGTGTCGACCTGGCTGACCGGATGGCCCTTGGGCGGCCGCGGAGCCAGGGACGCGGCGCAGCGCAGCGCGGCAGGGAAAACAGGACCGCACCGGGGAAATGTTATCAACGAAAGTCGGCTGGGCCTGGCCTGAGCCGAGCCCCCTCTGACTGTGGCGGGGCGGGGCGGGGCGGGGCGGGGCGGGGCGCGGCGGAGCGTGGCGGGGGGGGGGGGGCGAGGTCTTTTGCCAGGGCACGTCGCGGCCGAGGAAAGCAGGCGGCTCAGGCGGCAAGCTTTACCGGACGGCCAAGGTCATCGGCGCAGTGCACCTGGGTGGAGTCGAGTCGGGCGGGGCGGGGCGGGGCGGGGGGATGCCGCCTCGGAAAGAGAAAGATGGACCGCGGCGGCGCCGGCCGGGGATATTTCAGAAGAGGCGAGACTGTGTGGCGGAAATTTATCAAATTCTCCCCGCTTGAAATCACCATATTACGTGGACGCGAAGGGAGGCAGCGGCGGCTGTCGTGGTGGTAGCGGCTGGGGGGCGGCTGCACGATTCGTATTGCTGGTGGTGACGACGACGACTTCAGTGATGATGATGATGTTGGTGACGGTGATGACAAAGGGTGATGACGATGATCTCGTTGGTGACGGAGGCAGAGCCTCCGCTGCCCATCGGGCGGTTTGTGTGGTTTCCCTCCTCCTCGGCGTAACGGGTCTCCTCGCGGAGGCTCGCACCAGCAAACGGAGGGAATGAGACAACGGTGGAGGTGAGTGGCGTGGCGTGGCGTAGCGTAGCGTAGCTCTGCGGCCCGCGGGACTGTCGGGCGGGGCGGGGCGGGGCGTGGTGGGGCGGGGCGTGGTGGGGCGGGGCCGCCCATCGCATGGGTGGGTGCCTTTCTTCCTCTCCTCCTCTCGAGCCCCAAAGCGTCGCCGGTCGCATGCAAGCCGTCGTGCGAATCGTCCGCTGCTGAGCCCCGCCCCGCCTCGCCCCGCCCCGCCCCGCCCGGCCCCGCCCCACCCCACCCAGCTCAGGCGGACGGCTCCTCATCATCCTTTTTCGCCAAAGGAGGCCAGGGAAGTGTCCGTCGTGGAGCCAAAGACGATTGCGGCTCTCATTACACAGGAACTACTTGACCGGTCTCGGGCCGCCGGGGAGCCTGTCCTGCGTCCTGCTTGACCTGCCCCGCCCTGTCCCGCCCCGCCCCGCCCGGTCGCGTCTCACGGTAAAAAGGTACAGCAGGAGCGGTAGCTTTCAAGCATGGTACTGTATACTGCAGTAACAGCAACGCCCAGAAAGGTTATACCCTCTTCAAACATCGCAAAGTAAATGACGCCAAAGTAGGCTACGCCCGATTAGTAGATGCTAATAATTTTACCAAAAACGGGACATTGTCTGAAACCGAAGTTTATATAAACATTGATACTCACTAAAAAGTTCCAGGTCGGATTAGCACTTATCAGAGCGAGTTTTGCACTGTTACAGTGCGAAAACACATCACTCCTAGCGGTGCTAATCTTGCACTTCGGTTCGGAGGGCGAAAGAATCGGTCGTGCATCTTAAAACCCGCGCGGCATCAATTTACTGAGGTACGAGGACGTACCACGACGCACCACGGGCTTCTCGGCGGAGATACGTTGAAATATTGGAGGCCAGAGTGATTCTAGCGCCTTCGTCATTGTGTTCGCGACTTCTTACTTCGACATTCGATCCTACCGGTTTTCACCCCTCTGGAGATACCTCCGAGACCCTTGCACCACCCGGCATTTGGGTTTGGGCATTTGTCATCGTCTTGAAAAACGTACCACATCGCGCGTCAACCCATAGTACATGACTTACTGGACCAATTTTCGCACTTGGTGAGCGTTAAAACTTTTTGCACCTACAGGTGCTGTCATCTAGTGACTTTGCACTTGTTGATTAACTTTCGCACTCATAAGTGCAAAAGAGCACTTTTCGCACCACCAAGTGTGATTTGGAGCTTTTGCACTTGTGATGTGCGGTTTTAGCACTGACTTCGGGTCGGAACTTTTTAGTGAGTAGAGAATTTCAGCCAATTTAAGGAAAGCAGCCTTTTTTTAGGACAGTGTCCATCCCCCCATTCCACACACTTTCCTTGGTGCTACTGGCTAAGGTCCCCCTAATGACAGGGCGTCAGAAATGACACCTCCAGTCGCCCCACCTCAACCCGCCCCGCCCCGCCCCGCCTGGTCTCGCGCGCGGCCGTGCGCGGCCCCGCCCCCCTGATGGGCTTGACACCCGTCTCTGCCGTGCTCTACCCGGGCCGTGACATTCACCCCGCAGTGCAGGAGGAGGAGGTGGCCACGCGGCTACCAAAGCAATCACTCCTTTCACACTCACCCTTTCAGTTTTCTCCCGCGCCTACCGTGTCCGTCCGTGCAAACTGCTACCGGCCGTTTCTTTAAATGCGCAACAACAGTAGAACAACAGAAGAAGTAGAAACTCCCGCGGTGCGCATGTCTGTCTCCAGAGTAAACTTGCGGGTGCGCCGCTGTGGCCGCGGCCGCTGTCGCCTTGATAAAGACACACATACCGGGGCGGGCCGGGTCGCGACGTGTCTGAAATGGTGTCGTCGCCCAGCCCGGGGCGGGTGCGGCCGACGCGTCACCCCCGCCGCCCCCCGCCGCCCCGCCCCGCCCCGCCCCGCGCCGTCAACGCCAAACGCGACGCCGCCACGCGCTGGAATTCCAAACGGCCACCCCGGCGTGAAACCGACCAGCGTCCCGGCGCGTCGGTGTGTGGCCGGTGGTGGCGGGCCGGGCCGGACGGCGTCTGCTCCCGTATCTCTTCCTCCTCTGGCGAGTGCAGTGCAGTGCAATGCAGTGCATGAGAGGAGAGGGGGATCGGATTGCAAGAGAGGCCGCTCCTATTGCAAAAAAAGGGTTGCAATATTTCGATATTTTTGTTTTCTTTTACATCGAAAATAAGCTTTCTAACAAGTATTTTAACAAGTAGTTCATCCTCGTAACACCGTCGTATGCACGTGACAGGGCGAATAGCTGTGGGGCCAGAGGCGTTTGTCCAGGAGCGGGCTATCCGACCTGATCCAGCTCGGTTAGGCCCCCGCCCCACCCCGCCCCGCCCCGCCAGGGGCCGTGGTGTTCCGTTATCTGGGCCGATGGCCGGCCGTACTGCCGCGGTAAGGCAAGCGTCGGCTACTAGAAGGTATAAAGAAACGAGAGGAGCAGCCGCGAGAGGGAAGATGAAGAGCAGAGAGAGGGAGAGAGAGAGAGAGAGAGAGAGAGAGAGGGGGGGGGGGACAGCATGTCAGTAAGGATGTGCCCGTATGCGTGGCCCGAGCGTGGCCCGAACCTCACGTATCTGCTCCGACCTGGCAGAGGTATGGGGCGTGGCAGGGCGTGGCGGGGCGTGGTGGGGCGTGGCGTGGCGGGGCATGGCGGGGTGGGGTGGGGCGCGGCGGCTGCGGGGCGCGGTGGGGCGAGGCGCTCATCAGCTGACGCGCGTTGACCCAGCTGAGCTCCTACCGCTGTTTCTCTTTCTCTTCTCAAAAGTCTCCTTCTCAAATGAGGGCGGTGCGGTAAAAGGCGCTGACACGGACACCGTTCGTTTCGACGCCATCCACCGCGGACGTCTGTCTCTGCGTCCATCCCGGGCCCGGCGTACCCTTGCCCTGCCACTGTGCTCGAAACACAGTTAGTTTGAGAGCCATGAGTGCGACAAAATCGGTGGATTTTAAGTGTTTGAATGGGGACTAAAATTTGTACTGGCTTGCGATTTTATCATGACCCTATCTGCCTTCCACGTATGTCTTCAGAGAATGAGAGAGAGAGAGGAGATAGAGAGAGAGAGAGAGAGACAGTGTGTTTCCCCCGCTCTGGTTGTGGGAGTGCAGCGCCAGCGCCGTCTTCCTACTCCCCGCTCGGCCCCGCCCTGCTTGCATAGGGAGCAGCAGCACGCACTGCTTCGTATGCCGCGCCACACCCCGCCCCGCCCCGCCCCGCCCCGCCCTGTCTCACCCCACCCCACCCCGCAACGGCCACGCCCCCTAGCTGTCATCCTCTCGTCCGCTACCATGGAAACGCATGGGGGCAAATAACCTCACGTCCGTAGAAACCGAGGACCGAGACTACCCTGCCCACAATACCACTGAAAATGGGTTTATATATTTCACGATACTAGCCAGGCAAGCCTTCGGCTTGAATGCTGAACTCAATCCCGCCTTAAGAACAATACATTTGTAAGATCAGTCTACTGGTGCTCATCGTTTGTCCGACCTGGCCGAATTAATTTCTACTGCCTGTAGTGTCGGCTCGAAAAAAAATTGTTCACACAAGATATAGGTTTTAGGGCGTTTTGAAACCTGGGCAACAACAAATCGAAAGCATCCAGACATTTTCGAGCTTAACCTTAAAAAATTACGTACGTGCTCTGCATGTGAAAGGGTGGCGTGAAAACATGGAAAATTTTTGCGACAGTAAACCTCCCGAAGGAGGTTGCGGTTCCCGCCAGGCACAGGGCTTTTACCCCCCGTGGCAGCCAGCTACTTCGGTGTTCTTATGGGAACCGGTGCTTTTCTGACTGCGATCCTGTCGCGCAATTCGACAGATTTGATCCCCGTACTGCCAGATTTAGTCGTACGGTGGTTAACCGAACTGCCCTGTCCCCAGAGCATGGAATAGCTATTTTTGGAGCCAGATTCTAGGACTTATGACCCCACGACCGACCACCAGTCGTGGGCATGGGACGGAACTTCCTGGCAACCCGCTGTCGCTACCAGTGAAGAACCTACCTGGGTTTGAACCAGGCCCCATGTGCCGAGTCTCACAGACACCCCACGGCTTTCGCGGCACCACTAGACCACTAGACCGTCGGCTATTCCACGAGGGAGCTCGGTTGAAATGGGGGGCTTGAATTCCACTCTCCAAATTGTTGTCCTCGGAAAAATTAATTTTATTGGTAAGATTCGAACCTCCGTCCTGCGACTCTCCGCGCGGACACTATGCCAGCACGGCTACGACGCCACGGTACCAGATCCCGGACCACTAGGAGTCATGCTGCGCGAGAAGCCACAGTCACCAAAGAAACGAACCCGGTGTCATCAGTAGGCCTGCTCTCCGTGCGCCGCTAGGCCGACCGCGTAGCGTCATTGGTATCGACACTGCTCATAGCACCAAGTGGTCAGTGGTTCAAATACCACGAATCAATTTTTATTCTTTTTATTTTTTTTTTCTGACAAACACACTTGTTCCGCCCTGCGTGCAAGTCTCCTATCTTTACACATTAACACAGCGAGTGCGTCATGACCACTTTATGGTCACGCCTTGTTCTCTCTCGCGGCCTTTCTCTGATTGCGGGGTCGGGGCGTATTGTATGACGTGCTGCCTGGCCGCCGGGCGGGGCGGGGTCGTGACCTCCCGCGCTGCGCTCTCCAGGCGGCCATATCGTATACCTCCCCGTGTCGCACTCTACCTCTTATTGCTGCCTCATGTCCATTACACAACAGGACAACACCCCGTATTTTCACGAGGCGTTAAAAAAAACTGTTGTTGTTGCTCTGTTGCATCACACAACGCGGCTACTCCAATGCGATGACCACCACCGCGGCGTCCTTACTGCATCCGCCTCCTCGCAACAGCCTTCTTTATTATTGCCGCGCTGCCATGCCGCTGCGCTGGGATAGGATAATCTCCTCTCCTCCTCCTCCTCAAGTTCAACAACAGAGATGCACATAAATCACAGGCAGACCCCCTGTCGCTGGTCTCGGTGGCCCCGCGGGCCTGGAAAAGCACTTCTCTTCTCCGCCCTTCCCTTCTCTTGCCGCCCCCGCCCCGCCTCACCCCGCCCCCCCGCCCCGCCCCGCCCCGCCGGGTAATCTGCTTGTGTTTACCTTTCACTGGCCGGGCCGGCCGGCCTAGCCCGGCCTGGACCATCCGCGTACAAGCACCGCCTAGTTGCCTTCCCCGTGTAACGCCCCTACTCGCGGCCCCTCGCCTCGCCTCGCCTCGTGCCCCAAGGACTTCCGATATAAATGCGCCCCACCACGCCGCACACATTCCCTTTGGCACGACGCGGCCACCGAGAAACAGACCGCACTCTGCTAGGATACCAGTGATTTAAGTGTATACTTGTCGGGATTCAATAAAGAAATTTCATTCGGCAAAAACTAGCTGCTTTTTTTTTAAGGAGCCAGGGCCTTTTAAAATATATTTTTCATACTGCCCTTGCTCGTTTCTATCTCACGAGGATCATTGACATGACGACGCCTCAGGAAGTAAAGGGCACACCAGGCCATCGCCACCGCAGCGGAGAGCGAGAGAGAAAGAGGGAGGAGATGAAAAGAAATGAAATGGAGGAGGGAAAAAAAGGGTGACTGCTGCGCTGCGGTCCGACGTGCGGCTGTGAGGAGGCATTCCCCGGCGTCCAGATCCAGTGTCCAGGAGCAGGGGGCGGGGAGGAACGAGAAGAAAAAACAACTATTTTTTTCTAGCTTGAAGAAAAAGACACTGCAAAAAGTTCTGTTTTTCTTCTAAATTCGATCGGATTATAAATTTTACTTCCATACCGTTTTTTCTTCGCAGTGTATTTGACCGACACGAAGCACCCTCCATGCAAGGGATACACGTGGTTAGGCCCCTAACGAACGCGCGACCCCCAATCGGAAAGGCGGCGGAACGCCAGGTGTGATGGAGGGAGGGGGGGCAGGTGATCCCTGAGGCACGGCACGCCAAAGGCGAACTAACTAGGGACGCAATCCCGCGGGGCCGCGAGCCTCGAGAGGCACACGGGCGCGGGGCGGGGCGGGGCGGGGCGGGGCGGGACAGCGGTATCGGAGCAATGCGGTTGGTTGTGCGGCTGCTCCGGGCTGCGCAGCGGATTGCGAGGGAAGTTCACGCTCGCAGCAGCAGGGCCGCCAACCGCAGGGCAAGGCGGCCACCTGGACCCCACAGCAGCAGCAGCCATGTGAGGCGCGGGGCGGGGCGGGGCGGGGCGGGGCGGGCCACCACCCGCTAGCTAGCAGGGCCGACACTCGGATAAAATATACTGGGTCACACCGGCAAAGCTTTTGGCGGCAGTCTTGACTTTGATATCATTTTGCCGCAAGCCTCATAAGCAGCACCTTGAGGTCGCAGGCGCGGGGACAACATCCGGCGGTTTAAGTAAAATACTCTGATGAGGACATGACAGAGGTACGTTTTTCGCCAGCTCCGCGCCATGCACGTTGATGTCCGGGGGTTTGTAACAATACTGTCCAGTCACTGGGATTTAGAGTGTCGACATTCCATCTAGCAGCGGGCGGGCCGGACCCCGCGCCGCGCACTACAAACACGGAGGCACTTGAGGGCCCCGGCCCGGCCCGGCCCGGCCGCGCACTGTGCTGCACTCCAAATTAAAAACCAACACCGCAGAGTCGTTAGGGTTGCAACACTGCTGCGCTGCGTCGTGTTCTTTCGCTGGCTCTGCCACAAAGCGAGGACTGCTACCAGCCGAACAATGCCCCGCCGACATAATTCGGCACGCGGCAGACCGAATGACTGACTGACTGACCGCTTGTGACCATTTATGTAAGCGGTGCGGCGGTGGCAGTGTTGCTGCACAGAGTTTTATGATAAGCGGCCCCCGGCAGCCCCGGAGTTACGACGATGTCGCTCGGCTCGGCAGTAAACGAAAAGACACGAGTCTTCCGTCTGACCGAGCCGAAGGTGTCAGCCGCTGACAGAGCAGAAGAGAAAAGGCGATCTCATATTGTCAGGCGCGCAGCTATAGTGTGAGCCGATCACAGCGCGAGCTCTCCAGTCTGTCAGCAAGAGCCAGCTCATGCTGTCAGAGCTATATAGTATTGACTCGGCGGTGTTAACGCCGGTCAAATTCCCCTCACTCCCAGACACAGATACACAGACACACACATACGGGCCTTAACCACACACGTTACACCACAGTGGGATAATTGTCCTATTCGTCTGCGTGCTATCCGATTCAATGCAATCTAATTGCAGGGTCTAGCCAAGCCGGCTGCCTCCCTGGTCCCGGCCTCTCTTGTTGTCTTACCCTCTTTCTCTCTCTCTGCTTCTCTTTCTATCGATTGTTAGCAATGTGAGAAACGGAGAGAGAGAGAGAGAGATGTGGAGTGGCTGTACATTTTCGAACGCAGCCGTATAGGTCAGACCCAGTGTTCCGCCCCGAGCTCTCGTTCGCCAGAAATCGAATCGTGTTCGAGAGCTCGAGGCGCCGAGCGGGCGAACTCGCCGTACAGTAATGAGGTTTGCTCGGGAGGGTGTAATTGGTGCGTATCCAAGAATAAAAACCCAAGAAACCAAGTTATATGCCATTCATAGATTTTACATAAACTGTTTTTTCCTCAAAAATTTTACAATTGTAAATTTTAACTTAAAAAGGAAAAAAAAACTGATATCGGCAGTTACAAAGAAGTTCGGACCAGGTGACTCACAGAAACCTGTCCCGGCCGGCGACACAGTAGAGTGCGGCGAGTGCATACTGCAATGCAGCTCGATGCGCGCGGCACGTGTTGGCGTTCTCGCGCGGTCCCTATATCGGCGGCGCCAGTTCAAAGCGATCGAGAAGAGGCGGGAAGAGGAGGAGGGTGCAGAGGGAGGAGGGGGAGGGGGCGGAGGGAAGAGGCGGGGGGGGGCGGGGGAGGGCACAGCAAGTGCACACACCTTGCGTCACAGCTGGCAACAGCGCACACGCGGCGTGCATTCCCCCCGCTGACGCTCGCCGGCTGACGCCCCCTCCCCCCACCTCCACCCGCGCGGACCTGCGGCCTGCGGGGCTCGACGTCCTCCCCCGCGCCACGACGGCGTCCTCGAGAAACAACAAACGGACTGCAGCAGGAGGAGGAGGGGGCGTCATGCATCTTAATTAATGAATGCCATCTTTGTGTAGTAATTATTGCGTTATTCCGTTGTCCGCGTCGTGTCTTCTCCTCCTCGGCAACATAAGGCACGAGCAGGGTACTTGACACGACGCGCAGATCCTCTCAAATATAAATACGCCAAAGCGTCAAAGACAATGAACCGCACGGAGATCTGCTGGAATAAAATTACGGCCTCAAGATAACGATTGCCATTTCAACCTGCTGAATGTCGCACCGCAGCTGTAAGTTAGAAAGATGTTGGTAAATGACGGACAGAGCTGAGCTGAGCGAGTGCAGTGCAAACTTGAGTGAGTCGCACACAATTGCACACCTCACCCGAGAGTGAGTGTGAATGAGCGAGTGAGGTGAGGTGAGGTGTCCGCTCTGAAAGCCCGCATGCCCTTGGCTGTATCCACCCGTCACGCGGGCGTGGCGTGGCGTGGCGTGGCACGGCGTGGCGCGGCGTGGCGGCTCGTCCTCCCGCGACCACTGTGCAGCCGCTATGCTTTATTGTCGGCACAGCACGCGCCCGCCAGCCTAATTTGAGTCACGTTGCTGCATCTCTTATAGACCAGGCAAAAATAAACGTATTCAAAGATTTTGAGGCAAATGCTGCAAATGGGTTAACAACCGTTTGGTACGACCTCGCACTTTTTGGCTGCAAACTGGACGTAATCAAGGGGTCAGCCATGCCATAAAATCCGGATAGAAAAAAAAATCAAACTTTAAAAAATTGAGTCGGGTGAACGCGGCGAAGTTGCTGACCCCTAATACTGTACGAAAATGGTACTTGGAATCGTACACAGCAAAGGTTGGATGGAAGCAGGAAAAAAAATTGTAATTAAGGCAAGGTACCTGCCGCCGTGGCTCCAATCCCCTCATGAGACAATGGCCAGGCGAAGGTCAGGGCGTTGATAAAGGAGCACGAGATGACGAAACAACGCCGAGATGCGGTAATGGACCATGCGGCCGGGCTGCACGGGGCTCGGCGAGGGGCTGTCGCGGTGAAAGGTCAGCGTGGGAGGGAGGCGGGACGGGAGGAGGAGGAGGAGGAGGAGTAGGAGGAGGAGGAGGGGGAGGAGGGGGAGGAGGAGGAGGAGGAGGAGGAGGAGGAGGAGGAGGAGGAGGAGGAGGAGGAGGAGGAGGAGGAGGAGGAGGAGAAGGAGGAGGAGGAGGAGGAGGAGGAGGAGGAGGAGGAGAAGGAGGAGAAGAAGAGTTGAATTTTAACCATGCGGTATGGAGCACACATGACGACGTGCGAGAATTCGAGTAGTGAGGTTGGGGAGAAGAGGAGGCAAGGTGGAGTGGTGGCGGGGGAGAGGAGAGAGTGCGAGAAGAACAAGTAGCATTTCACTGCTCGGCAGCACCTCATTGAAAACTATGACACGGCCGCAAGAAGATGGGAGTTCTTGCTGCGACATTTGCCGAAATAACATTTCCCCCGATTTTTGCCGCAGTCTTCCAGAATGACTCTCGCACATGTGCACGCGGCAGCAACGCGTCCTAGAGCGGCGGCGTGCGCTGCGCCCCCCCGGGCCGCCCCCGGCCCGCCCCCGGGCCGCCCCCGGGCCGCCCCCCGCCCCAAGCCCCCCACCCCCCGAGCAGCAGCAGCCGCATCAGCCCCCCGCAGCGCTCCTAGGATGCGTTCCGTTCATCTCACTTTCTCATCCTGAACGCATTAATCCTGGCCGCCAGCGAGTGGGAGAGAGACAGCGATAGAGGCCTATCGACCGTGACGCTCTCACTCGGACAGAGGAAAAAGAATCGAATCGTCTTCTTCTTCGTCCGCCTCGCCTCGCGCCTGGGCACCGCGTAAGGTATTATATGAGATATTGCTCCCTCCATCACGGCCCGCGGCCATTTCTCATGCGTCGTTTCCGGTGACGTTTTGTGACGATACCGGGGTGTAATGATAATTGTGACGTTTCGTAACGTTCGTCACACACGTGCGTCGACGCAGCGGGAGCAAAAGGTCGATACAATGACCAAAACGTTTTGCAACGCCGCGGCGCGTAGCGTAGCGCGTGCGCCTTCGGTCACACGCGGCCACTTATTGCCCAAGTGTGTGAGTGAGAGAGCTGCGCGTGTGTGTGTGTAAGTGCATCTCTCTGCACGAGGAGTGGGCGTCAGCTGATCATTACTGTATGACAGAAACAGCCTTAGAAACTTACAGGACACAATATTATTATTTTTTGGTAAATGACAGTAAAGAAATTCGGAACTTAGGGACACTTTTGTAATTATAATGTAGATCGAAAAATAATATTTTTAAAAAACACATGTGAGATAGCTTGGCGATATCGCTGAGGACAATGCTGCTTAACCCTCGACGCCCACGATGGCGCTCGTGCAGCGAGCTTTACTCCAGCCGAGTGCCTCGGGCTAGAGGCGGCCCGGCCCCGGCCGGTCAGACGGCGAAAGTGACTGATGCTGACCCGAGCGCGCGCTGTGAGTGTGTGAGTGTGTGTGTGAGCGTGTGTAGGCGCACGCGTGAGACTAAGGCACTGTGCGGAGAACTTTGATTTTCATCATACGCCACCGCGGAGCGAGAAATTACATTAAAGCGCGTGATATGTTTTCAATGTGAATTTCGCTCAGGTTTTGCAGGATATGGGTGCAGTCTGCAACATTCCACTTTTGTGTTTCCATGGCCCGCTTTTCCCCCACCCGTCCCCTCTCCTAAACTCCGAGCCTGCTGTGGTGCGCGCGCGCCTAGTGTGGTCCATACGACCCCATATAAGGGCGTTACGGAACATACCAGAAGACGCTTCCGCCGCAGTGCGTCGTGGTATGGGTGCGTGTGTGTGCAAGTGTGTGCAACGGAAAAGAATGCCGAAGCAAAGTGGCCTGTTCACCGCAAAAGAGGTGGGCCTGGGCCCTGGGCCTGCGGGGCGGGGCGCCGGCCCACTGCCCGCCCGGCTGCTGGGCTTCGCTTCGATCCCTCCCTACCTGTCGTTACGTCACGCCGTCAACGTTTTTTTTTTTTTTTTTTTTTTTTTTTTTGGCTGTCGCGACGAAATTTTATGCTTTACTACTATATATCCGTCTCGCGGCGCCGCGGCCGGCCAACGAGGATAGTCACCGTTGTTGTAAAGTACACCGTGAAAAATTGCCGTCATTTGTCGGCGCGAGCTGCCCTCCCCGGCTCGGCTCGGCTCGGCTCGGCTCGGCTCGGCTCGGCTCGGCTCGGACCATCAGGACCGCCCCGTAACGCCATGTCGTGACCCGTATTCGGAGCCGCGGCTGGCCGGGCCGGGGAGGGCCACCATCACGCTCTGCAGCGCCACCTGCAGGAGGGACAGCGGCGGGGCGGCGGTGTTGCCACGCCGGCCGTCGCGTCGTCTGCTGCTGCCCGTCACCTCGCGGTGTGAGTAGGCTCCTAAATATGGGAGAGTTTTCCTAGACAACCCTTCCTACTAGGCAAACTGCAGTACACGGGTGTAGGCATGTTATTGCCTAGTAGACATAGGGTTTGTCTAGGAAAACTTTCCCATATTTAGACCCCTAGGTGTGAGCAAAAGCCATGGGCTAATTGCAAACTTTGAATTAAATATAACTAGTAAAGAAAGCTCAGGTGGGCGCCTGTAAACGTGCTTGCCGGATCACGCGTGATGATATTTGGGTCATTCTTTCTCAACTCACCTGGGACCCCGAAATCGATGTCTCCGATTTTGACGAAACTTTTTTATTTTGTTGCCTAGGTAGCATAGACCACCCCAGAATTTTTTCCGATTTTTTGGTTGGCCCTGTAAATTTAAACAAAATATTTAATATAAGGATTTTAAAAAATCACAAAAAATTGGTTTTTAAAGGTTGAATGTATGGGTCGATTTCCTTTCTTTTCGTCGTACTGAAAGGAAAGAAACCACATACATAGTACAAGTCACTTTTCCCGGAAAATAGGGCCAAAACGGGTAAAGAGTCAGTTTTTCGCAAATACCCAAAAAATGCATCCGAGTTTTTGACCGTAATTTTGAACGAACGGTCTCATAGTGGTCTCTTACCATGAATTTTATTGGATTTGGCAAACGGAAAACAGCTGGTATAAAAAATAAAAGGTGCATATTTTTAACTTTGAAGTCCATTAGAATCGCCATTTTCAATCTTATTAAAATTGTCTTAAAAAGCATTTTTGTTCGGCTTGTAAAGACGAATCGATTGATATAAGCGAAAGTCGATTCGGAGAAGATTAAAGAATCGACCCATTTTTGCATCCCAATTTGTCAATATTCTCCAAATTTGACTTTCGCTTATATCAATCGATTCGTCTTTACAAGCCGAACAAAAACGCTTTTTAAGACAATTTTAATAAGATTGAAAATGGCGATTCTAATGGACTTCAAAGTTAAAAATATGCACCTTTTATTTTTTATACCAGCTGTTTTCCGTTTGCCAAATCCAATAAAATTCATGGTAAGAGACCACTATGAGACCGTTCGTTCAAAAAATTACGGTCAAAAAACTCGGATGCATTTTTTGGGTATTTGCGAAAAACTGACTCTACTCCCGTTTTTGGCCCCTATTTTCCGGGAAAAGTGACTTGTACTATGTATGTGGGTTTCTTTCCTTTCAGTACGACGAAAAGAAAGGAAATCGACCCATACATTCAACCTTTGGCTAAAAACCAATTTTTGTGATTTTTTAAAATCCTTATATTAAATATTTTGTTTAAATTTACAGGGCCAACCAAAAAATCGGAAAAAATTCTGGGGTGGTCTATGCTACCTAGGTAACAAAATAAAAAAGTTTCGTCAAAATCGGAGACATCGATTTCGGGGTCCCAGGTGAGTTGAGAAAGAATGACCCATTTCTTCAGCGCGTTACGAATAACGCTATGCGGGGTCGCATGGGCGTTCGACGGCCCGGCCCGGCAGCAGCGGGTCGCGACTGGACTGGACGTGACTGGCCGTGCCCCTGCGGAGCGGCAGTCAGCGGCGAGCCCCCGGCTGGTTAGGCCGCCCGCCGCGCAGCCGTGCAGGCGGGTTGCCTACCTTACGTCGCACGGCGGACACGGCGCTGGGCGACGGCGAGAGAGCGCGGGGTAACTGCCGTACGTTCCCCGTTCCACCACTGTAAAAAATTTGGGGGGTAGATTTACCCTCGTGGCAGACGTAACGCTCCTTTACCTCTCCATGACGGGGAAGTTTACCCTTCCATGGCGGGGTAAAAACACCCTCCCTTTGGAGAGGCAATATTTTCAACCATGGCAAGGGATTTTACCCTCGTGGGTGACTATTTTTTACCTGTTGGAGGTAAACGTTGCATTTTCTATCCGCAAGGGTAAAATTACCTATCCACAAAGGGTAAAATTTATAAGTTTGTAAAAAAGTGTTGCAGACGACATCAGATGGAAGGCTGGTGACATTATTTCATACAACGGTAATATCTCAAACTAATCTGACCTATTCAGATCTTACGTATCATCGGTTTCAGCTTACCTCAACAGGATTCGAACCACTGTACCTTGTATCATGAGACTGCCACCTTGTCCATTCAGCTACTGGAGGACTCGTGTGAGAGGAGAGCCGTGTCGGCTTCTGGTGTCGTTCGCCCAACGTTCCCAAGGACTTGCAGCGTTGCTGCCCTCGTCGCACTGAATTCCTCCACCAAATTCTGCATGCCCTAAACTTTTTTCCTGTTTCGGATTTATTTCTTAACTTCCTCCCAACGTTAAATTTTTCATACTTAATTATCCACTTTACCCTCCCATGTATATGGAATTTTACCCTTGTGGATATGCTTAAGTGAATTAACCCATGGAGTAGTGCATTTTACCTATACATCCTATCGTAACACCGTTTTACACCACCAGGAGTGGGGTAAATTTACTTTCTTGGGAGTGTAAACGAGCATTACTCTCCCAAGTTAGGGTAAAAAAAAATTCCATGCCACATGGGGTAAATTCACCCATCCATGGCGTGGAAAATTCCCTTGATTTTTTACAGTGACGCCACTTCTTTTCAAAGTAACTAGTGCTGCTGGCTAGTAACGGGAAGCCATAGCGTTTATATGAAAAATGCGTTCTGAAGTGAAGCACCGTGACCAAGAGGTTACGCATAACATGAGATGTCAAAGAGTTGATTCGACAACCACACACAGTTTCAGCACGGGCTGGTTGATTTCCAAGCAAAAAATAAATAAAGTAAAATGGTTCCGAGGTAGGATTTTCTCTCTGATTTTCGCCACGTGGGCTCTGCTCCCTGCCCCTACCCAACGACCACATCATTCCTCCACCAGAGGCCCATCGATCACGAGGGGATGGGCGTGTGTGATGTGCCGCAGTCGAGCATCGTGCTCGAGATCTCGAGACGCGATTGCCATGACTCTCGTTCGAGATCTCGTGTCGCGGGGCATGCAAACAATTTGTCGGTCGTGGAAGCCGCCGCCGCCGCCGCCAACTATCGCGGCGCTGTATCGGCGGCGGCCACATTTGAATTAGAGGGAAACAGAGGTTATGCTAAGTTAAGGGCCACGCCGGCTCTCACCCGAGCGGGGCGGGTTGGGGAACAGAGTTCACCTCCGCACCAAAAGAAACGGGTAAAGTTAAAAAAAAGAAGAAGAAGAAGAGAAGCCGAACTTCGGAAACGAGAGATGGACCGCCCCGGTGCGGCGCGGCCGCGGTCCAAATTATTCTAATGGCGTTGATCTAATATTGATCAGAGTCGGAGATCGTGATGGTCGTATCAGATCACGGCCTGCGGACCCCGCGGCCCGGCCCGGCCCGGGACCACCGCCTGCCTTTTCTTTTCTCACGGCGGGATGTGGTCGCGGCGGCAGCTGCGGAGGCTGTGCAGATAGCAGCTGCAGCTGCTGCAGCCACCGCCACCACCGCCGCCCGTCCAAATTGCCACTCCTGTTGAAGGGTGTGGCAAAGTAGCTTGGATGCCAAGGCTTCGGGGGTCGCCGCCGCCACCGCCACCGCGGGGCCGCCCCGCCCCGCCGCTGCTGCAGCGGTAACTGCACTCAAACAATACAGATGTTCTTCTAAAGATAAAATAAAATGCGGCGGTACGGCTGCTGCTGCCGCTGAGCGAGACGGCTGATGGTCCGGGCGGGGCGGGGCGGGGCGGGGCCGGAGGTGAGGTGCACAGGCAGTGGACCTACCGCAAAGTCGAACGGGGAGGGAAGGGAGTCCCGCTAACGGGAGGCCAAACGGGCGCAGGTGGGGGGGAGTGCGTTCGCACGAGAGTTAAGGTTTTCGCTAAACTTCCTCGACAATAAAGCAAAATGGATAAAAAGGATTCTCTCTGGGAAAATACAGCGCCATACTGTTGAGATTTGTTTTTTGTTTTCCAACCCCCCCCCCCCCCCCACCCGGTATCCCACCCGCTGCAGGCTTCGAGTTAATTTTTGATGCATCATCCCTAATACCTCGCTGACGAGCGGAGCGCAGGCGCAGCCCCGCGCGCGCCCGTGCCGTCCGAATCGAAACCAGGCTACGCTACGGTACGTGTGCTAACGCCACGCCCCGCCGAGCCCCGCCACGCCCCGCCACGCCCCGGAACGCCCCGGAACGCCTTTAGTGAGGTGTAACGGGCGTACGATGCAATGTAAACAATACAGCCGGGAGACCCGAAGAATGGGCGGGGAGCAATAAAACAAATCCGCGACACAATGTGTTCCCCGAGTCACCGTGACGTAGCGGAGAGAAAGAGGGAGAGAGAGAGAGCGAGAGAGGGCGAAACGAGTGGGAGGAAGAGAGGGGGAGGGTAATCGATGGCATTTCCATCATGATTTCCGGTGATTTTTTTTAGCAAGATGAGATTAAATTATCTCTGTAATTGCTGGCAAAGCGGTGATAAAAGAGGGTCGCCCTGCAGCGGGTACAGTAATGTTCGTCTGCTGACAATCGGCGGCAAGCAGCGTCATTTCTAGCAGTCTACACACACGTGGGATTAAACCCGTGCACAATGCAAACGGATAACGGTCTTATTTGGAACTAGCACTGAAGGGTTGAACCCCATCAGCTGCCTTCAGCAACTCTACATTTCCCAGTCGACCTCAGAGCTCCGTTCTTTCTTTCTTTTTTCTGCTTGCTATACCTTCTTTTCTTTTTTTTCAGCCCCGCCGCTGCGGCTCGTCCTCCTCATCAGCCTGCAGTACGCGTTTCTTCCCCCTAGCCGTCCCGTCAGCGGCGCAGCGCAGCGCAGCGGCAGTATGTGCGTCTTGCAACATGGCACTACTCCTCAGCCCGCCCCGCCCCGCCCCGCCCCGCCCCGCCCCGCCCCCCGGCGCAGCACCGCGCTTGCTCTTCCCAGACGGTGTCATTTCCGGTGATTCAGTGAGGCGGCGAGCTTTCCGAGATCTCGCGGGGCCGAGAGGGGCGGGGCGCGTCCGAATACTCCGGGTGGCGGCGTCGCGACGCCCATGCCAGTGTTCCTTGCGCGGCGCCGGCGCGGACGCCTCCCCTCCGCGGAGCTGGCGCCGCGCCGCGCCGCGCCGCGCAGAAAAGCACTTTGTCTTGCATATTACGGTTTCTCAGGAAGGGCGCGCCGCCGCGGCCGCCGCGTCGCAAATATGTAACACGCTGTCCGTCCGTTTTGTAGGCGCGCGATTTCGTTGTAGCTTCGCGGAAACATTGACACATGCTTCATGGGTAGGGCGGTATGGTTCTTACGGGCGGTTTTTGGTTCGTACGACAACAAGCAAAACTCCCACCTTACGGCTTAAAGCAGAAAGCAGACGCCACGTGCGCGCGCTCACGCACACAGACACCGACATTCATTCCTCAGTGACATCCCTGTAGGGTGCCCTGCCCCGTCCCGTCCCGCCCCGCCCCGGTCGCACCTCCCCTGTCCCTCACAGTCACCCGTCTAGTGACCTTCCTGACCGCGGCCCGGCCCGGCCCGGCGCGGCGGGACCTGCTGCTCAAACTGCTCCCCCAGGGCGCAAAACTACTCTCCCTCGTGCCACCTGCCACCTCTCCCGCTTGCCTTTCTCCGTGCCCGTGCGCTGCTGACACTCGCCTCCCCTCCCCATGCTCCGGTGCTGCTGCTCTGTTCGGACACGCGGGCCGGGCGGACACCCCGCGCCAGGGCGCCACATTCCTCCTCCGCCCCGGGCGCCCCGGTGTCATTTCTCACAGAGCTTGAGTATTTCCTGCCCCCCCCTCCCCCCAACCCTCCTCAACTCCCTGGCTCACTATCACCATCCCTCTCCGACCGGTAAATCTACCCATCTCTCTTTCTTCTTGCCTCTCCCCTCACCCTTCCTTTTCCTCTCTCCCTCTCTCTCTCTCTCTCTCTCTCCTCCTATCTACTCTCCTCGCTGCACCGCGTCGGTCATGGTCCTCCATCCATCCATTCATGTGTTTCGCGTGTGCTCGGCCCCGTGTGCCATCTGCCGCTGCTACAGCTGTTCCGCTACAGTGGGTCCAGCCTGCCCCCCCCCCCCCCCCCTCCGGCACACGTTGCTTTACCGGTCGCGTCCGAGATGCGATGCGGGGGGCATTTCCCGCGCGTTTTGGACCGTACCCGCACGGGTCGACCCGCGGTGCGCGAGGATATGATTTTGCATCGTTGTTGTAGTTGAAATAAGAGTGCGATTAGAGTGCATAAATTCTTGGCGCCTTTTGGGCTTAATTTAGTTTTCAGTCGCTGCCGCTAGTAGTATAGTTCGCATCCAGAGAATACCACCCCCGGGGACGTTGCGGGCCCGCCTACTCTGAGGAGGCAGACCCGCAACCCACTGTACATCAACCCTGAGCGACCCGCGCCAGTCACAGAGGAGGAGTGCCTCAGTGTAGGCAACTTCCGCCTGGACTTGGCTAAGCCGCGTGACATCACGTGGTTACTATTACTGGGCAGGGCGGCACACAGCGCCGAGCCGCGCCGCGCCGCGCTGTCCAAATGCTCCCCCGACCGGAGTAGGAGGCGCGAACCCGCACCTGAGCACTGCGTTCAACGACCCGCCGGTGTACACAGTGACGTCTCATTATTGACAGATACTGAAAGTAAAGGGCCCTACCATACCCGCGGGCAGGCTGTGACGACCATTCCCAACTCCTTTGTCAAGCGCCGTACGTTCAGGTGGGCAAACTATGCCCTGAGTACTCTCGAGATATTTTTAAAAAATTTGAACAGAACAAATACTTAAGGTCCACCATTCAGTAACGACCAGATAAGCGGGCGGTTGAGTTTACAACTTCGTATACACGAACTATTTAATAACGAACAGGTATGTGGGATTGCCCAATAAAGCCAGAATTTTTGATCGATTTCGATAAAAACGTTCCACGTCTTACAACTTTCTCGGCTCTGGTGGATACCACCAAAAGGACCTGCTGTGTCCAGACTGGACCGGAAGTTCTAAACCAAAACCCCATCTCACGAAGAACAAGAAGAATATAACAAGGCTCACCTGGCGGGCCAGGAAGGGTGCGGATCTTCAGCGACGGCTGCAGGTATCCATAGGAAAGGAGGGCCCGGGTCACCTGCTCTGCTCACACCCTCGTCGAGACGTTCAGGTGGAGGAGGAGGCGGCGGGCACGAACACACACGCGCCAAGACACTGCATCCACACCACACGCGGACACGCACACGCCACTCCAACCAGTCTGCACCAGAAGATCCTCTTTATGTCGAAGCACCACCGCTGGCACGGGGAGGAGGTTAACCTCTCTGTCTCGAGCACAAACACACACACACGCACACACTCTGCCCTCCTGCGACACGGTGTCCAGGGAGAGCCCCAGCGGCTCGCGGCTCCGAGCCTGCAGACGCTGGCGGGTCGCGACGCGGCGCGGAGCGGTAGGACCTCTCGGATGCACGGCCAGGCGGCGACTGAACTGAACGGCCGCTCGGCTCGCTGCGCTGGCGGCGCGGCGCGGCGCGGAGGGAGCCGGCCCGGCCCGGCCGCGAGCCGCTCTGATGCGTTTCGTGTTTTACCCCGCTCCTCCCCCTCCCCCTCCCCCGCGCCAGTTGACTCACCTCGCGCCGCCGGCTCACCTGTACCGGCGACCCGGCCCCTCCCCTCACCCACCCCCTCTTTCTTTCTGTTTCCGTCACGCTTCAGCGCACAGGGGGCGTTATCCGAAGCTACCCGAGCCCTTCTTCTTCTTCTTCTTCTTCTTCTTCTTCCGAAGGAGAGGGACTGAGGGGCGACTGACACTGCTGCTGCTGCAGGCCCTGCCCTGCAGGTGCCCCCGTCTCCTTGGAGGGCTTCAGTGTTTCCGTTCAAGATACATACTCCAGCGAGACATTTCGCTCCTGATTGGATCTCTGCGTTAGGTTTTCTGGCGTTCGCCGCGCAGGGGATTGCCAGGGTTCGTAGTTTTCCGGAAAAATAAAATCAGTGGAAAAAAATCCGATTTTTTTCCGATTTTTTTCGGAAAAATTGGAAAAATTGGAAAAATTGAATTTCTTTCTTATTGTAGCTAGATGCGGGGTTGGGAACTAAGTTTCTGTGTTATTAGAGCTCCCGACGGTATGTGTTAGTTAGATAAAACTCTTAAAAAAGGGATAAAATCATTCAGATGATGCAATTTTAAGCTTTTACACTAGAAAACGTTGTTAGCTGATGATACTCTCCGTGATGATTACGTTGTTTGCAAACAACATTGCTTGTTTTCATTGACAGTCTGACAAAAGTCGTTCTACTTAACCCATAGTGGCCCATAACCGAAACTACTTTTTATCACCATGTTGTAACAATACAGAAAAGTTGTTGTTTAGTTTGATAGCAACATTTATCATTCCAAAACAAACAAATTTGTAATGTTACATTTTTTTTTTAGAGGAAAGTAGTTTTTAGAAATTATTATGAATATTGTTGGATTAGAACATGGTTGTTGGAGAACATATGTTGCTTAAAAACTTAACTACGAATGTGTTGTTAATTTACAACAGTTTTTTTAAACAGTGTAGCCCGCCCTTCTGCTTCGAAAAAGCATAAAAGCGGGCTTCTCCAGCCGCTCATGTGTTTGTCCGTCGTCTATGCGCAAGGAAGAGAATGAGCTAGAGACATGAAATTTTCTGAGAATCTTAGGGGTTACTCCTGGATGGACTCCAAACCGCTCGGTGCAAATCCTGCTAAACCCCATTAAGGCACTGAAAACAGGGAGTTGCCAGCGTAGCAAAGCGGAGGTGGCAACGACATTTAGCGGAAGGGTGGACCTGCTTGTTATTAAATACAAAATAACAAAATTACTGTGCTAGCATAGCATTTTCATTTTTACGATCGCTGCTGAGATCGCGTTGCTCGTCCAGATTTGCGAAGGGGACAAACCAATCACTCCGATGGTCACGGGCGACTCGTTTCTTTCTGATATTCTCCTATCCCCTGCCTATCCCCCTCCCCACCTTGTTTCACCGCGGGAAACCTTATAATTATTCCCTTTCTGACCTTCTAGATCACGCGCACGTTCGGGGGAGGTCGGTAAAGCCGGTTTTAGACCTTTTTCTCAATTTTTCCAATTTTTCCAATTTTTCTGACCCCTCGGATTTTTTTCCGAAAAAAAGCGGATTTTTTTCCAATTTTTCCGGAAAAAAATCCGACCGGGCGAACCCTAGGGATTGCTGGCCGTTCTTCGCAGTCAAATGCAGGAGGAGGGGAAAGGCCTTAAGGCGATTCATCTTGGATGGGGCGGCCGAGAGCGTACTTGGGTCGGTGTACGTACGGCGCGCCGATCTGGGATATCCTCCGCCCGCCCGCCCGCCCAAGGCCGCCCCGCAGCGCAGCGCGGCGCAGCGCACGTCGCAGTCAGCAGCACGCGCGCTCAACGTATTCCTGGCGGATTGGTTCGCCGATAGGTCTGCAGTGCGTGGCGCGGCGCGGCGTAAGTAGTGCTTCACGTCCGGGAGCTGCAGCGGGTACGCACTGACGGCCTTGCGCCAGGCCGGGCCGGCCCGGGCCGGGATTGACAACGGGGAGAGCATCGCAAATAAAGCGTCTCCGGCCAGGGCCGCGTCGTCGTATAGGCCGGGCCGCCTGCGCCTGCGCCTGCCTGCGCGCGCCCCGCACCAGCCCCGGGCCCAGCCCCTCCCACCAGGCGAGATGTGTGTCATTATTGGCAGCGTATGGAAGGCCATGGGCCAGGCAGGCATGGCCGTCCTGCCCGAGGTAGAGCAGAGCGGCAAAGTGTACCCCATGTCAAAACGCGTGGCATGCGTGTCTCTCTGTGCGGCTCTGCTCGTGAAGGTGGCTCAGTCTGCATTCTTTCTGGACCGTCACGTGGTAGAGTAAGATATCTCGAACTTGGAAATGTTGTGGCAAAATAAGGAAGGGGCGCCGGCGATGAGATCTGAAGATGCCGCCGCCTGCCCGGCTCGGCTCGGCTCGGCTCGGCTCGGCTCGGCTCCGGTGTCTCCCGCTCCTCCAGCCCTTCCGCTCTGGTCCGCCCCGCTGCAGCCGGAACAAGGCGACAGGCCGGCCAATCAGCCGTCCAAATCGTGTGATTAGCGCGGCGCGGCACTGAGGCGGCCGACAATGGCCAGTTTGGCTCAATCGGGTGAGGCTGACCAGCTAGCACTCACCGGCCAGGCCAACCAAGACTGCGGGCCGGGCGGACACGATAACGGAGCGAGGAGTGTTGGCCAGCTAGCTGTAGTTGTCAAAAGCATCCGCACATCCTCTGTGACCGATTAGTACCCCCCCCCCCCTCCCGTAGCGTTAGCGAGCTGTAGCGCTTGTGATCTGTAGCGCTTGTGACCTACGTCCGAAAATTCACTTCCGTAATATACTGAACACCTGAACACCTGATCCATGTATTACGCCGTAATACACGTAATGTTATACCGAATAACACGAGAATGTGCTTGAAAGTGATAAAATCTTGTGTGTAATACAGGTGTAATACAGGTGTCATACCGTGTAATACCAAGTAGTCTGTACAAGATTTTCCGATGTGAATTCCCCCTCGAACTGTACAAAAGAGAATCAGATGAGATGTCACAATGATGTTTCACAGTGCATTGCTCCCCTCGTCGTGTTTGAACTGTGGTGTGACGACATCATAACCGTCCGATACAAGCACCGGGCGCCGCCGACATTCCCAGCCCTGCCGTGTTCGACAACACACACCTCCCTAATGACCGGGCAGAGCATGGCGGGGCGGGGCGGGGCGGGGCGGGGCGGGGCCGTCAAGGCCGCTGAGCCCCGTTTCCTCACCTCCGAGCCCTCGACGATACGAGTCTAGGACACCTCGTTACAAGCGTCCAATAACAAAACAGGGTGTCTTATTTGTTTTTCCTCACAGCCTTCACACCGACACAGGCTGGTGTCTGTGTGCCCGCGGCCCGGAGGTATCGTAACAACACCGTTGCCGGACAACACTTTTACTGCCTCCTGGCCCGCGCACTCGAACAAAAAAAATGGGACAGTAATAATCTAGAGACTGGGGTAATATGATAACGGCAATAGGTGGTGTGAGAGAATCGGATAGAATCTTGTTTAAGAATAATTTAGATTTTTTGGGTGCTTAATCTCGCTCCGCGAGATAAGCACTTAGGACACGCGACACGTTCGAAGAGCCCCAAGTACAGACCAGAGCGACCCCGCCGCCCACCGGCCAAGGACCGCAAAAGGGCCTGCGAAGGCCGCGGTGCATAGGGGCCTAAGTGAGGCGCTCGCTTTCACTGCGAGCGGCTCCAGCCGCATCGGCCCAGCGCATAAGCTGCGGCACAGTGCAGTGCCCCGCCCACGACGAAAACCGGCCGCCGCGGCCGGGGCTCGAACCCTCGTACTCGTCATAGCCGGCCGGCGCCGGGCGAGGCAGCTCCTCATCAATCACGGGCCCGCGCCACGCCACGCCACGCCACGCCGCACCGCGCCATATCGAGTAACGAGTGTTGTTGCGTCGGCGCCGCGTCACGTGACGACGCCGGGAAAACGGTTTTACTTTCTACACCTGAGTCAATGTGCGGGTGTGGCCTGGTCCTGGTCTGGTCTGGTTAGGCGAGGTGGACGCGGCGCTTACAAGTGTCGCCAGGGGCGATACAATGCTCTTTCGTTAAAATTATTTCTTTCTTTTTCTTTCTTTCTTTCTGTGGGCACTTGTCCTTGCGACAGTTTTCGTCTCCCTCACCAAGATAGTGTACCAAATGCCAACAAGCAGAGAGCAAGTGCTATTTTCCTTTATCACCCGATGCAACTCCTACGCCGTTAAGTGTCTAGCAAAGCAAAAACAAAAAAAAAAGAAAATGCTGGTGATTATAATTTTTTTCTACGCGCGAGCGCAAAAAAAAAAACAACAAAACAGACTGACAATGCGGCGATACAACAATAGCTACAGCACGCAAGGTAACCTTGCTTGACGAACTCAAGGTTCCGATAATCAATATAGTTAGAACGACATGAAGATAAAATATAGAGCTAGCACGTCTGCGATTCACTCCGGATGGTATATCATAATACAAGGATGCGTCCTTTCGGGGGCGAAAGTTGAGTTTCAGTATATGGTTTTCCGTCTATTACACGCTCACTGTCTTTTTTCTTCTTCTACTTTTTTTAAAGGAAACGACTAACTAAACTTGCCCTATCACATATACGCGGCGAAATGCCAAACTTCCCGTCGCGCGCGTCAACGTTACGAAGGGGGTGTAGAAGCGCGGGGAGAGCGCGAGCGAGCGAGCGAGTAAACGACTCGAATCGCTCGCCAGTCAGGCACGACGGGACGGGGCGCGCTCCTCACGCACCGCCACCGGAAACCCGTACGAATTGCAGCCGGCTCCGTCTGCCGTCCTGGCCGGGCGCGGGCGCGGGCGGCTCGGCTCAGCCCGGACCCTCTGCGTCCTGCTCTCCCCTCATCCTCTCTGTCCTATCATGCGAGCCGAGGCCGGGGCTGGGCCGACGAAACGCCAATATGGGAGCCATAAGTTTCACCGTTGGGTAAGGGGCCCAGCCCGGCCCGGCCCGGACCACCCCGTTAATTGTACCTGGCGCCGTGCAGCACTGCAGCAGCCTGGCATAAGAGCTGCAGTGTCCTGGACTATGCGCCATTCCACTATTCACTGTGAAAGAAATGTGCAATCGGTCCGGTCGCTCGCAAGGTCACACGATGGGGCTGATTTATTTTTTGAGGGGGGTGACATCATGCTGCCGTGACGGACTAGCCCGCTCCGCCCCGTGTGCGAGTGATAATGCTGACATTGGTGCGGCCGGGGCGGGGCGGGGCGGGGCGGGGCGGGGCGGGGCGGGGCGGGGCGGGGGGGGCGGGGCGGGGCGGGGCGGGGCGGGGCGGGGCGGGGTGGGGCGGGGTAGGGCGGGGCGAAGTGGCTCGCAAGCGCTACAGATCACATCCGCTACAGGTCACAAGCGCTACAGGTCACAACCGCTACAGGTCACAAGCGCTACAGCTCGCTAACGCTTCGGGTCGCAAGCGCTACGGGTCACTAGCGCAACAGCGAGAATCCGCGCGTTAGGCGGAGCCGAGCCGAGCTGAACCTTGAAAAATTACGCACGTGGCGTGAAAACATGGAAAATTTTTGCGACAGTAAACCTCCCGAAGGAGGTTGCGGTTCCCGCCAGGCACAGGGCTTTTACCCCCCGTGGCAGCCAACTACTTCGGTGTTCTTATGGGAACCGGTGCTTTTCTGACTGCGATCCTGTCGCGCAATTCGACAGATTTGATCCCCGTACTGTCAGATTTAGTCGTACGGTGGTTAACCGAACTGCCCTGTCCCCAGGGCATGGAATAGCTATTTTTGGAGCCAGATTCTAGGACTTATGACCCCACGACCGACCACCAGTCGTGGGCATGGGACGGAACTTCCTGGCAACCCGCTGTCGCTACCAGTGAAGAACCTACCTGGGTTTGAACCAGGCCCCATGTGCCGAGTCTCACAGACACCCCACGGCTTTCGCGGCACCACTAGACCACTAGACCGTCGGCTATTCCACGAGGGAGGTCGGTTGTAATGGGGGGCTTGAATTCCACTCTCCAAATTGTTGTCCTCAGAAAAATTTAATATTTTGGTAAGATTCGAACCTCTGTCCTGCGATTCTCCGCGCGGACACTCTGCCGGCACGGCTACGACGCCACGGTACCTGATGCCGGACCACTAGGAGTCATGCTGCGCGAGAAGCCACAGTCACCGAAGAAACGAACCCGGTGTCATGAGTGCGCCTGCTCTCCGGCCAGTGCTGGGCAGGCCTCGTAGCGTCATTGGTATCGACGCTGCTCATAGCACTACGTGGGCAGTGGTTCAAAAATCGCGTAATTTTTTTTTTCTTGTTAATTTTTTTTTTGTTTGGACTAACGCGCGGATTCTCGCTGTAGCGCTTGTGACCCGTAGCGCTAGCGAGCTGTAGCGCTAGCGAGCTGTAGCGCTTGTGACCTGTAGCGCTTGCGACCCGTAGCGCTAGCGAGCTGTAGCGCTAGCGAGCTGTAGCGCTTGCGATCTGTAGCGCTTGCGAGCCACGTCCGGGCGGGGCGGGTTAGGGCGGGGCGGCCCCCGGAGCGGGGTGGGGCGTTCGGTAGAATGGGTTCGCTTACCTCACTGTCAGTCTCTGCGGCAGATCAATGAGCTCATAGGAGCACTCCAGCGTAAAGCCATTCGGCCAGGACAGCTTTCGATTTCCTTGGAAGGGCATCAGCCCGGGCCGGGCCGGGCGCGGGCGGGCGGAGCAGCGGGGTGGAGCAGCCGCGTGGCAGGCAGGGCAGAGCTCTGCACTCATACTCGAGACACACGAGTAAGTAACCCCCGGGCCGCATCCGTGAGCGCCCAAACGGAGACCCGCGCGCACCCGCGAAACACGTGCACACCGGCGGGTTTTGAGTCCTTCAAGAAGACGTCACGGGGTAACATTTCATCCGACCTATGATCACACACACACCGTGACACCGAGGGCAGCAGCGGCCGGGGAGGACGTATCCGCTGTGAGGTGAGGGCCTTCCCCGCGTGGCTGCGGGATGCTCTAACATTTTTCCTCCGGCTACATTGCGCAAGAGGACGACGGGACATGGTTAACTTCACGAGGGTTCGCAAACTTTCGTCGTTCCTTATGGCGCGGGAAAAAGAGGGAGAGAGAGAGAGAGAGAGAGAGAGAGAGAGAGAGAGAGAGAGAGGGGGGGAAAAAGCCGCCGGGGTGATACGATTTTCAACATTTCTCTGTGCTTTTAGTGGTATCGCGCGGGCCCGGCCCGGCCCGGCCCGGCGGCCCCGAGCACTACTTCTCTTCCCTCTTCCTTTCCCGTCGGCCTGGCGGTGGCGGGGCGGGGGCAGCAGTAGCGCGAGTCATACCTCTCTGCGACAGCCATCATTCACGACTGAGCTTTCCCTTCCCTTCGGTTTCCAGTGGCAGTCACGGGTGGAGAGAGCAGCGCGGTCACCGATACCCGCCGGCCCGGCCCGGTAGCTCCTCTCCGCTCAGCTCCGCGCGGATTACAATCACCCCCCCCCCCCCCTGCCCTGAAGCCCGGCCGGCCGGCCGGCAGCCGTTTGCAATTAAGAATGATAAATTAATTCGTGCTGTTTACCCCCGCGGCTGCCCGCGGTCAGGTCGGCTCGGCTGCGACGTGCGCCGGCTACTCCAGGACGGCGCCGCGCCGCGGATGATAATAAAAACTACCGCTTTGCCTTCCTGTCAGGTGTACGAAAGCAGTGGACGACTACTTTGCCGTGCCTGAAGTGACACAGTAGCGTCATGTCGAACGCCTGTGTCCCGGGGTATAGCGTGAAAGAAGAGGTCCAGTATGGCGGGTCTGCCTATCGCAGTGGTGCCAGGGCCTGCCGGAGCTCTGGGATGTCTTACTAGTAAAACCTGGTGTTCCTGAACTGCTCCTCAAAGCGAGCTGTTTTTTATCTTGTTTCTTTTTCTTTGTACATGGGAGGAATGGCAGCGCCAAGGCTCAGTCACAGCGCACCCGCCTCTAAGCTGAGCTGTAGTTTGTTGCACTCGGCGCAGGCGGCAGGCCAGGCCGGCCCGCTCGGCAGGGGTGTGTGGCGGGCGTGCCTACCCCACGAGCGTCAGGCGCGCAACAGAGCAGGCCAGTGGTCAGTGGTCACGAAAAGGAGAGCGGGACATCTCAGAACACAAATTTTGTACCACATAATTTTATTCTTTTTCTTAGTAGGAAGTTGATTGATTACATGTATCATAAGTATCATGAGTTTGAGATATTGGAGTGTATGATGAAATTAAACATATTTTACCTTGATGAAAATAAAGCACTTTTCAAAACAGAGTGACAGATGGGTATTAGACTAGAGTACCAACAACAGGCCCAAGTCTAAAGGAAAGCATTTCATTCCTCAACAAAAACATAATTTATAAAATATAAGCATACTAGAACTATATTAATATCTGTATTTAGTGGAGTAGTCCTTAGGCGACACAACAAGACCACGACCTTTTCTTGCTCCACGGTACACAGTTTCAACAATATCTATCATTTCTTGCTTGTCATCTAAAGGCCAATTGATTTTGTTATTATTACCAGTGCCTAAATCAATCATTATGTGTTTGTTTCTGAAGAAGAACATCACTGTGCATGGATCGTACAATTCATACCTAGAGATTAAAATAAATGTTAGAGGCAGCAGTCAAGGAAAACAACATTCAACAAACATATTTCTAAAAGACTTACATTTTATTGAAGTCCGGAACCGCTGTGATGTCAACTAAATAAAACACCGCATAATTTTTTACCTTTTCAGCAATGCTATACAAAACTTCATCCATTTTCATGCAAGTGGGATCCCAGTCGTGACCAAATCGAATTACCTGATAATTAAAAAGAACGAATCAATAATTGATTATCAGCACGCAGTAAATGTCGACGCAAAAGTATACTTACGACTACTCTATCCTCCTCTGAAAGGATGGCCTGGTCTACCTGCCAGCCATTATGAAGATGAGCTAACATATACGACATGATGAAGCTTGGGAGTGAATCTGGAAAAAAAATAAAAAAAATATGTAGAATAGCCATAAGCGAAAAGAGATAAAGAGACAGCACCAGCGTATAGTAAATAATAACAAAAGAGGTTAACATTTAAGAGGCAACAAATTTGAGAAAACAGCGCACACTCTTAACTCGAAATTATACAAATATACTTACCAACGAGATAAATTAAAAGCTAAAGGAAATAGGGGATCTGCTGGGGATCAAATATTGATAATAATAATAATAAATATCCTACAATCAAAGTTTTGACACAAACGAACTGTTTCTGGTCTTTCAAGTAGTAGTAGTATGTTGTTCTAGAATTGTCATACATACGAGGATGAGAAACTTCTTGAAGCCTTCAAATTAAATATGAAAAACTTTAAAGTCACATCCTCAACGAGAGGTTAAGCGACTGAAAAGTAACTTTTTCGCCTGATTTATGATATGTTTCACCACATCTAAGAAAAAAACTTAAACTGCGTGTCATCTAGATGCTTTTATCATCTTCAATCATCCAGGGACATCCTGTTTTAGTTACCGTACGAAAACATGAGTTGTATCTGAAGTTGGTCTCTGTATTTGTATTAGTGATTATTATTTATTTAATCGTAATGTTTTTCTTCCATGTCCTTTAAAAGGATAGTGAAAATGATTCTCTCAAGCTGCTGTCGAGTGGGCATGCCTTCTTGGATCAGACTTCAACAAGCACGTATTTTCACTGTTGTGAATCCATGTGTAAATCAGATTCAAAGACTTGGGCAGTATCACCTCAAAAGCAAGAGTATAATTGCAAATTGTCGACAATATTCCAAACAACTTGAAATTTCTCACCCTCGACAATACAAGCTGCATCAAAAGCAGAGAATCAATGACAATTTATCGGAAGACTGGCAATTAATCTTTGCACCAAATCGAGGACTTAAAACCAATTGGAAAATTGTGTTTGCATATTGGGCTTCATTTTTGGGTCTATGTTGTCTTCCTGTTGTCGCAGTTTATGGTTGGATAGAGGCTGAGCTAGAGGAAAGGGTTCTGGTGTTTGGTATTGAAATGAGCTCCCAAACTCAATTTCTTTTATTTATTATTATAAATGTAGTGATTATAAGCAATCTCTATCGATTTTTTAAATGTATACCAAGAAGGATCTATTACAATGAAAAATCTGATAGATATCTAGCTATCAACTACCACTATCTGCCATGGAAACTTACCAGAAAGGAGTTCAAGTCATCTGATATATGTGACTACACTGGAAGAAAATTTCTTTTTAGATTCAACCCAGGTGGCCACAATGAATACAAGATAAATAATACTACGTTCATATTTCCATTAGGTAGTTTTCGCAGTGGACATGATAGAGACTGGATGCTTCGGCATAGAAATCGGTCACAAAGAGAGCAATGAATTGCAATTGGTTTTAATTCTTTGTTTTCCTCTTTATTGTGAGATTGCTGCATTACTGTTTCTCATTTGTAAATAAATCAGTAATAAAAAGTTATAATGGATTGTTTTTGTTTTTTTTTGGACCTGTTTTTTTTTTTTTTTTTTTTTCAAGCAGTAGGAAACAGAAAATTATTTTCACACAACAAGGGAGGTAAACAATTATTTTTATTGATGAAAAAGATATACAACAACCATGCAAATTCAGAGATTCTAAAAACTAGTAGTAAAAAAAATATGGATGTAGCAAACTAAGGCAAATAAAAATTCCTTTAAGCCCCAAATACTGTGACACCAACCTTAAAACCCATTCATTTCATTTCAATGACTAAATTTGTTTGTCCTTAGAAACCATCAAGAGAAAAACTTTGCATTTAATAGAAAGTGTCAGGTACAAAATTATTTGTAGTGATTGACACAATTAACTGTATTTGTAATTATATATGTAAAATATAAGAGTATTTGATTTGGACAGGGTCAAATCTCAAATTTTTGCTATCACAATTAATGCTCCTTGACCATTGGAGAAAACAACACAAATAAATAAGGACATTTCTTAAAATTCTGTCAATTAGGATTAAAACAAAGATACAACTGTTCTCATTAAACACACAGAGCTATGAAAAAAGGCATGACAACATATACTATGACAGATATAAAACATCAAATAAATTATATTGATAGTTCTAAAACATTACAACACTCAAATTAAATATTGTTAAACTGCCTAGACTAATACTTGACAAACTGTCAAGTCAACAGGTGATAAATAAAAATCTATATATAAATGTTAAAATTATTTGGTATTATGTGATATGTGTATAAAAAGAGTAACAATCTCAGTACAATTCAAAACTTCATGGTATCTTTGGTTACATAACATGCACAGTCTGGCACTCACTTTGAAATGTGAAAATGCAATAGAAGATCTCAGTCAAAGATTAAGGAATTTGTTTAGGGCCATAGAAAAATACTGATTTACAAGAATTAGCATTAAGACATGCAGTTCTCAATATCATATTCCAGAATATCAGAACCACAGCACAGCAAAAACACTAAATATATAAAGTGGTCTGACATTAACATGCTAGAGAGTTAGGATTATGGCTTTACACAACAACTATTAAACTCTTAAGGTAGCATTTTAATTGAGTAAGAAGACAATGGAAATGAAATATGTCAAATTAATTTCAACTTTAAGGAAGCTTCCATGAAGTACACCATCCAATCATGAATAACTTGTATTCTATGTATCGAGCAGAGCAACTGTTTGGTCATCAACATTTGGCAAACTCAAAGCTGGACTGCTGGGCTCTTGCTAAAGATATTAGGCAAAGACAAAAAAAAATAAAAATAAAATAAAGTTAAAGTTAATGAATGATTTTTTTTTACTTTTTAAAGTATTTAAAACTTATTACTTATAGATACAAACCTGAACTTGAGTTATTGTGAGATGGACCAGTAGAGTAGCAAGCTCAAGGTCTTCACTATAGCCATTTTTCAAAGGTACGCTGCAGAAACCAGAACGAAGAGCTTGAACCTAAGGCAGGAGATGATAGCATTAAAATAATTTCCTGTGGACCATTTACATACAGAACTCAAAGTTGTACATATATCTAGACGCAATACTCTTCTTTTTTAAATCAGTCAAACGTACTTGATAAGTTGCCTGTCCAAGAAAATGAGGATCTCCAAACATATCTTCATCACGCACTTCAAATCGGAGTAGAGCATAACTTGGATTTGCAATTTCAAATTCACAGTCGGTGTTCCATGTGGGGTTAAGTCCATTATCTGCTGTTCAGTTCAAAGAAATGTAATGATGTGAAATACCAAATGTATGTTGTGACAAAGATAATTTCCTCAAGAAAAAATACATACCAACTGGCTTTGTTGTGAGTTTAACACCAGAATCAAATTCTGCACCTATAAGTTCGATTTCCACAAAAGGACTAACAGAGGAACGGCCGGGACGAGTCAAGTGACGGGCTGCTAAGATACGGACGTTTAAAACAATAGGATCAACACCTGATAGACGACTGCGTTTGCTTGGGTCAAAGTCATTGGTAAATGTGAACTCAGGCCTAAGTATGTAACCACAATATCCATTGATTCGAAATTTGGCTTGATTTAGCTGCATGCTCTTATCTACAAAACATTTTCAAAATTAAAAATAGTCATTAAACACATTGATTACAAATCTTCAACACGAAAAGTTGCAAAATTTTGAATTACCTGGCTTTTGGTAATTAAGGGCAACCATTTGAGTGCCCATATTCCATAGGGGTATTGGGTCAGGATTTGAAGAATCAACCCTGGATCCTTTAGGATATACCCTGCTCAGTTGATGCTGTAGAAATGAACATACGGTCATTCTAATTCCATATATTTTTAACAGAAGTTTTTCACAATAACTTGCAAAGGAGCAATCTACCGTATAAGCAAACTTTTTCCTGGCAAGCTAAAGAAGTAACGTATGTGGAAAATTACCTGATGATATTTTACAAAATAACTCCTCCCTTTCTGACAAATAATCTTTTCGGCTTGTGTTTCAGGAAATGATGACATTTCATGTATGTTAAAGATCATTCTGTCACTATTAAGTCTATCAGTATTGAATACCACAGACCGACAATACACTGCAAGGTTGGACATCTCTTTAGCAATACGTGAAATGCGTTCCATTTGCTTATTTTTGGCTTCATCTGCAGATGCATTTTCAGCAGCTTCTCTTATAGCCACATGCCAACGGTTGGCATCTTCAAGACTAGTAGTAGCCATCTCAAATGGCACAATCATGTTAGGCCCTTGAATTCTAAGTATAAACCAGGGGTTGTCAACGTGTCCATCTTGCTTAAATTCCACTGTTGCTCCTGTCAAGTCAACTGGTCCACCAGGCACAGAGTCTACAGACACCCGAGTCTGTAATAGAATAGTTGGAATTTAGGAGAGTCCTTAAATCACCAAAAAGAATCTTTCTTTCTTAAGAGGTAGCAAGTGACAAAAAAAAAAAAAAAATAGAAGAAAAATAGGGCTCAGTCTAACCGAATGCTCGCAGTCGGAGCTACCATGCAACTCCTCTACATAATTAGATGGGAACATGTGTTGCCGCTTTCCACCATAGTCACCACGCCACCAGCCTCCCTCAACTCTACGCACATTATAGATAATGGCATGCTTGGGAAATGATAATTCATCATCATGGTGAGCTTGATAATCAAACAATGCCTTCACAGTAATCTTCAAAAAGAAAAGAAAAACAGAAAATATAAAAGAAAAAATAATAATAAAACTAAAAATCAGAACTAAAATTAACTGAAAGTGAGAAAATGTTTCTGAAATATAGTTTTAGAAGAGTTGGCTTACCACTCCAGAGGATGTGAAACAGCTTGGATCCATGTACCCTGGAGTTGTGTAGACATTAGCGCCATCATCAATATTCTGAAAACAATGATAAGCTGTAGTTCACATAACTGCAATTCCATAGCTTATTATATTATGCAAGACCCAAATTTAATTAATTAATCTTGTTTGCACTGTCACCACATATAAACACTGTATCCACTCAACCTGGAGAGCTGACACAGTGATCTGAAGCAGACTGATGGGTCATCTAAAGTGAAGTAGAGGGAAGAGCAAAGCTAGAGCAAGAGATTGCGGAGAGGGGAAGATGGAAGATAAGCTCCTTAAGTGAGGTATGAGTAATCATAAAAGAGAGGGCTAGGGGGGAAAAGAGTGGGGGGGGGGGGGGGGGGGTAGCCACCTTCCCCCGCTCTCCTTTCCCAAGCTGTTGACAGGTCCCATTGTGCCCGTGCACCATGCTCAAAAGTTGGCAAATACAGCTTGTCAGGAAGAGGTACTTAAGCATCAACACTCGGTGGAGCACCTCCAGCACCCGCTCAGACACCGCTGAGGCACATCCTGAACGCTACGGACCAATTTTAGTGACGATCACACTGGTACTGGGCCTTGTGTCCACGATGGCAACCTGGCTCCTAGGACTCTCTTTCGCCTCCCTGTGCATCGTTGGTTTCGCCGACGCAGAGGGAAATACCGACTCTACAAAGGTGAGTCAGTTAGTCAGTTTGCAGCATTTGCAAAATGTTGATTTCATCTTGGTGGTGAATTATACTGGATTGTAGTTGGTTTTCTATTCTTTGATTTCCAGCATGGACCAACATATCAATTTAAGTATCATGTTCATGACCAAATGACAATGGATTACAAAACTCATGAAGAGGTTGGAGAGAATGGTGTAGTGCATGGTTCTTACACTGTTAGGGAACCAAATGGTGATTTAAGAGTGGTTTCATATACAGCCGGAGACAGTGGAGGTTTTCGGGTAGGTACCTATTTCTTATGAGAAATTTATGGATTATTCTGATTGTAAAACATTCCCTTCCTATTCCATTTTACAGGCAATGGTACGTGTAAAACCTAATCTAAATCCTGGAGCAGAAAATTCAACACATCTTGTAGGTCTAAATGATAAAGTGCCTGAGGGAAGTGACACTCCTTTGAAAATAAAGCTCAGCACAGAACCAAAATCAGATCTGCCACAGCAAAGAGACCAGAGGCACAGTATATCATCTAAGTTTAACATCACAAAAAGCCTTGAAAACAAAGTCACAGCTATGCAGATGATGGGGGAAAACCTTCAAAACCTCAAATCTACACAAAAACACATGAAGCAGATAGAAAACTTTCCCAGCACAGTTAATTTCCCGAATTTGGCAAGCTCAACAAAGATAAAGATGCTTACTAAAAAAGATCACAAGTTTTCGGCTAATCATAGAAAAGTACAACCATCCAAAGTAAGACAAGAAATTACAGCAACTTATGTGCCACTGCAATTGAGCAGCATACAAGACACACCACACTATGGGCAGATTTTAACTCCTCTCCTCCTTCATGTAATACCATCAAGATTTCCAAGGAAATTTGAAGCAAAGTTCAGTCCAGATCTTCCAAAGGAGGAGGACAGTTTAGTTAAAACCATTGACCACATCACAAGAGAAGCAACATTGTGCTCTGCAGGGCAATTCAACAGTGATAAAAAAACCCAACCACAATAGTGATGGCTGAACATAGAGTATGGTAGAAACTACACTTCCTTCTGTCAGTTGTAAATTAAAGTGTTCTGTTCTGTTTCTTCTGAATTAAAATGTATGTGGAAAGAAACAATAAAAAGAGAAAAAGTTTTCTGACTTACCGTTCCATTGCGACGCAACACCTCTGTGCTGACAGCCTTGCGAAGCTTTACCCTATGATATAAGGGGTTTCTTTCATAGTAACTGACCAGGTCAACCAAACTCTCAAACTCTTTGGAATCAATGGTGTAGAGTCGACCTTCGACTTGAATGCGACATGTTTTGATGACCCTACCAACCCTGAAATATCCAGCAAATCAATTAAGTGAGGTAAACAAACTGAGAAACCAGTAGGAGTCCAACAAATAGGAAATAGAGGTGACTAACCTAAATGACAGAGCATATGTGTTCGCTCCAGAAGGACGAACAAGAAAAGCACCATCAACTGGAACTCTACGCAACATGTCTTCAGCTTGTGATCGTGTCACATTGGGATGGAACCACTCCTTTCCTTGGTGTTTCATGGGTTGTGGGACTGGATATTTTAATGTGATATGAAACTCCTTGAAAATATTAGAGTAAAGTGTTATAAACAATGTTATTTTCTCACTTGATAAAAAAAAATAATAACCACATTGAATTACCTGACTCTTGAGAGGATGAGAGTGATAATATGTAATAAGATCATATAGATTATCAAAACAGTTCATTTCTATGAGATAATATTTCCTTTGTCCCTTTTCTTGCTTTGAGCGGATACGGCAATGGTTAACTTTGCCCTGTCTCCAAAATGAGAGGGAATAGTCCCCAACAAAAGTTTCACTTTCCCTGACTAAGAAAGTACCATCTCCTAGATGAGAATGCTGATGTAGGAGATCTTCAGCCTCTGCCCTACCCCGTGCTAACTTTCCATGGAACCAGTTTTCACTGAAATGCAACTCGTCGTTTGGCACACCCTGCAAAAATTAAAAATGCATTTAAGAGAGATTCAAAGTTTAATATCAAATGTTTTCGGTGTAGTTTAAACTTACCTCCTTTTGACGCTGGAAACCAGTTGGCTGTTCTTCCTTGGATTCCTCCTCAGTGTCTGTCCAGTCTTCAGAACGACTCTCCTCTTGGTTATCCATGCTTTCTGATGGGCTGTTGTCAATTCTAATGAGCTTGTTTTGAGTAAGCATGAAGAAATATTTTTTCCACTCCTTGTCAGAGGGATCTTCCACATGTAAATACCCTTTGCAGTTAGTGTTACGAAAATCTGGCTCGGCACCTAAAGCGTTTGTAAATTAACAATTATTACGAAAGTGGAACAAATAAATAATTTTTTCAATGCAAATAAAAGTTAACATAACAGACCATCACTGTTGTCTTTTGGGACTACAAACGAGGTTTCTTCAACACCATCTGGTAATTTCTTATGTTTGATTAAAATTCTTCCTTTCAGCCTATCAGGTGAAGGCAGGGCAGTCTCATTTTTCTCAACAGGTTCAGTTAAGAGTAAATCCCCAAACACTTTCTGCATAGCTGCAGCCATGTTCCTTTGTTGCGGAAGTGAGCAGTTATCCTCAATCGATAATATGACTGGATATCTGCAAGTAAAATAACAATTTTGAACAGTGTTGTTAAAATTGTACTACAAAGTACCAACATGTACATACTTTGAAGTCACAAAGGCATGTTCTTTAATTGTCTTAATAACATCAATAAATTTAATTCGCTTTGTAAAGGTATGACCATGGTAGATTGACGGCATGCCTTCTGGTCCATCCCAACAATCTAATTCAATACAACGGCAACCCATTCTCAGACACCTTACATAAGCTTCAACAGATGATGGACTAGAGAACTGGTCGCCAGTAAGATATCTGTAAACAGAATTGAAACCACATAGATGCCACGTAAGGAATATTTTTAATTTTTTCTGATTGAAGTTCAGTTTTTGCAAGAAAACGTACGTGTTGTGTGAGGATGCTATCCAGTAATGGGAGAGAGGCCTATTCATGTCCTGTGTAACTTTGTTATGACTAGAATCCCACAAATCATTTTGTTTGCAGAAAAGGAAGTTCATGAACTGTCAAAAGAACAGAAAAGTATTAGAAATGCCAATTGTTTACTGTTATTAATTCACAGGATAAATTTGACCTACCTCCACTGTAGTGAAATATGGTTCCATGACTTCTCTTTGAGAATCCCGCAAGAAGTCACGCATTACTTCTGACACCCACTTAGGGTTCTCAGCTTTCTTCTCCTTTTGCTCCTCTAAGAGAAACCTCTGAAAGTCTTGAAGTGTAACACAATACTTGCCTCCCACCAGGCTAGTATATTTTTTGAAATGTTCATTAAAAAGCTAAAAAGAAGGGAGGATTATGATAAGATAAAATAAAATTCCCAGTAATTAGGTGACAGAAAAAAATGAGAAAAAGTTTAGAGTACTTTGTCATCAAACATAAGCTTATGAAATAGAGATGAAAACTCATCAAATCCGAGTTGAGCACTATTTCTTGTGTCAACTTCATTGAATAGCTCCCTCAGCTTTCCTGTGGGAATCTTACAATTTACTCGTCTCAGGAATGCTTTCATATCTTTTAAAGTGACCCTAGAGCATGAAACGAAAGAAAAACAGAATAAAAGTATGGCACATATATCACTTGTAAGTGCTCAGATATTGCGGAACTCACTTCTCTCCAGGTATCTTATAGATCTCCTTCCGTAATAATGTGTCAACATGCAGAGGATAAGGTGAATTTAATGTATCTGCTACAAGGTATTCTAAAGCTTGAATCCAAGTCCGGCAATCTGCTTCTGATGATGCTGTATAATAGTCAAGCAAAGAATCACAAGTAACATACTGAAGGATAACAAAATTATAAATTTAAAAAAATAAAGGTTTTACCTGCTATTGACAAAGTTTTTAGATTAAATTGTGAGCCATACAGTATAAGGAAACATTGATTACTGCTTTTGTGTTGAGCCTCTTCTGGCCACATTTCAAAATCTTTTGAACTTTTTCCACCTCTTATTTCTTTTACTTCCCATAAATCAACTAGGAAATCGAGTAAAGGATTCTACATAAAAAAACACACTCTCAAAGAACAGCAATAGTTGTTCTATTTTGTTTTCTTACCAGTGCTTACAGCAGAGCGGGCAGTAGACCATAAAACTTGGCGAGTTTCTCTTCTTATTTGCAAAGTTTTAGTTTCTGGTTTTCGACGAGGGAAAAAGACCGTAACAACACAGCCTCTCTCTAGTTGAGAAATTTTGTGCTCCATTTCTGAGATGGTACAGATACCATTTGGAACTGACATCATTTTGGATGCAGCAACTAAAAATGTGAGGTAAAGTGCAAATTATATTTAAGTACTCAAAATGCCAAACACAAATTTTCTGTTCTTATAAGATCCTTCAAAGTTTCAGCAATATTGTCATTGAGGATATGCAGTTTTAGACCAAATTATAGTAAATGTTGATGCAATTAGAAAATTTAGATCAATCAACAGAAAAGAGGTATGCAGAAATAACATATGGAGAATGACATATGTCTACATGTCTTACATCCTGTTAGTCAGTAAATATATCAGCTGATATGACATCACCAAGCTGACATCAAAAGAAAGAAGGATGTAGAAAACTTAAAGGCTTTACTTTTGTATTTGTTAATCAGAAATATGATGATATGGCTGCCCTAAAACTACTCCCTAGTGTCAAGTTAGACATATAGACTGACAGTGACATCACTTTTTAAACCAGAGGAATAAAGAATAAGAATTAATGGTTTTTACCAGACGGATCTCCAGCGAAGAGAAACTGTATGCAATCTTCACTTCCAACAGCAGCACGCGTAAAACCTCTCCGAGATAAAAATCAGTTAGTTGGCTCCGATTGCTGGAGCCACATCCTGTTGATTCGTTGATTGATGTAGAAATACCTAACCTATATTCTGCGTGTACGTATGTATGGGTACTTTTAACACGTAACCATTTTGCCCTTAGGTCTACATAACATTTTACGTGCCTCACAAATACCCCATAATATTACAATAAACTAAAAATTATACTTCAGACGCACTAACAATGATGAACTAAATTCAGATGGAAAACAATAAAGATAAACAACTCCACTGATTAACTGGTCTCACGGGCCTAAGTAACTGTCATATGTTGTGTAATTAACATGAATGAAAAATTATCTGACTCAGACGGAAAGAATGATGAAAACGCAATTAAAACATGAATTGACCAATAAAAATAAATAGATATATATTTGGGAAATGGGTCTGAAACTTATTGACAGGAAACGAGTGCAGAAGACGCAGACGCAACAGGACGTGAATGTTGGTGGATTGGCTGCATTGTGTTCGGTATTTACAGAACTGGATTTAGAGCAATTGAGAGGCGCCGTTTGAATGGCTCAGCAAGCATTGCCAGTCAGGTTTTAGACAAAAAATACCTCAGAAAATTCTGTGAATTATTTAATTAGAGATCATTTATTGTAATGACGAAAATGACACTGAGGTACAAAATGTTTATCACAATTGGTGAGTTTCTTCACAACACCTGTTATAAATTTGAGGGGAACTGAGGAGCATACACATACTTCACCGCAGTCTGTTCAGGTTTCTTGAAGTTTCTTGAAGTGTCTATAGAGCTGTAAATGAAAATAAGGTAAAGTAAGATATTAGTTAATTATTTTAATAGTAACTCTAATAATGATAGAAAAGTGAAGGCTCTCACCTATTTTGAAGGGCTCCGTCAGCCTTTGAGGGCCAGTTTGTATCCATTCCAGCTACAACTTCTACAGGTCTCACAGCACCAAAGAAATCCGTGATAAGAACCTTATCTGGATTTCTTCTGAATAAATCGCGACGCACTCCGACAGTTGAAATGCATAAACGTTTGGGGCAAACTTTCAACTATGGACAACACAGAAACAAATAGAGTGCGTAACACCAAATGCCACTTTAAAATTATGTACACTTTCTATTAATACTCACAAATTCTCCTAAAGTCTTCCTGCTATCTGGCTCTACTCTTTCCAAAAAGTCCAAAGCATAATACGTGTATCTATCAATAATGTACACACCAATGGCGGGATCAACATGATGCTGAGAAAAAATTTCCAAATAAGATAAAACAAATAAAATTGAAGAGTAATTTGTGAGCAAATCAAATTCACACACCAAAAGTACATGGTTGGCAAATAAATTCAGGAGCACCAAAAATAAAAATACTCACCGACAGTGAATCTTCACCAACTAAACTACTTGCGACTGCTAAAACGTTTGGAGAGTACATCTTATCATACATAGATGATGCTTGACATGTGTCAATGACAAAGAACATTTCATTGTATCTAGGAAACAAAAAATAAAGTCAGATTAATGGTGTTTCTTGTCTTTGAACAAAGAAGTTAAAAAAATTAATAGAAAGACAAAACAGCACTGTTTACCTTCTTTTCTGCCACATCTGCTCTACAGCATCTGCCAATTCTTGACTAGAAATTTCCTCAGAGTCTTGAAACTTCAGAAAACCATCACCCCCATGACCTGTCAAATATACTAATACATTGCTGCCTTCATCAGACAACAATTGTTTTGATCTTGGTGTACCAGGGGGAAGCCTCCCAATAAGTAACCGAAGGAAATTTTCTACAGTGACCTATTTGAACACACACACAAAAAATACTGAAAGTAATACAATTAGATTGTGAAAGTAACAAATTTTAATTTTCAAGTAAAGCCCTTGCCTCGTAGCCTCTATAATCAACTTCTACATCATCTCCATAAACATTGATGTGTTCATTTGCATTGTTGAACACTGTTGCTGGCCGTGGGTTCCGCAAATTACACGGCATATCATCAGCGACCATAAGAATAATTTGACTGCAAATGTAAATTTAATAAGAGAAAAAGTATAGCAGCACAATTACAAAATTGTAAACTAAATTTGAAACAATAACATTTTGTAGGATCTATAAATTACACACCTATCAGGTATACCAAGTCTTTTTACACTCCTATAAATTGAAAGAACATTGGCAACATGACGGTAATTGAACCAAAATCTTGATGTGTCAACAAGCACGGCCCAATTATTAGTATGAGTGCCTTTCTGAAAACCTTCTGGTATCTGTCAAAGCAAACGAGCAATCATTTAAAAAGAAAACATTTATTACAGAGAAAAATAAAACCACTAAAATTTCTAGGCTCAGAAAAAATATGTTGAACTAAAATAAATCAAAACAACATTTTTGACAACTTAAAAATAACCTCCACCTAACACCACTCACCCTTGAGTCAATTCCCCTTTCACCGAAACATAAACTAACGAGGCATAAAAGTAACAGTGGGAAAAATACGCTCGGATTACCCTTCATTCTATCAAAGAGTTAACAGTAAACAAAAAGATCCTAACTAAAAACGGAACAAAAACATTTGGGTGTCGGCCTGTCGGCAGCTAGTTTGAGCACCGGGTGGGTCCTTTTTCGAGTGTTCAGAGGTTGGCAGCACCGCAGACGGTCGTCGCTCTGTGAATAATTTACGATATCGATCGTAGTGCGAGTACAGCGCGTGGCTTTACTGGCACGCTCACGACCGACGGCGCTGGTTGGTCGCGGTCCGTCCCGTTTCGCGCTCCACTCTGCCGGTGGGCGGACCGCGGATCTGCCGTTTGAGTTTCAGTAGTGGCTTTCTTTTAATTTCCCGGTAGTGTTTACGTTTGGCATCCATGTAGGGCATTAATTTACGTGGCGAGTGCAGTGGGCGAAGAAGAGAGATCCTCTGTTCACCGATTGAGGTGAGAGAGCGCATGTTTACCGAAAAGTGATAGGCGTGGGGTTTGGTGTATAGCAGAAACCGGACGAAACTTAGCCATCCTACTACCCTACTTTGACAGTTGTAGTTTGACAAAAAAATAAAATTCGTGCTTTTTGCACCTTAAAATTTATTCAATCTTTTAACGGGGCATCAAAAATATGTTTTGTGTCCTCAGTGTTATGATGCTGTAGGCAGAAAATATTAATATTAATATTTTATGTGTTCTAGAAAGGGGCATGGTATTGAGTTTCAATCAGTTATCTTCCTCTGTACTATTTAAAACGTGAGATTTATGGTGTTTTAATTTTACAGTTTTGGACTAGGAAAAATTCTATATTTTTTGTCAAACTACTATGTATGTACTTCATTCAATTTGGCAAACCTTTCAAAGCGGGAAATGTTATGATCTATTTGACCTTATCCCTCCTAACCTTAAAAAAAATAAATAATTGCTTCTGTTTTTACGGTTAAAAAAAAAAAAAAAAGACTTTTTTTGCTTACAAGGGGATTTTATTTTCTATAATTTTATAAAATTAAGAAAATAATTTTTTTTTCCTCTTTTCACAGGAACTGAAGATGCTTACCAATCAAACAAAACACATACTTCATTGCATTTTATTGTTTTGTGTTCTACTGATCTACCAATTTGCCACTGGTGGAATCCAAATCGGCAACAATGAATCTCTCAACTTCGATCCATGGGAACGCTATGGGTTTGCCGGAGCACTCCTTCTGTATCTATTACGATGCTTTACATTCTTGCCATTGCCGCAAGTCTTGTTTAACTTGTATGGACTCACTAGATTCAATGCATTTCCTGGCAAGGTGAAACTTACAGGGTCTCCTCTATTAGCACCATTTATTTGTATACGTGTGGTGACAAGGGGCGATTATAAAGACCTTGTGAAGAACAATGTTTCCCGGAATATGAAACAATGTGTAGAAGCTGGATTGGAAAATTTTCTTATAGAGGTAGTAACAGACAAGCCCATTGGCTTACCACAACATAGAAGAACTCGAGAACTTGTTGTACCAACATCATATCAACCAAAGAGTGGCGCTCTTTTCAAATCAAGAGCATTACAATATTGTCTGGAAGATGGAGTCAATATTTTAACTGATAATGACTGGATTGTTCATCTTGATGAAGAAACGCTCCTCACTGAAAATTCTATCAGAGGCATTTTGAACTTTGTGCTTGATGGCAAACATCATTTTGGACAAGGTTTAATAACCTATGCCAATGAAGATGTTGTGAATTGGGTCACAACAGTTGCTGACAGCTTCAGAGTAGCAGATGACATGGGAAAGCTACGAGCCCAGTTTACAGTATTCCACAAGCCCTTCTTCAGCTGGAAAGGATCTTTCGTTGTGACACTGGTGAGTTGAAAAATTTAAGTTCTATTTCGGAAAAAAATTCCTTGTTAGTGTAATTGAGAAAATGCGCCAAGGTGGCCACTATGCTCGTGAGGTTCGCACTTATCCGCGATACCGTTCTCGTCTCGCGGTCAGGTCCGCGCGGGGCGGGCTGCCGAGTCGGGCACGAAATCACACGTATCTCGCGGTCCAGAACCTGCGAGATACGCGGTGTGCGCGGCCCGGGCCTGGCGCGCGCGCGCGCGCTGCTCCACCAGATAAATTTTTTTCGGGAAATATTTGACGTCACGGGCGTGGTCTGCACCGGCGAGTGCGAGCACTCCAGCCGGGCGGGCGGGCGGGCAAAGGGCACAGTCAGGACTACTGTACTCGCGCAAAGATAATGAGTAGAAGCTGAGCTGGCGCAGTTAGTCATCTCGTTGACTTTAGCATCCGATCATGATCCGATGCGCGGGCTGTTGTGAAGGAGGCTGACGCCTTGGGGCCACCTCTGCCCCGCCCCCGCCCCGCCCCGCCCAGGCCACGCCCTTGCTCCTCTTAAGCATGAACCCAATACGGCTAACGAACCTCTCCTGCTTAACCGCGTTCTTGACGTTGGAGGAGAAGGTTCGCCCGGTAGAGAGGCGACGAGAGGCCGCGTCTTCCATCGCTCCGCTTGTCTTCCCTCCGCGCAGCCCCGCCCCGCCCCGCCCCGCCCCGCCCCGCGAGGCGTCGCGCTCTTGAGGCCGCGCCGCTGCTGGCGCCGCGGGCCGCGCTGCCGTGGGAAGAGTGGAGAGAAGAGGACAAGGAGAGGCGAGTGCGCGCCGCGCCTGTGGCGAACACGAGGGCTTGACACAAACAATCTGTAGCTCGGCTCAGCTCAGCTCCCCGGAGAGAAAAGGGTGCACTGTGGGGAAAGGCAGCGGAGGTCGCGTCCTGGCAGGCAGGCGTACCCGTGCACACAGTGCCGTGCCGAGCCGAGCCGAGCCGAGTGACGAGGCCCGGCCCCAACCTCATCTCGGCCGCATTCATCCCCCGCCCGCGGGAGTGAGGTGCCCCCCTGCTGCTGCTGCTGTGGGTGAGGGTTGCCTTGCGCCTCGCCAGAGGGCTGACGGCTGACTTGACCACGGCGCAGGCGGGTCCGCGCGGGTTGCCTATCCGCTCGTCCTAAGGACCCTCCCACCTCGCCCGCCCCATGCAGGTGTCCAGGGTGCAGTGAACCTTCGGCGGGGACCATCCAAGTGAGGATATGGTTGATGGCAGGGGCTGGGCCGCGTGAATTATCGAGTTCCCTGGCGGCGGGGGCCGGGTGACCCGGGGTGACCGCGCGGGCCGGGCGTGGACGTGAGAACGCCTTGCCTTGTCCTACGGCTGGGTGGGCTGTCTCCTCTCCCCTCCCCTCCTCCCTCTAGGGGCCCTCCACTGGGTTTACACGCGTCGTTTGCTGCCACTTTGTGCTCCTTGGCCTCTGCTGTGACCGTAGAGCCGAGCCGGACTCTGGGTTTTACTGCGGGTCCCCTCCCGCATTGGGGGTGTGGGGGGGGGGGGGGGGGCACCCTGGGAGATGTTATGGCGCCTAGGATTGTGGGTCACTGCGCTGCGACGTCTTGTCACGTAGGCGGAGGGAGGTGCCCTAGCGGCTGGGTGCGGACCGACTAACATCCGAGTAAAAAATAGGAAAAAAAAAAAAAAAATCCCAACGAAATAGCTCTTGGGACTGGGTGCGCAATTTGTGCCCAATTGAGTCGTCGTGTCATACTTTCATGCAATTTTCTGCCGGATTTGCGTGGCGTGGTGCCGGCGGGGCGTATGTGCCTCTTGACCTTGCGAAGTTCCAGGCAGGCGGGGCCGGGGAACATGTCGGCTGCGGAACGCCGGAGGAGGGGCGCTATGTCGCGCTCTTATTGCCAGGACGGCTATTTCAAGCGCAGAGGGGAAAAGACCTGTGGCACTTGAAAAATAAATATAATGGCTTGGGCGTTTACAAGTTTGCGCGACTGACGTATGCGGTGGTTTGAAGTGCGGTCTGAAGGTCGCGTCGACTCTACGATAGTAATTCGTGATTATGTCACCTGACTATTATCTGTACGAGCATGCATCGGAAATGATTCCTCGAAGTACGCTATGTGATTTATTTGCTCGTCTCTACTTACCTGAGGGTGTCAAAGTCTCGAGCCAGTATGAGTTCGGTGTAAACTAGTTCAGTGATTTTTGTTTTCTGAGGAATGAAATTTTTTCATAAATCTGCAAACGCTGCTCAAATTATAGCAATAACGTGTATCGCATACACCAAATGTGAAGATTATTGATCATTCTGCTACTAAAAACACCAACATGATGGTTTATTTCAAACGCAGGTATTCATCTGTTTTATATTTTTTGGGTCAGTTATTTCGCTTTCGGTACGGTTCTCGGCACAGTCTGTGCTAATACCCGCATACAGGCGCAAACCTTATTCTCCTTCATGTCGAGAACTTTGACGTCTACTCGCCATTTTCCATAAAAGAAGACGGGCACAGCCTTTGGTGGCTGTAGTCCTACGGAAGAAACATTGTTGATTGTGTATACTCCCTGAAAACACGGATACGTTTTACTTTCGCAGCCTAAGACAGTTTGTTTTTCCTCGGTGCAGAATACTTAAGTAACATGTGAATCACAGTGAAAAATATCGAAGCAAAACATCTGTTTGGCGTGCCTGGTGAAAACATCTGTGCGACATTTTGTGCGTGAACTTGCGATGAAGAATAAATGATGGTTAAACCCTGCAGATTCGTGCCGTGTATGTTTTCCTCGCTAGCAGACATACCGGGGGGAACGGGCAGTCCTTGGCACCCGTGCTCGAGGTGGTCGCCGCCATGACGTTGTCCCAGACGTACGGGAGGAACTGTTTGATCTGAGTGCAGGGACGCTTGAACTTCATTGTCAGAGCGTTCTCCTTCCAGCCACCGCGGGCGCTCCACGAGGCGAACTTGAGCTGGCCCTTTAAAAGGAATTTACCATTCGCAGTGACACCAGCACAGACAGATCACTTATTTCAATTTGACAAGTTGACCCCACTCCCCCCCGCTCCCCTGGGTATGCTTTTCGCTAGATTCTTCCCCCTCCTTTGACTTAACCTCAATACCTCCTTTTCGTCGTTCAACGTGGCGTACGAAGTCATGTTCGCGAACACGAACCAGATGTTCTGATTAAGGCGGTCACGTGTCAGATGGAAGACGATTGGGAATGGTATATCGGTCGTTCCCTCGGGACACGCGTCAGCGCGTTCTGGGATGATAGTGTACGGCCCCTGCCCGAGAGCAAAGCACAGTGTTTTAAGTCATTAGTTTTACGTTATCAGAAGTTTAAAATTATAATTTAAGAAAAAAAGAACACCATACACAAGGCGGAATTATCTTTTGAAGAAGAAAAGAATCTGATTCTATGGAATTATTTTAGATGTTGAAAAGATAATATGGCCTTGCTTCAAGAGAAAATTTTATCTTGTGTCGGCGTTACTTGAAAGAAGCAACCATTTTTATGGCTGTAAATACATGGACATACCGCTAACATTTGCCCGTGACACAGCCCAATATGGAGAAGCACGGCGACGTGACGTAGAATCTCCATTGCTGTTTTTGTGGAACGTTTTGCTTGGACAAAGCGACGGGAGTCGTGCTGCGGTACCATTTGACTCGATATTCAATGAAAGGACTGGGCTCCCCTCCCGGGGCCGGGCCGGTACACATCCTAAGCTGACATGCATTCGTACACGTTTCCTGTCAAACTCTGACGGCGTATCTAATCAAAATATCAGATTAATGACTGCCAAAGTGCGCTGTTTCACGAGATACAGCGTCCAAATGCAGTTTGCGCGTGTACGGATGGCAAAAAATTGCCTACACAAAGAATTTGCCAGTGGGCCTCTTAAATCTTTTTTTGCTGGTGCGATCTGTTAACGTGAGGTGGTGGATGGGTGTCAGGGCGCGGGGCGGGGCGGGGCGGGGCCCTCACCGGCGCTGGGTCGGCACTCTTTAGGCCCTCGAGGAGGGTGCCTGCGTGCGCGAGGGGGCGCTTAGGCCTGATAAGTCCGCATGGCGATGTTATCGGCGCCCGGATCAACGAGGATCTGGACCCCGCGGATCGGCTGAGAGGACTGCCGCATGAAAAACTCGAGCGGCGCGGCGCTCTGGGCCGTGACATTCACGAAGTGCGTGAATGGTGAGCACATCTGCCGTGGTCATCCCAGATAGGAAGGTCGACCTACTATTCCGTTAAGGTTTTTTTAAAGATAGCCCCCGATAATGGCTCTCCCACATATGACCCCCCCCCCCCCTCCCCTGTGGTCGCGCCACTTTTTCTACAGCTCGCCTTGCCTTCTGCTCTGTGGGCACAAGTGTGTGCCGAGCCGCGCCGCGACAGACACATGCTGGGCTGGGCTCCCCACCCCTCCTCTCCCCACCTCCACCCCTCCTCTCCCCACCCCCACACTTCCTCCTCGCCCGCTCTGGTGGATACGCACCTGTCGTGCTGCCCCCCCCCCCCACTGCACCCCGGGCAGCAGCACCCATACACGCTCTGCGCATGCGCAGGGGCGTTTCTTTTAAAATGGTCGTCGCAATAGCAAACACGAGCACGCGTGCCGTGAGTGGACCATATCGCCAGTGCGAGTTCACTCCCCCTCCCCTCCCCTCCCCGCCAGAGGGAAGAGGGAAGGTTTATCACAGCAGCACGTTTCCACCGACGGGCTGGTGAATAAGCCCAGCTGCTGCCGCCTGGCCTTGCCCCCTGCAATGTCGCCCCCGCCACCCGCCCCCCGCCCCCCGAGCCGATGTCGTGCGATCGAGGTCTTCGGCCCGCCTGGTGTCAGGCCAGCCCGAGGCGGCTGGGCTGGGCGGCAGGTTCCGTTGGACGTGCCGGGCGGCACAGCAGGCCAGGCAGGCAGGCCACCTGGCGGAACCCGCCCGACCCTGACCTGGGTCCAGCCTCTGCCCCCGCCCGGCCCCGGCCCCGCGCGGCGGTGAGGGCGGAGGCCCCTTGAGGGAGGACAGCTCGGGGCTCACGGCCGTCTGAGGCAACCCCCCGGCCCGGCCGGCGCACACAATGAGGCGGAGAACTTGGGGCTCCTATAGGCATGCCGTGCCGTGGCAGGGTTGATTACTTGACTTAATTCCATTATTTGGCGCAGCCGCGTACGCCGATCCGATCCCGCCGCGGCGCCCGGCCCGGCCCGGCCCGGCCCGGGGCGCTCAGCTGATGCCGCGTTATCGTCAGGTGCCGCGGCCCGCGTGACGTATGTGCGCGCCTCAGGCCCCCCGGCCTTGCTCTCTCGGCGCATCCCCGCACTTCTTCGAACCGATGATATCACTCCAATAATTTAGAAAGGCAGAGATAAAATGTGCGCGTGCTCGCCCACACGCCTTCTCGCACGACTTTTTTTTCCATCCCCTGGATAAACTTATTCCGAGAAACGCGTCTGCTTACTTTAAATCCAGTGTTCTTATGTCGAGATGCTAACGTCCTGTGCCTCCGTTGTCGCCCAGCTGCTTGCCGCCGCCCACACGTGCGTTCAAAAAAAAATTGGCACCACCGTGCTTGTTTTGTGAAACAAAGAAACAAAAAAAAAATGGCAAACACCCTTGGCAATTTTTTAATGAATTGACTGCCGTGCGCAAAGTCACGCCCGTCCCGTCACGTCCCGTCACGTCCTGTCACGTCCCGTCACACCTCGCTCTTGCGGCGCGCACCGCCCCATTATCCTCAGGGCTCTAATCACAAGCCGCATCGGCACAGCGCGATCCGCCCGGGCTGCCCCGGCCCGTCACACCGGCCAGCGTGACGGGATGAGACTATTTTGCGACCAGTCACAGTCAGTCGCACGTTGTATTTTATTAATGATTGTACGGGGGAAAACCCTGCTGACAGTGACAGAGTCTGACGGTGGTGACGGAGGCCGCCGGAGGCGCGGCGCTTTCAAAGTAAAGTGATGCCGCCGGATTGTGACGACTGTATAGTTTTTATTGCATTACAACGCACACCTAGGTGCTGGTCAGATAGTAGATTTTTTTCCCATTTTAAATTTTATTTACCTTTGCAAGTGACGGCTGAAAAAATTCTCCATGCCCCAATGACTCACGCAACTCCTTTCACGTCTCTTGCGCGCGGTTCGCGCTGACTAACGCCCTGGCCTGGAAGTGCGGATGAAATTCGATAACTGCTGGCGATGGCGAGGCGTTGCGGGGCGTGGCGGGGGCTGCTCGACATCCGCGGCATGAGCCTTTGGCGACACGGGCTGAGCTGGGGCCGCTGGGGCCCTCACCTCGCCTCACCGCCTCGCCTCGGCAGCTCCGGCCCGGCCCCTTCCCTTTCGCCATCCGGTGTTCGCTTTCATCTTCCTCCTCCGCCGGAGGATCGTAGGCGACTTGTCCTGGCTCCGGGGGCCGGGGGGGGGGGGGGGGGGCAGACGCAGGCGCGTGGAAAGAAGGGGCGGGGCGGGGGTGGGTCCTTAATCCGGTATGCAGATGGGCGCTAGGCGTGGCGCGGTGCGGTGAGGCTAGGAGGGGTGCCTTCCCGCCTGCCAGCGTGCTTACTTATACAGATTGCCCTTGACTGCGCCCCGCCCCGCCCCGCCCCGCCCCGCCCCGCCCCGCCCCGCCCCGCCGCGGCTCCCGAGCTCTGTGCGGCGGTGTCGCCCCCATGCTTGTGCATGGTGGTGGTGCATGTGCGTTCGCGCTGACAGAAGGGACGTTCATGACGAAGGACTCTGAGCCCACCTTGCGCACAACAGTCGAACGGCGAGCCGGGACTCGCGCTCCCACCTCTCTGACCGTGGCGCCTTACCGGGCGAGGGTAGGCAACCCGCTCACACCCGTGCGTGCGGTACAGTCTACCCCGACAACGAAAGGGGTCTGGTAGAAAGCAGCCACTCGGAGCGTGCGTGTGTGTGTGTGTGTGTGTCAGGCTGGGGACGGGGTCACTGCCAGGGCGTGTCCCCTCAGGGCGGGTGGGGGGTAAGGGGTCATAGGGAAGCCCCGCGGTTGAAGCGCGCGCCGCCGTGGCCCCCGGGCCCCCAAGCCCCCGGGCACTCACCCACCTAATGGAGTCACTCTACGAATCGTGTCTAAACGACCCGCGCGGGCACCCTGATGTGTGCCGTGCCACTGATCGATGGGTCGAATGGCAAGTGAATCTGCGCGTATAGGGGCGGGCCCGGCACGCGGGAATTAAACACGGCAGTCAAACAGTGAATTATTTTATTTTTAATTCAACCCTTCTGAACTTCTGCATCTAATACAGGAGAAGGTTGTCACAGACTTGTGGACTTCTTTTCATGGAGTGAATTGTGTAAACATTTCCGAGCAGGACATGTGATCTATAAAAAATGGAAAAACAGATCTTGTCCTTTGTTTTTTTTTTTTTTTTTTTTTAATACTTTTGTCGCAGTCTCGTAGAGAACACCTCTGTGCGCTGCAGTGCCCTAGTTAAGGGCTCCTATGGTGGGGCGGGGCGGTGGTTCCCGGGGGGCTCCGCCGGGCTCCGCGGGGCGCACAGAGAGGAGAGTGCACTTAAGCCCGAGGGGGGCGCCCTGCGCTGTGTGTCGCGCCCCAGCGGAGAGAAAGGGTGAAGGTGAAGTGTGGGCGGCCAGCTGGACCAGCGACCAGCGCCCCGCACTCACTCCACCTCCACCGCAGCACAGCCAAAGTGTCGTGCCCTCATAGTGTGTGTAAACTTTGCAGTATAAAATTCTGCGGCGTCTGTGAACATGTAGTAAGCCCGACGCGCGCGCGGCCTCAACTCCCTCTCTGGGGCTCGCGGCCGGGCCGGGCCGGGCCGGGCCGGACTAGGCCGGGCGTTCATGACCCGCGGCGTGGCGTGGCGTGGCGTGGCGTGGCGTGGCGTGGCGTGGCGTGGCGTGGAGTCGCGCGACAGCGACTGGCCTGCTGGAGTGAGGCGAGGCGAGGGGCTCAGCGGGGCTGGCGCGAGGCTATCGAGCGGACAGTGCGGTGGTCCTGCCCGGCGCGGCCCGGCGCCGAGTGTCCTTGCCCGGCCCCTGCGGTGCGTAGTGCGTGCGCCACCGCGTGTGCGAACGTATCACTCTTGCAGGTGTGTGAATTTCCATTCGCACACTTGCACGAGTGAAAGGTGTCAATTTTCCCAGGGAATCTTGACCGGGCTACCTTAGGAAAATTCACGCACCTATACATGTGTGCGACATTCACCACACTGCGGGGAGTTTACAGTGTGCACACGCGGGGCGCACGCACGAAAAAAAAAATTAACCTGCTATCTTGACCTATTCTTTTTGCGCGGAAAGCCAGCTCTAACACAATCTTGGAAAGAAACAAGCTTCTCGTGAATACACTTTGGTGCGTGTGCCGTAGCGCGCGGCGGGTTGCCTACCGCCGATATGGTCGGGGGCGCCTTGTACGCGAAGCAGTTGGCAAATACGCGCCATGGCAGCAGAGTGCGAGCAAGTGGCAGAGCGGAAGGGCGCGGCGTGGCGCGGCGGAGCGGAGACGGGGTGCTTTTATCGCCGCGCGATTTGCCATTCTCCCGGCGCTCAGCCACTCCTGGCTGTTTGCACAGGCCCCCGGCTGTTGCACTGCCGATGCGATGTTCTCTGGGCGGGGCGGGGTGGGGCGGGGCGAGGTGGGGCGGGGCGGTCTGAGGCTATACTCGCGGGGCGGGAGTTTTGCCGCAGAGCGCCCGGCAGCGCGCAAAACTTTGCAGACGGCTTATTCGTGTCGGCGGCGGTCGGGTCGCGATTGTGTGAGCGCGGGGCGGGGCGGGGCGGGGTGGGGCAGGCGGAGAAGTAGCGCTTGCAGAGAGAGAGAGAGAGAGAGAGAGAGAGAGAGAGAGAGAGAGAGAGAGAGAGAGAGAGAGAGAGAGAGAGAGATCCGCAGTCCCGACTGCGGCCTGTCACTGTCACGCTGCTGTTAACTTCTCGAGCAAACCACTTTTAAACACACACACACACACACACACACACACACACACAATGCCGCCGACAGGATGTTGGTTTCGGGACATGTAAATAAAGCACGGCATTGTGGAGGAGCGCGCGCGCGTGTTAAGCATGCAGCAGCCCAGGGAACGGACACGGAAGTGAAAATATGCAGAAGTTTCATCCCTGCATCGCTGCATCCTCTTTTGCAGTATTTTTTCTGCGCAGCGGGAAGTCTCTTCTGCTCCCGTGCTGCGCTCTGTTCGCCGAGCCCGACTCTCCACGCCCCACGCCCCGCCCCGCCCCGCCCCGCCCCGCCCCGCCCCGCCCCGCCCCGCCCCGCCCCGCCCCGCCCCGCCCCGCGTGCGCCTCTGGGGATGGCACCGCAACACCTCATCTAAATTGGCGGTCGCGCGCATCTCTGTCTGCGGTATGATATCATTACGTGGATTGTGAGTCACACGTGAGAGAGAGACAGAGAGAGAGAGAGAGAGAGGCAGGCAGGGAGGGACGTATAGGACGTGCTGATAGGACGCCAAAGGCACATCTTATCGCTGCGTGCGTCCTCACAAGGATCCTCCTCTTATCGATAAGTATACCGTGGATGGCGCGGGCGTTCCTACCGCGGCGGCGCCGGGGCGGGGCAGGGCGGGGACGTCCCCGACAGCGCATCGTCTGCGACGCACGCCCCCGCCCGTGGAGAGGAGACAGGAGCTGTGAGCTGTGTGTGTGTGTGTGCTTTACTTAATGTACGCCGCGAGTTAAAGCGGCTTACTGAGTGTCCTTAATTAGGGTCCTTGCTCTGGGACATTCCTGGAGGACCCGCCTGCTTGGCGGTCGAGAGCGGGGTGACCCTGTGGCCCGCCCGCCGCGCCCCGCGCCGTCCACACGACGCTCTCCAGTCGGCCCTCGACGTGTCGAACCAGTGTATTCCCCCGCCTATATTTTTAGTTCATCTTTGCAATCCCCTGCTGCTGGTGCTGACGCCCACGCCGCGCGTACCGCCGCGCCTCTGACCTGTTTCCGTCCCCCCCCCCCCACACGTGACCCGCTCCGCTCGCGTCCACCTCTGATTCGACCGCGCGCTCGTTACTTTGGTTGCTTCCCGTGACTCGTTTATTCTAATTGGTGCGACCGCCCCTATTTGCGCACCTTTCTCTTTCTCCCTCTCTCCTCCTCCTCCTCATTTCTCCGTCTCTTTTCCCTCTCTTCTGTACTTGCACCTCTCCCAGCGGTCTGCCCCCGCCCGCCCCGCCCGCGCCCCCGCCCCCGCCCCCGCACCGGCCGCAGGCCCGCCGCCCCCAATTATTAAGAACATATGCAGCAGGGTGGTGTGGCGCCCCGCCGCGCCCCGCCGCGCCCGGCCCCGCCCCGCCCCGTCGCAGGCGACACGGGTATAGACCAGGAGTAACGCATCTAGCACACTCCCCCCCCCTCCCCTTCCCTTGGAGGTGTAAATGGCCGGCGCGCCTTTCACTGCCGCTGGCGCCACCACTGGCGCCGCTGCTGGCGCCGCCGCCGCCGCGACGCGCTGCTGGGCCGGGCCGGAGGGGAAGGTCACTGCGCAATGCGTGCTGGGCGACTATTTGCTGCCCAGTAGGACCCCCGCCCCCGCCCCCGCCCCCGCCAGCTCCTCTGGTTGCAGCGGCGGTTGTGTGGATGGTGGTGATTGCGGTGGTGGCGGTGGCGGTGGTTGATGTTGATGGGACCCGCGTGGGGCGCGCGCGCCTGCCCCGGTAACGAACACGCCATCATGGAGGGACTCGGCCCGGAAAACCGCTTGCGACCGTCCCCCAGGGGGTGTTCAGATGAGCGCATTCGACAGAGTAATCGACTCTTTACCTCGGCCGCACTCGCTCTGGTCGATGGAGGCGCGCAACACAAGAGGCCAAGTCGTCACTTATGCCTGCAGAGCTGCCTGGGCTGCCCCGCTGTGCGCCCCTAACTCTGCTCTCGAGGGTGTCACCTGCGCGCTGACTTTGCGTTACGTGAAATGCGCACAGCGCGGGGCAGCGGGCGGGTCGATCGACCGGCCGGGGCCTGCCTGACTGTTCCTCCCCAAAGACTCACTGACTCATGAAAGTAGGCCAGAAAACTCGCTCCCCCTCTTCCTGTTTCCCGCTTCCTTTTTTCTGTGTAAACCTCATTCTCTTTCACTCTCTTTCTCACTCATTCTCGCACTCTCTCTTTCTCTCCATCTCCCGCTCTCCGTTGTCCTTTTAGTTTCTGTCCCCTCACCCCCGGCGCGGCGCGGCCCGAACCGGCAGGCACGGCAGGCGGGCGGACGACGCGGAGGGAAGGTACTACCTTATCAATCGATTCACTAACACTCTGCATGCGATGTGCAGCTAGCTGCTTTTCATTTTTTTATCACCCCCATTTGGCCACGTGACCTATTCGGCTGGACGTCCAGCCCATAGACTCCCCCCTCCTATTTTTCCCCCTTTGACCCTCTCTCGTTTGCTTCCTTTCTCTCCCCTTTTCTGCAACGACAGCGATATTTCGCGATTCTGTGGGGGAAATAATAGTCGCGAGTAGATTTGTATTTCCCTTTTTCCCTGTGTGCGTTCTTCCCCTCCTTTTCCTGCCCGCTGGGCTGGGCTGGGCTGGGCTGGGCTGGGCTGGGGCGCAGAGTGGAATAGAGACTAGACTCTCTTCCTCCGTCCCACTCTCACGGACTGGAGCATCTCTTTCTGCGCTTCCTGCTGCTCTTTCTTGTAATAACATCGTCTGCTGCGCGCCGCGGCGCAGCGCTCTGCCCGGCCGGGCCCTGCTCGTTCTGCTCCTCCGAGTCGAGCTCCGGCGCGGCGGTTAATTCAATAATGAAAGTGGAAAGACGAGCTGGGCTTGGGGGAGCAGACGTCCCGCAAACTGAAGTAGTCTCTACCCCGCGCTGGCCCTGGCCCTGGACTCTGGACTCGCCCTACTGCTGCTGGAGCACCCTGTTTCCAGCCATTCCCTCGTTAATTTTGTTAATTCTTTTTTGTTTTGTTTTGTTTTAATGTCAAAAAGATTTTTTCAAGGCTTTGATTTCTTTTTCATTTTCTTGCTGTGTACGTGGTGCTGCTTCCAGCTGTTCGCATTCGCGCGTCCTTGTGGCGTGCCGTGCCGCAGCTTTGATTGATTTTCTTCAGTCACCTCTACCTGGAGCGAGCGCCACTTAAAGGGGCCGAGAGGCGCGGCGCGGCATGCCTACAAGGGCTGTACTGTACTGTAATTAAACCGGGGAAAAATTCGAGTTGAACTTGTGAGATACGTATTCAGGCCGAATGATTTAAAACAAGAAAGGTTTCAGTTGTAACCGTTTAGTCGTCGTTGTCCGGGGGTGGGGGCGCTGAATGCCGTGCATATTGGCTCAGGGAGGGTGGGGAGGGGTGTGTTTGCAGTGGGCACGCGCCTGTGTGTGCCTTGTGTCAGTCACCTCACCTACAGTAAACCGACAAGTACAGGCTCAATCTGGGCCTTTTGGCTAGCCACACAGAGCACAAGCGTAGGCTCATGTTGTCGCGCGGGGCGGGGCGGGGCGGGGCGCGGTGGGGCGGGGTGGCCCTTGGCCCATGGCCCGGGGCGGGGCGGGCGGCTAGGGAGGAGGGTTGGGCCCTGCTGTTCGTCCACCGGGGCGGCGCGACGGCAGCGAAGACAAAGGACGAGCGCGCGCGGCACGCGAACCCCAGGGCCACTGTTCTAGTATCGCGCGTCCTGCGCCCCGCCCCGCCCCACCCCGCCCCGCCCCGCCCCGCCCCACCCCGCCCCGCCCCGCCTCACCCCTCCTCATCTCTCCTCACCACGCCCCGCCCCGCCCCTTACCTCACGGTTTCCACGACGGCCTTCGGTAACGGAATGTGCTCGGTCAAAACGAGAATCCCTCCCCTCCCCCCGAGTTTATCGGTTACTGCACACGACTATGTATGTATGCTTCTGCTCGCGAGATAAGAGTCAGGAGTCGAGCGGCAGGAAATTTTCCCGCCGGGAAGGATTTTTCCTCAGGCCATGACTTGACTCTGGTCTTCTTTTTTTATAATTGTAATTCTTGTTATTACCACTAATTTTCATAACGCGTTCACCGGCACGCTCCGCCTACACTACACGATGACGCCCATCGCCAATAACGCTTTGTTTGCTTGACGCCCGATTAGCTCGGCGCAGACTAGACACGTCTCGCTATGGCCGCCCGCTGCCTGCACGGCTGATAGACCCAGTAGAGGCTCCGCCCCGCCCCGCCCCACCCCACCCCGCCCCACCGCGTCCCGCCCAGGACTCGATGGCGTCGAGTCGGGTTCATCAAACAGGGCTGCGTGTTTTTTTCCGCCTTCCTACTCCGCGGTCAGGTCACGTGACAGGCCCTGGCACTGCAGCCGCGCCCCTCTGGAGTGCGCCCCGCCCCGCCCCGCCCCGCCCCGCCCCGCCCCTGGCTCCTGGCTGCGGCCGGCCGCCTGATAACACGTGCGCGCGAGCACGACGCCGTGCTGTGCCGGGCCCTGACTGCACTGCATTCCCTGTCCTGCGTGTCTGCGTGTCCCTTCACTCACCGCCGCGAGTCCCCGGGGAACCTCACTCATAGCAATGCGGGGCGGGCCGCACGCCTGCAGTGAGTGGTTGGGACTCGACGTGTTTAATGTTGGCTTCAGCGCGGCGGGTGATGAGCGCTCGTTGGACGAGACGAATACTTTTGGAATACATTTCGCCAAGAAGGCAGCGGAAGTCAAAAAGTATTGGCGTTTTGTGCCTGCGGCCGCGGGGCCGGGGGCGAGGGCGCCTGCTTGTTTTCGTAGCCTCCTCTACGTCTTCTCTGCGTCAATGTTGACGGACGGAAGGCGCTGGCGGGCGGGGCGGGGCGGGGCGGGGCGGGGCGGTAAAGGGAGTTGCCCCGACCGGCCTCTCCCCGCCCAGCCCTGCGCGATCTCGAGGAGATGGAGATGTCGAGGCGCGTTGGCGTCGGCGTCGTTGGCGTCTTATGGGGCGGGGCGAGGCGGGGCGGGGCGGGGCGATGCGCAGGGGTGGTCCATGCGGGGATGCCAAGCAGGAGGCGGCGTGTGTGTGTGTGTGTGTGTGTGTGTGTGTGTGTGTGTGTGTGGACGGCCGAGCGGCCCCTTTCGCTCACCCCTCGAAGGCCCATACGAGCGTTGGGAAGAAAAGGGGAGGGAAGCTGTGTGGCGCTCCGCCCCGCCGCCCCGCCCCGCCCGGATGGCAATAGGGGAGAGGAGAGTGAGGTGGGGTGGGGTGGGGTGGGGTGACGGGACGATTGCATACGAGAGGGAGCCTGCCTGGACCGGAGGAGCGGGGGCGGAGGCGGGGGCGGCACACCGGACCGGTTTATTTGGGACGTATAAAACGTCGTCCACGCGTCTTCGCCTTTATTTTTTTTTTTAAATAGTACGACCGATTGTCCTATGGTGATCGAACGGGAAGCAGTGAGGGAGGGAGGGGGTTTCCCTGTCGGCGGTAAACGCGTGAGAGACGCCCGATGCTCTGTTTGCGATATAACGTCGGAGTAATTATCCCCTCCCCCTCCCCGCCCCCCGCACCCCAGTCCTGGTCGGCGCACACATCAAACACACCCGGCCCTGCCCCGCCCCGCCCCGCCCCGCCCCGCCCCGCCCCGTCCCGTCCACCCCGCCGGTGCCCCACGCTCCGTGACACGATATAGGCTCGGCTCCGTCCGACCCGACCAGACCCGAAGCGGCGGCCTTCCCTATCGGGTATCGAGTTATTACGACGAGGCTTTGGCCGCGCGGGGCGGGGCGGGGCGGGGCGGGGCGGGGCGGGGCGGCCGTGTCACTCAGTCGCACCAACGAGCCCTCCGCTCCGCTCCGCGCATCGCATGCCCAGCCCAGACGATAACTGGAGGAGTCACTCGCATGCAGCCAGCTCCACGCGGGTGTATTGCGGGCGGGCCACCCGGCGCGCTGGAGTTAAGGGGGGGGGGGGAGAAATTTGTGTACACCTAGTAATACAGAAAAATCTGAAAACCTCAGAGACTTTCAGAAATCATAAGAACAAATTTAAAACAATGAAAAAGTCGATGCAAATTTAAAAAAAAAAGAAATACAAAAATTTGCGACATTTGTACACTTAAATTGAGAGTTGTTTTTCCCCTCGGTGTGGGACTGCCTACTCCGGCGCGGTTTCCCATGGAGTATAGGCAGACCCGCAATACCGCGTCGCGCACTGCTGCAATTCTTTCCAATATACCCGTGGGGATTGGGAGTGTTGCATTGCGAGCTGAGGGACGGATTCATTTCGTCGCGAGCGCGGTTACGAACAAGCAAGCGATATGGTTTGCTGTCGTGACCGAGCTCGATTCAGACCCCGCGCTATACCAGTTATGAATGTGTGATTTCTCCGGGCCGCCCCTCCCCGCGCGCCCCAGTCCCTTTAACCTCGGATGTGCCCTTACCCCGTGCACGGTGGCGCCGGGCGCCAGCCCCCTGTCCCTGACGACTATCACGACAGTGCTTAGCTGCGCGGCACCGCTGTCGCTGTCTGTCCTGTTCTGTCCATCAACCTGTCATTGCCTTCGACTGCATGCCGCTCACTTTGCCCGCACGGCCACCCTGCTGGAAGTCGGTCTGTTTATTTTCTGCTTCATTTGTCGGCTCCCATTTCATGCATAAAAGTATGCTTGAATCAGGACTACTAGTCTTAGTATATAAAGCCGTTTGTGTCTCATCTTTCTTTTTATATTTTTTATCAAATTAATTTCCCGACGTGTACGACCTGATGGCACGGTATTCTCGTGCTACTTGCGCATAATTGTCTGGGACCGACGGGAGTGCGGCAGGGGAAGCTCCTCCTCGAGCAGGCCGGGGGGGGGCTGTATGATAAGCGTGGTTGGGGGTTGGGGGAGGTACTGCAGCAGGCGGTGCAGCTCCACTTGTTACTGTCGGCCCGCCTCGCCGCGGCCTGCCCGGGGGGCTGCGCGCTGCGCCAGTCACGTGACCAATTTCTAGAGTGCATTTGGGGGGGGGGGTTAATACATCCCTCTCATAGACGATGGCACTGCTCCGCTCTCGCTCCCTCCCACCCTTCCGCCGTCTCCTCGGTTCTTCTTTCTCTATCGCCCCCTGCGCTACACCGTTTGCTCCTCTCCGGACTTCATGAAACAGCCGACGCCGACGCCGGCGTGGCCTGACTGGGCCGCTACGTGCCATGACAGGGGGCGTGCGCTGGCTCTTATCGACTGGTGCACAAACACACGGGCTGGAGGGGGGGGGGGCTCCCATTGCCATGGGCCACGAGGCATAAATACGGTTCTTAAAGGGTCCCGCCCCGCAACCCTGACCTGACTCGGTTGGCCCTATGCCTGCCTCGCCGGTGACGTGCGCCTTTTTGCTCAAATGTGTATTACCCGAATGCAGTGGCAGCAGAAGGCCGGGGCGGGGGGGGACATCTGCGTCGTGTGAAAAACTTTTCCGCGATGTGCGGCGCGGGTGGGACGGTGCCTGGCCTGCCTGACGGGCGTTTCTTTATAAGCATAACAGTGTTGCGGGTTTGCCTACTTCGTTCTCCTATGAGGCGCCACGGCCCCTGCAACGCTGGTGAGTATGCAACCCCGCAACACTGTTACGCATTCAAAGAAACGCCCTGCCGTACGGGTGTGCGTGTGCGCGTATGTGTGACTGGTGTGGGAGCGAGACGAGGCGGAACCAGACGGAGCGGCATTTCTGTCGGACTGGCAAAGGGTGGCGGGTGTGTGGAGGTGGTGGTCGTTGAAATGTGTGTCGAGTCGAGGGCTGCCCCGCCCCGCCCCGCCCCGCCCCGCCCCGCTGCTGGCGCCCTGCTTGGTGTAGTAGCAGCAGTAGTACGTGACAGCCCCGCCCGCCCCGCCCCGCCCCCGCAGCGGTGCGCCCGCCCTGCGGCTATTAGTGAACCGATGCTGATTGCGCGGAGGGGAGGGGGGGGCAGTGCGGAGGTGCGAGGTATTAGAGCGTCCTCCCTCCCACACACACACACACATACACACTAGGTGGGCAGGGTGTGGTCAGCACTTAGTCACGTCGCGTCGGCCCACCCCATAAATATTGCTCCTCTCGCCTGTTCCACGCTCTCCCATACTTAAATTTTTTCACACTCTCTCCCTCTCTTATTTACTGATGTTCCTTTTTATTTCTAATTTTTTTTTGGATTTAAAAAAAAATTCTTTTGATTTTTTTTTGTAATTGCGTAAGTTTTTTTTTGCACTGTTTGTACAATGATTTTAGAAGACCGTGGGCCACGTGCCTCGTGACGTCATGTCGCACCAAGTCGAACCGGAAAAAAGCCGCAGTCCCTCTGCTTTGCAATGACGCGACAACAACGCTATTACAAATCCCTTCCGGTGGGCGGTGGTGTGTTGGGCTTCCGGAAGCGTGCGCGTCGCTGGCGGGGCGGGGCGGGGCGGGGTGGGGCGGGGCGGGGCGGGGTGGAGCGAGCCCGCAGGCTGGCAGAGTGTGGCGCTCGCCCCGCCCGCCCTCAGGCCCAGGGCCCCGGGTGGGTGTGCAGTCCCGTCACGCAGGCCTGTCCGGCGGGCCGGCCTACCCTATCCGCCCGTAAGGCGCTGGGGCGATGAGCTGGGCGCGCCTCGCCCTCTTCCCGTGCGTATAGATAGACACCGCAGGCAAATAAATATCGACTGCGGGCTTTTCTTTTTGCGGCACATTAAAGTTAATAAAATAATGACGTAGGTGGAAATTTTGGAAGAAAGCCTTATACGATATGTTGCTGGTGGAAGATAACAAGAAAAGCTGAAGGTTGTTTTTTTTTTTACATGCTATAGATTGAAGATGGAAAGGAGAGAATTAGGAAGTTTATTGAAAGCTAGGTTGAAGCTCATTTCCTTTAGTTTCTCTTTTATCCGCAGATACTTAGTTTAGTTTTACGCACCTGCTCCTCGCGCAGCTGATGAGTTCCTCTCTTTCTCCGCAGGCCTCCGCGGAGCGACAGGTCTCGTTCGACAACGGGCCGGACGGGTCGGTGGCGGAGGACTGCTACTTCGCCATGCGCGCCCTGGACCAGGGCTACTCGTTCGCCTTCATCGAGGGCGAGATGTGGGAGAAGTCGCCCTTCTCCGTGTGGGACTTCATCCAGCAGCGCAAGCGGTGGCTGCAGGGCATCCTGCTCGTGGTGCACTCCAAGGCCATCCCCTGGCGCACCAAGTGGCTGCTGGCGGTGTCGTGCTACTCCTGGGTCACGCTGCCGCTCGTCACGTCCAAGGTGGTGCTGGCCACCATGTTCCCCCTGCCCTGCCCGGCCGCGCTCAACATGCTCTGCGCTCTGATCGGTCAGTACTTTTATCTTTTTGAAGTAAACAATGGCATGTGTAATTTGCCATCCTCCCTCTTCTCAGCGCTCTAACCTGTGTCTTTATATTCATTTGTTACAGAGGGCATGAACCTGTACATGTATATATTTGGTGTCATCAAATCATTTTCCGTGTATCGCTTTGGAATGCTGAGGTTGATCCTCTGCATAGTTGGAACACTGCTCATCATTCCCTTCACTCTGGTCATTGAGAACATCGCAGTGATATGGGGCGTCTTAGGAAGGAAGCACAAATTCTACATCGTCAACAAGGAGTTCCATTCCTCACCAGTCATTATAGCTTGAGCATTGTTTTCCCATGTTTATATTTATTTTCGAAGTGTGAGAGGAGATTCTGTATATGTCGTTTGATGCCCAATGTAAGATTAACATTTAAGAAGGGAGTAATTTAAATGACTTTCAAAGCACCGAGAAATTATGACTCATTAATTTAAGTGGTGACCAATAGTTCGTAGGTCAATGAACCAACAAATTTATTGTAGAGCTTATTTTTGATCAAATATTAACCTTAAGATCCTTACAAGACGGTACTGTACTGGACCAATGACTAGGGATTTTCATGGGACTGTCTGTTAAACAAATTCATTTTTTGCAGTCATTTGCCCCCCGTGGATGATGCTTGTAATGTGGGGACAGTTGGACAGTTGGACTCAATGGTTCATCATGGAACTGTTTTTCAAAAATGATGTAAAATGAAAACTATCTCATCATTGACTTAAACCAGTCATTTACAATTCTTTAACTAATAAGAGGGATGTTGAAGTTAGTCAGTTTCAAGTGTGCATAGGAAATAAGATGAAACTCTGTAACTAGTCAATGCAATACTTAAGGTGTCTGTGATCTCGGGCATACTTTCGCAGAGATGAATGAGCAATGAGTTTATGATAAAAGCAAGAGGATTTAAACTTGCAATCTACACTGCAAAATTTCTTTGTTCAATATTTTATTCAGCATTATACCCAAGACAACAAGATAAATTTGTTAGACAGTTGGTTATATTTCAGTTTGGGAAATCTCCTCTCTGACTGATAGTATTCTGTAATTTTTTTTTCAGTTAATTTAAGTGTGCACAACGTTAATCAAAAGATTAGTCTAAATGAAGTTACATTCATTCATTAGGCTTAGTAAGATATGGTTACCATCTCTTTCTATTTCTAATGATCTTCTAATTATCTTGTGCGGGTTCTTGCACCCTCGTGATCATTGTACTTGATATTAATTTAGTATCTATAGACAGAAAGAAAATTTCAAGGGAATGTAGAGAGGTCTCTTCCTTTGTACTTTCATTTTTGCAACAGCTTTAAAATAACTTCGGTGATTTAATATTACTTCATATATTACTTTTAAATCTTTTTTATTTTTATTTTTTGAAACAAGTTGTGTGATAAGACCCTCTTTTATTTTACAGATAGCTCTTTATATCTGATACACCAAACCCAGTGACTTAAAATTCTGTGATGTTTACTGAAATGAGCATAGCAGTTAAATCATGTGGAAGCCCAGCAAAATTAATGTTACGAGTCTTTGAAAAGCTACTGCACAGGTCTTTCCATAATTATATAGGAAAAATCATAGTGTTGAAAGACATTCTTGTGCATGTGTGTTATGAACGAGGTGGTATGTGATGACTTTTCATCTGCGAAGCATAATTTTTTGTTTCTGATCAGTTGCAGAAACTGACCAATTTCCAAGTGGATATGTAATAAGTAATTTTGCAATTAGTGCAAATGTTTCTGAATTGTACTCAGGTATTTATTAAGCGAACATTGCAGAGGATTGAGTGTTGTGTGATGAAACAATCGGGCTTATTTCCACCCTTCCAAATCAGACTGGAGCTTTTGTATCTTGCCTCCATCTTAATTAATTCTTACCTAACTGAAATGTCTCTGGTTTGGTCATGCTTTACAACATTTTATCCCCTGAAATGAGTATAATTTTAAGCTGCACAATGCATTTGAAGTCTGCTTAATGTTCTTGTATTCATCTTTATTATTTAAGATATTTATTTTTTAATGCCACTTAAAGACTTCTAGGCTATCTCTTTGCTACCTTTCTTTACTTTACTTCTTTTTAGAAATGTGGTTGTGTTGTACATTTTTCCTGAAAGGTAAAAGTTTGTGCCAAGCACAAAATTAAGTGCAGACACAAAACCTTTTTAGAGTATATACTACTTACAGAAATATAGGGCCTTAAGAAACCTACCTGCCTAAAATCAATTTTTGTACTGTTCTTGTTTTTTTCTTCTTATTTACTCTATGAAAATGTTTTCCGGAAGACATATCTTAGGTATATATACTTATATGATGTATATATATATATATATATATATCTCTCTCGATACAATCACTTGTCTTGGTTCTCTAAGCTAGACTATTTGGACCTCCCAATTTTTCCTTTCCCCATCCAAAGTGTAATGGCATTTATGTACATGATGGACCAAAGTACAAAAATACTCATGTGTGAGGTAGTAGTTGGTTAGCATGTAGTTCTAGTGTTTGCAATAGAGGGAAGTTATTGTTTTGTAAATACATGGCAGAAAATAGTTTTTCTAATGATTGTCGAATGTTCATTTTACTCAAGGGCCAAATGCCTTCCAAAACCAGAAAGCACAGCCTTGTTTCTTTCAAGCCAACCACAGTCAACAAAATGCTGCACTAGCTTCAAAAATGATTACATTTATATGTCCATGATGTAAAAGCGCAATGTCATTTACCGCACTTTGTTTAATTAACTAAATGGCCAAATTCAATTTTGATGGTACTAGTTCAAAACCCAACTACTATTTTCATGTAGTTGTTATGCCCTAATTATTCCAATTATCATTGCATCGTAACGGTGCGAGGATGTAGGGCCTGTCATGTGCTCAACTGCACGTTTTTTTGTAATGTGTAATTTTCAATACTTTTATTATAATAATTAATATCTGCTAACTCTCGTTCTGTCACAAATGTGAAAATTACAGAACAGTTTATACATAATAAATCATGTCATAAAAGTAATTTTGTAATTCAGAGAGTGCTCTCTAGCTGCTTATTATTTTCTAGGTGATGGCCGCCATTTGATTGACACAAGTCATTCTGGTATTGTTCTGTTCAATTTAGATCCCTTTAGTAAGGAGTCCTATATAATCAGTTACTTTCAGATTTTAGAGTCATAAAGCTCTTGTCAAATATTGATTATGTTGCTGAAATTAAAACATAGCTCCTTACTTATTTCCTACGTGACATTTTATTTGTTGACTTATCCAAAATCAAATCTAGTCATCCCCTCAAAGAATATTTAGTTGGCTTATAACCTACCTTTGAAAGTTTCTGAGGAAATGTGAGTGTGGAACTTTCCAGTCATGAAGTTCTTTCCAGGTCCAGGAAACCAATGTAATCAATGTGCCCAAATCTTTTTTAAATCGGAAGTCTTTGGCAATATTACTTTAATCCCTTTATTCAAAGGTGTTGCTTTTTATTTTAGGCAATATAAATCATGTGAGAGCTCAGCTGCTTTACCAAATTAAAGCAATTTTTTTACAAACAATTTTTATTTCAGTTTTTATAGGAATCAAAAATTGTGCAACATATGTGTGTAATAATTAAGTTGCACTTTGTGCTGTATCAGTATTCTTTTATACATTTTGTGTCCCTTTCTTATTTGTCTTTGTGTAGTAAATAAAAGGGATGAGATATTTCCTTCTACTTTCTACACTTATAATATCACCAAGCTTAGGTTTGCTAGTTAGGTTTGCAATTTTAGCTCATATGTTCATCCGCTTGTGCCTCACTGAAAGGTAGTTTGAGTGGTCCCTTTTCTTAAAGATTTACAGAAGAAATTTACGACAGATATTCAAACCCAGCCATGATTCTGTAGCTTTTGTTCCCCATTGTCCATCAATTTTTATTTTGGGGGCTTCAAGGCTCAGGAATCATGTAAATGGGCACTGGAATGAACTGTTTGTTGAAATTTTAGATTTTACTGCATTGTACCAAAGGATCCTTGTGATTGTACATGTAGCCGTTACAGATTTCTGTAAAGACAAGTTTGTAGGTATAATTATTTAAGTACATTTGCCTTTTTTTTTTCTTCTTCTCTTTTTGGGGGGGCGGGGAAAGTAAAATCTTCCCATATTACAAATTATTGCATGCATTCCAATTTTATGTGTCATCATGCGCTTGTGAAAATTCTGTAGCTGTTTCTGATTTAGCTATTCAGTGCCATTCTTGGTCATGGAATTCCATTTCTTTTCAGGGAAATGTTAATCTAATGTCAGTTTGTTCAGGAGAGTTTTGTTATAAGATTGTTAATGGTGTTGTATCATCCTCACAATGCTGTTGCACAAATAAAACTGCAATTGCGTATCTTTGTAATACTAAAAGTGGTATTGTTTCTTTATTTGTGTCAAGCACATACCCCAAACAATTTCCATTAACCCAAAACAAAATCTGGAAAAATTTCGAAAATAGATGCATGGTCTGATACTTAACGCTGTTCCTCAGTCGTGTCGAACATAACGGACATTCTCTTTTTTTTTTTTTTCTTTGGCCGGAAGGATCGATAAGCGCCTTCCGCCGGTCCGCATTGAACAAGAGGTAGACGCCAAATTGTGTAAGAGGAGGCGTGGACGGCGTTGAGGTGGACCCTTTGAAGGGACAAATCGAATGAGAGAGAGAATGACCCGATGTGACGGGGCCGGTGCGCGCTCTGTACTGTACGTCAGCGTCAGCCCAGTCAGAAGAAAGCCCCCCCCCCCCCTGCCCCAGCCTGCCCTTTTTGACGAAAACGCCGTTTTTGAGGGTTTTTATACCGACTCGGACACGGATACTTGGGCCGAAGTCAAGTGCGTGGCCGGCCGGTGGTGGCGGTGCGGTGGCTCCGCTCGAGGGGGCTCACAGGTGAACGAAGAAGAAAGTGGCGGAGGTGGTGGAAACAAGAGTGGGGGAGGGGAGGGGTCTTGCCTGGGGGGCCGCGGGGGCAGGGCCGCATTCTTGACGGCAGAGGATTACCGCTGGCGATACGCCCGATACCCGTACCCACACACGCAGGCACGCAGGTACGCACGCACGGCGCGGAGGAGCGAGTAGTACCTGTCAGCCAGGCGCCGCGTGTACGGCGGACGGGACGGCGTTACGTCGATCCTGTCCACACAATCCCTCCACGCTTCCAGAAACAATACGCGATCTCCGCCACACGCCCCTGCGCGTGCGCGGCGCGGCGCGTGCGTCAGAAAAGTACCCGCGCGCCCGCGGACTGCTAAGTTAAGTTTTATACCTTTCATGGCTCTATGAGTTTTTTGTTATGTATAAAAACATGCCCGGTCTTCGGGAACACCCCCGCGCTTTCTAGTAGCTTTATACCACAGCACTTGCTAGCGCGGGGGCTTGCCTGAACGCCTGTGGCGGTAGGGTAGGCAACCCTCCTGCACCCCTGCACGCCGCGCAACATAGCTATGAGGTAGTCCGACGAGCGCTGGACCGGACTAGCTCCTGTTTCCGATAAGTGGCTCCCTTTTCAAAAAAAAGTATCATAAGATTCATTGCCTACCACGTGGCTTTCCGTCGCCCCTCTGTGTTTCCTTTGGCCACCCCTTTCTCCCGCACCTTCCGCTCTCCCTCTCCCTCTCCTCTTTTTCTTGTTCCGCCTCTCTCGCTCTTGGCTCTCCGCTCCGCCCCATAAAGGAGTGGGAGATGATAATGCGGTCCGCAATTAATCTCTCGGTCGTGAGTTTCGTGAGTGCGGAGCTGAGCGGGACGGGGCGGGGCGGGGCGGGGCGGGGCGGGGCGGGGCGGGGCGGGGCGGGGCGGAACCCTGGCGTGCATTAATGGTATTCAGCACACGCGCGCGGCGCCCTCCGACCTCACGCTTACGCTCACGCTCACGTTCTCGCGCTTGTCCTGTCCCGTCCCCCCGCCCTTTTTCCCCCGCGTGTCCTGCCCGTTCCGTCCCGTCCCTTATGCCCCCCCCCCCCCGCTCCCCCCGCGAGTCTCGGCGCAATCCTCAGCAAAACTTTATGTGTCTGAGACACACCGCCGCGCCGCATTCCGCGCCGCGCGGCTCCTCCGGGAGCCCGTGCGTGGGAGCGGAGAGAGAGAGAGAGAGAGAGAGAGAGGAGAGAGAGAGAGAGAGAGAGAGAGAGAGAGAGTGGGGCATCGCCGAGCAATCGGTTTTGCTTTCGGTGACCCCATCACCAGGTGGAGGTGTATCCCGCTGCTTCCCACACGCCCCGCCCCGCCCCGCCCTGCACTGGCCCCGTGCACGCCCCCGCTAGGAAGTTGATTCGCGGAACGGAGCAACAAGCAGAAGGCCGTGCCGGGTCGCCGCCTCTGCTCGCGTCGGATTTTTCTCCCGAGTATCCCCAGTTTCGATCACAAGCATCGGTGATGTAACCTGCTGCCCGTCTCGTCTCGTCCCGGGCCCGCCCGGCCGGCCGGCACCTAGTCCTGCCGTAAAGGAGACACGGATTCACTTTCGGATTGGGTTCGGGTGGAGGCAGACGCTGCGTTGGCCGGCCCGGCCCGGCCCGGCCCCGGCCGGTGGCGTCTTCTCCTGCCCCACCGCCACTGCAGAGGCGGCACGGCACGGCCCGCCGGGTCATCAGGACCGTAAAAGTAAAATGAAAGGGGAAAAAACGATTACGAAGAAACAAGGGAGGCAAGAAAAAAAGGAAGAAGAAGAAGACGAACGATGAGACCGAACCGGACGCGAGACGGATAAAAGAACGTGAAAGTTATTTACTTCTCGAAACGCGACAGCAGAGGCGGGGGACAGGACCAAGGCCCGGGCCGAACCGTGTGTCGTCTGCTAGGGGAGGAGGGGGTCACATCTCCTAATAGCCGAGCGGAGCAGAACCTTACCTAACACCGGCCGGTATAGTGGACATCCACACCACAGGAGGGGATCTGATAGGGAGCACCGCGTGCTGGGCCTGGACTAGTCAGAGAGGGCGGCGGCTGATTCACGCAAGTCCCGGGCCAGAAGAGGCGCGTGGCTGCGCTCGCCGGGAAAGAAAGGGTGGGTCGAAAAAAAAAAAACACCCTCATCATGAAGGAGCAGAGAGGGATTGAAGGCGGGGTCAAGTGCGCCGGTAACTTCTTTTCTGTGAATTCGCAATGGAATGTGTGATAAATTATGCGAAAAAAATGACTTGTCCCTCTCATGACTCGACCTGAGGATCCCCATACATCTTCGTCGGAAAGAAGGGGGATGTGTATGATGGGATGGGATGGGGTTTCGGACAGGTCGGACCGGATAGTTGGCACGCGTCACATTTCGCCGCTCCGGCGGTTATAACACGTCTGCCAACACACACAACAGTGCGGCGAGCTCCTCCTGCTGCTCCTCCTGTTGCCTGCACCGCACACGTGTGGCGCCGTCCTGCGGCCTGCTGCAGGCGAGTCCCGCAGGAACCTATTGGCGTCCTGTGGGGGGCGGGAAGGGGCAGGTGGGGGTGGCAGAGGGAGAGGGGAAGGGGGGACGGGGGGGAGGAGGGGAGGAGGTCGCAGCAGAGGCTACTTTCTCCTGTGGGAGCGGCGCGGCGCAGCGCGCCAGGCACAGACTGAGGAGCCGGCCGGGGGGGGGGGGGGTCAAGGAGGATGAGGAGGGGAAGGAGATCACGGGAGTGGAGGCGGGGTCACACACACACACACACACACACACCTGTGCACATCTCCTTAAGCAGGTGCCGTGGGCACTACTGACCTGGCTGGACAGGGCACAGGGGACGGTGTGGCCGGGGCGCGCATCCAACAGAAAGCACACTATACTGTGTCGGGCCCGGGAGGCACGGCACGGGCATGAGGTCCTCGAGGAAGGCGACTTGCGCGTTTATTTCGTAACACCGGCGGGACCGGGCGGGGCCGGGCGGGGCGGGGCGGCGGCAGTGAGACGGACAGAGGATGCAGCGGTGTGGCCGTGTGCGAAGGAGCGAAGCGTCGCACGCTGGCGTCCTGGGGCGGGGCGGGGCGGGGCGGGGCGGGGCGGGGACACGGTGCCGCGGCATCCCCTGCGCCTCTGCGCGCCTGCGCGCCCGCAACATGTGCCCTACACCTGACCCGCCGCGCCCCCGCCCCGCCCCCGCCCCGCCAGGAGACGTGCCGTAAGCTTACCATCCTCAGCAGCTCGCACACATTCTGCAAGCGCGAGGGAGGACAGGACCCACCCGTCTGGAGACGTAGGGAGGGGGGTCGAGTCAAAAAGTGAAGGGATACCAGCAGGCGAGGCGGGGTAGTAATCAAAAGGAACATCGGTCGGTCGTCGGCGAATTAAATAACTGTGAATGGGTGTGGATGTTTAGTGAGGATCGTGCCTCCACGTCGACGTGATCAGGAGGAGGAGGAGGAGGGGGAGGATGTGCAAGGGGAACAGCGGCGGCAGAGGGAAACGCGTGGAGTCCGCGCGTACGGTCGAACGGGCTGAAGCAACACTTTGGTGACCCGGGTGACCCGCGGTGACCCGCCCTCCACCGTGCTGCTGGTCTGGTCTGGTCTGGTCTGGTGTGGCACGGCCCCGCGACCCCGCAGCTCGGCGCGCCACTCCAGCCCAAAGCAAGGCAGCCAACCGGCCGGCCGGTCTGCACCAGTACCACGTCCCACCTTAACCAACCTCTCCTCATCCACTCAGTTACTCTATTACTGTGCTTAACTCCAGCATGCTCCAGCACAAGGCTGCACTTCGTAATACTTTTCTAAGTGGAAAAGAAATCGACCAACACCTGCTCTTTTACCTGCCCAATTCCTCTTACGACTGCCCCTGCATTTCTGCTGCGCCAGCAGTATTATTATTTATTTTTTTTTACAACCTGTTGCGGTGACAGACTGCGCCTCGAAAAATTGTCACCATACATCCGGGCCTAAAGGCTCCTCCCCCGGGGCGCGGGACTGCTGTCTCTATGGTATCGCCGCTGGCGATTCACCGGCCCATTGTACAGGGGCGCAGATAGACATCTTCATTCCATTTGGAACATGGCCCGCCCCGCGCCCCGCGCCGTACAAGGCGGCGGCAGAGGGAGAGAGAGGGGGGCGCTCAAAGGACACCGGGCGCCCCGCGGCCTGGCGCCCCAACTTGAACCTTGAACCCTGGATAATGAAGACTGTCGGAGAAATGGTCGGGCTTGACGTGCCATACGGCGTGGCGTGGCGTGGCGTGGCGTGGCGCGGCGTGGCGTGGCGTGGCGTGGCGCGTCCGACTTCTGCTTCTTTTGCCGTGCCTCACCGCGAAGGAGAGAGAGAGAGAGAGAGGAGGGGTTCAGTATGCGGGACGCTGTCAGTTTAAAATAGCTACCCGAACAGGAACCAAACAGGTATGCGTTTACAAGCGTCCGTATAACTAGACTTTTGCAAGAAGTTTTGAAAGGTTCCGCGGGGTTGACTACAGAGTACATATACCCGCGTAACATACGAATCCTTTTCAGAAGTAGTATCGTTATTCCTATGCCAACTGACTTGAGACAAAGGAGATGTCCACGCGTTACATCACACACACACACACACACGCTCGCATACACACCACAATGGCCGCAGGGGAGAAAGCATGCAGTGATATTTCAAATTGCGCGCCTCGGCCGCGCCTGCACCGCGCATGCGCTGCGGCCGGACTGGCGCGGCGGCTGGCTGTTCGCGCGTTGTAAAAGTGCTGGTGTATGGCAAATTGCTGCTCGTTGCACCGCGCGGTGTCGCTATGGCCTTTGTGATGGCCGCGGGGCCGGGCCGCGCCGGGCCGCGCCGCGCCGGGACTGGAGCTGTGCATTGTACACGTCACGGCCAGGGCCCGTTCTTTTGCATTTTACGGGCGTTTTTAGTTCCTGATGCCACACCTTTCCGCGCGAAGTGTATACCCCACGCCCCGCCTGCCCCCCACCGCACGCGGAACCGGCCGCTATATTGGCCATCGTTTGCCGTAAGGGCACGAGGCCGCACCGACGGAGATAGTATCCGTATGATATGCACAGTGAGCCGTCATCATTGAAAGGTTTTCGTCTCGTGGCCCGGTACAGAGCGTTCACTTGCGTGGCCTATTGTCCTTTGAACGTTAACAGCTGCTCTGCTCACCTCCTCTCCTCTCCCTGTTCCGCCACCATTTGCCCAACTAATTCCGTCTGCTTCTTACTACCGCCCTTCCTCCGTGTCGACAGACTTGCGGCCGAGGTGCGCGTCGGTGTGGTGTGGTGTGGCAGGTGACGCCTAAGTGATATAATAGTGTCCCTTTTTTCCCCATCCGCGCGCGCGTTGGCGGTGCGGCGAGGTCCGAGCGCGGGTGCACGAGAGAGAGGGAGAGAGAGAGAGAGAGAGAGAGAGAGAGAGAGAGAGAGAGAGAGAGAGAAAAAGAGAAAGAGAGAGATGGAGAGCAAAGGTGACCATAGCGCACTCCTCCTGTGGTCTCTCCTCCCCGGCTTGGCCCGGCCCGGCCGGACCGAGGAAGTGACCCATTGCATTGCATAATTGTGGTGGCATCGTCATCGCGCGTCCAGGCAGGACTTGGAGAGGCGAGGCGAGGCGAGAGGAGAGGTGCCACTCCGCTGCGCCGCCGGTCATGTGACGTGTAACGTGTAATTATATCACTCGCGTGCTGACGGGCCGGAGGCAGGGAGGAGGAGGAACAGCAGCAGAGGTTACCGCGCAGTCTGCTCTGCTCCTCGGATAGCATTCGGACACAATATATATTTTTTTTTTCATCCACAGCCGCAAAAGGCCGACGATTCCCTTGACGTCGTACTTGGAATAAGTGATTCTGTCCCCTCTGTGTTCCACTTTCATATTCTGATCTGACAACGCGGCCTCCACTCTCCAAAACCGAAGCGATGTGACACGCGGGCCGGCATGAGAAATTTAAGCGGGCCACTCTCTCTCTCTCTCTCTCTCTCTCTCTCTCTCTCTCTCTCTCTCTCTCTCTCTCTCTCTCTCTCTCTCTCTCTCTCTCTCTCTCTCTCTCTCTCTCTCTCTCTCTCTCTCTCTCTCTCTCTTCTACTGCCAGTACCGGTGAGTAAAGAGCCCCCGCTCGAGGCCAGAAATGCGCTTCTCGTACTTTACGTGCGCAATCGTCCGCCTGATGGCGCCAGGTCGCGTTGCGAATCCGGGAGCGGCGGCGGTGGCAGCGCGAGGCGGGCCCCCACGCGCCAGGCCCGGCCCGGCCCGGCCCGGCGTATGAAAACAGCACGTACCCGCGGGTGAAACATCATGTCGTGTCCAAGTGATCCGCAAAACGCACCTCGATTTATACAACAAACATGACCAGTTTCGCATTAGTTTATAAGTAAAATATGTACGTTGGTACGAAGTTTTCTGTATATCTATATTTTAATCTCGCGTAAAAGAGAATTAATTTATCGACAAGGCGTCGTCGCGGCCGCAATGAGGCGTACGTGCGTCAGCACGCACGTCATAAACTTTGAGCAACACATTGCGCACCCGCGCGTATTTGACTCGTGCGATTAGCTGCCGTCCCGCGCCTCGCCTTGACCCGGCCGGGCCGCGAATAATAACCCTTGGCTTAACCCACATACGTCCCTTTGACCTGCTATGTCCCGCGGACCGCGGCCCGGCCGGCCGATTTCCGAGTGTCGTAACAACGGCGGGGCGGGGCGGGGCGGGGCGGGGCGGGGCGGGGCGGGGCGGGGCGGGGCGGGGCGCTCTGCTCATTGAAAGGTCCTCCTCCTCGCTCGTTACAAACGAAAAGCAGTGGCGGCCAGGGGCCAGGGCAGGGCTGGCAACAGTAGCGGCCGGGCCGGGCCGGGCCCAGCCTAGCGCGCCCGGCGCCAAGTCAATTTCTTCACCGCGAGCTTCGGGCCGGGCCGGGCCGGGCCCCCGCGGCCCCCGCGGCCCCCGCGGCCCCCGCGCACTTGTCATGTTTTTATGACCTTTCGCGTGCGAGCCTTGTGGCGCAGCGGTGCGAGAGCCTAGCCTGGGCCCGCCCCGCCCCGCCCCGCCCCGCCCCGCCCCGCCCCGGGCTTGTGGCAATACTTTACCGCGGTGCGTCCCGGTGGGGTGTACTGGAGGGCCACCTCCTCTCCTCTGGTGCCTCTGACCAACTGCAACATGGGGTCCATCTAGTCGAAAGATAAGTAACTGCTGACCACACATTTTTCTCCGCTCCCGCTCTCTCTCTCTCTCTTTACTCTCTCTCTCTCTCTCTCTCTCTCTCTCTCTCTCTCTCTTTTTCTCTCTCTGTACACATTCTAACACTTTTTAAGCACGCCCATAGGCGTAGTGCGCTAAAGAGTAAAGATTAACAGCGAAAAAAAATCGAAACTAGACGGCTAGACAGTCGACAAAACAAAAAGGAAACGGGGCATTAACCGCTTTGGCACGCGGCCCGATGTTGTTGGTGTGTGTGTGCGCGCGCGTGGTCGCGTGGCGCCTCCCGTGAGGTCATTGTCATTGCGGAGAAGCAAGCGTGTTTCTCACGCGCGCCATGCCATCTGCCCGGCCGGCCGGCCGGCGTGTGGTGAAACGGAACAGCCCTCGGTGGAAGGGGAGAGGGGTAACGCGCGTGTACTCGCGTCTCGTTATGTGTCACAAACAGTGGCATCATCGTTTTGTAACGTTTCATTCGAGCGCGCGACGGCCGTCCGTCGCTCCGCACATGTACCGTAAAGCCCTCGGCCATAACATGTCCTCGGCTTTCTCGAGGCTACGAGTTAAAAAGGAATCATGACCATTTTCGTGAAATTAGCGCCAGCGCTATTAGCCTTTGGCGTTAGTGTTCTATCCAGAATGTGGAAGAAATCGGCCAGCCCATTGCGCCGCCAAAAATACAAGAAATCAGGACCTGACGCCGACGGCCAAGAACCAATACAGGCTTCGCCTACCAGGTGAAACACGCGACAGAACTGGTTACTCATCCAGAAAAAAAAAGAAAAAAAAGTCTCCTCGGCAGAAGAAGATTGATATTTTCATAGTTGTTGAGATCAGAATCAGAGCTCGTCGACGCTTCTCTTCTTTTTTTAAGGTCTCTTGATCTCGACTCGTGCTAACCAGCTGGCAAGGGACTCCCACATGGCTGCTACCAGCTGATGGCGATAAAAACGATGACAAATGTCGCTGATTTCCTGTTTCATCACCACGGCCTGCAGGCACGGCGCGGCCCGGCGCGGCCACCCCTTCCCTTACGGGGCGGGAGCGAGAGGAGCCCGTGGATGGGACGAGATACCGTACAATACCAGCAACACCTCTTCTTCAAACGAGGCCATCAAACAGAAAAATCAAAGGGGCGAGCCTCCGGCTCCGGCCTAGCTCGTCCCGCCCCGCCCCGCCCCGCCCCGCCCCGGCGCAGACAGGCGGGTCGGTCCAGATACCCGCCTTGATTGTCCGGAGTCTGCTCTGCACTGCAACGCTCTCGGCTCGGCACCCCTTCTGACGCTGCAGCTCCGATGGAGACGGAGGGGAGAATTCTGATTCAACGGCGGCCCGCAGGCCCACCCATCGAACGACCGCAAGAAAAAAAAGAAGATAAAAACGAAAGGACATGATATTTCCTCCATTTTTATGGCATCACGTTCATGTGTTCGGGACACGGATCTTCCCAGAAACGTTGCGTTTTTGTGAGTCTGTTGGTGCGTGTATAATGAATGAGTTTTGTGAAGCGATGCGGGTCATAGAACGACGCTGCCACGAAAGCTTATCTCTCTCTCTCTCTGCGCAGAGTTACACAGATGGATGACGGGAGCCGTATGGTGAAAGCCCCGCAGGGCTCAGCTCACAATCAGTAAGCAGATGCACACGGGAGATCGTGCCCGGCCGCCCCGCGCCCCGCCAATCAAGCGCAGACCAGACCAGAGCAGAGCAGAGCTGCATAGCTCAGCCAGGAATCCACGCGTCCAGCAGACCTAACCGTCTGGGTCTCTTGAAGTCATCGAGGGGCATAATGAGGCTGAATGCTGGCAGCAGACGCCGCGGAGGATCGAACCACACCTGAGAGAGAGAGAGAGAGAGAGAGAGAGAGAGAGAGAGAGAGAGAGGGGGGGGGGGGAACCGCCTCGCTGACCCTGATCCGCTTGCACAATGTGAATCACTTACGCAAACCGCACACTAGCAGAGCATCGCCAAATTATAGTGATCCACTCGCCGTGCGATCTATTTCACTGGCAGAGGCGCTGCGCTAGCGGTCTCACGCGGTGCCAGTCTCACCTCTCTCTCTCTCTCTCTCTCTCTCTCTCTCTCTCTCTCTCTCTCTCTCTCTCTCTCTGGCTGAGTCACAAAAACACCACACTCACGAGACCTCTTCGCCTTTCAGTTTATCTACTCCAGTCCGATGATCTTTGTAGCGTAGCCAATGAACAACCGCAATCAGAGCGCATCCCATCAATGTTTTTTTCTTAAATGTATTTTTTTAACTATTAAAAATTGCTCTGGGCGGGCCTTTTGCCTCCTACCGTGACATTTGGCATTAAATTTTTTTAATTTAATATTTCTTGTTAAGGTGATTGGCTGCTTGTTAAAAGGCTAAATGTTGTAAATTTAACTGTTATTCTACCTAGAATGTTTGATAGGTTTTACGGACCCCCGGACGCTATCGATCTCCCGTGCGTTGAAGTCTCCACAGCCGCACTGTATTCTGCTACTGCCCCCGATGGTAGAGGAAACTCTGGAAGCTCACAAAACACAGTTGGGCGTCCGTCGTATATTAAACCACACGAAACATGCGCCGCATCTGAGCCGACGCGTCGTCCGCGGTGACACGACGCGACACGACGCGACGGACGGACGGACGGGTCGAAAGCGACAGCGGCAAGTCGCTGTCATTTTGCTGCCACACTGGGCTACCCGGCCGGCGCCAGGAAGAGGAAGGGATCATATTGTTTCAGCTGTGAGACCCGCGGCCCCTGGGGGGTCTGCCGGGTCTGCCTGCCCGGCCCGCCCTGCGTCGCTTCATTTCATTTTCATCCCGGCCTGGCCTGCAGCAGCCGCGGCGGCAGAGAGGGTCCGCCAGGTGAAAGGATCCGACGCGGCGCCGCGTCAACAACTGACTGTCGGCGCGCGGCTAGTTACGTGGGTCGTCCCGTCCCGTCCCGTCCGAGTCACACCGCACACCGCCGCAGCAAGATCGCCGCTAATTAACTCATCAGACCCGAGGCGAAGACCTCCCCTCCTTGTCGCGGCCGTCCTTGTGTTTCGCGCGCTCGCGGGAGAGGGAGAGAGAGAGAGAGAGAGGGAGGGGACAATGGGTCTCTTCGGCCAACAGCTGAAAACGAAAGTCATTACGGGCGGTCTGGTCGTCTAGCTGTCGGTCCTGACCTGGTGAAGACTGGCCGCAGATGGACGGACTGCACGGCATGGCACATATTACTTTGCTGCTGTCACACAACATCATGCAATCTCTTCCGAAGTCTTGTCACTTTTGGCACAAAGCGCCTACTAACTGCGCTTAAAACAAAGATATTTTAACAGGTTTAGAAACGACGTCATCGTACACAAAACTATTCAAGAAGCCACGTTCTTGGACATACGCACTATTTTTGGGCATTGCGTCGTTTGCGGGCATGACAGGGGTCGCGAAGGTCGTACTTGGTCGATTGCGGGCAGGCCGTATCTGGATGGCCGATTCCGGGAAGCTGCGGGTGTGTGTAAATTGTCCCACCTATCTCTGTCCGACCTAACGATTTCCCCGAAATCCGACCTTGTTTACACGTGTACATTGGAGAAGGAAGGACTTAAACTTAAAAATTACGTACGTGCTCTGCAAGTGAAAGAGTGGCGTGAAAACATGGAAAATTTTTGCGGCAGTAAACCTCCCGAAGGAGGTTGCGGTTCCCGCCAGGCACAGGGCTTTTACCCCCCGTGGCAGCCAACTACTTCGGTGTTCTTATGGGAACCGGTGCTTTTTGGACTGCGATCCTGTCGCGCAATTCGACAGATTTGATCCCCGTACTGCCAGATTTAGTCGTACGGTGGTTAACCGAACTGCCCTGTCCCCAGAGCATGGAATAGCTATTTTTGGAGCCAGATTCTAGGACTTATGACCCCACGACCGACCACCAGTCGTGGGCATGGGACGGAACTTCCTGGCAACCCGCTGTCGCTACCAGTGAAGAACCTACCTGGGTTTGAACCAGGCCCCATGTGCCGAGTCTCACAGACACCCCACGGCTTTCGCGGCACCACTAGACCACTAGACCGTCGGCTATTCCACGAGGGAGCTCGGTTGAAATGGGGGGCTTGAATTCCACTCTCCAAATTGTTGTCCTCAGAAAAATTAATTTTTTGGTTAAGAATCGAACCTCCGTCCTGCGACTCTCCGCGCGGACACTATGCCGGCACGGCTACGAAGCCACGGTATCAGATGCCGGACCACTAGGAGGCATGCTGCGCGAGAAGCCACAGTCACCGAAGAAACGAACCCGGTGTCATCAGTAGGCCTGCTCTCGGTGCGCTGCTCTGCTAGGCAGGCCGCGTGGCGTCATTGGTATCGACACTGCTCATAGCACCAGGGGGGCAGTGGTTCAAATACCGCGTATTTTTTTCTTTTTTTCTTTTTTTCCTTTTCTTCTGTGAACCAATTTTTGTTTCCAGCTTTACCGTCCTTGTGACTCGACCACGCGCCTAATTTTGATACATAGGTAACTAACCACCCTCTACTATTATTGTAGCTCGAGTAAAAGATGCTCGTGGTTGGTTATTAAGAATGTAGCGGAAATGAGTCTTAACTTTTTTATGACAGCTCTCCTCCCCCACTCTAACCGTTTCTACCTGTACCTGCTCAGTACGCTAGACTGATCATTCACTCGAGAAACAAAGCGACGCGCAGCCATCGCCCTGCCCCGCCCTGCCCCGCCCTGCCCCGCCCTGCCCCGCCCTGCCCCGCCCTGCCCCGCCCTGCCCCGCCCTGCCCCGCCCTGCCCCGCCCTGCCCCGCCCTGCTCTCTTCTGCGCTCCTCCCATTCCTAGAAGGCATTATTATATACATGTGAACAAGATTAATTAACACTCGAGTCCCACACCGCCGTTTTAACGACAGGGGCAAGTTTTCCAATGCGCGCCCCCTCTATGCATGTGTGTGTGTGTGTGTACCTGACTCGGTCACTCTCAACTGAGTCAAGGACAGCCACCTACCTTCCCTTTCTCTCTACGAGAGTGAGACGCCGGGGGTAAGAGGAGCCGGCACCTTTACCTGATACCGGTCAGTCATCTCTCTCTCTCTCTCTCTCTCTCTCTCTCTCTCTCTCTCTCTCTCTCTCTCTCTCTCTCTCTCTCTCTCTCTCTCTCTCTCTCTCTCTCTCTCCCCTTCTCTTGCACGTTCCATCTAGCCCTCGCTCGCCGGCCACTCCTACTTACTTTTTCATTCCCAAATCACTCTAAAGCTCCGCAAGATACGACGTCGCGTCTCGTCGCGGCGTCCATCTGAGAGCGTCATGTTTGGAGAGGCGCTGCCGCCGCGCCGCGGCGCGACCAGGCGCGACGGAACGGGACGGGTCCATCGCGTTGGCGGTCACTTTCACCTCAATGGCCAATCATACACGCGGACACTCACACACAGACACTCGCTCACACACACACGTGTACATTTTATATGGAATCTTTTTGACCCGAATAAAATTATTTGAATAAGTTAGGCAATAAAATGGGATAGGATTTAGTATTCCTGGCCGAGAGCCAGTAGTAATAAGTCCCAAGCTCGGCGCGATGAGTTCCCCCGCTGCGCCGCGGTGGCGCTCGGCACGGCACCGTGAAAGTCCTACCCCCCCCCCCTCACACCCGCCGGGGCACATGTGTGGGAGGAGGGATTTACACGGCGCTTGCCAGCGGACACCACCTTCCCCCTCCCCCTCTACCCCAAGTTCCTCATGTTCCGTCCTCTTGACCAAACGCCACCGCCCGCGCCCCGGCCCGGCGTCGCCGTGGCACGCGACCGCCCGCCATAAACGGTATGCAGTGCAAAAAAAAAAGTAGAAACCCAAAAAAAAGAAAAAGAAAACATAGAATTTTTCTTCTATAGGCAGGAAAAGAAATCGACGTAGATTTATTCCTTATCCATTCAGGTCGTTTTAATTAAAAAGCTTAAACTACGCAAAATTTTGCGCAGGCGTATCTGTGACACTTAAGCAAGAGCTGGTGTCGTTTCGGCCTGCTCTTTCTCTGCAGACGTGGCCGGCCCGGCCCGGCGCACGCCCCGCACCGCCCGCTCCAGTGGCGTGACACACGACACGTCCCCGCCGACACGAGCTGGGCCGGCCCGCGTCCTTGCCCGAAAAAGCGCTCGGAGCGTATAGAGCGTGCCCGGCCCGGTCACTGCCCCGCGGAGCGCAGCAGTCGCCATTGCAGCGCTGCAGATCGGGCTGCACCTGGTCACCGGACCCCTCCTGAAGAGTGACGTAAATACTCGACGTCGACGTCCTCGCGCGCGGTAGAAAAGTGCTTGACGCGGGGTCAGGCCGCAGCTCCGCGGAACCGTAGTTGAAGTTGAAGTTGAAGCCGCGGCTGCGGCGCCCTCGCGGCGGGTTAGCAGATGGCGGAGGTCTCGCCCCGGGCCCCGCGCGCGCCGCCCCGGGTGTGCCCCCTTTGGGGCACTCTGCCCGGTCCGCCCGGGGGCGCCCCGGCCCCGGCCCCGGCCCGGCCCCGGCCCGGCCCGCGCCGTCCTTGCGACACGAGGAAGCCGCGGCGGCGCGGCGCGGCGTGCCCCGGGGGACTCGCGACCGGGACGCGCCGCCACGGGTCAGGTCTGCCCGGCCAGGCCCGGCCAGGCCCGGCCAGGCCCTCCTTGCGCTCTGCATTGCCCGGCCCGGCCGAATCTCCAGAGGTAGCGGCCGGGCCGGGCCGGCCGTGGGTCGCAATCAGTATTTCTCACCACTCCAGGGCGCTTCTGCCGGGGTCGGGGCCGGGGCTGCGCGCCAGTTCGGCAACCTCTTTGAATTTTACTCGCTTCCCGGTTGGATAGACTGCACAGAGTTACTTGGGGATCTCCGCGCACTCGTGCAGTTTTTGGTATGAAGTGTCGGCCAGTATGTCGGCGTGCTGCACCCGGCGCCCCTCCGCTTCTGCAGCCCGACCCGTTAAGCGGCAGAAAAACGCAGAGGCGACACGAGTCGAGCGGTGGCGGCGGTGGCGGCGGCGGCGCCTCCTGACCCGCAACGCGTCGACCACACAAGGAAGCTCGCCGTGCGACGCCGCGCTGCGCCGCGACGCGCCGGGGAGTTCATTTGTGACGCAAGAGCCTTCTGCCGTTCTCCACACCCGTCATAATCAGTTTTTGAATGAACGCGCCGTTTTTGTTACCCCCGTCCCGTTGCCGATGCTACCCTCGAGCTGCTGAGTGGTGGGCAGCCCCTCTCGGTGACGTGACGTAAGGCTTTTTGACCCCACCTGCGCCTGCGCTGCGCTGAGCTGAGTGACGACAGGGACAGGTGGCGGCACCTGCTGCAGCAGCATCCCCCTTCCCCCTCCCCCGCCCCGTCTCTCTCTCCCTGCATTTTCACATCTTGCGTTTCCGTCTGAAACCGCAGACAACATTCACACGAATGTTGCAGATGTTTGAGATTTTTTTAAAACCTGATGCGATTAAGTTCGAAATGGCAGCTGGACTGCAAACAGTCTTCTCGGCTGCAGCTCTGAAATATCAAACATCTTCAGCCATCCAGCAGCAGCAGCCTTCCCTGCCTGGTCCATCGTCTTGCTCGTCGTCATCCTGCCCTTTCTCCGACCCGGGCCCGGCCCAGCCCGGGCCGCGCCGGCCGCGCTCCTGCCGGTCCGTCCAGGCCGGGTCCCGGGCCGGGTCGGGCACAGAGAGGAGAGGAGAGGAGAGGAGAGGAGAGGAGAGGAGAGGAGAGGAGAGGAGAGGAGAGGAGAGGACCACTCTCACCTGGACGGGATGGGACGGGACAGGTCGGCAGATGAGCCTTACGGCATGGGGCCCCGTGGCCCGCGGCCTTACGGTACCGCCTACCCCACGGGAGGCCCGGCGCCGGCCCGGCCCGGCCCCGGCCCAGGACGAGTCGGACCAACACGCGAGGAGCCGCGCCGGCCGTAAAGGTGACCCGACCAGGTTTAGAAAGGGTTGGTAGCGAACAGAAGGCACGCTGTTAGAGAACACCTCGCGGCATCGACACCCAATTTTTGTTTAGAAGTAAGGTTCTATTCAGTAGTAAGTAAACAAGTTAAAGTGCCGTTTCAACGCCCGGAAAAAAAATTAAAAAAATAAAAATACATACGCGGTATTTGAACCGCTGCCCACCTGGTGCTATGAGCAGTGTCGATATCAATGACGCTACGCGGCCGGCCTAGCAGCACACGGAGAGCAGGCGCACTCATGACACCGGGTTCGTTTCTTCGGTGACTGTGGCTTCTCGCGCAGCATGACTCCTAGTGGTCCGGCACCTGGTACCGTGGCGACGTAGCCATGCAGGCAAGGTGTCCGCCCGGAGATTGGCAGAACGAAGGTTCGAATCTTACCCAAAAATTTAATTTTTCTGAGGACAACTTGGAGTGGAATTCAAGCCCCCCGTTTCAACCGAGCTCCCTCGTGGAATAGCCGACGGTCTAGTGGTCTAGTGGTGCCGCGAAAGCCGTGGGGTGTCTGTGAGACTCGGCACATGGGGCCTGGTTCAAACCCAGGTAGGTTCTTCACTGGTAGCGACAGCGGGTTGCCAGGAAGTTCCGTCCCATGCCCACGACTGGTGGTCGGTCGTGGGGTCATAAGTCCTAGAATCTGGCTCCAAAAATAGCTATTCCATGCTCTGGGGACAGGGCAGTTCGGTTAACCACCGTACGACTAAATCTGGCAGTACGGGGATCAAATCTGTCGAATTGCGCGACAGGATCGCAGTCCAAAAAGCACCGGTTCCCATAAGAACACCGAAGTAGTTGGCTGCCACGGGGGGTAAAAGCCCTGTGCCTGGCGGGAACCGCAACCTCCTTCGGGAGGTTTACTGTCGCAAAAATTTTCCATGTTTTCACGCCATTCTTTTATTCGCAGAGCACGTACGTAATTTTTAAGTTTAAGCTCGAAAATGTCTGGATGCTTTTGATATGTTGTTGCCCAGGTTTCAAAACGCCCCCAAAGGTTTATGTTGTGTGAACATTTTTCACGGGCGGCAGAAATTAATTCGGCCAGGTCGGACAAAAAGAGGTCGGACAAACGATGAGCACCAGTATAAAGGCCGATCTTTCAAATGTATTGTTCTCAAGGCGGGATTGAGCTCGGCATTTAAGCCGAAGGCTTGCCTGGCTAGTAAAAAATTATACATTTTTTGACAGTTCTTTTTGACAGCTTTCCAGGATTGCTGTGCACCACCACCGCCTCCGCCACGAGATGCGACGCTCTGCAAACCAGTGCAATCCTGCTTGCATACAGGCGGTACGTGTACGCATGCGCCCGAACCGAGTGTAGGTGTGTGTAACGCAACCTGCAGCCCTGCTCCACCCGCCCGCCCCGCCCCGCCCCGCCCCGCCCCGCCCCGCCCCGCCCCCATGGCGCTGGCCAGGGCGGCGGGCGGCTGGCTGGTGCGGCGGGGCTGGCCGGGCGGGGCGGGGGCCGGCGGCCCAGGCCGGGCGCGGTGTGTCTTCAGTTCCCTGGCGTGCCTCTCCGAACGAGCGTCGCCCTGGCCTTACCTCCCCTCTGCTCTCCTCTCCGGACCTCTCCGGCCAGCGTCTCTCCTCTCCGCTCCTCTCCTCACGGACCCGGGGGCCGGCGGACCCCCTCACGCTATGGAGTGACCGACAAGTGACACCGCTGCAGCCGCGCAAGCCTCTTGGATTAAAGGAGAATTTGTTGTTGTCGACGCCAAAGTGATATTCCAAGTGTGTGTGAGTGCGAGTGAGTGCCGCGCAGTGAGTGAGGGGAGTGACCAGCAGAGCTGCGGGGTGCGATCTGTCCACTGCACGGATACGACAGGACCTCGTCGAAATGCGGCTGCTAGCAGTGGCGGTAAGTGCGCATAAATTTATTTATTTATTTATTTATTTTTTTTTTTGTGTGTGTTTGTGCTCATGTCCGCGTTTTATTAGCTTTGTCTCAGAAATTTTATTACTTAAGAGTGCGATCGAATTAAGGGGAGAGTCTAGCTGTAACATTTAGCCGTCCCGGTCGTACCGCCGCCGCGCCCGCCACGGCGTACCAAGTGGCCAAATAGCCTTTCGCCTCGGCGACAAGCTGTATAACATTTGCGCGTGCCATTTAAAGCTAGCCGTGAATAATGATATTCTACGCGCAAGCGGCGCGCCGCTGCGTATAGGGTATGTTGAACTGCGACCGGGCAGGCAGCGCAGCGGAGGACTCGCGCCGTTGGGGTTTTAGAGGGAAGTCCCTTGCTGTGACCACGCCGCAGCCACCTGGCCGCCACAAAATACTTTTTTCCGTCTTGAACGCTAATTCATTACTAGAGAAATAATATCCGGTAACTCAGAATGAAGGGTTTCTTACGTAGTAAAGTAGCGCTCACTCTCAATTCATTGAATCATGCCGTCACCGTCACAGCTCACGGTTTGTGTAGCAGCCTCTCACCTTGTCCGCCCGCGGTGCGGCCGGCGGGAGGCGAGCTCAGCTCAGAGCCCCTGCTTTTACTTTTCATTCATTTTTCCCAAGGGACGCCTCGCCTCGCCTCACCTCGCCTCGCCTCGCCTCGCCTCGCCTCGCCTCGGCGCAGAGCAGAAGCTCATGTCCGTCTAACACTGACTGCGCCCACACAAAAGGTCGCGGGGAAAGGTTTTGGGAACTAACGCCTCCTCGGGCACTCCTCCGAGCAAATAATAGACTTTTGGGGGAGGGGGGAAATATACCCACAATACTGAAATTTTGCACGACGCTTGGGTGTTTCAGAAGCTTAAGTACCCACCCCGCGAGGTGCTTAGACGCCGCCGCGACGCGCGCCGCTGTCGCTTAGAGCGGCCGGCGAGTCGATCGTTTTTATCGCCATCGCGAGGCGTTACACACTTTTCCTTTATTGTCACACAACTACTGCAGTTAGGCCCCTTGCGCGTGTCGACAGTGGCCGGCCGATGATTACAGTACAGGTGCGAAACAGCGTGCCCGCCCGACGCCTGGCCGCGCGCCCGCCTCAGCCCAGCTGAGCACTATCACTTTTGATCTCGGTACGCAGTGCAGTGCAGTATACCACCCTTCCCAATAGAAAACTCCTGAGGAAAAAAAATAGTCGTCTTTTTTTTCTACTTGCTATTTCTTAATTTTTTTTACTTTTTGCGAGGTAATATTTTTTTTTCTTTTTTTTTTACTTTTTTGGTGATTTTTTTATTGTCTCTTTTTCTGTGTCAACCCTCTTTTTCCTTTCTCCCCCTTCGCTCCGTATCATCTCCACGGTGTTGGCGCACGAAGTGGTTTGGTTCCTTTTGACCGGGTCGGAACCCGATGCGCGCACACACACACACACACGGGCGCGCGCGTGTTCTCGCGTACGCAAAGGACGAGTGCGTGTTCCAGTGACCTGGTGAGGAGAGGGCCCCTCCGAAAGGGCGGCGCACGGGCGGCTGCACACGGGCCAGACCGAAACTGCGCCACGGCAATTATTGCAGACACCGAAATAAGCGGTATATTCACCTTATAGTATAGTTATTAAGCTCGGCAATTGTTACGGTACATCACTATGATGGTCTCACATGGATTTGCCTAGTCGCACCGCCCTTCCTCAGAGATGGATATTTTTTCTCTCAATTTTTAGATGACGTATAGAGTGCTTCTGGGAAGAGTCGGAGGAAATCAGCGTTTGACCCAATAACATGATCAGAGGCCGGAGAGTTGGGGTGCGATAGAGGCGAGAAAAGGGTTAGGCCGGGAGGGGGGGGGAGGAAGCTCCAGATGAGAATCCCAGATGAAGGTTCGACCCGAGTCAGGTGTTTGGGGCAGGTAGTGAACAGCTTCCCGTTAGTTGGGGATGCACCGTAATATTTTTAAGAAAAGAAAACTGTGTCAAGGGGTGGTGTGATTTGTTGCTTTATTATTTTCTTTCCCCCTTTTAGGAATAAAAGGGGTAAGAGGACCTTTCGAGAGAAACAGCTTTAAAAAAACAACCTTGATTTTATCAAAATTTTATTGATTTTTTTTTTTTTACTTTTACGGAAACAATGAGAAAACGCTGCGGCTTATTCTCTGCATATCATTGTGTGAAATCCTCGTAAAGAGGCGAGGGCAGCAGGTGTTCGTAAAAGGGAGACTTTCATTGCCAGGGTCAGTTTGTCGGTGTGTCACTGGTGACAGCGACGCTTTGTGGACGCGTGGCGGGGCGGGGCGGGGCTGAGCGGGCGGGGCGGGGAGGGGCGGGGCGGGCAAACCCTCCCGACCCTGTCATTGAGGCGTCCCGTGGCGCCTTTTGTTGCTCTGCCGCCAGCACCGGCTAGAGTAAAATCACCTGTGCACGGAAACTGAACTATGCTTTGGATTTGTTGAAAAAAAAAAAATGCGACTTCTCGGTGCGAATCGTCTTGCAAATATTCTGTTTGCAAACCGGCATTTTAGTAGATGGAAAAAAAAATTGACCAACAATTGAGGTAAAGTGACAAGACACTATACAGTGCTAAAATTATTTCTTTGTCATTTTTCTCCTCTTATTCCAAGCAGTGTAGTCCACCTCGCCACTTGCTTCGTGCAGTGCGTGACGTGGTCCACATTTGCGAAGCTAATGACCTGCGGTAAGCAGAGGCGGGTACTGCCGCCGCGCTGCAGCCCACAGTCTGCAGAAAAGGAACAATTATTTTATTGTTTCTTACGAAGAGATTTTTCGCCCCCCCCCCCAATCCCCCACTCTTCCCTTGCATCGTTACTCTCCGTCGTGCCCCCCTCCCCCCCCCCTCTCCCCGGGAATGACGCGGTCCACTGGGAAGGATCCGCTCCTCTTCATGACTAGCGGAGCCGGGCCGGAAATACGTAAACGCTCGTTGAATCACGAATACAGCCGCGCCAACTCAGAGTAGAACGCAAAAAAAAAATCTTCTCATTTCCCATTCATATGCGCTTTCTCTGCGCCGAAATGCTGGCCTCGTATGGCATGACGCTGCTGACGCTCGTAAGTAGGCTTAATTCAAATTTACTGCATGGAGGAAACAGGTTTTCTTTCATTTTACCGAAAGTCACAATATCCTTTTATGGTTTTTCGTGTGGAAAAGAATAGGCGTTCTTTGTATCCGACGAGGTGAATGACTTTCCTGGCCCACAAGGAACACGCTATTATTATACTACCTTACCCTGCGGACCCACTCACAGCTACATCAATGTGACTGACCTAGTTTCTCTACCTGAGGGAGGGAGGGCCATCCCGCCCACCTTGCGTAGGTCAGGTGCGGTACGCACCGGCACATCCCCGGGCCAGGACCCATTTACTTACAAAATGGTAAGATCTCTCTCTCTCTCTCTCTCTCTCTCTCTCTCTCTCTCTCTCTCTCTCTCTCTCTCTCTCTCTCTCTGCCTCTCTCTGTCTCTGTCTCTCTTGTCCGGGCGGCTTGTCTTTGACACCACACTTCGCGTATACGTGCGTGCAACACCTCACCCGCATCACTTCCACGATCGCCGCATTATCCCGCCTCGCCTGCCTATATGATAACCGCTCGCACGTTTTCTCTGAAACGCACCTTGCCCCCCCCCCCCCCCTGCCCCGCCCCCGGCGCCCTCTCGTCAGTTTATTTTCTCCTTATTTCCGCGCATCGCGCTGCTTTTTCGTTCCCCGCGGTAAAGCATGACGCGCTCCACACGTCTTTATTGTAGCCTCTCGAGAGTATAAGGTGTCGATGTCCGTACGATGAACTATACTCTCGACGTTTAGACATCGTCGATCCTGCGCCGCCCCCGCCCGTCCGCATGACCAAAAGGGACGAGGCGTGTCTCTCGCGAGGCGCGCGCTGCCAGCAGGCAAATAATGTGAAAAGGGGCGGTTATTGAATAAGGCCATGAGGGCCTCCTGGACCTGTGTGGCGGTTCTCAAGCCCGCCCAGTTGCATAACGCGCGCCGATATATGACGGGTAGAGAGCCTCCTGGGGACACGCGGCGTGGCGTGGCGTGCTGCATCGCGGAAGTGCCCGGCGGGGCGGGGCGGGGCCGTGCAGGGTCCTGCGGCAAGCATCGCTCGGTGCAGCCGGCCGGGCGGGACACGATGTCGCCGGGCCGCGCCGCGCCGGGCCTGCACGACGCAGGTATCATTTTCATCGTATTCCACCATGCACATCCACATTTGAAGCTTATGACCCGCAGGACAGGAGGCGTCGCGGTGCGACCCACCCGCTGCTACTGTGTAACCCTCACTCGCCACGGTGGATACGCGGGAGTAGTGGGGGAGAAGAGAGAGAGGGAGAGAGGGAGGGAGAGTGAGATGGATGATTCGCACTTTTCCCCCAGCAGACAATGGTCGGCCATCAGGTGAAGGAGAGAGGGCCTCTAATGGCGATTTGCTCTGATCTCGGACCGACAAGGACCCATCGGGCCCTCCATCCATCCATCCATCCATCCATCCATCCATCAGGGTCGTGAGGTCCGCACTTCAGCCACGGCGACGCGGCTCCAAGCACTGACCCTACCGACCGGAACTGACGTAACTCAGCGGGGATGTCGTGGGAGTTAGGGGATTCTGCCGCTGGCGAGGCGGGGCGGGGCGGGGCGGGGCGGGGCCGCGCTGCATGTTCTGGCTTTGTTTCGCCCCACCACCTCGACGTCGCCACGCCGCGCCTCCACATGCCAGCGCCGAGAGTGAACGCGAGTAGAACCGGCGAAGGTCTGGTTCAGGCACCGTCTGGCAGGCAGGCACGCCACGAACGGCGCGGCGCCCTCCTGCCCTACCCTATCCCGCTGACCTGGCAAAGCAGCGCCGGCAGGGGGTTCTGACGGCTGCAAGGACCCCTTCGGCATCAACTGCTGCCCTCGAGGCCTCCGACACCCCCTCCCTCTGCTCCCCTCTCTCCCTTCTCTCTTGTCACAAGAAGGAGTGAAAGTGTTCCATGTCGTGCGAACTGCCTCGCTATGCGGCTGAGCGGTGCGGTGCGGTGTCTGTGGTTGTTTATGTGTGGGACTTGCTCTGCAGCGGCGAGCGCCCCAGGCTATGATCTCACACACACACACACACACACACACACACACACACACACACACACACACACACACACACACACACGTACACTCGAGCCGTGCTCACACTGCATTACTGATCCGTCCCCTTGTTGCTTTCCTCCTGGCCTGGCGTAAATGTAAAGTCCATAAGTAAAACGTTTCATGTAACAAAAGTGAGTGATTTAATACAAATATCAAAAATGTAATAGAGATCATCTACTCTTTTTTAATATGCAAACTGTTTTTGGTCATTTCAAATGTGAGCACACACACACAATTTTACACTACACGGACACGCAAATACTATCGTAAAAGACTATGGCCTAATTCGTAGTCCGACGGCACGGGAGAGCCGTGGGCAGAGGTCCGCCGCACCTGGCCGCCAGCTGCTCCGCGACGAACACGAGGCCGGCGAGGGCGAGGCCGGCGAGGAGCATGAGGAAGGCGGGCGCCATGTTGTCCAGAGTGAGGGCCTTGACGCGCTGCAGGCTCACCAGGTACTTGGCGTGCGCCACGCGGTTACCCTCGTCCTGGACGCTCTCCCAGAGCTCCAGCAGGCCCCCGGCTTCCAGCCGCAGGATCACGTTGGCGATGGGGCCGATCAGCGGGGACCCCGGGGTGCACGCCTCACTGAACTTGAGGCTGGTCAGGCCCAGGGGGAAGGTGTGCAGCTTCTTTACGGGCGTTGAGTGTGCTGCGATCAGCCGCCGCAGATGGCGGTCGTTGAGTGCGATGAGCGAGAAGTTCCTGTCGAGCGCCATGCTTTGCAAATAGGCCGGGATTTGCGGGTAGTCCACTTTACCCACTTGATTTAGTATATTGGCGAGCATGCGGGCGTCCTGTAAGGACCAAATGGCGGACCGTGTCAGGTAGGTGACAAGGCCGCTGTCCTCCAGGTCGCGCAGGCTGTCGATCTCCCCGCGGGCCGGGCGGTTGAACAGCCGGCCGAGCAGCAGCCCCTGGTAGGCGGCCGCCAGCACGACGCAGACGAGCAGCCACGCGCCGAGCAGCGCGCGCAGCGTGGGGCCCGCGGCCGGGGGCGGCGGGGGCGGGGGCGGCTGCGCCACCAGGGGGGCGAGGGCGAGGAGAAGCGCGGCCCCGCGGTCCCGGCGGAGCGCGCAGGCCAGGGCGGCCGCCGTGCACAGCGCGGCCAGCCCCGTGCCCAGCCACACCGCCGGCGAGAACTCGACTGTGACGGCGGCCAGGGGGGTGACCACGGGCCCGAGGCCGGCGGGGACCACGGCGACGAGCTGGTGCAACGTCCTTCCAGACGAAATGAGCTTTGTATTTTTCTCGATGCCTCCCGCGTATATCACAAAATCTAATCTGCACCTTCGTGCTCTTCCCTCTAGCTCCTTCAGTGTACCAGAATCACGTACAACAGTCTTTGTTTCTATTTTCCACGGTAGGCCTCTAAGGCTTTTCTCCATGATCTTAGCAAGCTCGAATTGATGCGAGCGATTTCCGGTAGATGCGATCCCGAAGACGGTCAGAGGCTCGCCTTGAGGAGGGGCGCGCCAGCTACAAAATGGGTTGAAAAATGTTGAAACAGCGCCACCTTTCTCCCAGCGGTGTGTTGCTGGCGACCATTTGTCAGCTACAGAAAGACGCCCTTCTCTACGGGCGCACTCTTCTATGCTGCCGTAGAAGACGGCCGTACTGCCGTCACGACCAGTGACGGCTAACGCCATCGACCGCCCACACATCATATACAGTGTAAATCTCGCAAACTTTACCGGGTCGAACTCCTCCATTACGAACCAGAATATAGTGCGATCGCGATTCAGATATGTCTGGAAAAACTTACGAGGGTCCTCAGGGTTTCCTGCCATAATCAGAATCACGCGTCTCTCTGTCTCGATGACGGGATGAAACTGCTGCTCCCAGAACAGGTGCGCGCTGGGCAGCAGCATGCGGGGGATGTGCGGGGACAGCCGTTGGACGAAGGCTCCGGTCCAGTCGGCGCGGTCGTAGATGAGCAGGCTGGCCTTCTGCGACAGCAGGAACGGCTGCAGCAGCGCCAGGGCGCTCGCGGCCTCGGGGGCGACCGTCTCGTCCTGGACGTGCGGGGCCAGGGCGGCGAGCCCCTGGGGCGGGGGCGCCCCGCCGCACAGCAGGAGCACCAGGGCGACGGCGTACATCTCCATGCCTCCCCTCGCCTCGATGCGATGCTTCTGCCCGCAACCACTGTCCTCCCCGACGATTTCCACTCCTCGTGCCGGATATTGATTGGCAACAAGTCACAAAAATGCTTTCAGCTGAGATTTCTTTGTACCGGGTATTTCTTTGAATGCGCAACGATGTTGCGGGTTCGCCTACCCCATTCGCGCCCGTAAGGCGCCATGGCCCCTGCAGCGCTGGAGAGTATGCAATCTCGCAACGCTGTTACGCATTCAAAGAAACACCCGGTACTCTGAATGCCTTTGCCCTTTGCTGTCGCCTGCCGGCCCCACGCGGGACACTACTAATGAGAGGGCCGAACCATGTCCAGGCGCGACGTCGGCGACAGTTGTGAAAATTAGCGGTTTTGTCCGTAGTAAAGCGTAAAGCGTGCAACGCTGTTCAGCTTATCTGAGCCTCCGGCCTGTCATCTGCCCCTGCGCACGGCATTCACCCCGCTTAAAAGGACGCCGCCCGCCGCCCCGCCCTCGCAATTTTTTCTAATCGATCTTAGAAGTAGCATGCGGTGCGGTGTCTGTGGTTGTTTATGTGTGGGACTTGCTCTGCAGCGGCGAGCGCCCCAGGCTATGATCTCTCTCTCTCTCTCTCTCTCTCTCTCTCTCTCTCTCCCTCTCTCTCTCTCTCTCTCTCTCTCTCTCTCTCTCTCTCTCTCTCTCTCTCTCTCTCTCTCTCTCTCTCACACACACACACACACACACGTACACTCCAGCCGTGCTCACAATGCATTACTGATCCGACCCCTTGTTGCTTTCCTCCTGGCTTGGTGTAAATGTAAAATCCATAAGTAAAACGTTTCATGTAAAAAAAGTGAGTGATATAATACGAATAGCAAAAATGTAATAGAGATCATCTACTCTTTTTTAATATGCAAACTGTTTTTGGTCATTTCAAATGTGAGCACACACACTCAATTTTACACTATACGGAAACGCAAATACTATCGTAAAAGACTATGGCCTACTTCGAAGTCCGACGGCACGGGAGACCCGTGGGCAGAAGTCCGCCGCACCTGGCCGCCAGCTGCTCCGCGACGAACACGAGGCCGGCGAGGGCCAGGCCGGCGAGGAGCATGAGGAAAGCGGGCGCCATGTTGTCCAGAGTGAGGGCCTTGACGCGCCGCAGGCTCGCCAGGTACCTGGCGTGCGCCACGCGGTTACCCTCGTCCTGGACGCTCGCCCAGTGCTCCAGCACGCCCCCGGCCTCCAGCCGCAGGATCACGTTGGCGATGGGGCCGATCAGCGGGGACCCCGGGGTGCCCACCTCACTGAACTTGAGGCTGGTCAGGCCCAGGGGGAAGGTGTGCAGCTTCTTTACGGGCGTTGAGTGTGCTGCGATCAGCCGCCGCAGATGGCGGTCGTTGAGTGCGATGAGCGAGAAGTTCCTGTCGAGCGCCATGCTTTGCAAATAGGCCGGGATCTGCGGGTAGTTCACTTTACCCACTTGATGTAGTATATTGGCGAGCATGCGGGCGTCCTGTAAGGACCAAATGGCGTTCGGTGTCAGGTAGGTGACAAGGCCGCTGTCCTCCAGGTCGCGCAGGCTGTCGATCTCCCCGCGGGCCGGGCGGTTGAACAGCCGGCCGAGCAGCAGCCCCTGGTAGGCGGCCGCCAGCACGACGCAGACGAGCAGCCACGCGCCGAGCAGCGCGCGCAGCGTGGGGCCCGCGGCCGGGGGCGGCGGGGGCGGGGGCGGCTGCGCCACCAGGGGGGCGAGGGCGAGGAGAAGCGCGGCCCCGCGGTCCCGGCGGAGCGCGCAGGCCAGGGCGGCCGCCGTGCACAGCGCGGCCAGCCCCGTGCCCAGCCACACCGCCGGCGAGAACTCGACGGTGACGGCGGCCAGGGGGGTGACCACGGGCCCGAGGCCGGCGGGGACCACGGCGACGAGCTGGTGCAACGTCCTTCCAGACGAAATGAGCTTTGTATTTCTCTCGACTCCTCCCTCGAATATTCCATAATCTAATCTACACCTTCCTGCTCTTTCGTCTAGATCCTTCAGTGTACCATAATCACGTACAACAGTCTTTGTTTCTATTTTCCACGGTAGGCCTCTAAGGCTTTTCTCCATGATCTTAGCAAGCTCGAACAGATGCGAGCGATTTCCGGAAGCAGCGTGTCCGAAGACGGTCAGAGGCTCGCCTTGAGGAGGAGCGCGCCAGCTACAAAATGGGTTGAAAAATGTTGAAACAGCGCCACCTTTCTCCCAGCGGTGTGTTGCTGGCGACCATTTGTCAGCTACAGTAAGACGCCCTTCTCTACGGTGGCACTCATCTAGGCTGCCGTAGAAGACGGCCGTACTGCCGTCACGACCAGTGACGGCTAACGCCATCGACCGCCCACACATCATATACAGTGTAAATCTCGCAAACTTTACCGGGTCGAACTCCTCCATTACGAACCAGAATATAGTGCGATCGCGATTCAGATATGTCTGGAAAAACTTACGAGGGTCCTCAGGGTTTCCTGCCATAATCAGAATCACGCGTCTCTCTGTCTCGATGACGGGATGAAACTGCTGCTCCCAGAACAGGTGCGCGCTGGGCAGCAGCATGCGGGGGATGTGCGGGGACAGCCGTTGGACGAAGGCGCCGGTCCAGTCGGCGCGGTCGTAGATGAGCAGGCTGGCCTTCTGCGACAGCAGGAACGGCTGCAGCAGCGCCAGGGCGCTCGCGGCCTCGGGGGCGACCGTCTCGTCCTGGACGTGCGGGGCCAGGGCGGCGAGCCCCTGGGGCGGGGGCGCCCCGCCGCACAGCAGGAGCACCAGGGCGACGGCGTACATCTCCATGCCTCCCCTCGCCGCGACTCGACGCGATGCTTCTGCCCGCAACCACTGTCCTCCCCGATGATTTCCACTCCTCGTGCCGGATATTGATTGGCAACAAGTAACAAAAATGCTTTCAGCTGAGATTTCTTTGTACCGGGTGTTTCTTTGAATGCGTACCAGTGTTGCGGGTTCGCCTACCCCATTCGCGCCCGTAAGGCGCCATGGCCCACGCGGGACACTACTAATGAGGGGGCCGAACCATGTACAGGCGCGACGTCGGCGACAGCTGTGAAAATTAGCGGTTTTGTCCGTAGTAAAGCGTAAAGCGTGCAACGCTGTTCAGCTTATCTGAGCCTCCGGCCTGTCACCTGCCCCTGCGCACGGCATTAACCCCGCTTAAAAGGACGCCGCCCCGCCCTCGCAATTTTTTCTAATCGATCCTAGAACTGTAGCATGTTTCGTCTTCCCCTGGGCGCAGAGTCTGCCGGACTCCAAGGGATGTAGTGATTTTTTCCTACATTTAGGCGAATTACACCCCACATGTCGACCAAGTCACGTTGGAATTAAGTCAAAATTTTTATCATTGTTTTAAAATCCTTGTGTTTCTCCGACGACCTTTCTAAGTTTTTTTCTATGCTGGAGCCTGGAACGTGGTGCGCGTGAGAAAAAATGCAGCCGCGTCCAGCAGAGGTGATGATACGGCTGTCGATGATAAAATAATGCGAACATGCGTGCGCGCCTGTTTGTGCGGGCGTCTGAATGTGTGCATGTGTTTGTGTGCCCGCGTGTCTCTGTTTAACCATTCGCGTGTGTGTGTGTGTGTGTGTGTGTGCCCACACGCGCCTTGTGTGCAAATACGCCTTAGCCTTTATCTCACCGCTGCTTGCCGAGTGGTAGGCTCAGGCTCGCTCGCGTCCTCCGACCATAGCCACATGTCGTGACTCGTGGGAAATATGTCTTTATAGGTGTGTCAACTGCGGGTCGCGGCCTGGTCGGAGCGGGGCGGGGCGGGGCGGGGCGGGGCGGGGCGGGGCAGACGCCGCGCCGGCTCTGGAAGCTGCCTGGCCTGGCGGCATCCTGGCTCACGCGCGCGGCGGAACGGTAGGGAGGGAGCGAGTCTACCGCCTATGACCCCCCCCCCACCACCACCACCACAAGCGCCCTCCTCCGGGTATGCTTCCTCTAGAGTCATCTAGAGCAGGCGGCCCGGCCCGGCCGCGGCCCGAGCGCTATCAGTTACAACAGAACTTGACCTACTTACCCAACTCTTCTTCTCGCTATGTCGTATTCTCTCTTCTGTCTTCTCCTTGCGTCCTGTATACTTTTGCACTGGTGCTCGTGTGACTGACAGGTGCGACCACCTGGGGGGAGGGGGTCATCTGTCCAGAGAGTCGCCTGATCATTCATTACGCTACAGCCCCTCCCCTCCCCCCCCCCCCCGCCCCGTGCGGGTTAGGCAACCCACCCGCTTTGAATATCAACGCGCGCGCCGCACGAGAGATCACAATCGCGCCGCCGGCCGGGTAAAAGGTGAAATGCCTGACAATAACAAAAGAAAACGGGCGTATCCAGTGTGAAAAAGGCCCCGAGTATTTCTTCTCCCTTTTTGTGAGAGGGTACCTGCAGGAGTGGCCGTGGCGGGGTTCCCCTTGCCGCGCTATTGTGTGTCTGGAAACAATCGCGGAGACATTGTCTCCATGCGATAACACCGCGAGATCGTTGCCAAACGCTTTATTACTCGCAGAAACGTGATTTTTCCCCCTTTTTTTTTTTTTGCTGTCCCTCCTTTAAAGAGCGACACTGTTTCTGATGAAACGGGACGACCCCCGCAGTGATGCATACTCTGCCGGGTGGCCCCGCGACGTGTTCTCCAGACTACGATGGCTCTTAGGTTAGGTCCCCTGTGGCTGTGAGAGAGACGTTGTGGAGGCCCCTTTCCCCTTACGCCCGTCTCTGTCGCGCGCCCCGCCCCGCCCCGCCCCGCCCCGCCCCGCCCCGCCCCGCCGCGGCGCGCCACCGGCCGCTGACCACGCCTTGCAGGTAATGCGACTAAGTGCCTGGAGCAGCGTGGAGCAGCGTGCTTCACTGATTCCGCGCCGCTCCGTCCCGCCCAATCTGGACTCCTGGACAATCGCTTGTGCCACCACCTCTTTTTCCACGTCTTTTTTTTTTTGCCACCACCACCTTCTTCGGGTGGATTTAACTTGCCCACTTCCGAACTATCCTCGGCCTCCCCTGCCCCCTTCCCTACCCGCCTATTTCTCCTTCCCCGCCCCGTTCAGTGTCCGCGCCGAAACTGCAGGACCATCGGGCGGACGTCGCCGGCCGGGCCGGGCGGGGCCGCGCCGGCCCGCCGCTGTAAGGATAGAGGAAGGATGCTAACTCGCGAAAGGCGAAAGTACGGCCACGATCACCCTCGCGCCGAAGTGACCCCCCTCCTCCCCTCCCCTCCCGCGCCCGCCGCCTCCACAACAGCTGCCGCACCTGCAAGGTGACTCATCAACCAGGACTTAACGCCCGTAAATCTAACCTGTAAGAGGGAAAGGCAAGGGAGACGCCCGGCCAGGTGCCGGCGTGCCGTGCCGTGCCGTGCCGTGCCGTGCCGTGCCGTGCCGTGCCGTGCCGTGCCGTGCCGTGCCGTGCCGTGCCGTGCCGTGCCGTGCCGTGCCGTGCCGTGTCGGGGCAGGAGCACACTGTCCGGAATATGATTGTCTCGCGTGTGTGGCACGCGGCGCCTTGCACGGGCGTGTGTTTGCCAGGGTGGTCTGTAGCGCTGTTGCTCATCTAATTCTTATAACATTCCCATTAAGCTCATCGTACGCCGTGTAACCTTTCGTACACAACATGTAACGCGCATGTCTCGCCCTCGCTTCTTTCTTTTTTTCTTCTTCTTCTTCTTATCATTTCCGGCTCTCTTCCTCTTGTTGCTGCTCGAGACTTTTTTTTCCTTTTTGCTCCCCCGACATCCTCTCCCATACCTTCTTGCCGCAAGTGAAAATGGCAGGCAGGCCAGTAATAGCACACGGTTCCCACGGCGATAACGCCGTGCGTCGCTTCTTCTTCTGCTTCTTGCACTCCTTCTCCCTCCCCACGGCCTTGCTACACTGACAAAATCTGGTGGATATCGTTTTCGTTGCCTCATCTCTCGACTTCATCATTTTCGGGTGTTTTGTTTTCGTTGCGTTTCGTGGCCCGGCTGCTCCGCGCTGCGCCCTAGTTTGGGAGGTCCTGCTCGTCCTCCGTCTCCGCGCACGACGACGTTGCGTCGTTTTGCCTAGCTAGAAGACGAACAGGACCATGAAAGACTGCGAAACTCTGCACCTTAACTGTCATCACCCTCCGTATCCCACGGGTAGCTTCAACCCAGATCGAGATTAGAATCGCTACAACCCAAAACCTCGTCAAGTTGATTCGACATGAATTTGACATCGCGTTTCACGCTGGAATTTACAAGGTGCCAACTGCTGTCGTGCTTGGCTCTAGCCTCCGGAAAAATCGCCAATGCCGCGAACGCGACGACGGTTCACCCGATTGCTAGCTACCTTGTCCGCGGCCGCTGGGCTCGGCTTTCCCTCGGCTCTCCGTGCTGCGGTCTCGGCTGGCTGCTGGCTCTGTCTGTCTGGCTCGCGGAGTGGGGGGTAGTGATGCACACCACACTGTTTGTCCCAGTGTATGGTTCGATAGACTGTCGCCCGATTCCAATAATCGCTTCTTGTGTGCGACCACAGACGACCACAGATTGTCACATCGATGGGTTACGTCAGGAATGGCCATCAAAGTTTGGTTAAGTCACCACCCAGTGGCCTTAACCAATTTGCCAAACTCTATCCAAACTTGGGGAAAATGTTACCTTTGGTATATGAGAACACAGGACCTAACTCCCGCCCCTTTTCTCCTTTGCAGGCCGCGCTGAGCGCGCTGTGCCTGGGCGCGAGCCTGGACGCGGCCGGCGCCAAGGATGCGCCGCCCTACGCCGTGTCCATGGAGCCCATGGTGCCGTACTCGCAGCGGGACCCGCTGTACCACAGCCGGCCGGGCCGCTCGCTCAACCACCACCACCACCACGCGCGACACGTGACGGGCGTGGCGGGCCCGCGCGCCGCCCCCGCCGCCCCCGCCGCCCCCGGCACGCTCGCCGCCAGCCTGCGCGGCGCCAAGAACCGGCGGGAGGCGACCTACGGCGCGCCGCCCCCGGCCTATGACGAGTACGGCCCGCCCGCCGCGCCGCACCACGAGTACCCGGAGCCCATCATCGAGATCATCATCAAGGAGTCCAACGAGAGCCTGCCCGCGCCGCCGCCGCCGCCCGTGCTGCCGCCCAAGAAGCCGACGCGCGAGCCGGTCCACGTGTTCTACGTCAAGTACAAGCAGACGGGCAGCGGCGAGTACGGCAAGGACGGCAACGGCGGCGTCGTGTTCGATGACCCCATCCCCGCGCTCACGCCCGCCCCGCCGCCAGAGGAGGACGAGCAGGAACACCATCACCACCACCAGGAACACCTCGCGGTAAGTGAGCGCGGCCGCCGGCCCGGCCCGGCCGGTCGGGTTTGGCGTTAACTTATGCGTGATTATTCAACCGCCCGACCGTCCGGACTCACTCCGGCTCCTTCCTTGCAGCAGCTGGAGGACGCGACGCCCGCCCCGCCGCGCCAGACCACCACCCTGCGCGCCATCATCCACCCCGACTCGGAGCTGGCGCACGCCGCCCACGGCTCTGAGGGGAAGCTCAGGGTAAGCGCCAGGAACCATTTCTTGTGAAAACTACATTTGTCATAATTTACTAAATAACATCCCCCCCCCCCTCATGCCTTCAGGTGACGTTCGGTGGGCCGCACGACGACGAGGGCAGCGCTCGGCCCTCTGCGCACACGCAGCACGGCGCGGACGACAAGCACGACAAGCAGGACGGGCACGAGGAGGGCGAGTCCGCGCAGCAGCCGTCCCTGGCCTACCCGGCGCAGCCCACCATCCGCTTCCCCGAGCAGGCCGAGGCCGGCCAGGCCCAGCACAACATCAAGCGCAGCCAGCACCAGCCCGCGCCGCACCTGCAGCAGACCGGCTTCCCGGTAAGTGCGATGGAGGAGCCACCGGTTTGCACGGGACTAGTGCCCGGAGTATTTCGTTTCATTTCGACAATTTTTTGCCGATAAGAAAGTGTGCCCCTCTGACGCCCAATGTGAATCCCGCGTGTGTTCCGCAGGGCCCGCTCCAAGGCCCCCAGCAGGGCCCCCAGCAGGGCTTCGGGCCGCAGGCGCCGCAGCAGCACTTCCAGCAGGGGCGGTTCCACCAGCCGCCGCAGGACTTCCCTCCGTACCGCCAGAACCAGTTCGGGCCCCCGCCCCCGCCGCCCCCTCCCGCGGCGGCCGGCCCGCTCCGCGGCGCCCCGCCCCCGCAGCACCAGCGGCCCGGGCCCGGGCCCGCCCACCTGCGGCCGCAGCCCAACCTGGACGGCCTGCAGAACCCGCGCTACCCGCCCTACGCCCAGCAGCAAGGGCCGTTCCAGGAGCCGTTCAGGCCCAGGATCCCCGGCCCGGGCGAGAAGCCGCAGCGCCCGCCCTTCCAGCAGCCATCCGCTGACAACTTCCGGCCCAACTACTTCCCCCAGCCGCAGGCGCAGGCGCCGAGCGCCGCCCCCGGCCGCCCCCAGCCGCCCTTCGTGCCCAGCGCGCAACACCCCTCCGGCTCCAGGCCCGGCTTCCAGCACCCGCCGCCCCCCGCGCCCCTGCAGCAGTTCCCGCCCTACGCGCCCCAGCCCGAGCAGCAGCGCCCCCAGGCGCACCAGCTGCTGCGCGAGCGGCACCAGCAGCAGGTCCTCCTGCAGCAGCAGCAACAGCAACAGGCGCTGCTCAGGCAGCAACAGGAGCAGCAGCTCCGGGCCCAGCAACAGTTCACCGGCCAGCACAGCCAGTTCAACCACCAGCCGCAGTACTCTCAGCAGCAGCCCCAGCCCCAGCCCCAACAACACCCCCAGCAGCCCCAACAACACCCTCAGCACGCTCAGCAGCACCCTCAGCAGCACCACCAACACCACCAGCCTCAGTACACGCCGCTGCAGGCCCAGGCACAGCAGCAGTTTGCCCCGCAACAGTCTAGTCAACAGTCACACATTCCACCTGTTCAATCGCAACAGCATTACTCCTCGCAGCAGAGCCAGTCCCCCTCGCACCACCACCAGCAGCAGCCCCAGCAGCAGCCCCAGCAGCAGCCCCAGCAGCAGCCCCAGCAGCCTCAGAGGGAGACGGTGCTGGGCTCGGAGATCATCAAGTCCATCCCGCAGCTCGAAGAGCACGTTCTGCTCAACAGAGGCCAGGGCCCCTTCGGCCAGGGACAGACTGTCTCGCACACTGTGTCGCACTCGCAATCCCAGCAGCAGCAGCCCCAGCCCCAGCTACAGCCCCAGTCCCAGCACCAGCACCAGTACCAGTCCCAGCCCCAGGCCCAGCACCAGCACCAGCACCAGCCCCAGCAGCAACACAGCGTACAGGTGCTCAACAGCGACGAGGACGGCCCCCGTGTCACCTTCTCCTCCTCGACGCCCAGCTACTCGTCGGACAGCGGCTTCGCTTCGCCGTCGCCGCAGCCCGCCTTCTCGCTGACGCCCAGCCCGACCACGCCGGCACCGCGGCCGCCGCCGAGGCCCACCACCACTGCCTCGACCACCACCACGACAGAGGAGCCGCCAACGCCGCAGCCGGCCGCACCCACCAAGGAGGAGCCCAAGATCGACCTGACCAAGAAGCTGGCCGAGCTGCCCGACGAAGTCCCCGACGACATCCGCGAGCAGCTCATCTCCTCCGGCATCCTCGGCAACGCCGACATTCAGATCCTCGACTACGACAAGATCGGGGACACGTCTATTGACTCGCTGCCGCAGCACGCTCTCGAGAACTTCTACGCCAGCGGCGGCGCGCAGGCGTCCGCCTCCGAGGTGCGGCCCGTGGTGGTGGCGCCGCCGCCCCGCGCCCCGGCCGCGCCCGCGCCCATCGACGCCGAGCCCTCGGCCTCCGAGATCGACGAGGTCGTTGAGGAGGCCGCGGCCCAGCAGGCCCCAGCACCGCAGGCCTCCAACGTGGAGATGAAGGTGGGACTTGAGGGCAACAGCGTCTTGAAAATGATTTCGTTCGTCATGTCGTTTACAACGCGGCTCTCTTGCAGGTGGTTCGCTACGACCCTGCGACCGCTGAGGGCCAGCAGGTGGCTGACCAGTACCTGAAGAAGGACGCCGCCGTCCTCAACGACCCTGTCGTCCTCAACGACAACCGCTACAACCGCTACCTGCCTCTCAAGGTACGCATGCGATTTATTCAAACAATTTTGTTTCGTTTTGTTCTGTTTCGTGTACCTGGCTGTCCGTCTCATTTGGTGCAAAGAGTGATTGAGGTATTGTGTAAAGCCCTTTAGGAATGGTGGACTCCTCGCACGATTCCCAGAAATGCTCATAAATAAGTCTCGGAGACTTTCACTTTCCCGGACGCACCGGGCGGGGCGGGGCGGGGCGGGCGGGGCCGCTGGGTCCGCGCGATGCTCCAGCCCAGCCCCCCCTGGCCCCGCGCGGCCCGGCCCGGGCGCGGCTATGACTATGTCACTTTGACATTATTACGGAGCGGAGCTGCGATCCTCTTTCCAGATTTCGGGCGCCACCTTCCCGCTGCCGGACGCGCCGCTGCTCCGCGGCCGCAACGTCACCTCGGTGGTCGTGCTCGCCCCCGTCGACTACGACTTCCTCCAGGACGCGGCCAGCGAGGACGGGCGCGTGGGCCGCGCCGTCGAGGTGCACGGCGTCCGCTTCGTCGCTGGCGACGCGCTCAAGAAGCTGGTGCGCACGCCCACCCAGGAGAACTACCGCCTCTGGCTGCAGCAGGAGCGGCTCAAGCCGCTGGCCAAGCAGTCCGTCATCCTGCTCGTCACCAGGTGCGTACCGGCGGTGCGGCAGCGGGCGGGGCGGGGCTTGCCGTCATAGGTCGTTGTCGAACTTACATAACTGCGGAGCTCCTCAGTAACCTACCCGGGTGGGGCGGTCGGCCCCGTCCCGTCCCATGCGGCACCGGGCAGTGGCAGTACAGGGCAGGCCTGCCACCTGGCGGGCCGGGCGCGGCCAGCGCGGCCAACAGCGGTTGTAGCGATAGTAGGAAGAGGCTCGCTCGCGCTTTATTGCGAGAAGTCAGCGTGACTCGACGTGCCAGCATGTCTGCTCACTCACTCGCTAACTCACTCACTCACTCACTCACTCACTCACTCACTCACTCACTCACTCACTCACTCACTCACTCACTCACTCACTCACTCACTCACTCACTCACTCACTCACTCACTCACTCACTCACTCACTCACTCACTCACTCACTGCACGCGTACAGAGACGCACTCACACGTGCACACACACGCGCGCGCGCGGTGGCTCCTAATGAGACGAATTAGCGCCCTACAGGAGAGCTCGGCGGTACCCGCGCTTTCCTAGCGGCAGGCGCAGGGCGGTGCAGGGCGGGGCGAGGCGGGGAGGGGCGGGGAGGGCGTCGTGCCGCGGAGGGAATGCCCTGCCCTGCGCCCTGCGGTAGCAGTCTGGTCGCGTCGCGTCGTGTGAATATGCGCGTGAGCGGGCGGGGAGCGGGAGGAGGGGGCGGAGTGCGAACGACCCCGCAGGTGATTCCACATGCTGCCGTGCGCTGCGGGTACTTTCAGCCTCCCCTCAGGTACCTGCTAGCCGGGGCGGGGCGTGGCGGGGCAGGCGCTGCGCGTATAACGCGCTCTTTAAGGCGCCCTGACCTTTTGTCGTGCGACCTCCCCGCCCCGCCTTGCCCCGCCCCACCCCGAACAGGTTCATCTCGCCACGCGGCGGCTGTTTGACATGGACGCATACAAAGTGCCTGCAGGGCGAGCGGTTGCAGCGGCAGCGCCGCTGGAGGTCCATTGTGCGCCTCGACCAACGGAGAGAAAATCAATTGGACAGTCAGAAGGCTCTTGATACTGCGAGATTAGCTGACACCTTATCCCCGCGCCGCGCCGGCCGCCACTCCGCCTGGCTCTCTCCCATTGTAATGTGCGTTAGGCGAATCCAGCACGAGCAAATAACATCGCTGAGCTAATGAACGTGTGTTAAGAAGAAGAAGGGGGAAGAAGAAAATAATAAAACCCAGCAACGTGCGTAAAAAGTAGAAAGGGGGTCTCGCGTCGGGTTGCGCCGGCGGCGGCCGCGGCGGGGCGGGGCGGGGCGGGGCGGGGCGGGGCGGGGCGGGGCAGCCAGCACCCCGGGCCGTAACGTTATAACAAAGAAAACGGTAACTTACGGAGGATGATTCAAAAGGTCGGAGGCCGTGACGGACGGACGGGTATAGGCAGACGGACGGACTCTGCGCAGACAATAATTATGGAGGTTTCCGAAATCTCGCGGTGGGGCTGCGCGGCGCGGAGCGGCGGGCTCGAGTCGGCGTTCGGGAACAAACGAGGCCGGGCCGAAACCGTTCGTTGTGTTTCGGAAACGGTCGGGTCGGGTCGGGGCCGCGAATCGGTAGTGGTATCTCTTTCCAAAGCGACGCGACGGTACGCGGCGGGCGGGGCGGGGCGGGGCGGCCCGGCCGCGCTCCAACTCCGACCCGGAAGGAGAGAAATGGACGCGAAAGAAAAGAGGCGAAGGGGGAGATGTTCGCGCAATACGGTGTACTGGAGAGAGGAGGGGGAGTGAAACACGGGGAAGAAATTGGAGAGGTGATTATCGGTGGGGATTCCCGTGTGCGTGTGTAGGCCTCGACAGAAAGAAAACCAGAGTTATCGGCGTTTTGCGATGACTCGACGATATAAATCACACCAAACTTATCCTTTTCTTCCCCTGCTACAGCCCGACCGGCGACAGCAAAGCGGACGCGCAGCCGGACAAGGAGATCTTCATGTACGACGCCAGCTCGGACGAGGTGTCGAGGCTCACCGGCGAGCTCAGCACGTCCTTCGTGGAGGTGGCTGAGAGCAACGCTCTGAGCCAGGACCTGGAGAGTGTGGACGTCGAAGGGGATGTCGTCGAGCAGGACGCGGCGGAGCCCAACACGGCGGCGTCAAGTCGACAGGTGGGTGACAGCGGGTTGAACAAAAATCGGTTTTATTTCAACCGTCTCCACCTCCTTACTCATTGCTGGCATTTCCAGGAGGTACGCGTCGCGCCACCCGAAGGCTTCCTCCAGAGACGATCCGACGACAGTGACGTCGACGACGACGACATGGAGGGCGCCGCCTCCGACCCCGTGGGCGCCTTGTTCAGGGCGTCGGCCGCCTCAACCGGTAACCAAGACGTGCCGCAGGTCGCCATCAGCTCGGGCTATGCAAGGACTTCCCTGTCATGAGCGAAGTGCGTAGGGGAGGAGGGGGAGAATGTAAAAACGGGAGACTGCGAGAGTTTCGGTGGACTCCGTCTCCTCGCACCGCGCCGGGAACAATTGAAACGGATGCATGAACCAGCGAGGGAAGTCGATTCTAGTCTCGATCTGACGTTGGAGTGTCATTCTCATGACAAAATGAAACGCATCGCCCCGCAGTCTCTGGCAACGTACCTAATTGTCCAGCAGAGTCCAGGCCAAAAGACAAACATCGTTTTTGCTCAAGTCGCGTCAACGCTGGCCTGTAGCTTTACGCATGATCTTAATTTGTTAATTAATTTAACTTTTTTTTAATTGGATGATATTTGGCTGCGTTGGGAAACAGGTTGCCTCATTAACTGTTGCCAAACGCAGCCGTCAATTTTATTTTTTTGTTTAATTTATACGGGGAGCGTTAAGGAGACAAATTCTCTCCCTGTTGCTCTCACGTTTCTGCAACAAGGGAGGGACAGACAGAATATTGACAACAGTGACAGCTGTCAAAGACTACTTACTTTTCTCATAAATCTTCCTAATTTAATTTCGCCATTGTTCATCATTATCATTGTCATCATTTGACATCTCATGACAGTCATCATTTTCCTCCCTACAATGTCATCATTTCTGACCAAAACAAACCTCGCATTTTTCTTGACCTTGTCAGAACTGTCATCTTTGATTCATTTGCCATAATTTTAGTCTAAGATATGCATCTGCTGTTCAAATATGACACTGCAGTGAGCATGATTCTCGTAAAACACACTTTTGTCATCTGTAATTGTATTGTGTTTTTGTAATAAAACTATTTCCAATGGAATTGCTTTACTAGTTCCCTTAAGCTTATGACAAGGTAAGTGTGAAGGTAATTGTGCCTCCACAATGAACTCTTCGGGAGGTGACGCTCAGAAATTTGTGCACTCGGAATTTAATTCCTGTGTCCCTCTAAGCGCCCTGAGCTTGGGCTCTCCGGGTAGGCGGCCTCCTTCACACGAAGGCTTGGCGGGTTGGCCTATCACTTTCGCTCTCGGGGGCTTCGTCCCAGCTGTGAAGAGGCCCATAGGCCCCACGGGAGGACACATACCCTCTACAAGACACAGATGAAGAATATGTGGTCGTCCGGAGACAACCGTCAAGAAAAAATTGAAAGGAATAACCTTCCAACAAAGACAACTAGTGCGAGGTTTCGGGGGTAATAATGTTTCAAACGCGGTGCGAGGTATGCCACGCGAGCTAACTCTTGGATGTGTACTTCATGAAACATAGGTAGCAGCATTATGTCGAATGGGTACTTAATCGTTAGGGTATTTTCTAATCTACTAGCTGGAAACGCTTTACTGTACTGGAAAAATACCAAGATTTATTAATAACAAGAAATACTGAACATTAGGGTTAGTATCGGAGAGAGCCGCTTGGAAGCAGCACCGTACGTCAGCGCTACTCCGCGCCTTGTGCCGAGTGTCGAAGAGTATAACCGGCAAGTGCGATTGGAACGGCGGGAATCTATGCGGTTTTGAAGTAAAGCATCGTTATGTGGAGTACATAGAAAATGACTTTTTATTTGGCTTTCGCTACACTGCAAAATTCGCATGTAATCCAAGCATATCCGTGAACTTGAGAATCTTTAATCCGTTGATTTCTTTTAGTTTTAGAAGAGGTGGAAGCAATATGGATTAACGGTGGAAGAGACGATAATATGTGAAAAGTATGTCTCCTCAGAAAACACTGTTATTGATAAAATTTCTTGCTGTCATAGCATAAATTCTTGTTAAATTCTTGTCATAACTGATTCACAGTTTTCATGTGTTGAGTCAATATTTTAGTGTGCTGCAGAACCTTGCTGTAGACCTTTTCTTAGAACTGTAAGGTAAGGTTATGATGTGTGTAAAAATGTCATATTTAAATATGAATTAAACAGCCGTGTATCTTTCAAATCCTCTGCCTCTCCTTATAATATTCCATTAAAATTCCATCATATGATTTTTCCCCCTTTTTTCCTGGTAGATGGAAGAATCCAATAGCTCTGGTCTAAACTTACCTCCTGGAACCACTTGCTATGTTGTTGATTATTCATCTCCACATGCTGGTTTGTGAACTTTCGGGGCTTCTTTGTAACTGGATACAGCTTTATTCACATTCCAATTAAATATATTTTCTCTTGTTCCTTTCAGATGTGGCTGCATGTGTTCCTAATGAAGGCCTTATGGTGTTACGCAATGGACACGTGATTGGATTCTGTACGATTGGTGATCAAGTAGTTAATCGCATTGCTATATTCTTCACATACCAACCGTTTTGTAAACACTATGTGTTGCAATTTGCATCCCAGGTCAAACTTGTATCTCATCAATCACAGTTAAAGGTATGTATTGAATATTGAAATAAGTTATCTACAACAGTCAAAAGGCAGAATAAATTAAACTGAGAATGATGTTATATTGCAGGTGACACACACATTTAATGACGTTGTTAAGTTTGAAATAAGTGACTTTCGCAAAGAGGGTTTCCCACAGCTAGGCCTGTGGAAAGAAAATGAAGAGAGTTTCTCTATAACGGATTTAACCGCTTCCCTTGCACCATTATCAGACAATCCGGTGGAAACTGTCTTAAGTAACAAGTTAAAGGTAACTTTACTTTTCTTTCCACATCATCTTGTTTCATCAGATTTCATTTCTAAAGTCTTTTGCAACTACATAAAAGGGAGAAAATAGTTCTGAGGAACTAGTCAATATCATTTCCATTTTATTCCAGAGTTTGAAATCTAGTGTTGACAAAGTTCGTATGCAACTGGAGGAAAGGAGGAGATTAAGGAAGCACTGCATGTTCTACATTTTGGGCACTGGTGGATCTGATGCACCATATCAAGAAAATGATGTAAGAATAAAGAAAAAATACTTTGCATCCACACATTTTAATATATACATATTTTTTAAACGTATTTAACATTAATACTTTGTTTTTTAGCTGGTTACTTTTGTGGGCAACTCGTCAGCGCAAGTGAAAGTAAAGGAAAAATTAGTTACACCTTCAATTATAGTAAATGATTCATGGCAAAGGCTTCTTGATAAAAAGTGGGTACTCGGGTGCAGTGTCCAGAACAGCAGTCCAGGGTAAGTATTGTTACAATATTTTATTCCATCCCCCTTCTTCCTGCACTGGTAAAACAAATGTTTAGTTCTATACACCACTTGATGCATAGCTCCTAATGTATAATACTTACACACTATGTCATGCACAGTTCTAACTAAACATTAGTTGGTGTATAGTTCTTAAACATTTAGCAAGTGTATAGTTGACTAAACACTTGGGATGTCGTCGCATCCCTATGCTTTGACATGGAAAGCCTCGTCCAAATGCATACTTCTAAACATCACGAAACGTTTAACATCTAAACATCTATGAAGTGCATAGTTGTTAAATATGTAGTGATGTATAGTTGACACTATACACCATTTGATGTATAGAAGTGGAACTTAAACACCATGATGTATAAAACTTAAACATTTGTTTTACCAGTGTTCCTTCATATTTTTCTGTAAGAATGGTCATTGTAGTCTGTATAAACTTGAGTATTATCAATGATCTTGTATATAGTGAGTGATTGGTAATGCATAGAACAGCTATAATTAATCAACACTCTAAATGTTTTATTTGCATAAAATGATGATTGCACAAGTTTTCAGTCAAGCCACTCAGACACATTCTTAATTTTATTTCTAAAGTTACAAATTTCTCATGTGCAGCTTTGTAGTATGCTATATCAGGAATTTTAAATTCTGTTTAGGCTTGACATTCTTTAATTGATTTATTTTTTCCCGTTTGTTTTTAAATTTAAATTTTTTTAAGTATCTTGAATTTTTTAAAAAAAAAGGTAGTCTTTAAAAGTGCTGTCTATCAAAAATTGTCAAAATTGGAAGAGTGCTCCTGAATAACAAACTTACCACACGATTTGCTTATTTCTAATTAATTTTTCAAATTACAACTTTTTCAATTTTTGAAATTTCAATGCTTTAACATGATATGATTCTAAAGTTCACAATGGTTTCAAAAATACATGTTCTTCATTTTTGAGACGGAGCAGAATTTCCTATAATAATTTGAATGATTAGCTTCTTATACAGTTAAGATGACACCTTTCTAGTTTGGAGGTGATGTGTAATGGTTTCAAACATTTGCTCACTTCTCTTGCTTCATCCTTCATCCTCATTTATGGTTCCTCATGTGACAAGGAATGTCTGCTGTCCTTTTCACTACCGATGCCTTTCAAAAGATGTTGTGTAGTAATTTTATACAAATTTGGTCCCAAACTTATCTTATACCTTCCCTTCATCTTGGATTCATGCTTCTAGATTTTCTCAACATTTCTTGAACTTTCAAATCCTTCTACAAAATACAAACTTCACATCATCTAATGGCATATTCTCCACAATCCAGTCCAATTAATAGTATACATATAGACCAAGAACATTTAAATTACTTGAGCCAGCTTAGTGACTAACTACAAAATTTTATAAACTACATAACAGTAAACTACAAAGAACAAATTGAAATATGGTCAAATTTGGAAGCCCTTTTGCATTGACATTCCAAGTTTCATATTTTAAATAATGAATACAAGGAGTCAAATTAAAGCACCATTGAGATCACAATATCTACAGCTCACATTTTTTGAACAGTTATGCAAGAGTTGTTTTGAAACCCCCTATAATTTTGAAAGGTATAAAAATTAGTAACATTTACCTTTTGGTAGTAATTGGGAACATAGCACTATGCTTCTGCATTCTTTACAGAATATAATTAATTGATTGTTCTGGGAAGTACGGTTTTTCGGTGGAAGTTTTGGTCTTCTATACCTTCCTTTTATTAAGAAATTGGCGATTTGGTTAGTTGAAAGGTTTTGTGTTGATTTTTTGAGGCACTAGGGGAAGAGGTTGGATCTTCAGAACCTTGGTCCAAGTAACCCTCCAATGAATACCCAAAGAGTTCAAAATCAAATCTGGAACCATAAAAAGTTGTTTTCTGTTTATTATTTTTCTAATTACAGAAAAAGTTTCATTTTTAAGCACTTCTTACTGGTATGGTAAGTTACCCACCTGTAAATGTTGTAAAGGTGCAGTATTTCTTTCTTTGTAAGCTGGGAATAGTATGAGCTTATTAGATTTGTTGTTGCTGTTCTCCCTTTTGCTGGATTCTTCCACTCTGGGTGTATGTATTCTTGTAGCTTTGCTTTGTATATTAAATAATTTTGGTCTTCCTGTAATTATCAAATTAAAATTAATTTCATCTCAGAAGTCTTGCCATCATGGTAAACCTTATGTTTAACTCTACCTCTTACCTCTAGTGTCTCAAATTTTGCTATTATTTCAAAATGCAAGTGACAGGGCGTGCAAAATTCTGCAATAGGGGCCCAGTGCATATCAAATCGATTGCCTTGTTTGTACTCATCTAGTAAATAATGCACAAACTCCGAAAAAGTTGGCCATTTAGGTGATGCCCGCTTTTTTTTCATTGGATCTCGACTGCCAGCACCTCCCTATAGTAAGTGCATTATTTGCATTAGAAGTTTGAACGAAACACCTTTCGTAAAGAAAAACATGTTTTAATTTATTGCGTCTTAATAAGTACCTTAGATCTAGCTCTATAATTTTGGATTATTTTCAAACCCAATCTCTGATGTAGTGTATGAGGCAAAGAGTACTGAATTTTATCCCTGTAGGCTGAGAGAAGACGTTCCAAAGGATGTCTCACAATTATGAAAGAGATAGATGAATTCAAGGCCTCTCTCAGAGTTTCTATTGATGGTCTAGGATATCTCTGCCTGGCCAGTTGAAGTGGTACAACCTGAGGAAATATGCAAGTAGTTAAATATATTGCCAGCTTCTCTATTGAGAAAATATTGCCATGCCAAAAAACTTCAAGTTATATCATACCTTGCTCTGTTTTAAGAAATGAGGGGTGTACCCTGCCAATATGTTAAAATTATACATCCAGGATGTTGAAGCTGCCTTAAATACGTTACACCATACAAGGTGATGTTGATTATTTATCAGAAATTCCCAAGGATTAGCCTGGTGGAGGGAGTCATTGTTGGGTACATCTAACCCAGTGCGTGCACATGCGTCACGGAGTTCTGCTCTTCGAGCAGCCATCCTGATGGCCATTCGTGACATCCATGTTGGGTCAGGACCTGGGCCCCAAGTACCGTACAACCCATCAAACTGTAAAATATCATAAACATATTAGTAAATACACTAATGGAACAATCATATTATTATTATTATTTATTCAAATGAATGTTCAGTGAAAAAGTTTTCTTAGTTCACATGCATGTATGATATACTTCGAAGCAAACTTAAAGCAACCACACAACCACAAAATCACAACCGACACCAGGGACTAGCTGAAATGGAGTAGAGAAAGGGAGAGAAAGAGATACTGGAAATAGATTTCTTAGTGCAAAGCTAGACACAATGACACACAATGCAAAACATTCCACTAACAGTTACTATTACTACTACTTCTACTACTACATACTTCCTTGAAAAGCAATGGTTTTGAATCATATTCGAAAGTAGCATCATACTATCAGAGCACGTCAAAGATGATGCTTATTGATTAATTAATAATTTTTAAGAAGCAGAATAACAGTCCGTTCAGGACAGCTTTACAGCATCAAAAAGTCTTGTAATTAATTTTGCTAATATTTTAAATATATTTAATTCTTATAAATGAATTTTGCTTCCATTCTGATTTTTTAAAAACAATATAAATACAGATACAGTTGCATAGAGTAGACTGCTGAAAAGCTCTATGTGCCATATAGTACATTCATTGTGACTCTCTGGTCCCACACTTCCCAGCTACAAGCAAACACTCATTTTAAATCTCCTTACCCCATCCACTGCCAATTTCTGTCCTGTGTACTGTACATCCTGGAAGCAAAATCAATTCTTTCTTCCACAAAAGTCTTTATACGCATCATTTCTTGCCCTTGTGGCATATCCAAAACTTATTCAAACTATTTTTGTCATTCTTTGTGAGATAATATTGCGTTTTTATGTTCTCTATACTACCCAAAAGGATTTGAAAATAGGAAACTAATTGGCTACCGAGCATAATAACTTGCCTTGATCCCTACTGAAAAATATCTTTGAGCTTGTTTCTTTATACACTAGTCTACAACCTATGCAATTTAGGCCAAAGTGGTGTGACTTGCGGAAGCAATTTTATTTTTTCACCATTCTCTCGTATTTTCTATAAACTTTCACTTTCCACATTATTTCAATGCCGCTTTCACGTACTTGCCTCCATGGCCTTCCCTCTAAGGACTATTGGAGCTGCTTTCTAATCGGAGCATGTTATCTCTAGGGGTAGTAGTGAAATGACAAAGCTAGGTCGCTTGAATGGGGAATTATCCTAATGAATAGTAGTAATGAAAAAGACTTTTAAAAATACTGAACGTGAGTAGGGGTTGGCGTCCCCCGCCCCCGCCCCGCGCCGTACCTGGTAGCGGTGCCTAGTGACGCTCGAGCCGATGAGCAAGAGGAGCGCGGGGATGAGGGCGATGGCCGAGACCAGCACCAGGGCGCGCCGCACGGCCACGCGGAGACCGCCACATCGCATGCTGGAGCATCGCTGCCAGGAAAAAAGAAAATGACCGTCATAACTTTGCCGTATTTTGAATACGCGATGCAAAATTGAACACTCGACAGCACAGCTAGAGACTGCTGGCAGTCTGACATTTTTCGGTTGAGGTGTAGAAGCGCGTGTGGCTTGGGCGCGAACTCGGCGCGAACACACCTACTTGCACACACTACTGGGCCCTTTATTTGCCCAAGGCACAGTTTCTTAAGCCCTTTGCCGAGGGCCTGGGTCGGGAAGCCCTGCAAGGACTGGGTTGGCACCACAAGGCTCGGGCCGGGCCGGGCCGGGCGGCCGGAGGAGTGGTCATGCGAGCCCCCGTGGCACGGGGGGAGGGAGGGCATAACGTAAGCCAAGGTCTGGTGGGGCTCCTCAGGGCCGGGCCGCGCAGCTAGAAAAGTGAAATATTGTGGCAACCATCGTCTGGTCACTTCAGGGACAACCAGAAAATCATGAACAATATTACAGTTGAGCTCACCAAATTATGGTCAACACGACGATAATATGGCTGTCTCAACCAAAATTTTATGGTATGGTTGTCCCTGATCGATGGTTCGTGCAACTGTTCATTTTTCTGGGTGCGCTGCCACCGCGCACCTGCCTGACACCACATCCCCGTGGAGCAGCGTCCCCGCCCCGGCCCGCCCCGCCCCGCTGTATCATTGTAAAGCGCACTTTTTCATGAGGACCCCGTTAAAGCACGCCGCGCCGCAACGCCCCCTTGTCATACAGCATCCCCCCGCTACTCGCCGCGCGCGGACTTATTTCCGACCACGCTGCCGATCTGTTTGGCCCGCCGCGCCGCGCCTGCGGGTGCGGGCGTGAGACTCGCCTAGGCGCCGCCGCCCCGCTCCGCCCCGCCCCGCCCCGGCGCCGGAGCACGGGCTTGACCGGCAGCGCGACCAGCTTCACCTCGAAACATGGTGCACTCCAGTTAGAGAGTCACTTTTAGATCCGAAAATACAGAGAGCGCTGACTTGTAGACGGACCTCTCTGCGATTCGTTGGCGCGCCAGCTGCGTCCGCCCCGCCCCGCCCGCGCCTGCAGATGTTGAGCCTGAGCCCCAGGCGGGAGGGACTGTGTCTCGACTCGACTCACCTGGCGCGGCTCCCAGTCCGTCTGGCAGAGGTGCCCCGCTGCCTCGCCTGGCCTCGCTGCCTCTGCCCGCGCGCCCGCCCGCCTGCCTGGCTGCTAGGGTCCTGTCCGCAGGACGGCCCGCGGCAGACTCAGCCCGGCCCGACCCGAGCTAGAGCACAGCCCGGCCCCGCCGGCCCCGGCCCCGGCCCGCCCGGGACTCTGGGCTATCGATTCGCCAACCCCCTTCTACTCGGCCCTTCCCCCGCCCCCGCACCGCCCCCGCCCGCCCCCGGAGCGCGTGGGCGGGGGCGGTGAGTGGGAGACGATGTGGATGTGTAGATGGACGGGATGCGGCGACGGCGGCGGAAGGAGGGGGAAGGGGGGCATCCCCGACATGTGAGCGGAAAAACAATCGACTCAAATTACGCCCTCACGAAAAGAATTAATCAGGTTAAAAAGAGCGACATAATAATGTCATGGAGGGGGCGAATTTTGATGGATCTCATTCTGTCAGTGTGGGGAAAATGTTGCAGAGAGGAAATATGTTGTAAAACAAATAATAAGATGGGTTTCTTAAATAATTTTTCTTAAACTTCGGAAGGTCATATTTTTCCAGAAGTGGTGCTCGTGCTCGGGTTCGGGTACAGTACCCAGAATAAAATCTTAAGATGAAAACTTTGAAATAAAAAGACTTATCTACATGGTCCCTGGCATCATTTATGGCACGTTTGGGTGGAATTTTACCAATAAATCAATTTAATATTTTAAATAAGAAATTAAAGTAATTCAAGAAAAAAAGGTCGCGAGCCGTCGCGGTACGTTAGACTAACGCGTGCTTGCTTTTCGCTTTCTTTTCACGCCAAAAAATGTCACGCGTCACGCAGCGAGGGCACGGGCAGCTCGCGTGACGGCGGCGCATCTCGTCATGCTCGCGAGGCCCGTGCCACCACGCCGCACACCGTCACCGTGCCCCTCCAGCTCGTCATTATTGTCACACGGCATTTATCGCAAACGCAAAACGCTACGTCGCATGCCCACCGCGCCAGGAGCGGGTAGGGTATCGATCACCGCCGATTAGGGTTCGCTTAGTGCCCGATCCGGCAATGACTTTCGGCAAATTTCCCGCTCCGCCGGCCGGACACGTGGCAATGAATGACGAAGCCAGAAAAGGCGAAACGTGTATTGTTGCTGCTGGTTAAAAGATAATCAAGCATCTTCTGCCTGCCTATAGTACACTGCCTGTAGTGTACTAACTGCAGAGGTGCCCGGCCCGGCCCGCCCAGCGAGCGCAGTGTGTGCACAGTGTTTAGGCTACTTATATTGCCTACTCGTTGGCAACACTGCCCCGCCCGGCCCGGCCCGGCCGGTCACTATCAGTCACCCGACGTCGGCGTCGTCACGGTCAGACGCTCGCGGTCGCCCCACCCTGCCGCACCCCGCCCCGCCCCGCCCCTCCCCGCCCTGCGGTACCCGCACAACCGCGAGCTGCCTGCCCGTCCCGCGGTATATCGCGTGCGAGAGCGAGAGAGATAGCGAGCACGGGCGCTCATCACCCAGTGGCCGATAGCCCCGCCCCGCCCCGCGCCCAGTGCTGTCCAGCACCAGCAGCCCTCATACCTCCCCTCATGAGAGCGCGGTGAGGTGAGGTGAGCTGAAGTGTCACCAGGGCGTGGCACTATACACGGGTGAATGCGCGAAGCCCTCGCACGAACCGGCCCGGCTAGAACGCAAACAATCAGGGGGCAGCAGACACTCGCGCCCCGCCCCGCCCCGCCCCGCCCCGCCCCGCCCCGCCCCGCCCCGCGCCCCCCAGCCACCCGGCCCGGCCCCATCGACCCGCCCCTTAGCGGGTGCTTTGATGCCCGGCGCAGGGCTGGCAGGCCCTTGTTCTTGTTAGCGGCGCCGCGCCGCGTCCACCGCGCCATGTTTTTTCCCCTCTTCCGGTCCTTCAAACCGGGAATAATGACTTGATGGTCGACGCCATGGCATACGGGCTGAAGGGTTTGGCGAGTGAGGTACAGTACACGTGTCGTAAAGCTGGACGTTAGTTTCGAACCGTCTGCTGGAAAGTTCGGATAATGTAAACGACGCTGAAATTAGCTTCCTGAATCCCTCTCGGCGTTCCCTTGCGCTGGATACATAGCAAGTGGCTGTGATGCATAATTCATGGCCTTACGCCCCGCCCCGCGCCGCCCCGCCCCGCCCCGCCCCGCCCCGCCCCGCCCCGCCCCGCTCCGCGCCCCTGCGAAGTACCGCTTAAGGTAGTCGTGGTATATTGTGTGTGTGTGTGTGCGCGCGCGCGCAAGGACGAACTCGAAAGTCTTTGCTGAGCTGCCGGTCAAGTCTAGCTTGCACGTCCGTTTTGCAGTGTTGTTGAACAGGAGCGCGTATCCCACCCTGGTGCGTAAACAAGTCTTGTCGGCCTGTCGGCGCCCCTGGCCCCGCCCCGCCCCGCCCCGCCCCGCCCCGCCCCGCCCCGCCGCCGGGCCCCGCCCGGGCCGTCAGCCTGGCGCCCAGGCCGCGCCGCCACGCACGCGTGCGCTGCGGGACGGTATCCCGGTGGAGCACAGGCGCGCAGGCCGGGCCCGTTGCCAGCCGCTCCCTGCGCCTGACCGCACCGCACCCCGAACCCCGCCGCTTCTCTACACCGTAGGAAAAAAAGCAACGAGCACATTTTGTTGTCATTTGGACTTCTTGGCTACACCAACTTTTGATTGCTTGTGTATTTCGAAATAGAGTCACTCTCCTTTGGCCGAAATCTTAACCAGCCTGGTTCTTCCTCGAGCTACAGCCTCTCTTTCTCCACACTAATTTCTTTTTGACAATTTTATCCGTGACTTAACAGTTTTATTTTGCACATGCTCAGCTTACGATTTAAAAAATAAAAAAAAATCTTGCTTTTACGCTAAACGCGGTACTAGTGAAACTGCGGGAGATATAATTTTGGCTGCCAGAGTAAGCGAGAAAGAAGGGCACGACTTGTGACGATGCTTTCCCTTGGCCGTGCCGTGCCGCCGTGCCTGTCGTTGGTTCCCGGCCGCTGGGCAGCGCAGCGCTGCAGCAGCCGGCTGACAATGAGGACAGCTCAGCTCTGCTCAGCTCCAGCCGTGTGTCTGTGATGCAGGCCGCTGCGCGCGCTCTCGCTGTGCGTCTGCCGCCAGCCGCGCGCCGAGGCCAGGGCCGGCGTGGAGGACGTGGTGGAGTGGCGCGTCATGGTGCAGAAGACGGGCGAGCAGCTCTACGTCACCCTGGGGCCTGACGGCGTCCTCGAGCCCGGGAAGCGGGCCTTCGTCGTAGGTCAGCTCAACCTCCACTGTGTTGTCGGCTGGTATATTTCTGTAACTTTCACTCGAGAATAATTTTCTTTCTTTTTATTAGCGGCAGTGCCGGAGCCGACCTTCCTCGGACGCCAACCTTACGAGGAGCTCGGCGGCGTGGTGAGCGCCCTGCTGCCGAACGGACGTGGTGAGTGAGCGAGCTGGTCTCTAGGCCAATGAAACACTGTCGGTCCCCGCGCTCACAAGGCGAGGTCCGTTGTCGGCAGAGACGTGGACCCCGGTGCCGCCGTGGCGCCTGACGGTGGACGCGGTGCTGCGCGGCGAGCTGCTGCCCTTCCGCGGGCCCCCGCCGCACGCGCGCGACGCCGACCTGGCCGAGCTCGGCGACGTCCTGGCCAGCCTGTCGTGCTGCCCCGTGGACGTGGAGATGCGGCTCGAGGGCCGCGTCGGGCTGTCGGAGCGCGTTCGCCGCGTGCTGGGTGACGCGGGGCTGCGGGCCGTGGGGGCGGGGGCCGCGGGGGTCGCCCCCCAGGGGGCCGTGGGGCTGCTCGTGGGCTCGGGGCCCCCCGAGGCGCCCCTGCACGGAGCGCTGGCCCTGCTGCTCGTCCGCTCCACCGCCCTCTGCTCGCTGCGGCTCCGCGTCAGGTGGGACTTTTAATGGAATTAACCCCAGCTATGTACCGCCAAAAAGTTTGTTGTCCGTTAAAGCTCTTTCTCCCGGCTTCGCCGCGCTATAAATTTGAAATAGTGGCGCCACACATTTTTTGTGTGTGTATATGGCACGGCTTTTATTGTAATTAAATGTATCATCCGCTGTCATGAGCGCGCGCGCCTCCCGCTGGGAGTTGGAAACTCACGACTGTCCTCTTCTCAGGGACGTGCGCCACGTGTTCCTCCTGGCGCACCGGCTGCTCGCCGGGCTGCCGCAGCACACCAAGCTGACCGCCGCGGACGACAACGGGGACGACGGCGGCGACCTGGACGCCGTGGGCAGGGCGCTGCTGCGCGCTCTGGAGGACGAGCTGGGCGCCCTGGCCGCGCCCGCGCCCGCCGCCCCGACCCGCGCCGCCCTGCACCCGCTGGAGCTCGCCACCGACCGCATGGCGCAGCGCCTGCGCGTCGCGAGCGCGTGACCTGACGTGACGGCGGGTACGTCGGGGACCTCCGGGTATCCGCGGGTACCTCTGCGCTGGTACTGCTGGGGGGGGGGGGGGGCGAGCAAAGGGTCTGCCGGAGGCGAGACCCGCCTATTTTGACACGGGGTATTAGTGCCGCCGACGATACACACAACAACATTTGGAGGGGCCGCAGCGCAGCACGTTCACTGCTCGCTGATAAGAAACCGATCCCCGGAAATGGACCCGGCCGGCCCTCTGCCTCTGCCGGCGCGGCGCGGCGCGTGGGGGTGCTATATATTGGGAGCTCTCGAGGGCGACCTCTCAAAGCCAGGCAACGCGTAGCTCCGGTCAAAGCACTTGCAAACCCTTCAGTATCAGCGCCATGCGGAGCATCACGGTGTAAGTTTAGGGTGTATCACGCCCTACTATAACCAGGAAAAGAAAGGAGATTTCTGTATTTTTTATATTTTTGGGGGTCATGTTCTTTTTGAATATAATGCCCGTTTTGCGGGTGATTGTCTTTTATTGGATTTTTTTTTACTTAAATTCAAAACTTGCATACGAAAACTCATTCTCCTGTGCTGCTTTTGGTCTGCAGTGTGTGCGTGCTGGTCGTGGTGATGGTTGCCCTCTTCGTTGACGGGAGTCGAGCCCACGAGCCAGCCGACCAGACGGGTCAGGACCCGGCGGTCAGCTTGGAGGCGGCGCCCGCGCTCCCCGGTGAGTGGGGCACTGTGCACTGCGCTGCCCGCACAGGCCAGCCAACTGCATCGAACACGCAGTTGTCAATCATTTTTCGAAAGAATAAATGTGGTAAATTTTGTGCAGGCCGCGCCTCCCGCCAGCGCCGTTTCGTCTGTGACACGCTGCCGAGTGCCCTGCAGAGCGCCGCCTGCACCGCGAGCTGCCTGGCGCAGGGCAAGAAGGGCGGCTCGTGTCAGAATGGCACCTGCGTGTGCCGCGACAGCAGCGACTGAACGCACAAGCGGTGAAAGGAGAAGCAAGGACTAATAAAGTGGAAAGTAAAAGTGGATCACTGTAGTATATATTGGCATACTAGCCAGGCAAGCCTTCGGCTTGGATGCTGAGCTCAATCCCGCCTTAAGAACAATACATTTGTAAGATCGGCCTTTATACTGGTGCTCATCGTTTGTCCGACCTCTTTTTGTCCGACCTGGCCGAAATAATTTCTGCCGCCCGTGATACGGTCAAAAATTTTGTCCGACCTACGTTTTGTCCTAACCGTGTATGGGGACTCTAATGTACCCCTACATCAACCCCCGAGGGTAGGTTCGCACGGAAACCGCAGTATTCACGGAAAATTCTTTTTCCTGATAGCGCGCACTGTGTTCGGGCGAGGTGGCTCAGGGGCATATTTTCTCACTAACGAAGTCCGGTATAGGACTCCTAGGACTTGCTATGTGTTTTTTGGTTCCAGTAGAAGGTAACCTGTGAGTTTGGTCGAAATCGCGGGTGTTCTGTGAGTTTGGTCGAAATCGGAGACAATTTATTTTCGGCTGAAAATCGCAAAAACGCAAAGCCTATAGCCTTTGCATTTTTACGATTTTGGGCCGAAAATAAATTTTGCTCCAAAGTGACGGGGGTTGTGCAGGGGCACTCTTAACTTCCTCTAGACCAACCCCCGAGGGTGTCCTGTGAGTTTGGTCGAAATCAGAGACAATTTATTTTCGGCTGAAAATCGCAAAAACGCAAAGGCTATAGCCTTTGCATTTTTACGATTTTGGGCCGAAAATAAATTTTGCTCCAAAGTGACGGGGGTTGTGCAGGAGCACTCTTAACTTCCTCTAGACCAACCCACGAGGGTGTCCTGTGAGTTTGGTCGAAATCAGAGACAATTTATTTTCGGCTGTAAATCGCAAAAACGCAAAGGCTATAGCCTTTGCATTTTTACGATTTTGGGCCGAAAATAAATTTTGCTCCAAAGTGACGGGGGTTGTGCAGGGGCACTCTTAACATCCCCTAGACCAACCCCCGAGGGTGTCCTGTGAGTTTGGTCGAAATCGGAGACAATTTATTTTCGGCTGTAAATCGCAAAAACGCAAAGGCTATAGCCTTTGCATTTTTACGATTTTGGGCCGAAAATAAATTTTGCTCCAAAGTGACGGGGGTTGTGCAGGGGCACTCTTAACATCCCCTAGACCAACCCCCGAGGGTGTCCTGTGAGTTTGGTCGAAATCGGAGACAATTTATTTTCGGCTGAAAATCGCAAAAACGCAAAGGCTATAGCCTTTGCATTTTTACGATTTTGGGCCGAAAATAAATTTTGCTCCAAAGTGAGGGGGCGGTGCAGGTGCACTCTTAACATCCCCTAGACCAACCCCGAGGGTGTCCTGTGAGTTTGGTCGAAATCGAGACAATTCTTTTTCGGCTGAAAATCGCAAAAACGCAAAGGCCACAGCCTTTGCATTTTAACGATTTTGGGCCAAAATAAATTTTGCTCCAAAGTGACGGGGGTTGTGCAGGGGCACTCTTAACATCCTAGACCAACCCCGAGGGTGTTCTGTGATTTTAGTTGAAATCGGAGACAATTTATTTTTGGTTGAAAATCGCAAAAACGCAAAGGCTATAGCCTTTGCATTTTTACGATTTTGTGTCGAAAATAAATTTTGCTCCAAAGTGACGAAGGTTGTGCAGGGCACTCTAGAAATCCCCTAGACCAACCCCCGAGGGTGTCCTGTGAGTTTGGTCGAAATCAGAGACAATTTATTTTCGGCTGAAAATCGCAAAAACGCAAAGGCTATAGCCTTTGCATTTTTACGATTTTGGGCCGAAAATAAATTTTGCTCCAAAGTGACGGGGGTTGTGCAGGGGCACTCTTAACATCCCCTAGACCAACCCCCGAGGGTGTCCTGTGAGTTTGGTCGAAATCAGAGACAATTTATTTTCGGCTGATAATCGCAAAAACGCAAAGGCTATAGCCTTTGCATTTTTACGATTTTGGGCCGAAAATAAATTTTGTTCCAAAGTGAGGGGGGTTGTGCAGGGGCACTCTTAACATCCCCTAGACCAACCCCCGAGGGTGTTCTGTGAGTTTGGTCGAAATCGGAGACAATTTATTTTCGGCTGAAAATCGCAAAAAACGCAAAGGCTATAGCCTTTGCATTTTTACGATTTTCGGCCGAAAATTAATTTTGCTCCAAAGTGACGAGGGTTGTTCTGGGGCACTCCTAACCTTCCCTTGACGAACCCTCGAGGATGTCCTGTGACATTGGTCCGAATCGGAGACAATTTATTTTCGGCTGAAAATCGCAAAAACGCAAAGGCTATAGCCTTTGCATTTTTACGATTTTGGGCCGAAAATAAATTTTGCTCCAAAGTGACGGGGGTTGTGCAGGGGCACTCCTAGACCAACCCCGAGGGTGTTCTGTGAGTTTGGTCGAAATCGGAGACAATTTATTTTCGGTGAAAACGCAAAGGCTAAAGCCTTTGCACGATTTTGGGCAGATTATCTCCGAAATGACGGGGGTTGTGCAGGGGGACTCTAACGTACCCCTAGACCAACCCCCAAGGGTCAGTTCGTCCAAAAACCCACGTGCCTGTTTGTGGCCACAAAGTTGTGGCTACAACTGGCGCCTCAACAGATAGCTTATTCCGAACCGATTATAGAGGATGAGGTCAGCTAACAGGGAAGGAAAGCCGCGCTGGTTGACCGTCGCGCCCGGCCGGCCTCACGCCGCTCACGCCTGGGCCAGAACTTGTGAGGAAAAGTAAAGGAATGGAAGCAATGGGAGCGGGGAGGGAAAGGGAAGTCGCGTTGGTTGAGTGTGCCGCGCCGCCACGCCGTCTCAAATTCTTGTCACATTCGCGCCTGAGAGGTAGGCAGACCATTTGACGCATCGACGAGACGAAAAACGAGGCGTTTGGAGGCAGTTTGACCCGAAGGTCAGCAGGAGCGTGGAGGTAGCCTCTCTCACCTCGCATTTGGTCGCAGCAGGGAATCACCAGATATGAATAGCTGGTTTCAGGCTCACATCACGGTACGGCCGCAAGATGGCGCTTTAAACTGACCCAGCGTTGTTGTGCGCGCGGTGCTTTTAAAGCATACTCGCGCATAAGTACTGTATGCATTCCCTCATGCTCAGACCGTGACATAGCTCAAGTTTCCTTCGCACGACTGGAAAGTTTTGTGCCCAACCTACCCTCGAGGCGTAACCAATGCGCACGAATTTTAATTTCGATTTCGATCATCTAAATGATGAGGGAACCACATTAAACTGTTAACATACGTTGGCTCTCGATTCTGAAATTGAAACGTCAAATAACCAAGTCCAAGTTTTTCGAAATATGGGCGAAGGGTGAGTCAAAGTTTCCCAACCAAGTCAAGTTCAGTGTTTGCCGATGAAACTTATGAAATGTTTTGCAATTTCTACAAGAAAAATTCGTGCGCATAAGTCACGCATCTAGAGCCGGTTGAGGATAAAAGTTCCCCCCGCTCGAAGCAAACTTGGACTAGGCCCTATAGGCTCTGCCTTTAGTCAGTGTGACAGTTCTGGTACAGAAGTGTGAACTCTACTCCTAAATCTCAGTTGGGCAGCACTTCCTGTCATTAAAACAACATAGTTGGCATAATGTCTGTAGGGTTATGGTGCATTGTTTTGATATGGTATGCTGCAATGATGCCCTATGAGAGGATTTAACTACTGACTGCAGGTGGATGTATCCTACAATCTTTCAGTTTTGTAGCAACCTAAGGTAAGCAGGTTTTCGTGTTGCCAAGGGTTAAGGTCACAATTGATTTCAAAATCAATATTTGGAAAATGCTTTGATATTCTATTTGTTTCAAAGCTTCTCCTAGACCAATACACCCGAAACCACCAACCCAAAACATACATGAACATTTAATCCCCCTTTGTTTTTGTTTTTTAATTTTTTTCCTTTTATTTAATCAATGAATGTTGCCTTATCTAACCTAATCTGTTTGTGTTCTGGAAAAATATTACTTCTCACTGTTTCTCTGATATCTTTCTACCCTAAGGATTTAAAACTTTAAAGAAATGGTTATTTCATGGAAGTTGATGCGGTTCCTCATTACACAGCTGTATATATAGTTAAGTAGTGACATCAGTTCATCACAAGCACGTCCCTTACTCAAAGTGTTATATCTTTCTTTCAAATCTTAAAAAAAAACAAAAAACGAGAAGTTTCTTTAATAGTATATGAGCTATGCTGGTTTGTGGAAATATTTATACATGTATAAAAATGTATTTTTCTAATTTAAGGGTTTTGGCAACCATGTTACTATTATTGTACTGAAGTACCACCTTTTTCTTTTAATCTGACAAATTTAAGTTCGACTAAGTGATCTACAATCATTGTTTCCATTTATTGCAAAAGTTGTTATTTCTGATCTGTTATAATAAAGAGTTAAACATTTTTAAGGTAGATGTTAAAAGAAACCACATAGTTTGCCTTTGGTATAAGCCATCATTTATTGTTCATTGTTTTTATTCGCACTATTTACTTAGGAAAGCACCTACCTCATATGCCAGTAACTTATAATGATACTGAACCTCTGTTCGATTGATTTTCTACTTTAAAAGTCTGATGTGTATTCCAGAAGTATGGAAATTTCTGAATATAATTGTTTGTATAGAATTTAACTTATGTCTTTTTCCCCTCGAATTCCCTGACAGATGTTATGTCAGATTTTACCCTTTCATTTTCCTTTTACTTGTGACACTGTGATAAAATTATTTTGTTAAGACTATTGAAAAGTACCTATGTAAATATATTTTTCTTTTCTGAGCAGCAAGTTTTATATTAAAACCCCCGAAAGTAATGATGTGCATAATCTATCATATTTAAGTGTGAAAGATTTGTGTTAGGTCTGTCGTATAGAAAAATAAAAAGACTTTACTATTTCACATCATCGTAGGTATTATTTCACAAACATTAATTCCCCCCATTTCTTTGCTATCAGTCCCAACTTCAGAGTCCTTCCACACAACTTTTGCTCCCAAATAACGGGGGTCATGCAGGTTCGAGTCTCAGCCGTATTTTTTTTTCTTTTTTTTTTCCGCCTTTAATATGACTTGGGTGGGCAGGGGGGACTCTTATGTGCCCCTAGACCAGCCCCCGACGACTGTTTAGTCCAAAAACCCGCTTTTACATCGAAAAAAAATAAAAAAGAATCGGTCGGGATCGAACCCCCAAAACGTCTCGACAGCCTAGATGGTATTGGGACGGGGGGCAAGGGCGATACCACTAGGCTGTCGTGACGCACACCTCTCGGCGATGCGAACTGGAATCCCTATCTACCGCATGGACGGAGCCGACAGAGGCGACTTCCGCTCCGACTCCGTTCATGCCTCTTGGCGCCGAAAATGGCCGGTAGATAGGGATTCCAGTTCGCATAGCCGAACAGTGTGCGTCCCGCCAGCCGAGATGGTTAACGCACCTTCCCCCCGTCCCAAATCATCTCGGCTGGCGAGACGTTTTGCAGGTTCAAGTCTCGGCCGTTTTTTTTTTTTTTTTTTTTTAACTCCTTCGATATGACTGGTAAACAGGGGCACTCTAATGTATCCCTAGACCGATCTCCGAGGGTTAATTTGTCCGAGAGCCAGCGTTTACATCGGAAAAAAAAGAACCGGTCGGGATTGAATCCGGAGATTTGCTTCGAAAAACGCGAAAAAATACGCGATTCTACCCGGAGGTCAGCAGGAGCGAGGAGGTAGCCTCCTGTGCAAGTGTGCATTCTCCGGTTCCAGGTCGGCCGACAGATGGCGCCACCATGCGTTGTTGTTGCGCGCTAGGACTCGACAAGGCAGAGCCTATAGGGCCTAGTCCAAGTACTCTTCGCCCGGTTGGGCATTTTCGTCCTCGACCAACTCTCGGCGCGTTACTCATGCGCACGAATTTTTGTTTCGATCATCTTTATGATGAGGAAACCATATTATGTTGCTAACAAGACGTTGGCTCTCGATTCTGACATTGAAACGTCAAATAACCAAGTCCAAGTTTTTCGAAGTTTGGTGGAAGGGTGGGTCTTAGATTCACAACCAACTGCAGTCCAGTGTGTTTGCCGATGAAACTTTGGAAATGCTTGCCAATGTCAACAAGAAAAATTCGTGCGCAGTAGTTACGCGCCGAGAGTTGGTTGATGAAGAAAATGCCCAACCGGGCGAAGAGTACTTGGACTAGGCCCTATAGGCTCTGCCTTGTCGAGTCCTAGCGCGCAACAACAACGCATGGTGGCGCCATCTGTCGGCCGACCTGGAACCGGAGAATGCACACTTGCACAGGAGGCTACCTCCTCGCTCCTGCTGACCTCCGGGTAGAATCGCGTATTTTTTCGCGTTTTTCGCGTTCTTCGAAGATGATGCGGAAGCGTTACCGCGGTCCGCCAACAGATGGCGTTTCAGGGTGGCGCCATCTGTTGGCCGACGCGGAAACGGCTCCACACAGCGCCTTCAAAAATCGCGAAAAAAACGCGATTTTACCCGGAGGTCAGCAGGAGCGAGGAGGTAGCCTCTTGTACAAGTGTGCATTCTCCGGTTCCAGGTCAGCCAACAGATGGCGCCACTATGCGTTGTTGTATCGCGCTAGGCCTTGACAAGGCAGAGCCTATAGGGCCTAGTCCAAGTACTCTTTGCCCGGTTGGGCATTTTCTTCATCAACCAACTCTCGGCGCGTAACTAATGCGCACGAATTTTTCTTGTTGACATTGGCAAGCATTTCCAAAGTTTCATCGGCAAACACACGGGACTTGAGTTGGTTGTGAATCTAAGACCCACCCTTCCAGTAAACTTCGAAAAACTTGGACTTGGTTATTTGACGTTTCAATGTCAGAATCGAGAGCCAACGTCTTGTTAGCAACATAATATGGTTTCCTCATCATAAAGATGATCGAAACAAAAATTCGTGCGCATGAGTAACGCGCCGAGAGTTGGTCGAGGACGAAAATGCCCAACCGGGCGAAGAGTACTTGGACTAGGCCCTATAGGCTCTGCCTTGTCGAGTCCTAGCGCGCAACAACAACGCATGGTGGCGCCATCTGTCGGCCGACCTGGAACCGGAGAATGCACACTTGCACAGGAGGCTACCTCCTCGCTCCTGCTGACCTCCGGGTAGAATCGCGTATTTTTTCGCGTTTTTCGAAGCAAATCTCCGGATTCAATCCCGACCGGTTCTTTTTTTTTCCGATGTAAACGCTGGCTCTCGGACAAATTAACCCTCGGAGATCGGTCTAGGGATACATTAGAGTGCCCCTGTTTACCAGTCATATCGAAGGAGTTTAAAAAAAAAAAAAAAAAAAAAAAAAAGCCGGCCGAGACTTGAACCTGCAAAACGTCTCGCCAGCCGAGATGATTTGGGACGGGGGGAAGGTGCGTTAACCATCTCGGCTGGCGGGACGCACACTGTTCGGCTATGCGAACTGGAATCCCTATCTACCGGCCATTTTCGGCGCCAAGAGGCATGAACGGAGTCGGAGCGGAAGTCGCCTCTGTCGGCTCCGTCCATGCGGTAGATAGGGATTCCAGTTCGCATCGCCGAGAGGTGTGCGTCACGACAGCCTAGTGGTATCGCCCTTGCCCCCCGTCCCAATACCATCTAGGCTGTCGAGACGTTTTGGGGGTTCGATCCCGACCGATTCTTTTTTATTTTTTTTCGATGTAAAAGCGGGTTTTTGGACTAAACAGTCGTCGGGGGCTGGTCTAGGGGCACATAAGAGTCCCCCCTGCCCACCCAAGTCATATTAAAGGCGGAAAAAAAAAAAAGAAAAAAAAATACGGCTGAGACTCGAACCTGCATGACCCCCGTTATTTGGGAGCAAAAGTTGTGTGGAAGGACTCTGAAGTTGGGACTGATAGCAAAGAAATGGGGGGAATTAATGTTTGTGAAATAATACCTACGATGATGTGAAATAGTAAAGTCTTTTTATTTTTCTATACGACAGACCTAACACAAATCTTTCACACTTAAATATGATAGATTATGCACATCATTACTTTCGGGGGTTTTAATATAAAACTTGCTGCTCAGAAAAGAAAAATATATTTACATAGGTACTTTTCAATAGTCTTAACAAAATAATTTTATCACAGTGTCACAAGTAAAAGGAAAATGAAAGGGTAAAATCTGACATAACATCTGTCAGGGAATTCGAGGGGGAAAAAGACATAAGTTAAATTCTATACAAACAATTATATTCAGAAATTTCCATACTTCTGGAATACACATCAGACTTTTAAAGTAGAAAATCAATCGAACAGAGGTTCAGTATCATTATAACTTACTGGCATATGAGGTAGGTGCTTTCCCTAAGTAAATAGTGCGAATAAAAACAATGAACAATAAATGATGGCTTATACCAAAGGCAAACTATGTGGTTTCTTTTAACATCTACCTTAAAAATGTTTAACTCTTTATTATAACAGATCAGAAATAACAACTTTTGCAATAAATGGAAACAATGATTGTAGATCACTTAGTCGAACTTAAATTTGTCAGATTAAAAGAAAAAGGTGGTACTTCAGTACAATAATAGTAACATGGTTGCCAAAACCCTTAAATTAGAAAAATACATTTTTATACATGTATAAATATTTCCACAAACCAGCATAGCTCATACACTATTAAAGAAACTTCTCGTTTTTGTTTTTTTTTAAGATTTGAAAGAAAGATATAACACTTTGAGTAAGGGACGTGCTTGTGATGAACTGATGTCACTACTTAACTATATATACAGCTGTGTAATGAGGAACCGCATCAACTTCCATGAAATAACCATTTCTTTAAAGTTTTAAATCCTTAGGGTAGAAAGATATCAGAGAAACAGTGAGAAGTAATATTTTTCCAGAACACAAACAGATTAGGTTAGATAAGGCAACATTCATTGATTAAATAAAAGGAAAAAAATTAAAAAACAAAAACAAAGGGGGATTAAATGTTCATGTATGTTTTGGGTTGGTGGTTTCGGGTGTATTGGTCTAGGAGAAGCTTTGAAACAAATAGAATATCAAAGCATTTTCCAAATATTGATTTTGAAATCAATTGTGACCTTAACCCTTGGCAACACGAAAACCTGCTTACCTTAGGTTGCTACAAAACTGAAAGATTGTAGGATACATCCACCTGCAGTCAGTAGTTAAATCCTCTCATAGGGCATCATTGCAGCATACCATATCAAAACAATGCACCATAACCCTACAGACATTATGCCAACTATGTTGTTTTAATGACAGGAAGTGCTGCCCAACTGAGATTTAGGAGTAGAGTTCACACTTCTGTACCAGAACTGTCACACTGACTAAAGGCAGAGCCTATAGGGCCTAGTCCAAGTTTGCTTCGAGCGGGGGGAACTTTTATCCTCAACCGGCTCTAGATGCGTGACTTATGCGCACGAATTTTTCTTGTAGAAATTGCAAAACATTTCATAAGTTTCATCGGCAAACACTGAACTTGACTTGGTTGGGAAACTTTGACTCACCCTTCGCCCATATTTCGAAAAACTTGGACTTGGTTATTTGACGTTTCAATTTCAGAATCGAGAGCCAACGTATGTTAACAGTTTAATGTGGTTCCCTCATCATTTAGATGATCGAAATCGAAATTAAAATTCGTGCGCATTGGTTACGCCTCGAGGGTAGGTTGGGCACAAAACTTTCCAGTCGTGCGAAGGAAATATGAGCTATGTCACGGTCTGAATGCATACAGTACTTATGCGCGAGTATGCTTTAAAAGCACCGCGCGCACAACAACGCTGGGTCAGTTTAAAGCGCCATCTTGCGGCCGTACCGTGATGTGAGCCTGAAACCAGCTATTCATATCTGGTGATTCCCTGCTGCGACCAAATGCGAGGTGAGAGAGGCTACCTCCACGCTCCTGCTGACCTTCGGGTCAAACTGCCTCCAAACGCCTCGTTTTTCGTCTCGTCGATGCGTCAAATGGTCTGCCTACCTCTCAGGCGCGAATGTGACAAGAATTTGAGACGGCGTGGCGGCGCGGCACACTCAACCAACGCGACTTCCCTTTCCTCCCGCTCCCATTGCTTCCATTCCTTTACTTTTCCTCACAAGTTCTGGCCCAGGCGTGAGCGGCGTGAGGCCGGCCGGGCGCGACAGTCAACCAGCGCGGCTTTCCTTCCCTGTTAGCTGACCTCATCATCCTCTATAATCGGTTCGGAATAAGCTATCTGTTGAGGCGCCAGTTGTAGCCACAACTTTGTGGCCACAAACAGGCACGTGGGTTTTTGGACGAACTGACCCTTGGGGGTTGGTCTAGGGGTACGTTAGAGTCCCCCTGCACAACCCCCGTCATTTCGGAGATAATTTATTTTCTGCCCAAAATCGTAAAAATGCAAAGGCTATAGCCTTTGCGTTTTTCAGCCGAAAATAAATTGTCTCCGATTTCGACCAAACTCACAGAACACCCTCGGGGGTTGGTCTAGGGAAAGTTAAGAGTGCCCCTGCACAACCCCCGTCACTTTGGAGCAAAATTTATTTTCGGCCCAAAATCGTAAAAATGCAAAGGCTATAGCCTTTGCGTTTTTGCGATTTTCAGCCGAAAATAAATTGTCTCTGATTTCGACCAAACTCACAGGACACCCTCGGGGGTTGGTCTAGGGGATGTTAAGAGTGCCCCTGCACAACCCCCGTCACTTTGGAGCAAAATTTATTTTCGGCCCAAAATCGTAAAAATGCAAAGGCTATAGCCTTTGCGTTTTTGCGATTTTCAGCCGAAAATAAATTGTCTCTGATTTCGACCAAACTCACAGGACACCCTCGGGGGTTGGTCTAGGGGATGTTAAGAGTGCCCCTGCACAACCCCCGTCACTTTGGAGCAAAATTTATTTTCGGCCCAAAATCGTAAAAATGCAAAGGCTATAGCCTTTGCGTTTTTGCGATTTTCAGCCGAAAATAAATTGTCTCCGATTTCGACCAAACTCACAGGACACCCTCGGGGGTTGGTCTAGGGGATGTTAAGAGTGCCCCTGCACAACCCCGTCACTTTGGAGCAAAATTTATTTTCGGCCCAAAATCGTAAAAATGCAAAGGCTATAGGCTTTGCGTTTTTTGCGATTTTCAGCCGAAAATAAATTGTCTCTGATTTCGACCAAACTCACAGGACACCCTCGGGGGTTGGTCTAGGGGATGTTAAGAGTGCCCCTGCACAACCCCCGTCACTTTGGAGCAAAATTTATTTTCGGCCCAAAATCGTAAAAATGCAAAGGCTATAGCCTTTGCGTTTTTGCGATTATCAGCCGAAAATAAATTGTCTCTGATTTCGAACACTGGTGGAAACCAACCAAAGGAAGGCCAAACCCAACAACCAAGGAGGGGAAAAAAAAAAGTACAAGTGCTGAAAAGTAAAGAAAGCATGCATGTCAACAACAACAAAGAGCAGAAGACACAGTATGACAAAGTGAGAGGAGCACTGAGCCGGCCAAGGCGAGGCATAGACCCGCTGGGATTCGAACCCAGCAGTGAGACAAGTCCCACTCCAGGAGGTCGTATTATACCAGAGCCAGAGCCAGAAGGGAAACGGCAGAGCACAGAGCAGTAAAAAGTATCCATTCAAAATTTAAAATTCTAAAGCAATGCAAAGAGAGAGGGATCCCCTCTCATTTGCCCCCTCTCACACACACAATGACCTTCAGGAGACTGGCCTGGGTCAACATGCCAGCAAGAGGGGGCAAATACAACAAGTTTAAAGCAAGCAAAAATTTAGATTTGAAAGGTTACTACTAAAATGTCTACTCCTCACACCCTGACCTTTAGGAGTCTGGCCGAGGTCAAAGTGAGAGGAAGCAGGCAGGCCAAATGGCGCAAAACAAAGCATTCAATGGATACTTTTTGCAATACAGCAAGTAAACAGCAGGAGACACAAAGGCAACACTGAAATATATCAAGAAGCAAGACCCATCACTCATCTCTGTTGACAACGAGAAAAAGCATTTAGCCATATTATTAAATGCATTCAGAAAAACTTAAAACTTGACTAGTTGGCAAGATACCAATCATGAATAAGATGTAGAGAAAACTGAACGACTAGCATTTATCTACAAAACACACCAAATCTGGTAATAAATATGAGTGAAGGGCCATGCGCTTTGAACAATATTGCATTTAAAACACACAAAAAAGATCCACAAGGTTATTTGATAGCTAGACGGCATTCTGAAAATGAACATGCCATACTCTAAATGATTTAAACCTTGACAAAATTTGGAAAAAGAAAAGGCCTGATTTATCTTATGACTAAAGTCACATTTAATTTTCTGGTTAAAAAGATGCAATGAACGTGCCATACTCTAAATGATTAAAACCTTGACAAAGTTTGGCAAAAGAAAAGGCTTAATTTACCTCATAAATAATGTCACATGTAATTTTTCTGGGTAAACAGATGCAATATTGTTCAAAGAGCAAGAATCATCAGGCACACAGAACCGCAATTTCCTATGGAAGGATACCAACTAATGCATCAAGCCGTAATGACTCGGCTGAGTGTCCTAGCTTCCCTATTTTCTCCTAATTCCTATCCCGACTGTACCAAGGATGCCCTCCTTTTCCCATTTAAACAAGAACGCAAACTGAAATAAATTTATGGTTCACACTACTGCCCAATTATAGAGGTTCATAGACGAACCACAGCCTCACCATGTATGCAAGCCATGAGGTGACCTAACCTTTATACCGAACCTAATGTGCTACAAGAAAATTGCATGCCTTGGAAATGACAAATTTCTGTTCATAGTAGAAATATTATTGAAAAGTTACACCCAATGCTTACAGTAAGCACTCAGCAGAAAGAGGAGCCATCAACCATCCTAGAAGCGAGGACGTTCAATTTGTCCTCTCCAGCACAATAAAGTATGATATTTAATTTAAAAAAATATCACCCTCCCCCTATTTGATCAATGAAGGAATATTACGTTGGAAACAAATATCATCACACTTACCCAATTTGCAAGAACACGTGCAGCCGCCATTATGCCAAGTCCCTAGTAGCAAGTTTCACCACCAGATGGCGCGCAAACCACACATCCGCCAACATGGCCGCCGGAAGCCGCCCTACTTTCCGCCCTGGTTAAATTGCGCTAGAAACTTGAATTTGAAGTTTGGGGGACCGAAAAGTGGTGACAATTCCCCGCTCTCTGACTCTCGCCAGACTCGCGCTCACGCCCGCGTGGAATAATCCTAGGCAGAGCTATTGCTCAAGGCAGGGATGTATTTGACTACAACAGGAGTTTAATAACACGGACCCAAATTCACGGCGGGGTTGAGATTTTTTTTCCATTCCCCCTTTTTTCTTGTCTGAGTGTTAAGGAAAGTCTAAAAGGACCTCCGGTCCGCGGCCGTGCTGCTGAACTCATTTCAAAGCAAAAATTACATGAAAATAAAGTTTATTGCAATACTTTTGAAATAAAATATCGATAGTAGTAACAGAAAATATTTTTTTTTTTCGAGGAGACTTTTCCCCCTACAGGATGTGTAGCCGCAGCTGCTCTCATCTCAGCGCCAGAGCTGGGTGGCGCCCTCGCTATGTACCCTCACGGAGGGCTGACATTCTCCTTCGTCCTTTCTCGCCCAGTGGCTGCGGCTGCGGCCCTGGCTGCCGCACGGCCGCGGCTGGTCGTCCGGGGCTCGAGGAACGGCTGGCTCACGTCATTCCGTCGCGAAGAGGACCTGCTGGGGCTCTGGCTCTGGCTCGTACCCTGCGGAGCGCCAAAAAGTACCACGTAGTAATTAGTGAGACTGATCACCATAGATCGTAATGGAAAGGCGTTGAAATGCCAATAAGGTGTGTTGAGAGCTCACCTCGCGGTGCGAGCGCTGTGTCGAGGCGCTGACGGGCACCGTCGACGGCAGGCTCTCGTCTCGCGGGTCCTGCGGCGGAGGCGGCGGAGAGGCGCGCCTCCCCACCGAGCTCATGTGGATCTTCTTGGGGTTCATGGCCTGCTCCAGCGGCCGGCGCGGCGTCTCGAACAAGTTCCGAAGGACACTGTCGTTTCTCTCGGGCCTGTAGCGTGTTCTCGCCGGCGCGCGGCCGGGGGTAGTCGGCACAAAGCGCCCGGGCGCCGGCGTAGGCGAGACAGTCTTCTCGTCCGTATCGTACTCCGAGTCCTCGAAGTCGAGGTCGACGTCGCTCCCAAGGTCGAGGTCCGAGTCACTCTCGTGCTTGGAGTTTTCTTCGAGAGGCCCTCGGGGAGCAAGTATTCTCTCGATGGAGACCGCGCATTTACTCGCCGACTTGGTGCTCTTCTCGCCGGACTGACGGCGTCCTGGTACTGAGGCCGCGACTGTTGCACGACGCTCTTGCTCGCTCCTCTTCTCCAATAGTATGCTCTGGGCCGACCTGGAAGAGCGGGGTCCTGGAGGGCAAGGCGCCCTTTCCGGCTCTTGTTCCCTTCTCTTTACCAACAGTATGCTCTGGACCGACTTGGAAGAGCGGGGTCCTGGAGGGCAAGGCGCCCTTTCCGGCTCTTGTTCGCCTCTATTCTCCAACGGTATGCCCTGGGCCGAAATGGACCAACGGGGTCCTGGAGCGCGAGGCGCGGTTCCGGTGCGTGCAAAGTGTTGGGGGGAACGCGCGGGTGGAAAGCTGAAGACGCTGTTGGCTCCTTCTAAGCCAGGATCCGAGCTGACAGCTTCGGACGACGGCTGTGTGGACTCGGTGATGATGTCCAGTATGGTTGAGCCCTCCGTGGTGGTAGTCGTGGTCGAGAAAGTCGGCCGGCGCACGAGGGGAGGTGACATTAAAACCTTGGGGCGTCGGGGCAGGGGGACCTCGTCAGAGGTCGTCGAGTCGTAGTACCGCTGAGGGGTTGGCGGTACCAGGGTCGGCGGGCGGTACGGCCCCGGGCGACACGGGATGGAGCAGATGGACCTGCTGCGACGGTCATAAGAAGTGTCTCCGTCGGAGGACGTGTAGGCGACGGGCGGCGGGGGCACGGGCACCTTCTGGGACTCACGGGCCTGGCCTAACGACACGCTCACCACGGACACCACGGTCCTCGCCGCGACAGCCGCTTCGCCTCGGTGCTCGACTGCTTCCCCCTGCGAGTTGCGCCGGATCAGCTCGCGGCTGCGGCGGCTGCGGCGCGCCCGCTCCCGCGCCCGCAGCGTCTCCTCGCTGTCGCTGTCGGAGCCCACCACTTGCCTGGCCTCCTCGGCCCGGCGCCGCGGCGAAGAGAGGGCCGAACCGCGGCGGGTCGACGGCGTCCTGGACGCTGCCTTGGACGACGACCTGGACCTGGGCGCGTCCCTGGAAGCGGCGGCGGCGCTGCCTCGGGCGAGGAGGGCGCGCTCGGCGGCGTCACGCAACGACACATGTTGCGCGGCATCTTCCAACGTCCCCGGTGTCACGTGACCGACGGTCATTCGAGAAGGACCGCTGACCGACGTGTCGGCGAGCTCCTCGCTGGGGTGGGTCCTCGCTGACGTTGCGTCGTTCTCGCCGCGTCCGTCCTGCCCTGGAGACTCCGAGTCTGCGGTCTCTAGGTCATTCGTCGCGCTCGCGAACAGCTGACGGGCGAGGCGCTCCCGCTCGCGCCGCTGCTCGTCGCTGAGTTGCGAGGGCTCGTACGAGCTGCCCTCGCGCCGCCTGCGACCCTCGGACGGGACTGCGGGGCGCCGGCCGGCAGGGCTCGACGACCTGCTCAGTTTGTCTAGGCGTCGCTGGGAAGGCTTGACGGCGTCCCTTTCGTCGCTGCCGTCGTCCGGGCGCCTGCATTGCTCGGCTCTGGACGCCGGGACGGTTGAGAAGTATTGCGACGGCTGGATGACGTCGGATGAATCGCTGTCGTCCGGATCCCCTGTGTGTGGTGTTTCCGAGATGATCACACGCTGAGTCGGCTGGATGACGTCGGATGAATCGCTGTCGTCCGGATCCCCTGTGTGTGGTGTTTCCGAGATGATCACACGCTGAGTCTGCTGGATCTGGTCTGAAGAGTCACTGTCTGCTTGATCCTCTGCCGGTTGTGTTGCTGGGATGCATAAATTCTGAGTCTGAGTCGGCCGGATCTGGTCAGATGAGTCGCTGTCAGCTGGCGCTTGTCTCGACGGCACGTGCACGTACTGCGACGGCTGGATCTGGTCTGAAGAGTCACTGTCTGCTTGATCCTCTGCCCGGATCTGGTCAGATGAGTTGCTATCAGCTGGCGCTTGTCTCGACGGCACGTGCACGTACTGCGACGGCTGGATCTGGTCTGAAGAGTCACTGTCTGCTTGATCCTCTGCCGGTTGTGTTGCTGGGATGCATAAATTCTGAGTCTGAGTCGGCCGGATCTGGTCAGATGAGTCGCTATCAGCTGGCGCTTGTCTCGACGGCACGTGCACGTACTGCGACGGCCGGATGGTGTCTGACGAGTCGCTGTCAGCAGGTCTCCCTGCCGCGGGTAAGCCCACGGTGTGCGGTACGTTCTGTGGCGGTATAGCGACGTCGCGTGTTTGGCTGACCTCGGCGTCCTGGGAACGTCGCTCTCTGAACCTCGGCCTTTTCCTGGAGGATGGACAAAGTATTGGGGAGCTTGCCTGCAGCTGCGCTCCAGGTGGTGTTGGGAGCGTTCGCGCGGGGCTTGGCAAGGCAGGCGAGGCGGAGCGCAGGATGGTGTTGGCGGAGCAGATGTCTGGGGACGTCGGCAACGTCGGCGAGGGCTTGGCCCAGGACACCCGCGTTGTGCGCTTCTGCGACAAGACGGGGGCGGGGCTGCGCGGGGAGCGCGGGGTGGCCTGCACCTGCACGGCCCTGCGCTTGGCGGCGGTGGGGACGCTCTCGTCGGCCGCGTCAGGGGCAGCACCCGACAGCCTCTTCTTCTTAGCCAGAGAAAGGGATTTTCGTTTCACGGGTCTCTCGACTGGGGCTGCAGAAGAAGGTCGCTCTCCTGCCGTCTTGCAGAAGGTCATTGTAAAATCGACTGCGTCACGCAGCTGGCCCGCCGCAGGTGCAGGTGCGGGGGAGGAACGAACGTCCTGAAATAGAGAAAGGAGAGCTGAGTTCACTGCAGCAGCCCTCACCTTACACATAATATGCATCACAGACTCACCTCACCATTAGCAGAGTCGCGGTGCGTCGTCTGCTGCTCCGTGTGCAGGGCGCCCTCGCTCTCCACCGGCGGAATGTCCTCCGTCTGGCCCGGCGGGGGCGGGCGCGGGCCGCGGTCAGGCCCTGCAGGGAGGTCCGCGAGGCGAGTCTCGTCGCGGCCACTGGACTTCTCGTCCGGAACAGAGGTTCGGTCTTCTGCAGCTGCAGGGGCGTCGACATGAGGGTTGTCCTCTTGCACTGGCCTCTTACCGCGGCGGCCACCCGGGTCCCCGTCGGCGACTTCCCTCGGCTCGGCGCGCGCGGCCTCCTCTGGGGCCCGGCTGACGCCGACGCTGACGCCCTGCGGAGGAGACTTGGGGCGCCGCCGCTGCAACAACTTCCTCGTCATCTCCGCGGCCCTGGCGGCCAGGGCGTTGCGCGTGGCCTTGGAATGCGTCTGCTTCGTCCCCAGGATGCCCAGCGTGATGGGTCTGCTGCGCGCCTGGTGCAGGTCCTCCGGGCTGCTCGGGGGTTCGAAGGCCTCCGTCAGCGGGTCCGCGCCCTTGCCGGCGTCTGCCTTGGTGCCGACCTTGGCGCCATCCTTGATCCGGGACTGCTCGGCCGGCGATGGCGTGTCGGCGGGCGTCATGCTCGGGCCCTTGTCCGATTCCTCGCGAAACAGCACTCGTTTGGAGGAACGCCGACGCGCGGACACCGCAGCAGGGGTTGCTCGCGCGGCCTCGGGAGGCTCCTCGCGCGTCGCAGTTTTCGAGCTTTTGACTTTACTTGTGGTGTCCTGCGCAAAGACGGTTTGGTTAGAGCTAAAAACATAACAGGTTTTTGACTCAAATCGCCAGCTCGTGTGCTACAGGAAGTTGTACATACCCTGGTTTTCCCGGTGGCCTGCGACACGGGGTTCTTTCGGCCGGCGACTGGCGCCGCTGGGTCCCTGAAGGTGATGAGTCTCAGGCCGACGTCCGGACGCTGCTCCTCCGGCCTCCTCGGCAGACGAGTCTTGAAAAACTTTCGCGGTCCTTCATACGTAGGCACCACATATTGTGGCGCTGGAGTCTCCTCGATTCCCAAGCTGAAATTTGGCCTGCCGGAAACCACGACGAAACCATGTTGGATCAGATACAGAATGACTCAGAGCGCTCTGGGTCTTTCGCGCCATAACGTCAATGTGTACTGCCGACTTACCCGATTCTTTTCCAATTGATCTTGCCCCCAAAGGAGCTTGGTATGCGGAGATTCAGTAGGGCCTTTCCACGAAGCTGGTCATCGGGCAGGAAATTGAACCCAACTCGGAGCACTGACATCTCCTTCGTGACCGCTTTCTCGATGTCGTTCTTCAAATCTTGCCTCTTTTTTGAGCACCATGGTGGGGCTGCAAAGGACAAAGCACTGGACCTAACCAACCACCTTTAACCGATCCCCCCATAAAATGCCCATAGAGAAACTAATTTTGAAAGCATGAATTCGCGCAGCGTTAAGACAATTGCGCCCACAACGCCTGCATTGACCAACAAATGTGTTTCTGAAAAGGGCAATGTCAAATAAAAACTTACCAGACATCTTTCTGATATAATATAATTCTTGGCGTTTGAAATGGCGTGACGACACAACCAAACTACAAGACAAAGTTGAAAGTTGAAACAAAAGCGGTTCAGTCAGTGTCGTCAGTGTCTGGCGACTAGTCGTTGACGCTCTCACAACGAGCGTAAGATTAATGATTTTCTAAGTTTCATTCCTATAAGTTGTAAAAATACCCTTTTTAAAAACACAGGCAATATTTAAATTTTTATCTGTGCACAGAAAAAAAGTGTTTTGTCCTTTTTTTCCCACCTGCAACATTCGAGTAGTTAGGGTTGAGGCGAGCTGGCGGGAGAGAGATCGTACTTTAAATTTTACTTTCGGAGTGTACGTGATGGCTGAGATTTTTAAATTTCCACATTTTGATGAAAGATAATAATCATATTTAATTAAATTTTGATTTGCATTGTAAAGTCTAAAATAATGGAGGGAAGAAATGGTATGTATGACCATCTCTGTTTAAATATTACTGAATCCTGGCAATGAATGGCTGGGAGACACTGAATCTTTTGAAGTTCTCAAAGGGTAGGTTACAAATACTGTATTTGCTCACACCACCCTCCATTCGAATTCCTCCAACTGCTAATGATCCTCAAGACCGAGGTAGGCAGTTATACGTTTCGAAGAAGGTTAAAATATAAACAAATCTAGATTATTTATAAAGTAAACTTTAATTGCTTGCAATATACATTTTCACATACTGGTAAAGGTATTTTTTATTACCAATTCAGTCTTTTGGCTTTTAACAATATGTTGACCACTACTCACTACAACTTGGAGTATTATCAACAATGTAGTAAATATATATGAAAAAAAAATAAAAAAAATAAACATTAACACTAGCTGACAAAATTCAGATATTTACAATACAGGTATAGTATTGTGACAGGTTTTGTTAAGGTCATCAAATCTAATTATGTCTAAAACTTATATCTAAGGTAAGTTAATGATCAAATCATTAGATCATGGATTTGAAACCAGAAAGATTTTCAGCTGCAACATATTGCAATTTTGATACATCTTTGTGAATTTCACAGAAATGGGGTGCCCGGTAATGGGGTAGAGCACAGAGTAGATGAATCAGTTCTGAGCATATGAGGACTAGATTTCTCCTTGTAAAGCCACAACACGGAGTAAAGAAATAAACACTTTCGCCAAACAAAATTGAGGACTGTGGACTTCAAATACGACAGAGTTATTATCACCTTTTAAGGTAGAGAATAGTTTTGACTAAAACCACTTTCTTTTGCTCTTCTTCTCCTTTGCAGCTGCAAATGCTGCAGCTGCAGCCTCCACTTCATCAATGTCCTTGTCTGCATCTACTTTAGCAGCCTTTTTCTTTTTACTGTCCTTCTCTTTTTTCTTTTTTTTCTCTTTCAAAACTTTTGTTGGTGTTGTTTCTTCAGAATCCTTCCCTGATTTTGCTAAAATTATTTTAAAGTTGACAATTGTCAGTATAATGGCAAAAGAGATATTGAAATATCCAGATGTAAAAGGAAAATGACTCACCTGCAAACAAACCAAGGCGACTATGGATGCTTTTATCTTCTTCGGCTTCTCTTTTCCGGTCCATTTCAAGGCACTCTATTATCTCATTCCTACGCTCAACAACTTCAACCAACCTACAAACACAAACACAAAACATGAAATTAATTGCTTTTTCCTAATAAAATTATCATATGATCTGTGCTATCCGCTAACCTTTGAATAAGTTCCTCCTCTCTGGCTTTCATAATGTCTGTTTTATTACGCTCTGGCTGCTCCATTAAGCATCGTATTTCATATTCCAGCTCAGCATGCTCTTCTTCTAAGCGTTGTTGCCGCCTCCTAAAAATTGGGTTCATTTAAAATCCACAAAACAAAATTTGCTGGAATAGCATCATTTATAAAGTTTAATTAAGGTTGTACTTACAAGTACATAAGTTCTGCCTGCTTGCGGAAGAGTTCATTTTTTTCATTGACAAGTTCAAACAGCTGAATGACTAAATCCTCAACATCTGGAGTCATGGTGGATTCTACATTTCAAACCAAAGAGTTAAAACAAGATATAAAATATAAGTAAATAAGTAGAAGAATAGCATATTAGATTGGGGGAAAATTAACTCACCATTTACTGGTGGAGCTTCATCAAACTTCAATCTGATGGTCTGTTCGAGTTTCACACCTTGTCTTTCAAGTTCTAGCTGTTTGATTTCAATATCATCTAGTTCTCTCTTTAACTCTTTCAATGGCATGGCACGCACCTTAATGATAAATTGAAAACATTATGAAAAATTTCACAAAATAAGTCGCCTTAAAATCCTTTCTAGGCAAATAACTCACCTGTCGTCTCTGAGGCATAGGCCGAGGAGGGGCTGGGCCTTTCTTCCTCTTCCACTGTCCAAATGTGCTTTTGTCTCTTGGCACAGTTGACTCCTCCTTACCTGACAGATAAATAAATAAAGAAAACATTGTGAGAAAATGAATGGGACAGTGACACACTCCATATTTCTAGCAACCTTATGGATGAGGTATCCACTTTACTTTCTGAATAAGACTGAATTTTTGGAAGCAAAATGTAAAATAATGTGCACACATACCAACAGCCTGCATGCTTCGATTGGCTTCATCTTTCTGCATTTTCTGTCCATCCAAAGTAGCAAATTTAGAGGAACTTCCATCTGACAGAGAAGTGCTTTGCAATGACGGTGGTTGAGGTGCAGGTCTTGATTTCCTTTTGTGAGGGGATCGCTAATAACAGTAAAAAAAAGAAGGATAAGAAAGAGAAAATAATAAAATATAATCAAAAACTTGGCAGTGCTATTGAATGACACTTACAACACTTAGACTTGGAGATGGAGGCTGAGAAGAATTTCTAGAGGGACCCCCTGAAAGTGATGGTGGTGCTGGGGCAGGTTTTTTACTTCGGCGGTTAGTCCCAGTATTAGATGTCATGCTTGACAAAGATGAAGAAGACCCAAACTTCCCAGTACTGTTTAACATCCGTGAGGTTGGTGCTATTGTAGTTCTAGGTCTTGGGCTCGGGCTTGGTTCAGGTGTTAATCTAGAAATCAAACATATATAGTTGGGTTAATATTAATTAAAATTTCAAGCAAAGGTGTATTCAAATTTAAAACAAAATAATACTACCTTATGGTTCTGGGTAGAGGCACAGGGACAGAGGCATTGTCATCCTCGGGTTCTTCGCCATCACTCCAAAATGGGTTTAAATTAGCCGGAGCAGGAATGACTCTCCTCTGAGCTGGTGTTGGTGACACTGAGGGTGCCTTTACAGAGCTAGGACTATCATTGGGAGGTTTGTGTAAATTAGGAGGAGGTGGTCTTGGAGGTTTGACTGTACTAGACTTCTTCCTAAGAACTACAGGTTCTTCCTCTTCTTCCTCACTTGATCCAAAAGGATTCGTACTTTCTTTTTTATCGACATTGAAACTTGTAGTTACTGATACTGGTTCTTCTTCTTGATCTTCGTCATCACCAAATGGATTTAGTTCTTCTGGATAGTCCACAGATCCTTTTTTAATTTCTTCAACTTCAGTTGGAGCAGAAATTATTTTTCTTGGCCGTACTGAAGGTTTAGTGGCAGTTGCTAAATCTGATTTTTTCATTACATTATCATTTTCCTTTACAAAATCATGGACAACAGTCTCACTTTCTTTAAATGCATTACATTCTGAACTTTCATTCTTATAACTGGTTTCACACATACTTGCTGGCTGCTCAGGATTCTTCATTTCAACATCAACATCCACTACATTATAAGTTTCCCAAACTTTGTCATTTTCAGAGACCAAATTAAAATCTTTCTGTTTCTGAAAACTTTCTTCTGTATTCTCACTTACTGCTCCATGAACAGTTTCACTGTCTATATCTGTTTCCGATTCCTTTATCTGCGAGCTACTTGCATCTTTTGATTTAGAAATACTCACTGACACGTTTATAGTTTTCTGTGGTCTGGTCTGTGTTGGGCTAGTGCTCTCATTTTCGAACATCATCTTTCTTATCTTTACAATAGAAGTAACTGAGGTGTCAGCACTGGAAATTTTAGAATCTTTGGTACAGTTATTCACTCCACTAAGATCAGTGCTGACACTGACAGGGGATTGATTAACACTAGAGTCACTATTTTTAGAAAAAATATGTACACTATCTTCTGTATTAAGTTTCTTTTCCTCCAAATTCTCTTCATTGCTGTCAGACATTGCCTTGAGCTCTTCCACTTTATCAAAAGATTTTGGGTCTTCTTTGGTTGACTGACCAAGTGAAAGTTCATAATCGCCTTCGGAATGCAGTGTCTGCTCAGTTGCAACTTCATCAGTATGTACATATGGAATAGGCAAAGACTTCTGGTCTAAGTCATCAGCTTTGCTCACGAGATCATTGGACACTTGATTTGTAGTGGCGAGGGGTGATTTACCAGTATGCAAACGTGCTGCTGACTTCCCTCTGTCAAAGTTCTCAATGGTTGATTCAAACAAGGCACTATAATCATCACTCACATCTGCTGCAACACCTGCTTTTTCAAGTTGAGATTCAGAACTCTTCTCATCATCACTTAAAGAGAGATTGCGGTGCAAAGGCTTTTGCTCTACTTCTGTGCTGCACATGGATTCACTTTTGCTATCTGAAAAATCTACTCGGTCAGTACTCAGACTGGAAGTGTCTGACTTGTCCATTTCTTCATCAGGACATGTTTCACAGCAAAAGCTACCATCTTCTGTTTCATAACAATTTGCAAGTGTGAGTTGTGCTGAACACCGAGCACATCGGAAGCAGGTACGATGATATAGAGCTCGTTTGGATCCTACCAAGAGCCTTTCCGCAAGGAATACTGGTAACCCACAATGTGTGCATGAGTCATGTGCTGAGCGCGAGGAGGCTCCCCCATGCACACCCCTCGCCGGCACCTGAGAAACAGCAACAAAATGTTGAATTAAAAGTCTGATATCTTCATTAAGTGGCTTCAAAGACTTGGTCACATTGTCAATGGAATGAAGACTGAGAGAGTTTTTCCTAACACAAGCTTTAAACTTTTTTAATACAGCCATTGAATCTGGAGAGCAAAAGGCAACCTCAATAGCTAAGCTCTAACTGTACTGAGTATGAGAAAATACAACACGTACAGTGAGCTGACTGATATGGACTATAGGCTTTGAGCTTTATCTAATCTGAGTGATACAGGGTGACAGCCATACTGTCACACATTTCCAAGGCTATGAAAGTACAAGGTGAAACAATGAGAATATTTTGTCATTATCAAAACAGTTCAAATAAAATATAATTATGAGGCAATTACCTTCTAGCAGAATATTTCAGGCTTATACTGTCCCATAATGTCCAAGCTTTCTTCCTGTGAGAATAGAACAAATCACAGATTTTAGCAGTGTGGGGCTAAGATGCAAATATTGCAATACAATACAAATATAGAAATAGAATCTACACATGAATTAAATGCACAACCCAATCCAAGAAACCTGCAACAACTTGTTTTATGTTAAGAGCATCATCACTGCATCTCATTAACAAAATGTTAGAGTTAGAGCCAAACTAGCTAATTAGATTTTAAATTTCAAATAAAGGCATATAATAGAACACAGTAAGTGGCTCAACGAGAATTATAGGCACACAGCATGCTAACATAAAGATGTTGGCAAACAAACTAATCTATAATTCTTGTTCATGCCATGCAAACTAATAATAAATGTAGTATATACACTTAAGATATATTTTTACAAACAACGGTATATCAAATATTGTTTTAGTGTGATAATAAAAAGTGCAAGTTTTTAACTTTAAAACTAGTTGGAAGGCACAGAAAATTGCAGCATATGCTTCGCAAGTCAAAAAGTGCAATAAAATCTCAAACAATGTAACCTTAACCAGAATACAGTCTGCATCTCATAAGAGCTCTTTCACTACAAGGCAACAGAGGATCAGCATTAATAAGATTTTTTTTTTTTTTTTTTTTTTTTTTTTTTTTAAATAAATTAGAAATTAAAACAGTCTCAAAATTACTGAGCAATGTACTGTTTTTGTATTGATGCCTGGCTTGCTATCACCTCAGAAGAAACTTGTTATTCAACCCACACTGCATATTTATATTCCAAATTTATTTTGAGAAGCTTGTACACTAAAGGATAGTATAGACATTTATATTATTTTTGATGGGGATAACTACTTACCACCCAAAATTTTTAAAAAATAGCAAAAAGCAAAATATTGTTCTTTTAAAACAAGCCAAAATATAAAATAAAAATACTAAATAACAAGCAAGAAAGCCAAACAGCTTGCCAAACAGGACAACATTGAAATAATGAGATGCAAACACTTACAAACAGATAGAAAAATCAGAAACAAAAGCATGGCACAAGAGAAGCACAGACACATGACATTGATTACTTTCAGATAAGTTCAGCTATGTTATAAGCAATTTTACAAGCTATGCATTTTGTTGTAAGGTGCAGTGACTTGATACATACAGAAAAATGCAACAAAACAGATTTGAACAAATCCACTGAGCTAATGCATCAGAAAAGGATAAGAAACAAACCTTCGAAGGTGGACTGGTTGATGTGGGAGACATATTTGGTGACAAGTCTGGGGATGAAGACAGGCTTGGTGAAACTGAGGACCTCTTCACAGGTGTCCTTGAGTTGGGAGAATGACCTGAAAAAAAATAACATAGTTTAGTATAAAAAATGCAAATCTGAAAATACTCTTAATTTTCTGAATCTAAACAGATTACATAGCACTACCTTGCTGTCCAACAAAAGTCTGGTAAAACTGAGATAGGTATGTCAGCATGGATAATCTGTCTGGCACTTCATATTCCACCATGTCTTCTGCATCAAGGAGAGCTGGAATTCCCAAATGACGCTCTGCTATTCTAAAAGCCAATTCATTGTTGCGATAAACATCTCTTTTATCAAGGCTATCAAAGTCACTGCAATCAAAATCAAAAGAGACCATTAGTTTCAATAATTAAGTTCAAAATGTCACATCATGCCTTAATTATATTCCAACTTACATGAGATCTGGCCTGAAGTGGTGAATCAGAGCACAGAATGCCAGTCCATCACGCCATGATGTAGTCATGTTCTCCACCTTGACGCCAGGGTATCCTTCAGTGATCCTCCTGCACCAAACCTCCAAAGCTTTGGTTCCTCGCTTTTCACCCATTTTTGACCTGCAAAACAAATAAAAACAATTGTCAAAATCATAAAGAGGCTGATAGTCCCTCGCACATCATCTCCAAATCTTCAATATAGATACATATATCTTAATATGGGGGATGTGTCAACTTCAGAGACTCCAGTACAAAGTAACAAATTTCCTCAAAATTAAGGAAATATAGGCTGATGTAATGTCATGGCCTCTACACTGCCAAATATAATAATAATTCACAACACTAGACAGGTTATGGTTCCTCAAACCCCTTCCAAATTATCGTCCAAGAGCATTGACAAATGCAGGAAGTGAATGACAGCTAGATCGCATATCCAGTGATATCCAGCGAGCCGTTAACGAAGCTGTTACGACTCACAGAGACGCAGTTTACCGGAACCGTGTCGGTCAGGACTCCAGCAGACCCCCTTTGGACTACAGGGATGAGAAATGGAGGGGTGGGGGGATATTCGATTTCTGGAACACGAGGCCGAGGGGGCCGCGGGTGGATGAGGTAGAGGTCGGAGAAGGGGTAGACTGCGGACAGATAAGGCATGGGGTGGGTTGGGGCTGGGCTGAGGGTGGGGTGGGGGTAGAGAAACACAGAGACCGGTAGAGCAAAGACTGCACTGTCATATTCGAAATTGCCAGTTTTTTCCGTGTAAAATGGTTTGGCCAGGACTAGAACACTGCGCATTGGATGCGAGGGAAGTGGCTGGCGGCGCACGTACGTGCAGACAGTGGGCATGGAGGGAGGGCCCCTCTCCCCTCATCGTGAAGCATGAGGGGCAGGGGGAGGAGGGGGCAGGGGCTCCTCCGTTCACTAGGCCCGCGCCACGCCACGCCACGCCACGCCGGCCCGGACCATGGGCAGGACATGCAGGGGCAGGGCAGGGAGCGGCAGGGCCGCAGGACCGGTTTATCTCTGGTTTCCTTCACTTTAAACCCATATGAATCAGGAGAAGAGGAGGAGGAGGCGGAGGAGATGGAGGAGGAGGGGCCTCCGGGGCAGGGGAGGCGGACCCACCAGACGAGCCGCGTCGGGTCGGGTCGGGTCGGGGCACACACATAAGCCCTACACACGCGCGCGCAGCGCCGCCGCGCCGCCATCTTCGACAAATCAAAAACACGCGCGAAGGATCCGCTATAAGGGAAAGGAAGCAAAAGAAAGAGCCGCAGCCCAAAGCAGAGGGGCAGGGCAGGCGAGGTCGTGAAGGGTCGAGGTTCAGGACCTCCGCCAAGTGCGCGGGGCGGGGCGGGGAGGATCTTCAGCCGTGCGCTTTCCTCTGGCCCTGTGCGCGTGCACGTCCACGCCCTCCAGCTCCTCTCCGAGATTGAGCGAATCGCCGCAAAGTGTGCATCAACTCCAGCGGCAGCAGCAGCAGCAGCACACCGCAAAACCAAAGGCTCCTCTTGTCCTGGCCGGGCCCGGGCCCCGCGGGACGGGCCGGGGCACAACACTGCGACCTGCTGTCGGGCTGGGACTGGAGGGAAGTGCCTTGGGTAAACCGCCGCGGCCCGGCCCAGCCGCTGCTCTAGGACCCCGACAACGCCGGAGCCAGCAAGCGAGGCAAAGCGGGCTGACCGCGGTGGGCGGGGCCAGCGGGGCGGGGCGGGGCCGGCGCCACACCGACCGCAGCGCAGCGCTCTCAAACGTTACGATCAAAAGCGAAGGAATGATGCGAATGCGCTGCTCTGGCGGTGTCTGCCGCGCCGCGCCGATCCTCCCCACAGCACCGCCGCCCGCCCCGCCCCGCCCCGACCGCCGCAAAGGGGTCCACAATGGCGGCAAAGTGAACTGCAAAGACTGACCCTCTTTATGTCCTCAGTACTTCGCGCCCTCACGGAGCCGCGGCGGCGCCGAGCGCATTGGGTGCAAATAAGGGGTCATTTCAGGGAGCGAGTGCGGTCTGCCCTCCACGTGCTACGAGCACCACGCGGTGCACGCACACGGCCCCTACGTGCACCTACGTGCACCTACGTGCACCCACCGCGCTCGTGCGCACGCATATCACAACACGGACGGATGCTATTACCCCCAGCCCCACCCCTCCACTCTCGCCTCGCGTGGCCGGTCCTTTTTATTTTCCAGAGGGCGGTGCGCGCGGTCACGTCAGCAGACCGGCCCTGGCCCGACCCCCGCCCCCGCCCCCGCCGCGTCCTGCCCCACCCCCGCCGTCGTCATGGATGGCCTGTTCTGGTCGTGGAAAGCGTCCGGGGAAAGCGGAGTCCAACACGGTGGCCGGGGCCGCGGGCCGCGAGTGTAGCATGCATACTGTGGAAAGCCACACACACACAAAAAAAAAGATATAAAAAAACACGTTCAAAAATGCACTTGCGACGCGGTCCCTCGATATGTATCGGCCAGATTCAGAGCGACGCGCGTGGTATGGGCGGGGCGGGGCGCGGAGGTGGCTTCTCGCGGTACGAGACTCTCCGGACGCGGGTCGCATGTGCCATCGCCCCAGGCCCCCGGGCCGGGCCCCGCACCACCTCGCCACGCCGCGACGGGCCACGCGCCCATTGTAAGAGCAAATTATGCTAATGCCCCGCCCCGCCCCGCCCCGCCCCGCCCCGCCCCACCCCGCTCACATGCGCGAAACAACAAGAAGTGCAATAAGTGTGATGTGAGGAGACGCGAGCGGCGCGGCGCGGCGCTGCGTGATCTATGCGGGGTGATACCCGCCACGCCCGCCACGCCCACGTGCCGCTCCACGTGGTGTTCGCTCCACGCCCCGCCCCGCCCCGCCCCGCCCCGCCCCGCCCCGCCCCGCCCCGCCCCGCCCAGGTCGCGCCGCGCCGCGCCGGTACGGCTGGCCGCCCAGCACTGCCTGGAGTCACTGGAGCAGACCGCGACAGAGGAAAGAGGGGGAGACGGGGGTGGGGGAGCGGACCGTGGAGTAAGGGGCGGAAGTGGCAGCAGCGGCATGGCGTGGCGTGGCAGCCAGTCCGTCGAGCAGCGACGCGGTCGAGACTTCACGAAAATGATAAGTAAATTAGGTCATGAAAAAGGCGCCCCCTCCCCTCCCACTCTCCAAGCCGATCGGCCTTCTGTGTAATTGCGCCGGCGGTGCGGCGGTGGGAAAAGGAGAAAGGAAATGAAAAGTCGCCGTGTCGCCCTACTGACCTGCAGGTCTCGCAAATGTTTTTTTTTTTTTAAACCGCCGAACAAGAAACGTCATGACATAGTCCCTGTCCACGTCGCGTCAGCCGCCCAGCCCCGCACCGCCCCGCCCACGCGACGGTACGCCCCTGCCCCTCCCCCGCCCGGACCCTTCCTCCTCAGCAATGATAAGGGGCGGTTGTGATTAATTCAATGTCGGCCATGTTGTCGGCCGTGGCAGCGGTTGCCAGGCAACGCGTCGACGAAGTGGCGCAATACACAATGACAGACGGTCGGACGGACCGACCGACATGGAGAACGAAACAGCGGGCCGCCCGCTCGGCCGCTGCTCTTGTTTAATCCATATCGCAACGCCGAACAAAAAAAAATTAAAATAGGGGTGGGGGAGTTTCGAGCGCACGGCGCAGACAGGCACACTCGTAGGTCCAGGTCGAGGTCGTGGCCGCCGAGGTCGATCCTCTCCAGAGACGCTCCACCTGGTCCTGACGTGCGGAGGGAGGAGGGACTTCTCCAGCCCTGGGCGGACAACCCCGCGCAAGAACGGGGCCGGACTCCGCCTCTAGGGCTGCTCCTTCCAGCCAGAGCGGCGACCCACATCCAGGAGGCCGCGGGCGCGGGCGCGACGGCTCTCAGCGCCGCTGCTACTCTCCCAGATGGACGCGTCGACAAGGCGCCGCGACGCGGTCGCTGTGGAGTCGAGGCGAAGCGACGGAGGCGGAGCAGGTAGTTCCTGCTGGTTACAGTCGTGATTCGGACCCGGCCGGCAGCCACGCCGACCTCCCGGGGCGCTGCGCTGCAATGCGCGCGACCCCGCCGCCGCCACCGCCGCGATTATCCCCATCAGCTCCGCCCCCCCCCCCCCCGGACACTGTCGCGCGGCCGCGGCGCTTCCGCGGAGGTAGGCGCCGCCGGCGCCGGCGTATCGCCCCGCCCCGCCCTGCCTCGCTTCGCTCCGCATGGGTCCTGCCGTGGGTGGTTCTGACTCAGCCGTCAGAGGTGAAAAGAAATTAACACGAGTGCGGAAAACAGGCCACAGCTGATGGGGCGCGCCCAAGCCCACTAAAACCCCCGAAAAAAAAATTGCCTTCCAGGTCCACACACCGACTGAAATTGACGAGGAAGACCCCGTATGTACATGATAGAAATCGTCCTCCTGGTAGGAGAATAAAAAATCCTTTTATTTTCAAGGGAAAGGAATGCGCAGAGAGTGGCGCGTTCTGCCTATGCTCTCAGGCGCAGCGCACGGAGCACCGTGCGGCGTAACCTGGCCTCAGCCTCGTCTCAGCAAAACTTGATTTGAGAGAGTCACTGAACTTGTCACCCGCTCACAAACAGCCTTCTATATACCCACACACCCGTGCCGAGCCGGTTTAATGTGTCTGGCGTGTTGATGCTCGTCTTTTTCGTTGTTATATTCATTTTATTCTCAGTGCCTCTTTTTTTTATTATTTTGCGCGCAGGGTATAAAAGAGCAGAGGGCCCTTGCTGCTGGCTGGTGCTGGTGCATCTCAACCTTGGGCCGACGGAAGTGCCGCGCCGCGCCGGCCTGGCTGCCGCGGTGCTCGACGCTCGGCTTGTATTGGGGTGGTATGGCGAGGCCCGACGCCGACGCCGACGGCCCCCAGAGGCAGCAGCAGGGCCGGGCCGGGCCGGGCCGAGCGCCCATCCACCCGTCTATCTGTCCGGGTCCGGCCGGCCTGGCCTGCCTGCAGTGCATTGTGCTGCTGGGCCCGGCCCACTGCGCTACAGCCCGCTGCACTACAGCGCCTGCGGCCGTAATCAGCCATCGAGGACGAGCCGCGGCGGGCGGGCGGGGCGGGGCGGGGCGGGGCGGGGCGGGGCGGGGCGGGGCGGGGCGAGACACCTGCCTGACGTGATGAGGAGGTGATGGCGGCGGCTGCACGAGGGTCTGTCTGAGGTGAAGACGGCGGCGTCGAGCTTTATGGCCGAGTCAACCCGACCCGACGACGGCAAAGCGAGAGCCGAAACTACTTAATTCTGTACCTAGGCAAAGGAGCAGGGCGGGAGATCAAAATCGCAGAGGCAATCAGGGGGCTCCTGCTCCTCGCCTGCTCCTGAGCCTAGCCTGAGCTGAGCAGCTCTCCTCCGCCGCTGCTGCTTTGCGATTCATAGACGACCGCTAGCTACCCCCTCCCACTCCTCACGGGGATATAAACACACCCATGGTCGTCTCAATCACGAACACGAGAGGGAAGGGGGGGAAAAGCCTCGCGTATGATGACCGTGAAAAAAATCATGTTATTTTTCATCGATGCCTAAAGCAGAAACAGGAAGAGTGGGAGGGAGAGAGAGAGGAGCCGAGCAGATTACTACGGCGTGAGCGAGTGCTCCGCTCCGACCCACACGGCACCCATTTACAGGCTCTATGATTAGCAACTCATTTTTCCATCGGACGTGAGACAACGAGCGGGCTGGGGTGGGGTGGGGCGGGGTGGGGTGGGGTGGGGTGCAGGACAACGGAACGGAACCTCACACCTCGGGGTCGGCGCGGCGGCATGGCGAGGCGCGCCCCCGACCTAGCTGACCCCGCCCCGCCCCGCCCCGCCCCGCCCCGCCCCGCCCCGCCCCGCCCCGCCCCGCCCCGCCCCACCCGCCTCGCGGATGTAGTGCTCAGTACACTTTGCGCCTTGCGGCCCGGCCCCGATCCGGCCCGCCGCCATCCACGTCCCCAGTCCGCTCTACGCCATCCACAATGGCGGCGTCTTTCAGCAAGGGTTAGGGAGTATGTATTTTCAGCAGTAAAACAGCCCTTCTTTTAAAAAAATTATTTTTTAAAAAAATCTGGTAAAATGAGGCAGCTCCGTTGGCGCATTTGGTCAGACCCGGCAAATGAGACGCTTTCGGGCCTGATCAATTAGCCTCCGGTTCGCGCGCGAGGGCGAGGAGGGGGGGGGGAGAGACCTTGGGCAAACAAGGTGATGAAGCAAGGTCTGCTTGGTGGCGTGCCGCGCCGCCCCGCCCCGCGCCGCGCCGCACAGCACCGCGCCTGGCCCGGGGGGGCAAGCCTTCTGCTCCTGCTCCAGCCTGTTTGTGCCGGCAGGCCTGCCGGGCCAGGCTGCCCGCCCGCCCGCCGGTGCAGGCCTGTGCTTGTTTCTACCTCAGCCACCGGTAGGCGCACATCTCTTTGTAAGGTGACCGCCCCTCCTCTCCCTGCCCCTCCCCGCCCCCCCACCCTCCCCCCGGCCCGCCCTCCACAACAGCTTCCAGCCAGAACCTCCAGGTAACAACAAAAGAAGGACCTCGTCGGTCCGGGCGGGGCCGGGCGGGTCCGGGCGGGTCCGGGCGGGTCCGGGCGGGGCCGGCAGGGCTCGGGGCTGTGCACGCTGCGCTGGTCCATATCAAGCGAGAGAGATACACGGCGTGGCGTGGCGCGGCGTGGCGCGGCCAGGACTGCGATGCCCCACCGCACCGGCCCGACTAAATCACAAGGCTGGTGGTGAAGTGGCCGCTGTGGGCACCGCCGGCCCCGGCGGCCCTACCCTGTTGCCCCCCCCCCTCCCCTCCCCGCCGCAGCCATCACAGCCTCTTAGGCCGTCTCCCCCGCCCCGCTCAACAAAACGAGAGGAAAACGAATATAACTAACGCGCAGCGCACATCGTCGGGAACGGAAAGCCGAGAGAATAAAAGTAAGAGGAAACAAATAGGCCGAGTGCCCGAGTACTTGAAGGCGGGAGGCGGAGGCGGCGCCTGCTGCCCGTCCCAGAGGCTCTGCGCTGCGCTTCTCTCCTCGTCGCATGTGACGTGCGCAGCGCAGCGGCCGTCACACTACGCGCGTTTTCACGTGCGACGGCCGACGCCGTCGTCGTCACACGCATATAAAGGCAAACGTGCCCCCATGCCGCGGCGTGCGGCGTTTAGGGAAAGAAACGGACACATACCGACGGGGAAGAGAATCACACGAGCAGGAGGGGCATCGGCATCGGCAGTCGAGAGGCAGGAGGCGTCGGGACGCGCCGCGCCGCGCCGCGCAGCGACACACATTGCGATTGGTATTCAACGCATTGACACGAAGCGTGACGGCGCGCGCGTCTCGCCCCGCCCCGCCCCGCCAGGACAACGAGAAGGTCCTGCTGGAGAAGGGGAACACGCGGCTCACATGGCCAATGAGCGTCCTGGCTACCGACTCTCGCCCGGCCCGGCCTAGGACTCATCGGCAGGGCAGGCTCAGCTCGGCTTGTGCACTCGTTGTGCGAGTGGGTACGGGCGGGGCGGGGCGGTTATCACCTTGGCAGGCAGCTCCACGATGGAGATGTTTCCAGACATGTGTGTGTGTGTGTGTGTGTGAGCGAGAGAGATAAGACCCCCTCCCCTCCGCTCCAGACCCCCTCGTGAGCCCCTTGGAGGAAGAGGCGGGTAGGTCGGCGACGACGACGCCGACCGCGGCCCGTCTCGGGTTTGGGAAATATGACCTGTGTGGAGTCCTCTGGACGGAGGGAGAGGGGGGGGGGTGGAGGGGTACTGAGATAAGGTACTCCAACGCCACTCGACACCAGCGAGAGAGAGAGAGAGAGAGAGAGAGAGAGAGAGAGAGAGAGAGAGAGAGGGGGAGGAGATCCTGGGAAAGGACAAGTGATACGGGCGGCTGACGTGGCTGACAGCCGGCGTGGCGGTTCTGCCCTGCCCCCCCAGGTGGGATGGGGAGAGGTGGGGTGGGGGCGGGGGCGGGGGTCCCAAACAATGGCAGCAGTGCCCGCCCCGCCCCGCCCCGCCCCGCTCCATGGCGGCAGCAGGCCAGGGCGGGCGGGTAGAGGCTGGTAGAGGCACAAGTCGAGCCCGGGCTGCGAGGCGCCGATGTTACATCGTCCTTCTGGGAATCGGACACACGTTTGCTTTTTGCCCGCTAGCCGGCTGCCCCTGCTGGGGCCCTCAGGGCCGGAGAGCTGGGCCGGGCACGGTGGGGCGGGGTGGGGCGGGGTCGGGCGGGGCGGGGCGGGGCGGGGTCCAAATTGCACGGCACAGCGGAAGCGCGGTGAATGGCAGGAGCCCCGCCCCGCCCCGCCCCGCCCCGGACGGTCCCGCCCCGCCCCTGCTAGCGCCGCCGGGCAGGCAGGCCGCCCGCACCTCGCCCTTCAGAGGCGTACGTACGTGCACCAGCACTTGGGCCCCGCGTCACTATATTATGACATTTTCCCCGTTGCGATAAGAATTTTTTAAAATGCTGCTGAAACCGTCCGACGTCACGAGAAATAAAGTAAAGTGGCGGCGTGGGGCGGGGCGGGGCGGGGCGGGGCGGGGCGGGGCGGGGCGGGGCGGGTGCGACAGCGGAGGGGCAGAGGTGCGGCGTCACGCCCCGCAGTGGTGAGACGAGGCGAGGCGCCCAGAACGCCCGTTTTCACACTCCCTGCCGCCGCCGCTGCCGGGGCCGGAGAAATGGTCGGGCCGCCCCGCCCCGCCCCGCCCCGCCCCGCCCCGCCCCGCCGGGTGTGAGCACGGTGGTGGCGCCCCGCCCCGCCCCGCCCGGACCGACCTGTCCTGTCCCCGCAGCCAGCGCCGTCTGGGCGTACCTCTGGGCTGGGCGTACCGACCTGCAACAGAGACAACAACGGCCGGGATAAATAAGGAGCAGAGAATTAACGACCCGGAACGGGAGGAGAAAAATGGACTAAATACGGGGGGACGGGACGGTAGGAGAGGAGAGGTCTTCATCGAGGCGAGGCGAGGAGGTCTCGTCTGAGAGGGAGCCCCTGCAGCAGCGGCCACCCACCTCCTCCTAGAGGTGGTGTTCCTCCTCGAGCTAATGGAAGACCTCTGTCAGCCCTACCGCCCCCCGAGTGGCATCGCATGCCACCACGGAGCAGCAGCAGCAGCAGCAGCAGCAGCAGCGGTGGAGGTCTCATTTGACAGCTCATTGGGCTCCAACAGGCCGGGACGGGACGGGACGGGGAGCTGAGGAGTAAGAGGCTTACTCACGCTGTCCAGCCCGCCCCGTTTAGGACAAAGTGCCCGTCAGGTCAGGTGCCGCCGGGCCCCGCCGGCCCCGGGCCCCACGCACTCAGCAGCCCAGACCAGCGCGCCTGACGCGCACCGCCGCTCCGCCCCGCCCCGCCCCGCCCCGCGCCGCGCCCGTGACCTCGACATCCACGGAGGTCACCGCTACGAGTATGGAGGAGGCCCCCTCCCCCGCGCGGCCCGGGCGCGGGACCACAGGTCGCACACTTCGCTTTCTGGAGGACACGAAAGGCCGTGCCGCGACACCAGACACTTTGCGTCGCCTCGTCGTGTATAACGTATTAGGGACCGTGCGGAAAACTATACACGGAGGATTTTATTTTTGCTGTGGCTGTGGTCCCCACTTGAGCCGAACGACATAAAGTACGAGTACAACGTACAAATTCGCTCGGTCGTTGATGGACGGACCCCGACAGGACACGCCACGGCAGCAGCAGGGGCAGCACGGGGGACACGAAATGTTTTGGAGGACATGTTCGCTTACATGGTGTCGGGACGAGACGGGGACGGCGACTCGAAAAAAGGAAGAAAAAAACGAGAAGCAGAAAAAATGCATGAAAGAGCGAGCGACGAAGTCCGACATGTGTTTATTCGCTTCATCATTTCCACCATCTTCAAGGTCCAGAACCATCATCATTACACACGGTCTCCAAACAACACACATGCACACGGCATTTACTTCGTTCTGGCTCCCCGAAAACTCGGCAATAACCGTGATACAAAATTAAGAAATAAAAGTAGCCTACGGTTTCCCTGAAGAAAGCAAACATCATTTTTATCCTGCAGTGCGGCGCGTTCCGACAATATTTTTTTCCAGCAGCTCCAGCCGGCCCCGTGTAATTAGCCATGTCGTGGTGCCCATCCCCACCCCGGCCCGGCCCGGCCCGGCCCGGCCCACTCCTGCAGCACAAAGTCCAACGGGACGCCGTTGCGATGCTGCGGATGGAGGCCGAGGACCCCGTCCCCGTCGTCAACCAGCTCTTTGACGAAACACTAAAGGCTGTAAACAAGCAAATCGGAACCACTTCACCTCCACTCCACTCCTTCTCCGAGGTCAGGTCAGGTGCGGGGGGGACCCGAAGGGTCGGGCTCGTAAAAGATATGGAAGAAAGGAGGAAATGAATGGATAAGACGAGACAGGTATACAGCCATCACAGCAACACGACGGACGAGCCGAGCCGGGGGGGAAAGAGTGTTTGGGGCCCGGCACAGGCGACACTGTTCTGTTCACCCCCTGCCCAGGCCCGTGTCGGAACACGGGTATTTTCACCTCCAAACGCCCGGCCCGGCCCGGCCAAGCCCGTCCTCGCCTGTTTGATCACTGCTTTTATTTCTCCCGTCCCGTCCCGTCCCGTCGAGCGGAGCCCGGCGCGGCGGCGCTGTGCGCTCCGCGACCACTAAGGAGGCGCAACAACAGCTCACAGCACCTGGCAGAAGTTGGCCAGTCGGGCGTGTGCAGTTCGCAGGCGACGGGCGGCGCGACCGGACGGGCCGAAGCCCAGGGCATGGCGTGGTCGCGGGGAGGGACATTTTCCCCGCTGAACACATTGTGTGTCGCGCTGCTGCCGGCCGGCCGGGGCGCAGGCGGGCGCGGGCGCATCCGGCCGCAGACAACACAGTCGGACCCAGCGGCCCGGCCCGGCCCGGCCCGGCCCGGCCGAGCTTCGCCCGCCGCTGCCTTTCCCAGCGGGTAAACTCCTCGCATGCAAACAGCAGTGCAGCCGGGCCGGCGGCCCGCTCCAGACTAACCAAACAGAAAGGCGTGGACCGCACACGGGAAAAACAAATTCCAAAGCCATAGCGCCTATTCCGAACAAATACATCGCAGAGAAGAAGGGGGAAAAAATACTAGACAGCAGACTGTCTGCTGTGAGCCGGTACCGGTACCGGTACCAGTGTACGGAGGTACAACGCGCGCGACGCCGACCCCGTTTGCTAAGGTAAGTTATACCTCACCGCACGCGTGCGTGTGTGAGGGTTGCCTACCCGCACGGCGCCGCTGTCAGCGATGGTATAGGCAAAGGAGGCAATGCCCGGCCGGCGCGGGTGCCTTTGGCACAGCCTATCCTACAGGGGCGCTGCGTCGGACCGCCCGGAAGGCTACTTGCGTCTAGACGAAACGGAAATGCCGCAATCGTAAGGTGTCACAACGCCGCGGGAGCGGTTACGCGCAGACAACGCCAAACCGGGAGGGCACCGGCGTGCCGGCCCTAGCGTACCTCACCTTCACCGTCCCCAGCAGCGGGCCGAAGGGCTCACATCCGGAGTAAACGACTTTCTATCGTGACTCACCGGCCCCGCGGCCCTACGCCCCGCGCCCTCCGCCCATTCATGAACACGTCCATGAATAGGAGCAGAGCAGAGCGCGGCCCAAAACACCCACCGGGGTTATCTATCGGTTAATGACGCCGGGGCGGGGCGGGGCGGGGCGGGGCGGGCCGAGTACCCGAGGGTACCGATCGAGGCCGGCCCTCCCCGGCCCCGGCCAGGTTGCCGGCCTCTCTGCCCATGAGTTATAATCCTTTTTCTCCTATTTTCCTGTCTGGCGTGTTTTTTTTTTCCTTCTCCCCTTCCCCTCCGCTTCTTCTCTGCATGTGTTTTTTTTTGTGTTTCCTCCTCTCCCTCACTGGGCGCCGTCCAGCTCAAGCCCTGCAGCGCTGCGCCGCGCTGCCCTGCACCGTGTGAAGCTCTCGAACCATGTCTGGCCGCCGCCGGGGGCAGGCGCTGTGGCGGGGGCGGGGGCGGGGCGGGGGCGGCACCTCATTCAGGGCACAACAGCCAGCGCGATGGACGCCGAGTTTTTCCCCCTCGATTCCACGCGAGCTCGGCCCCGGCCCCGGCCCCGCGGCCCCGGTGCGCCGCAGCTGAGGCCGCCGCACACTGGTCAGTAACAACTCTGTACGCCGCGCCGCGCCACACCCAGCTGCAGCCTCAGCCTCCCGCACCGCACGCAGTCTAGCGATGATGGCGAAGTCGGCAGCGGTGCGGCGGTTATTTGCAGGGCGATAACGAGGAGATCAGAGCAGCAGGCCTGATCACTGATACACTGCGAGTCGATCAAATACACGCGCAGCGCAGCGCAGCAGCCCGGCCACAGTGTGCGAACGGTCGACACTTCCCGCTTCAAATAGGCCATCCAGCGGAATGACCTCCTCCTCCTCCTCCTGCACCGCCCCACCCCGCCCCTGCCGGCCTGCCCGCGCGCTGCGCTGTGCCGCCTCTCACCTGCAGCGCGGCGGGGCGGGGAGGGGCGGGGAGGGGCGGGGCGTAGCGCAGCTACCTGCTTCGCACGACAGGGGCGTCACTCTTTCACCTGCGCTCGCGTCGCGCCGTCTCGTAGCCTCTACACGCCCCGCCCCGCCCCGCCCCGCCAGCAGCAGAAGCTTGCCCAGCTCTAACGCCGCCCCGCCCCGCGCCGCCCGTGGCTTGCGCAATGCCCGTGGCGGGGTGACCTTTCTCCGGGAGGCCCCATCCCGTCCCGTCCCGTGCCTTGCTTGCCCGGGCCTCCGCGAGACACACACATGACCCGCCCTACTGCGCCCCGCCCCGCCCCGCCACGCCCCCAGCCCGCTCTCCTCCGGAAGCAGTAGCGACACTGTCTCTCTCCCACGCACATCTGGCGCTGCCCTACGCGGATGGAGAGAGGGAGAGAGAGAAACAGGAGTAGGGGCCCTGTCCTGGGCCGCCTGCCGCCCGTCGTCCCGTCCCGTCTCTGCCCAAGCTGAAGCAGGTTACATGAGGTTGAGCTCAAAGTGACTCAGTTCCTCCATCCATCAGGCGGGGCTGGCCTGGGCTGGGCTGGGCAGCGACCTCGGGGCGGGGCGGGAGGGGGCGGGGCGGGGCGGGGCGGGGCGGGGCAGCCCAGCAGGGCCCGGCCGGGCTGGCCAGAGCACCGCCGCGCTGATAAAGCTGGGAATAATAATGAGGAAGAAGGGAAGGGCGGTGAGGAGAGGAGGGGAGTGGAGGCAGACAAAATGAATGAGCACGCTGAGCTGGGCGTTGTCATTACACAGCGAAGCAAGCGTGCCAACGGCGAGCGTCTCAAAACGCGAAGTGCGAACTGCGAGCACATCATGCGGCACATAATATGCCTTTGCACAGGTCAATACGGATCACGCTGCTGTCCGCAAGGGCGCAGGACTTCAGTTCTATAGGGGTAACCCCGAGGGATAGATATTGAGGAATTCACAGAGGTTCGGTATCGGGTCGCGGGGTGTCTTTTTCTTGTCTGCAGTCTCGCGTCTGGGCTGCGCTAGGCCCGCCGAGGACAGCCCTGGTCCCGGCCCTGGTCCCGGCCCTGGTCCCGGCCCTGGTCCCGGCCCTGGTCCCGGCCCTGGTCCCGGCCCTGGTCCCGGCCCTGGTCCCGGCCCTGGTCCTGCCGGACGGGACGGGCGGCCCCGCGGTAGGGTATCCACTTTGTAATGCAGGGGCTAATGATAGGATGGGCAGCACCGGATGGCTGCGCCGGGCTGGACGCCTAGGCCCGGTCCGGGAGGAGCGAGTGCGAGAGAGAAAGGCGGAGAGGGGGAGAGGAAGAGAGAGAGAGGGGGGGAGAAGAGGGGGATAGCGGTCCTGGCCGGGACGGGGACAGGCGAGGCGGCTGGTCTGGGCGGCCAGCTGGGCAGCTGCAGGTGCAAACACTAGACACCCGCCCCGCCCCGCCCGGCCGGGCGAAGGGCGTCGCGTCACACGTCCTGCAGTGCGCCCGCCCCACGCAGCTGCACCGAGAACCCGTCCGCCCCGCCCCGCCCCGCCCCGCCCCGCCCCGCCCCGCCCCTCCTCGTCCCGGTCACAGTTTCTGATTTAAATCGACGTCCGTCGCCACTTTCTCCCCCGCCCGCTCGGCCCCGCCCCGCGTCGCCGTCGTCTGTTGAAGGGCGGCGGCGGGCGGGGGTGCGGCAAGTGGCAGTTATCAGGCCTGCGCCCGCCCCGCCCCGCCCCGCCCCGCCCCGCCCCGCCCCGCCACACACTACGTAGTTTCACCTACTTTCGCCCGAACCCCGAACGTCACCCGGTCTGCCGGACACTGCCCCGGTGCGGCACGGCACGAGGGGCGCCTCCGACAAATAGTGCTACTGCGATAGACTGTTAAGCGAAAACCTCTCACGAGTGCATCTGCGCCTATAGGCGACACCTCGGCAAGGCTGCTTGAATAGTTGTCTAACGACTCCGGATGAGTAGGCAACCCGCACGCGGAGGCGCGCAGGCCGTACGTGACAGCGGGCGCGCGGCGTATGGTGAGTCAGCCGACGATATAACTGGTCCCAATACAATATACTCGTCCGTGTAAACTCGTCGGTGGTCATGGACGTGGGCGACAGGCGGGGCGGGGCGGGGCGGGGCGAGGCGGGGCGGGGCGGGGCGGGGCGGGGCGAGGCGGGGCGGAGGGGGCTTGCATAACAACAGTCAGAGCCGCCCCGCCCGCGGGGCCGACAGGGCCGACCGGGGCTTCCAGGCCGACTCCGCCGCCTCGCCGCAACCGCAGCAATTCCAAGTTTCGGAGAAACATTGGCAAAGCGCAGCGCAGCGCCGAGCAGCAAAGGAAAGAAAGGGAAATGTGACGCCCGCTGCTGCCGCCGGGGAGGGCGTAGGCAATCCAGTAGACAATGTAGCAGCGAGTGGCGTTAGGCAACCCCGCGTGACAATTGGATACGCCAACTCGAGTCCCACGCAGCGGGGAGGGCTTTTATCGGGCCAATCAGGAGCACTGCGAGTGCGCGGTGGTCGCGGGCAAAAGATGTGGCAATGGCTGCGAGCGAAGGTGAGGTAGGTGAACTCGTTATTCCTGCCGGCCGGGGTGAGCGATCGAAACGGCGGCGAGACGTGCGGGGCGGGGCGGGGCGGGGCGGGGCGGGGCGGGCCAGGCGCCGCAGCAGCGTCCAAAATTACATTATTTCCGTAATGAGAAGCAGACAGAAGTGGGGAGAAAGTCGCGCCGAGCCCGCAGCTCCGGGGTAGGTGAGTGAACGGCTGGCTGTGCGGAACCGGTGGTTCAAAGTCGGGCTGCGCGATGGACTTCTCCGATACACAGAGATCCGCGTGGCCGTGACGGTGGGACGCCCAACTTCAGCGCGCGCGTTCGACTCAGGGGAGGGCAGGGTGCCAGGCGACACCCTCGCCACACCACCCCCACGGAAGGGGCTAGGGCTTCCCCCTGGCGCCGCAGTACGCACCGACAAGAGCGCCAGTAGAGACTCTCTGTGCGGCTGTCTCGATGGGCTACACTCGGGGTGGACGGCGCGTTTATGCTCTCTCCTAGAGTGGATTTGGGGGTGCGGTGACGGTGAGCGCGGCCGCCTCGGGCCTGTAGCCCACTTTAGGCTGAGGGGTGAGGAGGGGAGGGGGTCGGGGCAGGCCCGGCCGCGCTGGTCCCAGCAGAGCTTGCTGCGAAAACGCAAAAACCACCGCATGCTAAGGCGATTAACCAACGAACGCCCCCTCGCCTCTGGCCCGCCCCACTTTATCTGGTCACAGGCCACAGCGCGCCGCACCCCACCCCGCCCCGCCCCGCCCCGCCCGCCCCACCGCGCCCGTGGTCGACATAGGTGTCGGAAAGAAAAGCGGGCTTCGTTTAGGAAAAAAAGAAACGGAAAGTGCGTTAATTTTGCACCCAAGACATACAAAAAAAAGGGGGGGGGTAAAAAAGGGAGCAACCCTGGCCAGGCCAGCGCAGCGGCCCGGCCGCTGATATTTCCTTGACTCGCCCTCCCTACCGGGCTGTGGAAAGATAAACGCAATAAAGTGGGAGCGCAGCGCGGCCGCAGCGGCTGGCGGTGGAAAGGCTGTGTGTTGCAAATATTCGCGGAGCAGGGCGTTCCGAGGGCGTGCGCGCGCGCGAGCGCGGGGCGTTCCGGCAAAGGGCGTTCCCTCGCGCTCGGGGTCGGGTCGGGTCGGCCGGTGGAACACGTTCAGTCGTTACCATTCGAACGCAGGGCGTCGCGTCACGTGCCGTCTTACTGCCCATTGTTCCGAAAGTGGGCGTGGCGGCAGGGCAGGGCGGGGCGGGGCGGGGCGGGGCGGGGCGGGCTGCATGGTGCATGAGGGAGAGGGCAGCCACCCATTGACCTCTCGGGCCGGGCCGGGCCGCGCCACGGCACCGCGAGGCACTTTCATATGACATGACTCGGGCGCCTGTATGGAGCTTTAGCGGGACGGACAGAGAGACAAGGGGGCAGCGGTGCACGGCACTGACACGCCCCACCAGCGCCCCGCTGCCATTCTTGTGCAAAACTGCGCGACTGTCCGACAGCCATAAGCCCCTCTACACACACACAGACACACACATGGTAGAGCACAAACAGTAGTAGAGCCCCTCCGCGGGGCCCATTGCATCGCATGGCCAGTGACCAACTCACTTTCCCCGTATCCAACGGGATCCATTACGCCCCGCCACGCCCCGCCACGCCCCGCCACGCCCTGCCCCATGCGCTACGCGCCGCCACGCCACCGCTAAGCTAAGCGCCCCGCCCCGCCCCGCCCCGCCTCGTCGCGTCGGCCCTTGCAAGAAAGTGGTCGTCGGCCCCGGCCCGGCAGGCCCAGGCCGGGCGGCACTGTACGACCCGCGTAACGCCGCCGGATTCGCATTGGAGTTGCGATACGCTACCGCCGGTGTACGGGGGCGGCCCGCCGCCACGCCACGCCACACCGCGCCGCGCCACGCGTGCGCGTGCCCGCCCACGCCACGCCGCCATGCCACTCCACTCCCGGCCTCGACGACGGCGAGAGAAGTTGTCATTTCTATTTTATCCGCTGCCTGCCTATTTTTTTAAATAAGTTTTTTTTCCGCCTGGCAGCCCGTTCCTTCCGCGCCTGTCGCGCTGGAGAACCGCTCACTCCTCGCGCGTATTTTTATTCTTTTAAGTCAAGAGTTGGAGGATCTCCTACAAGAACAGAAGCAACGTCGACGGCAACGGCCCGTCCGCTCCGCACCGACACAGCTCACGATAGCGTCAGGGAAACTAATCTTTTGGCACTGCGAGCAGACTAATCTTTAGCTGTGAAATAAAGAGCACTATCTTGGCAATAACTCTGCTGCTTTTTAATGCTCCGCGGCAGCGAAAATTTGGTTTGGATACAATTTTTCGTAGCGCAAAAGTTTCATAAAAGAGAAGCAAGGCCGAACCAGGGCAGGGGCAGCGGTGCCCCACACGACGTCAAGCGAATTATCGTGGTCGAGTTTTAGGCAGTCGCCGGGATCGTGACACACACACACACAAACACGCGCGCGAATGTATTGTGCCACGTTCGGGGAAAAGACACCATGCCCCGCAAAGGTCTGACCCGGGCCGGGCGAGTGTGTGTGTGTGTGTGTGGTGGGGCTTAGGAGGGGGGCGCACGGTGGAGTTTGCGCGAGAGACTTGGCGGCCTGCGGGCGGCCTTTGGACGCAACACAACGTGTTTGGGCCAGAGTTGTGAGGGAGGGGAGGAGGGAGGAGGGATATCCACGATATGTGGCACAATGAGGCAAGGACGTTCAGCAGAATCCCCCCTCCTCTTCCCTCCCAGCATCCCAGCGCGCTGTGGTAGAGCCCCCCCCCCCCACACACACACACACGATTCGAGACCCCCACCCGGTGCACAGCTGGGCTGCAGCAGAGGAGGAGGAGGGCATGGAAATTAGGTTATATTGGCCCCGGCCGGGCCGGGCCGGACTCACACAGCAGGAGAGACACACAGCGCAGCGCCTGGTCCCGGAGAGGAGCCGGGCCTACCGGGTCCAGTCGCACCGGCAGGGCCGCAAACACAACTCACACTCGCCCAGGCCCAGCTATATCTACCCATTCATCTATCCGCCCGTATTCATATGTATTGGGGAAGAGCAGAGGGGCAGGAGGAGGAGGTGGGTCTAAAAGAAGAAGACTCATTGGAATAGAAAGTGAAGAGCCTCTAGAGGGAGACTGAGAAAGAGAGATAGAGAGACAGGGAAAGAGAGAGAAGAAGGTAGACAGACAGAGAAAGAGAGAGGCGGGCGTGCGGGCCTGCGGGTGATAATAATTTGAATTCGACGCGAAAGTATGCCCCGGCCCGGCAGCCGCGTCGCGTCGCACACTGTCGCCACGCGGGAGGAAGCAGGCGATTCTGCAGGCAGACGGCAGACACCTGCGCGGCTTTCCCTCCAAAATAATAATAATAATAAGATGACAGCCGGCTGGCCGGCAGGTCTAACGAGAGGGGTGAGCGTGCGATGTGCCGCGCCGGGACGGGACGGGCCGCGTGGGAAACATAACCGCTGCTTAGCGCCACGCCGCCGCGGCCGCGCTGCAGTTTTTCAGACCTTAGAACTGCAGCCCTTTATCACATGCTTCTGCCAGTAGAGTGTGTGCGACCTCGGCCGCCTGCCGGGACACCCTTAGGTAGGTGAGCGATAGAGGGATTTCTATCATCTCGATAATAATTAAACTTCGTATTTGTAGGGTCTATCTCGAGATACCGCGGGTGGCACACGCACTTGCGTATTGATAGATGGAAACAAATATTCTGCAGCAACACTGGACGTCTGTCTAGCAAAAGGCTTATCGAGTCTCTGGTAAAGATACACAGCGCAGTGCGTCTGTAGCACCAAAACATTTGAGGGACGCGTCGAGGTGCTTGTAACGAGCGGGGCGGCGCGGGGCGGCGCGGGGCGGCGCGGCCAAAGCCCCCGGCCGGGCCCAGCTCAGCCCAGACCCTCCGGAACCAGCTGGAAGCACGACCCACATACGTGCCAGGCGGAGCGAGGTGGGGGCCCGGCCCGGAGCTCGGGGCAGGGCCCGGCCCGCCATGGGACGGGGGACGGGACGGGTACCACCGGCCGTAAACTGTATTGACCAAAGTCTTTTACAGTAAGGCTCTAGAGAGAGCCCCCCTCCCCCACCCACCTTCCACCGCTGTGCACACTGCCCGCCCAGGCACTATACCAATAATAAAAGAAGCCGAGTGTATTTGTGTGTGTTTGCACAGGACAGCGGCACGAAGGAGCGGCATGGGAGTAGGAAAAAGAACTTTAAAAGGAGAGTGCTCAAAAAAATATCAAAAGTCTCCCGGGTAACTAACCTTTTAAAAAAAGGAAGATGTTTCCAAATTCACGCCGACAATGTTCTCTTCTATGTCTACCAGCAGTAGTGGCGTATAAGCTCGACAAACCTCCTCACCTGTGAACAGAAAAAACATTGGGCAGGATTAGAAAAGTGAAGGCTGTCAAAAGTTTTAGACATCATCTTTTCCGAAACCTCGCAAATCATCCAATTACGGACAGGTTCCTCGCAGAAGCCCGCTTCTCAAGAAGGAGGAACACGTTCACTCGCACGTCAGTTTCCCTATTTTATTTTTAACGGTGTCCGTGGCGCGCGGGGCTGGCCTGGCTTACTTGTCCTCAGATCCATGGCGATACACTAACCCGTGTCTTTTCTCGCCACCCCGCCACGCCACGCCACGCCACGCCACGCCTCGGTTCGAGCCAGTGTAGTGGTGTGCTTGCGTGTGATCGCGCGGGCCTAGGAGTTCCGGTTGACTTAATTATGCAAATCTCCTCTCTTTCTCTCTCTCTCTAGTCGGCCCCTATTCCCTTACCTATAACCGTTCGATTCCGCCTTCCTCACGCAAAAAGATGAACAGCAGGATACGATTCATTAGGGACTTCCCCTCGCAGAGTTCTCCGCCCCGCTCACTCCACTTTTCCTAGGCTCATTTTCTCGCGCCTCTCTCCTTGCCATCTCCGCACCGGATGGCAACAAACTGCAACATCCCTTCCCTCAGCTAGTTGATCAGGTCAGGTACTCCCTCCCCGCAGAACTCCAAACTGCGTACGCCAAACGCTACCCTCACTCCCGGACACTCCCGCAAAGCGCAGAGGACACTGGAGTCGACCGCTATGTTCCAAAAATGTTACCTTTACTATACATGTGAAAAACATTTTCCCAGAGTACGAAAAATATCCCCGAAACACGCCGTAGCCGAACGGCGCGGTCGGCCCGTTCGTGAGTCAGAGCGGGGCGGGGCAAGGCGGGGCGGGGCGGGGCGGGGCGGGGCGGGGCGGGGCGGGGCGGGGCGGGGCGGCGCGGCGCGCACGCAAGGCTCTGACACTGCTTCTCCTTCTGGCGCTGCCCATTTTAACGGTTGCACGGACAGCGGCGGCGCTATAGCGTGTGCGGCCCGCGGCGGTGGCGGGGCGGGGCGGGGCCGAGAGCCAGCCGAGCTGGCGTACAATCGCTTGTAGGAGCGATGGACAGTTTGACTGATGGGGCCCCGTGCAGGTAGGCAACCCGCCCACGTGTGCGCGTGCGGGACAGTATGCGCAGCGGCGGGGGGCGACGGGCGCGCCCGCCGTGTGCCAGGTAGGCAACCCGCCCACGTGTGCGCGTGCGGGACAGTATGCGCAGCGGCGAGGGGCGACGGGCGCGCCCGCCGTGTGCCAGGTAGGCAACCCGCCCACGTGTGCGCGTGCGGGACAGTATGCGCAGCGGCGCGGGGCGGGTCGGCGGGCGCGCCCGCCGTGTGCCAGGTAGGCAACCCGCCCGCAGGCGTGCGTGCGGGACAGTATGCGCAGCGGCGCGGGGCGGGGCGACGGGCGCGCCCGCAGTATTTCTGTCGCAAAAGAGTACTCGGGTCAATACCCACGCCGCGCCGCTATCTGTGCTCGGCCCCACACCCACTCTCCTATCAGGACAGAGACCGGTGTGATACACACGCGGGTGCGCCCAATTGGTACCCGTGTGGTCGCTGACCCCGCGTACACACACACACACACACACACGCACGTCAACGCACGTGGTGGGCAGTGCCTGGCCCCCAGCACGGTGGTACTTCACTCCCCCCCTCCCCGGCCCCCCCGGACAATGACAGGGACTCACTTTGTATGTATAGGATGCACCGGTGCAGGGCAGGGCCGCGAGGATGCGGGCGCCGGGAGGAGGAGGAGGAGGAGGGGGAGGAGGAGGAGGAGGAGGAGGAGGAGGAGGAGGAGGAGGAGGAGGAGGAGGAGGAGGAGGAGGAGGAGGAGGAGGAGGAGGGCTATCGGCGCGGAGTGAGTGTGCATGAGCGTGCTCGGACGCCGTGTATGCGTGCGCGCGCGCGCGTGTGTGTGTATGTGTGTTAGTACGTGTGCCTGAGCCCTATGCAGTGCATGACTAGCAAGAAACCTTTTCCAAGTCTCTCCGTCTCCCTCTCCGTCACACACACACACACACTCACATACCGAGTGCCAAACTACCGGTCGTACGGCGCGGCGGCGCTCGGACGGTACCATCGGGGGCCTTCCATTTGTTTAATGATGCGGTGACGTGAGTGTGGTAACTCTGCGGAGGAAGAAAAATAAAAATACCCGTCGCGGGCTGTCGGGGGAAATAAAAGTTATGACTCGATATTTGCGGTTCTATAAAGTAAGTGCTCGCAAACCCGCAAAAAAAAAAATATTAAAAAAAATAAAAGAACCTTAGTTCGCTTTAAGACACTTCGCGAAACGCGAGAAATAACTAACCCTAAACTTTTTACCTATGTATAACAGGGTAGCGACGGCGGCGTCGCGAGAGAGACGACCACGGCGGCGGCTGGCAGGCGGGGCGGGGCGGGGCAGAGCAGGTAGTCTCGACGGCAGTTCCAAATACGGGCATACAGGAATCGCCATCGGGTCTTTCTTGGCCCCGCCCCGCCCCGCCCCGCCCCGCCCCGCCTCGCCCCGCCCCGCCCCGCCCCGCCTCGCCCCGCCTCGCCCCACCCCGCCCCGCCCCGCCTGCTCCTGCTGCCGGGGTATTCGCGCGCTGGCGATCAACATCTACGAATGACTGCGCCAAAATCAACGTCGAGCCGGCGGGGCCGGGCCGGACCGGGGTGAGTCGCCCTGGCCGCCCTGGCCGCCCTGGTTGTCGGGCGTCCGCCATCGCCCTCGTCTGATCCTGTTCCTCCCGCACCGCAGCCCGCCCTGGCCGCGGGGCAGCGCGCCGAACACCTTCCGCAGGTCTCTCTTAAATGCTCACAAACTCCGCTGACTACGGTGAAAATTTACAGTGCTGTTTAGTGATCTTCACTGCAAGCGTGCAGTGAAATTCACCGTAAGCTTTTCTGAGAGACGCATCAGCCGAGGGGGCCCCCGTGCCCCCCCGCGGGCTCAGAGGGGGCGTCCCGGCACGGAGGCCGAGCAGGCAGGGACCCCGCCCCCGGGCAGGCGGCGGCAGCGCTCTGGGCAGACAGACGGAGGGGCAGCCAGCCAGACAGACAGGCGTTGATGCTTTGATGCACCCGCCCGCCGCTGGGGAGGAGTTAGGCCCTAGGAGAGGCCATCAGGTGCGTGTCACTCAATTCGCACACACACACACACACACGCACGCATACACAGGAGAAAAACGACAGGAGAAAAAGGAGACGAAAAAAAAAAAAATACGCAGCCTGAGGGAAACCTGTGAGGGGGCGCGCCAAAGGCTTCGGTAGACAGCCCCCCACCCCGCCCCCTCCACCCGCCCCTGACGTCCCCTAAGCAGCACGGCACCGCACCGCCCCCTTACCCTCCCTTCCCTACAAATCTCAGTGTGATGTTTCCTTCCAGGAGGGCAGCCTTACCTACACTAAACCTCTTGCTCTCATGCGAACTGTCCATTAAAAAGCTCTACAAACAAGATAGGACAGACCGAAATAAAACGGCTTGGCGGTGTTTGCCCGCCCGCCGCGCCCCGCCCCGCCCCGCCCCGCCCTCCGCACTGCCCTGCTCAAGGCAATCAGCCCGTCCCGTTACGGCGGAAGGGGGAAGGGGGATGCTGGCGTCAGACAAAGTAGAGAGGCACACGTGAGTATCGCGTAGTACTGGCGGACAGCGAATAGTAGTAGTAGTTGTAGTGCAGAGCTACAAAGTTGAGGTTCTCTAACGCGTCTTCTGATCACTCTGCGCCCCCCCCCTTCCCCACGAACTAGCCTCTCCCCCTCTCCCCCTCCCCCACCCTCTATCGCTCTCTAACTTGAACGAGGATTAAAAAGACGACAGGTTCTCGCCCTATAAGAATTAAAGATCCGTAATAAAAGAAATGAAAATTGCTAACACTTTTCTGCAAATATCTCGGCGATATGGGAAGGAGAAAAAAAGTATAAAACCGCTTCCCATCACGTCTGCTCCTGCTCGTGTTTCCTGTAGACCGCGGCGTAACGCGATCCACGGCCGATCGATTTCTCATGAGAGGAGGAGGAGGAGGTGGAGGAGGTGGTGGAGGAGGTGGTGGAGGAGGTGGTGGAGGAGGAGGAGGAGGAGGAGGAGGAGGAGGAGGAGGAGGAGGAGGAGGAGGGAGGAGGAGGAGGAGGAGGAGGAGGAGGAGGAGGTCGTTCATCTGGGGACGAGACAGGACAGAGACCTCCGCGGCAGCAGAGACGCGCGAAAAATAGAATACAACATCAGCACCTGTCATATTGTGTGACCAAAGTTGGTTGGTTCTTTTTTGGCCCCTTAGGACTCCACCGGCATCCCCCCCGCCCCCCGCCTCCTCTCCCTCCCTCCCTCTCTCCCTCTCTCTCTCTCTCTCTCTCTCTCTCTCTCTCTCTCCCTCTGTGAGAGTCCCATCTCCACTTTCGTCATTGTCCAGCAGGCGCCTGCGATGATGGAGGTGCCAAAGTGCAATGACGCCCTTTCCAAAATACACTTTTTTTCCCCCAGCAGCAAGGCCCAACTGGAGAAAGAGTGCGAGAGAGAAAGATACTCACAGCGCGACACAACGGCGGACAATTTTTTTCCTCCGCCACCTTCCGTTTCGCTCCTATCGTGAGCTTTTTGGGGTTTTCTCCTCGCCCGCCGCCAATATTTTTTTCCCCCTTTGACTCCGGCTGGGCGGCGCTAGCTTTACACTCTAATATATTATTTCGGTGGCCGCGGCCCGGTGCGGTCCGGTCGGGTTATTGACACAGCCCCGGCCCGCGGCGGGCACGCGTGCCGCGCCGCCCCCTCAGCGCTAGGCCCGCCGCGCCCCGCCCCGCCCCCCCGCCCCGCCCCGCCCCGCCCCGCGGCCAGCACTGCCCCAATCTCTCTATTACTCGCTGCCCAGCGCAGCCCAGCCCGTGGTCAAATTATCCGGTTACCTCTCCTGCCAAGAGCACCGGCGTGGCGGACCCCCCCCCCCCTCCTTCTAATCCCCTTCACCAGCAGAGTAGCCAGTCCGCAGACTCGTGCCAAGTCTTTCTCTTTCTGTCTTTCTCATCCGACAGTGTGTGCATGTGTTCTCGCTCTCTCTCACACACACACACAAGACCGGGAAATTGAAACAGTTCAAAAAGACTGACGGCAACAAGCTGCTGCGACCAAAAGACTTAAAAAAATAAAAATAACAGTAAGCTCATTCTTAGCGTCATATAATTTAAACGCTCCTGTCACTGTAATAAAAATAAACTTTTTTTGAAACCCCGGGCTGTTGTAGATTTTTTTTAAAAAATTAATTATTTTTAAAACTTGACGCGTCGACACGGTTCAAAAGAAATACAAAATCAAACTCAAAGAGCGCGTAGGTAGGGACTGCCCCACTTGTAACTACGGAGTGGGCGGGGCGGGGCGGGGCGGGGCGGGGGTGCACGTCGGGGCCGCGGCGCGTCTCAAAGGGCGGTGCAGCGGCGCGGCGGCGAGTTTAAAAGGGTTAAAAAGGCGGCCGCAGGGAAAGGAGAGGCAGGGCGGGCCGATAACCAATCCATCTTCAATCACCGTCGCCATCGTCATGGCCATCATCATTACCATCGCCAGGAGTAAGGGAGTGATAATGGGGGAGGTGCGGGTCGAATCGGAAGAGACGGGGAGGTAGGGAACGGCTCTCTGGCTACCCTAACAAGGCGGTTATAAAGTATGTCTGCAGGTATGTGTGTGAGTGTGTTTTCGAACAGCATCGATACGCACGTTTGTTTTCACACTCCCTCCCTCAGAGATGACGGCTGCTGTTTTAGGCAGAAGCGCCATTTCAAACATGGCGTGCAGGTGTTTTCCTTTCGTGCACATCTCTCTCTCTCTCTCTCTCTCTCTCAGGACACCCGGCCGAGAGTGGCAAGATGTGATGATGCAGCAAAGAGGAACGATGCAGAGCGAGCACATGGGTGGCCCCGAACTAGGACACAGACACACACACACACACACACACAGTATAACATGACGAGTAAACGAGGAATTAATATTTGCCCTGGAGCTAATCTGTTGCCGAGGCTCATCCAATCGGTGTTGTTGTTGTTGGTGGCGGTGTTGTTGTTGTTGTTGCTACTGCCCTATTGAGTGGCAGCAGCAGCAGCGCGGCCAGCAGGCAGGACGGCTCGTGTAATTACTTGATTGGAAGTGCGGAGGAGGCGAGGAGAGGAGCGGAGCGATGAACAAGAAAAAGGAGATGAAGAAAAAGAAAAGAAAGAGACGACCCCGACGACACAGACGGGACGGCCAATGACAGGCTGTGGGAGTGAGTTCACATCACCGGGCCCGGCCCGGCCCCGCGCGACACGAAGTGAGCCGTGAGCTTTCCCACACGGGAGCGCGCCGCGCCGCGCCACTCCGTGCCGTGTGGGAAGCGGGGGGAGGACAGTATTTGAAATCAGACAGTCATTATGATTTGCGCGCGGCCCGCCTATCTCCCAACAGTTAGGGGCCCATCTTCTCGACTGCGGGAAGCGGAGTTACCACTCTCTACAACAGAACAGACGCGACAGGACAGCGTATACTGTCCTTGCGCGGAGGGACGCACTCAGAAAATAATACCCGCAAGCAGCAGCCTGTTCACGGACGGTGTACGCCCGCAGCCGGGCCTCGCCGCACGAGAAGGAGTATGATGATGGTGTGAGGCAATGCACAAAAGCAGCCCGGCAGGCAATGTCGCGTTTTCAACGGCTCGCTTGTGCCGGCCGATGTTAAAAATAAATTATACTTGCAGTCGGTCCGGCCGGCAGCGCCCGCGGGTACCTGGTGCAGCAGCGGGTACCCACCCAGGTACCCACCACAGCGCCGCCAGCCAGGACCCACCGCCGTGCCGCACACACACACACATACATTGATAAGGTATCACGCACGCCCGGGCGTACTCGGACAACAAGAGAATTTTCCCTCCCGATGCGAGTACTTGTACGGGTACTTATACAACGGTCGGTCAGTAAATGGACAAACCCCGCGAGACGCCGCGGGGCGCGGGGCGGACAGCAGCGGCGTGTAAGGGTGTTCCCCGACCAGAACTTCTCCGCCGCGGCCCAGCAGCAGCAGCAGCTATTCTGACGCACACTCATGGCATGACGTCGTCGTGGACCTCATGACGCCCGACATGATCCCGACGGCGACGCGTTAAGCAGGCGGGCCGACGCCCGCGGCGTCCGCGTGGGTGGCGCCGCGACGCTGAGCGCCGCCGGTCGGGGCCCAGGACGTGCTCGACGCCCGGTGACGTCAGGGGAGCTGGCCGTCGACGAAGCTATCCGCCTCAGGAACCCGGCGACCGCACGGTCGCGCACCACGATATCCCACACTTGTCGCCGACTCGAGGTTTTTCGCAGAAAAAATAAAAATAAATTGTTCCTTCCGCAGCAGATTTTTCCACGACACTGTCTAGCGCGCGGCTCCCACGTGCAAGCCGAACCACCGCGCGCCGCCCGGCCCTCTGCGCCTCCTCGGGTTACGTTACGCCTTGGCGACGTCACCACAGCAATGTGCGTGCGTGTGTGTGAGGCGCAGGCTGAACTGCAGTGGGTGGTCAGGTCGGGCCCGGCCAGAGCCCCGAGGTCCACCACGTGGTGCGGCCAGCCCCGCCCCGCCCCGCCCCGCCCCCCCCGCCCCGCCCCGCCCCGCCCCGCCCCGCCACGCGTGAGCGAGTTGACATAGTGATTCCGCCGGATGCAGGGATTCGGGCTGCTGTACAGTATGGACGGCGGCAGATTACAAGCCCCCCTACCCCGCCTCCTTTGCCGTTTTCAGGCACAAGGTCCGCACGGTCAAGACACACGCGGGCGGGGCGGGGCGGGGCGGGGCGGGGCGGGGCGGGGCGGGGCGGAGCCGCTCAGCAGCGCAAGGCCAATTTGTAATAGATGTAAAATGGCACCTGAGAGGTGGCCGCGCGTAGTCGGGCGGGGCGCCACTGCACAGCGCCGCGGAGAGAGAGAGAGAGAGAGAGAGAGAGAGAGAGAGAGAGAGAGAGAGAGAGAGAGAGAGAGAGAGAGAGAGAGAGAGAGAGAGAGACGCTCCTCCGATCTTCATTCAATGCAAATGGACGAGGCGTTCAGCTCACGCACGCGGGCCGGCCAAAGCCAACAGGCACCAATTCTTCGCCCATTATTGCTTCCAACGCTTCTGTTTTGTTTGTTGCATCAGCGGCAGCGCGGCGGACCAGGCGAGGCACCGCGGTCTATCTGTATGCATTCGTTAGATCGGAGGAGGAGATAGTCCCTTGAAACGATAAATGGATGGCAGCTCTGCCTTGTGGTTATGACAGATTTAAGACTGACAAGTCCTGCATAAGAAAAGAAAACAGAAAGAAGAAATGAATGTTCAAGAGTGTCTGTTGTCCGTCTTGCTCTCGGCATTATTTTTTTTACATTTTAATTTTTTTGCTCTTTCGACGAGCTGCTGAGTAAGCGCTGACGCTGACAGAAATAGAGTAATCAGCAAGCAGGTTTGAGTCCTCCTCCTCCTCCTTTAGTACACTGCGAAACGTCTAGCGCAGACACACTGGCACATTGGCGAAACCGGGTTGCTTTCCAGTGGACAACGCCTCTTATTGTTACGTTCGTTTCTCAAGTTAGACGCAGTGTGTGGAAAAAGACAGGCCACACACACACACACGCGCACGGGCTCTCATACACAGACACACACATGTCGGGGAAACGCCTGGCAGAGAGAGACAGAGGTTATTTCGCAGGTCGTACAGTGACAACGTTATCAATGTGACAGCGTGACATGACGCATGCAGCGCGACAGACTCAACGTTCTGGCCTGGTGCGAGCGAGGGTACCGTGAGGGTACCGCGGGCGGAGCTTCGCCGTCGCGAGATATCTCACGGAATAAAAACATTGAAAAAGACAAGTTATTTCCCTGTGGTACTCGGCCCGGCTGGCTGGTGAACCTGACCCGGCCTGGCTCCGAGCGGCCCCCAGCCCCAGCCCGGCCCGGCCCGGCCGGCGCACAGCGCCGTGGCTCAGGCGCCCGTAGAAATACATAATTAATTCCACCAACCCGTTACTCTGTGAGCTTTCACGCAGCCGGTTCTAATCCGCGGCGCCGCCGGAGGACGAGGCGTCGGAGCGAAAATAACGATAAAAACAAGAATAATCGCGCAGAGATAGTGTTTGACAGGGGAACCTGCCGGCCCCGCGCGGCCCCGCCCCGCCCCGCCCGACCCGGGCCGCGACCTACCCCAGCCCCGCGGCTGCACCACTTGTCGCTGATTACCCACCTGTCTCGGGCGATGTACAGAAAGCACGGTCAGCTGTCCTCTGTCACGTCACGTCACACACTGTTCGCACAGTCACACGGGCACCGTCACACTGCGGGCAGGACAGTCACACACTGGGGCGGTATCTTGATGAGGCACTACTTCACTGTGAGCAGCACATGGCCGTGCTCGCGTGCGCGCGCGGGGTGAGGTACGGCTAAGCTGGCGGGACGGGCGGTGGCGGGACCGACTGAAGGCAGCAACACCTCGACACACACTGAATCTGAATCGGGCGGGCCGGGCGCGGGCCGCGGGCGCCGTCGGGCGGGCCGAGCGCAGCGGGCTGGGCCCCGAGCCGAGCCGAGCACAGCGCTTCGGCCGCTCCGCTCGGGCCGCGCTCGGCTCCGGCGGCGTGGTGGCCGGAGGGGTGGGGGGAGCGGTCCTGCGGTCCTGCGGCGGGTCCTGCTGCTGCCGGGCCGGGCTGCTGCGCGGCCAGCCCGGCCGTCCGTCCGGCAGCAGGATATGTCCCACTGAAGCACCTGTTGTAGCGAGCGGAGCCGATCTGCCCTTGAACTGATGTTCGGCGCGGCCCCAGCACGGCGGCCCCGCCCCGCCCCATCCTCCGCGCCTCCCACTACTTTTGACCACCGAGGTGGTTCCCGGGATCCTGACTCGCCGATACGACGACTCGTCAGCTGGAAGCGTCGGGCGTCGTGGCGGGGCGGGGCGGGGCGGGGCGGCCTCATGCCCCCGTCATGGCCTTCCAGAGTTTTCAAGGCCTTCGTTACCCTCCGACTGTTTTCCTTCTGAATCGAATAGCGGCCGCCTCGGCGAGCGGCCCCGCCCCGCCCCGCCCCTACCCGCCCCGCCCCGCGGGGATGCGCTGCGAGCCGCGCCGCCGTGGGAACACCCGCGGAGTAACGCCCCGGCCCGGCCCGGCCCCGTAGGGCGCGGCAGAGAGGGAACGCGTGGGAGGAACACGTCATCCGCTTAACTCATGTGCGCTGAGGTATTTAAAACGGGAGCGAGTGAGCGAGGTTGAATCATCCTCACATCGCATGAGAAACTAGAAACATACCGCACATCTATGCAGAAACGTATTAATGGGCATGGAGCCTGGGTGCTGCCTTCGTTTTTAAAGGGCTGGAGTTATTTTTCACAGTGTGGCGCGTGGGAGGCGGCCAAATAATAACAACAGAACAACACCGCGTTCGACGTGTGGGGTATACACGTTAATAATAATGATATGTACGGCCACTGATACGCGCACGATTTGCCTTTCGGGCATTTAAGGTTAGAGAGGGGGTCAGAGCGAGCGAGCGAGAGAGGGGGAGAGTGAGAGAGAGAGAGAGAGAGAGAGAGAGAGAGAGAGAGAGAGAGAGAGAGAGAGAGAGAGAGAGAGAGAGAGAGAGAGAGAGGTGGCACAATGTAGCCCCGGAGTGTTTCGCTGCTGCTGGGAGAAGGGCAAGACGAGTGTGTTGTTTCGCCTTGAGGTATCGAAGGCGTACGCTGCTCTCACTTCACCCCGTTCACCGTGCCGTGCCGTGCCGTGCCGTGCCGTGCCCGGGCGTGGCGTGCCGCTGCAGCAGCAGCAGGCCGCGCGCGCGCCGTGCCAACGCTCATCAAGGACGTCAACTTCTCCAGGTCCGCTGTGGCCCCATACGTATACATCACTAAGCCGGCAATAATAGCCTATGTATGCAGCGGCGCGGGTCGCCACCGCGGCCGCCCCGCCTCGCCAGCGCCTATGGGCGCAAGCCCTAGGCCGCCAAATGCTATGGGAACCTTCATAAACCTATCATATAATTTTTTTGTGAGCGCGAGTGCGTGTGAGAAAGCGGGGAAGACGTCTTGGGAGATGTTTATTACTTTTCTCTTTAGCCATAAAAAAATATTCTTCCTGACGGACCCAGTTGAAAATCTTTGGCTGGTAGATTTTAAAGTTGTTACTTACCTTCTAGATTCGTTCAACGTTTTGTTCGATTCCAGTATGCGTATAGGCGCCAAATATTTTGCGTCTACGGCCGGTGTTAGCGTGTCATGTAGAGTGTAACGGTAACGGTAAACCGGTGGTGCTCAGGTGGACATCCAAGTACAGCAACACCTGCTTATACTCGCCTGCGTAGTTATATTGCGTTAAAAATCTCGAGTGGGTAACGCCACTCGTCCGCGCAGCGCTCGCTGGCGGATAATAAGTGTCGCCCGCGTTACTGCGGGGCTCGGCTCGGCTCGGCTCGGCTCGGCTCGGCTCGGCTCGGCTCGGCTCGGCTCGGCTCGGCTCGGCTCGGCTCGGCTCGGGCGTTGCGTTACCCTCCCGACGAGCGTCGCGTCGCGTTACACCTTTGTGGACACGTGATACTACTGGACGAAAATAAAACCCGAGTGGACGCACGGTGCGCTCTTAATTGCGGCAGGTGGAGCGCGCTTGTTGCGACGACACAGTTTAAAACAAGTACAAAAGAAAAGAGCGGAGAGAGAGAACGACTTTGACCGCATTACGGTAGCCTTGTTACGTTTTTTCAAAGGGGTATGATGTGCTATGACAATTTTTCGACAAACAAGGTACATCGACGAGCGCTTACTTATTTTCCTCAGAACTTTTGCGTATTTTTAGACAGTCCCCAGTAGGACTGGCTTTACCAATAGGTAAAGATGCCAGTTAAAATAAAGGTGGCAGTTAAAATAAAGGTGCCAGTTAATTTGTATTTAAAATAAAAAGAGAAAAAATTTAACAAACTTCTTCGACTGGCCAGTCAGTTTTGGCGCGCGGTGCTGGCCCGGGCAGACGGACTGACGGAAGGACATTACATAAAGTCACATGACCGCTGTCCTAAAGAGAAGAGCTGCCTCTTTATGTCTCTGTCGGACAGACAGACAGACAGACGTGCGGCCCTCACCGACGGGATAGGATAGGCCTTGGCTGAGTAGGAGTGGCGGGGCGGGGCGGGGCGGGGCGGGGGGGGGGGGGGCGGGGCGGGGCGGGGCGCGGCGCCCGCGTCCATTTATAATTCTCCACGCGGAAGGCGGGGGGCGTGGGGGGGGGGAATACTGGGACGCGGAGTGTGAACTAGCCGAGCTACGACTGCGAGTACAACACGTACGACGGGTGTACGGCCCGGTACCGCCCCGCCCCGCCCCCGCCCCGCCACGCCCCGCCACGCCCCGCCACAACAACGATTTAGGGAAAGGCCTTTGGGCTGTCCTGTTCACGGCGTGGTGCTCACCATTCATACTCACGCGCGCGCATACATGTATGATTGGAAGGAAGGCGTCAACTACACCGGTAAAAAAGAATGTGGAAACGGAAACGGGCAGGATCCTTTATGACTGCGCGACTGCGAAACCTTTGATAGTTTGAGTGGGTGTGAAACCTTTGTGACGGGCTCTGTCAGAGAATGGGTGTCTGTAAAAATAAAGTGCCTCGGGTGGCTGGAAAAGGGGTATCTCGTGTGGCCTCTTCTATCACGGCAGGTGAGTGTAGGGTTCCCGTGGAAGAGGAGCGCAGCGGATACGATAACACGGTCGAGGTCGGGGGCGGTATGGCCTGCTTAGGGCTGCCGTCGTCAGAAATACACTGTCAACAAATGATTCACGTGCCATATAATATCTTATTGGTTTTTTCCCCATGGTCATTTCCCACGTGGGTGCGCCAGAATCGTGGCGAGTTGAGGTTCTCTCTCTCTCTCTCCTTCACACACACACACACAGAGCGGTGGCGCCGGACAGAGGCCGTACTCATGCGAGACGTGCAAACATGCACAACATCCGTATATATGCTAGATAAGCCCATAGCCGGGCTCGGGGAGCGCCCCGCCCCGCCCCGCCCCGCCCCGCCCCGCCCCGCCCCGCCCTTCCCTTGGACGCCGCGGAGGCGTGCGAAAAGGTGTAGAGGCGCGGCTGGGCGGTGCGGCGGCGTCGCGCTGCAGTGCCGAGCGGCACGATTCGAGCGCAGCCCCGGAACGCGCGAATGTTGGTCAGTGGTGCCGGCGTGCCGGGCCGGGCCGGGCCGGGCCGCACCCAGCAGGCGTGCAAACACAGCACACCAACCAATCCATATGCATCCCAGAGTTACGTATGGCGGGACGGGGCGGGGCGGGGCGGGGCGGGGCGGGGCGCGGACGGTTTTGCTAGGGCGCCGGGCCGGGCGCGCATCCCCAGCGCACCGAGCGTCGTTCCTCAACATCAACAAGAAGTAGGACAGCGCTCTGCTCTCATGAATAAATGCAGAGCAAGCGCAGAGCAACAGTCGGGCGCATGACCTGTGCGGCCGATAAGGGGCGGGGAAATGCCTCGTGTGTCGTTGCGAAATTAACTCGCTCGTATAGTTTGAAGAGAGAAAAAGAATTATTTTAATAGGGACACTGTGAAAAATATGTCTGTAAGTTTACGACTTTTTTCGTAATTTGTGATTTACAAATGGTGTTGTAAATTTACAATCGAAATCATAAATTTACGAACGCTTATTTGTGTTCGTTTAAGAATTACAAGTCGATACCAAGTGTCCTTAAAATTTTGTAATTTTACAATTTAACATCGTAACTTTACGACATTTCTCATGGAAAATTTTCCCGTAACTCTTACGAATATTTCTCACAGTGGACATATGCGTGATTTAAAATACGGCAAAACATTTTGTGCGGAGCCGTTTCCGACGGTTTCACAGCACAGAGCCAGCCTGTCGTCCGACACATGAAGTGGCGGCAGTTGAGTTGAGTTCGCACGCGGTGAACGATATAGCGTCATAACGACGTCTCCCGTGTATTTGCAAGCAGTGCCAGTGCGGTGCGCGGGGCGCGCGCGATGTCTATCGCCAATTTACACTTGCAGAAGAGAGGAGCCCTTGGGTGATGGCTCGGAGATAACTGGAGTGACTGGCCTGGCCGTGAGAGCGCGGGGCGGCGCGGCGCGGGGCTGGCTGAGCTGCTGAGTGATTCAAAGTGATTGGGAACCTCCAGGGGAGCGCACCACCACCGGTCACCGCCCGGCCCCCGGCCCCGCGCGTACAGGCATCGCTGCTGCTGCTTGTTCGACCTTCGTGAATCTGATTTACGGCACATTAGCAAGTATCGTGTGTTTTCATCAGTGTGCCCGTTGCAAGTATGCGTGTGAGTGCGTGTGTGTGTGCGCCGAGCAGGTTTCGTACGCAATGCCACTGCACTTACGTATACACTGCAAAAGGATGTGATGGAGGATTATTAGCATGGTGAAATTGCCCCGAAAATAAATGTATAATCAGTGATTTGTGTGACTCGGTGGCGTTTGGAAGGGGTCACTCTGTTGGGTGCGTCCTGGGGAGTAGAAGGCGGTCGCGGAGGTGCGCGGCGCCCCGGCCAGCAGGCCTGTTGCGGGCCTGTTGCAGGCCTGCAGCAGGCAGGCACGTCCTGCTGGCCCTAATGCCGCAGGAACAGCGTCGGAACACACGTGTGTGGGCGTGAGGCCGCGGCGGGCTGGGGCCCACGGGGCCACGGGGGCCACGGGGGCCACGGGGGCCACGGGGCCTATTAGCGCGGCCAACCAATCGGGGGCAATAACGTACGACCCAGTCTGGCCTGCCACGCCGCGCCACGCCGCGCCACGCTAAGGCCCCCGCACAGTAGGTCAGTTTTTCCTGTTTTCGGTGCCAGTGTATCGTGTGGTGCCAGAAAGAAACCTGTCTCGTCTCGCAGGCGGACACCCGCTTGCTCGCCCGCCCGCCCGCTCGCCAAAATGGAAATTAAAAAATTGTTTTCAGAAGGAAAAAAAAAAAAAACTAACCATGGCAGGGGGCGGCGCGGCGGGAACAGCCGTAAAGTATAGACTTTGTCAGCACCTCATCAGCGCTGCTGGATCGATGTGGTGGGGAAAAGGAACGAGCTGCGAAAAAAAAATATGTTCGGCAGCTATGGACCAAGAAATAATTCGATTACACGAAAAAAATATCACTCTCGTATAAAGAGTCAAAAAGAGTAATAAACTTCCGCAGAGAACAACATGTGACGTAAAGAATTATTTTCCTGATGAATGAGAAACATTATTACGTACGACACGAAAAGGATGTATGTCGATCGAAAAGCACTTGAGAGGTCGAACGATCTATAAAATGATGACTCTTGGCTTGGCACACGCCGTCTGGTGGGTGTAGAGATCCCCGGGCCCCGGGGCTGCGGTAGGCGAGGGCGACAACCTGTTGCTGGAGTGGGGGGAGGGGAGGGTGAGGAGGGGGAGAGGGGAGAGGAGGGGAGAGGAGGGAGAGGAGAGGAGGGGAGAGGAGGGGGAGAGGGAAGAGGGGAGAGGGGAGAGGGGAGAGGGGTGCGCTTGTCGGTCTGTCATCGCGCTGCTGATGGCTGCCCGGTGTCCGCCAAACCAAGTGCACCGCGCCACACTACACCCAGCGAGGCGCCGGCGGGCGCGGGCGCGGGGCTCCGGGAGCGGTCAGAGACCCCGCGGCCCCGGCCCCGGCCCCGCCAACCAGTCAATGTCCACCGGTGGTGCCTTTCAGCAGGTGCTACATTTATACGATATACCGATACTAAAATATAAACAGAATATCTTACAGAATACAATGTTTTTATTATCCTTTTTACATTTTTACCGCGTGCCGTCAGTGCGAGAAAATCAATTAAGCTTCTCGTCTACGGTTACAAGGAGCTTATCCGCCGGCGGCGGATGATAACCACGCGAGGGCGCCTTGGAGGTAGGCAGTCCCGTCGAACAGGGGTGCTGCACGGGCTTGCCTACCCGCCAGGGGCTCTGCGGGTGGGATACAGCATGCTGCGCAGCGCCGCCCTGCGACATTATGACGCAATGAACCGTGAGGCAGGGCAGGGCAGGGCAGGCAGGGCAGGTGAGGCAGGGCAGGTGAGGCAGGGCAGGGCAGGGCAGGGCAGGTCGGCCCGGCTAATCCACGCCGATGACGGACTGTCTCGCGCAGCGCAGCGCAGCGCCACGCGGGGCTTGATTTCCGACGGCGATCATAGAACTAATAAACACAACCCGCGCTCGCGGCCGGGCCCAACCCGCCCGCCCCGCCCCGCCCCGCCCCGCCCCGCCGAGCGGTCTATTCTCGAGCTCATTAATTCGCAGCGGTCTATTTGCGGCCGCACCGCGACTACTACTTTGGGACTGTATAGACTTCGATACGGGCGAAACTGCAGCGCGCGGCAGCACCTGAGCTCACGGGGAGTTTCGCAAGACAGAAGGGAGCAGCACGGAGAACGAGCGAGAGAGAGAGAGAGGGAGATATAAGGGGGAGTGTATAGTGGAGGTATATGGCGTACGAGTATAGTACAGCAGCTGGGTAGCGAGTGGCAGCGCGGGGCCGGGCCGGGCCGGGCGGCAGGTGGCGGCGGGCGAGTCGCGATCACATCGGGGCTGTGTGCAAGGGAAAGGGAGAGAGAGAAAGGAGAGGGGGAGAGAGAGACAGAGAGAATGCACTCCGACCTACATACAGCAACGCATCAATGGGCCTACGGGCGAGCCTATGGGCGCCTCGCAATGCCACCGTCTCTCTGTCCCTTTGTCTCTCTCTCTCTCTTTCGCTCTCTCTCTCTCTCTGTCTGTCTCTCTCTCGCTCGCTCTCACACTCTCGCCCGCCTCTTGTTCTTGCCGCCAGCGCCGCTCGGGCACAAAATTTTCACCGATAAACTTCGAGATGGTCTCACAAAGGCAATAATACGGGCAGGGGGAGCCGAGGAGGGGAGGGGGGGGGGGGGTAGAGTGAGGGGGGAGATAAAACAAGGTGATAGTGAAAGCAAGTGGTGGACGGTCCGGGCCGGCGGAGGCCTACCTCCATGTCTCTCTCGCTCTCCCTCTCTCTCTCTCTCTCTCCCTCTCCCTCTCCCTCTCTCTCTCTCTCTCTCTCTCTCTCTCTCTCTCTCTCTCTCTCCCTCCCCCTCTCCCTCTCCCTCTCCCTCTCTCGCAGCCGCTGTCCACCGTGCTGGACCCTCCTAATCGTGGCGTCACCATCACACCGTGCCGTACCGCACAGTACCGCAGCGCTGCGCTCACGTGGGCCCAGCGGGGCGCCCAGTGTGAAAGCGATAGGTCTGCTTTATCTAATATTCTTGTCCTTGCGCCGTGGAAGGAGGAGAAGAAGAAAGAGAAGAAGAAGAAGGAGGAGGAGGAGGAGGAGGAGGAGGAGAAGAAGCGGGCGGGCGGCAGGAAACTGGAGCTTCCCCTGTAACTCCCCCCCACCTCACCTCACCTCACTGTGCCGCCGCCTGCAATTTGCTTAACACACCCTGCAGCAGCTCTCATCAGAAAGCTCTTTACACCTGTTCACCAGCCGGACCGGAAGGTAAAGACAGGCCTGGGAGAGGAGAGAGAGAGAGAGAGAGAGAGAGAGAGAGAGAGAGAGAGAGAGAGAGAGAGTAGCGATCCTCGCCTACGACGTTCAACACATCCACTCACTCGCACACACACACACACGCACACACGCCGATTTGATGCAATTTAGTTCCGATCGATTTCTCGTCGTGATGATACGGTGTGAGTGATTACAGAGTTAGGCCCTTGGGAGCGAGCTGCACAGAGCGCGCCTGCTGCGCCGCGGTTGCGTCTGCGAGCGGAGCCGAAACACACTACCAGCCCAGCCCAGCCCGCACACACCCAGTGCTCTACGTTTTTAAGAAAGAAAGTCTGTAGAGCAGCGTGGCAAATCTGCATAATCACGACATAATTCCGTTTACGATAATCGCCGCGGCTAATGTCATACAATGGCAGCTGTCCAAATCGGCCCGTTTCTCGACCCGCGGGATCCTCCGAAGGACGCGCACAGGCGCAGCAGACGGGGAAATAATTCGTCCGCGACGTGTTTGAGACGGCGGCGGCGACGACTGCCATCGGGCAAATTAAAACCCCACAGAGTTCCTTGCCAGCCAGCAGGCCGGGCCGGGCCGCCCCGCTCAAAGCGGCGAGTGCCCGGCCCGCACTCCCCGCCGCTTAGACCGCTCCTCCTCCTCCCGCAAACACACACACTCACACAGACGGGAAAACCTTGCAAATCCACGTAAACGTTCGGCGGGTCGCAGAAGACAAGACATACCGCCGTAACTCGCGGCGGCTCGAGCGCGAGTTACGCCCCCTCCCTGCTCGCTGGCCTACGGGTCGTTTATGATGCGGCGCCGCGACGCCCCGCTCCACTTCCACTGCGGATAACGTTAGTTTGCATGGGCTGCCGATCGCTCTTCAAAGTGGAAAGTCGTGCGAAAGAGTGCGTGTGCGTGCGTGCGTGCGTGCGTGAGGCCGGCCGGCGGCCCACAGGACCCACCCGCGGGGGCAGCCTGGTCTGCCGACGCCCCGCGCTCCGCTAACAAAACCATTACCGCTATCCTATCCTCTGCCTCTGCGCGCGCCGCCCGTCAATGAAGGCGACCGCTCAGGCAAACTGTTCAGCAGGAGACGGATGGGAAAAGTAAAAGACAAAAGATGGGAGTGGCTCGCAAGCGCTACAGATCACAAGCGCTTCAGGTCACAAGCGCTACAGCTCGCTAACGCTACGGGTCGCAAGCGCTACGGGTCACAAGCGCCGCAGCTCGGTAGCGCTACGGCTCGCTAGCGCTACCACTATGAGAAATATTCGTAAGAGTTACGGGAAAATTTTCCTTGAGAAATGTCGTAAAGTTACGATATCAAATTGTAAAATTACAAAATTTTGAGGACACTTGGTATCGACTTGTAATTCTTAAACGAGCACAAATAAGCGTTCGTAAACTTACGATTTCGATTGTAAATTTACAACACCATTTGTAAATCACAAATTACGAAAAAAGTCGTAATTTTACAGACATATTTTTTACAGTGTACGGGTCACAGGCGCTACAGCGAGAATCCGCGCGTTAGGCGGAGCCGAGCCGACCTTAATCTTGAAAAATTACGAACGTGCTCTGCGAATGAAAGAATGGCGTGAAAACATGGAAAATTTTTGCGACAGTAAACCTCCCGAAGGAGGTTGCGGTTCCCGCCAGGCACAGGGCTTTTACCCCCCGTGGCAGCCAGCTACTTCGGTGTTCTTATGGGAACCGGTGCTTTTCTGACTGCGATCCTGTCGCGCAATTCGACAGATTTGATCCCCGTACTGCCAGATTTAGTCGTACGGTGGTTAACCGAACTGCCCTGTCCCCAGAGCATGGAAAAGCTAATTTTGGAGCCAGATTCTAGGACTTATGACCCCACGACCGACCACCAGTCGTGGGCATGGGACGGAACTTCCTGGCAACCCGCTGTCGCTACCAGTGAAGAACCTACCTGGGTTTGAACCAGGCCCCATGTGCCGAGTCTCACAGACACCCCACGGCTTTCGCGGCACCACTAGACCACTAGACCGTCGGCGATTCCACGAGGGAGGTCGGTTAAAATGGGGGGCTTGAATTCCACTCTCCAAATTGTTGTCCTCAGAAAAATTAAATTTTTTGGTAAGATTCGAACCTCCGTCCTGCGACTCTCCGCGCGGACACTATGCCGGCACGGCTACGACGCGACGGTACCTGATGCCGGACCACTAGGAGTCATGCTGCGCGAGAAGCCACAGTCACCGAAGAAACGAACCCGGTGTCATGAGTGCGCCTGCTCTCCGGCCAGTGCTGGGCCGGCCGCGTAGCGTCATTGGTATCGACGCTGCTCAAAGCACTACGTGGGCAGTGGTTCAAAACCGCGTACTTTTTTTTTTTTTTTTTTTGACCAAGTGCTTTTTCCAGCTATACCATCCTTGTGACTTGGGCAACAGCAAAAAAGGCACTAGAAAAAGCACTTCGCCTAAACAAAAAAAAAAAAAAAAATTAAAAAGAAGGGTCTTGAACCACTGGCTCCCTCTCCCTCGTGCTTTGAGCAGCGTCGAGTCCGTTTTGAGTACTTGAACATTTTAATGACGCACTGATGATGCAAAACAAAAAAAAACATACAAAACCTTAGGCTGCGGTACTTTTTAAAACAAAAAATAAATATTGAAAACGCTCTGCCTGCTGTTTGCGCGGTGCCGCTGACAGGCCGCTGCCGAGGGCGTAAGTGCAGCTAACAGGGAAGGCCTGGGCGCCTAGGCGGCCGCACTGCTGCGGTTCCGAACCGTTACAGATCCGAGTTACTGCGATGGGCCGGACATTTGAGCAGATTACGCTTCGCAAAAGGCTCTCTTCGAAAGCCATTACGAATTAAAACACAAAAGCCGCAGCAGCAAGCAGAAGCAGCAGCAATGCCCCGAAGAGAGCGAGCGAGCGGAAAAGAGAGAGACGGAGAGAGAGAGAGAGAGAGAGAGAGAGAATACGCTCTGTAAGGGGGCCGCAAGAGGGCAAAGGAGCCATCAACAATGTTATGTTGCGGTATCGCATGGCATGCACACCGCCGTGTGTGGGACCAGAGCAGCACTCTTATTACTTCGAGACCAATTTATGTTCTTCATTATTATTTTTTCCCCATATTATTATGAGAAATAGATACGTTGTTACAAAACCGTGTCGCATTGCGTTTTACCGTGGCTGGGCTTGAGGCCTCACCACCGCAGGGCGACGCCCGCGATCGCGCTGTCGAAAGAGGAGCTGGAGTGGTGGCGTGGCGCCGTGCGGCGGGGCGGGGCGGGGCGGGGCGGGGGGGGGGGGGGGGGGCGGGGCGGGGCGGGGCGGGGCGGGGCGGCCCGCGGGGCCCACCTCCGCTCAACATCGTGTCTCGTGCATCGTGCGGCGCATGACGGGAAGCCACAAAACGCAGCGGCGAAGGGGAGGGTGAGGGAGGGTTTCTGAAGGGGAAGGGGGCAGGGGGTGGGCGAATCCTCCTCGGGGGCGTACGACAATGCTTGTGTTGTTCCTCCGTCACTTTGCTGTACCGTTAGCGATTCGGGCTCGAGCCGAGCGCCGCCGGGCCGGGGCGGGGCGGGGCGGGGCGGGAAGACTGTGCTGCTTCCTCGCGCCGGCCCTGCCCTGTGCAGCAGTGGCGGGGCGGGGCGGGGCGCATGGGGAGCAGCGAGTCCGCCCTCGGTACAGCTAAACGACCACATTTCCGCTTCATCACTGTCCTCCTTCTAGCGAAAGCAATTTGCCCTACCGCGATGCATACTAGAGACCCCGGGACGGGAGGCCAGGTGGGGGGGAGGGGGGGGGGGGGAAGAAAGTAAAACAAACGCGGTCGCGACACGCACTGTTAAATCCCTACAAACAAAATAGTTTGTAAGCTTGCGAAGCATTTGGATGCTTTTGTATTACAAAGCATTTTGTTTGTAATACAAAGCATTTCGCAAATGCTTCACCAAGCTGCGAAGCAAATGCTTCGCAAGCTACAAAGCAAAAGCTTCGCAATACAAACAAAATGCTTTGTATTACAAAGCAGCCAAATCCTTCGCAATTGCGAAGCATTTTGTTTGTAATTGCGAAGCATTGCTTTGTAAGGTTTTAACAGTGCGGGGTGGTTCGTATCCAAACAACAGACTCTGACCTGGCCGCCGCCTGATTTCAGTAATCATTCATGCTCCCGATTCGACGAAAGAAAAAGGGTCGACCATCATTTCTGAATATACATGTTTTTCTGAACTTTTCCTCAGAATGTCTATTTCAGTGTCTACGTCGAACTTGGGCCGCCTCGCATGCAGGCTGCACAACGATTGCAGAGGAAACCCGTGTAGAGAGCTGCGCTGTCTTGCCTATCTCCTCCGCAGCACGGGGTACTTTTTATATTTTCCCCCCGTTTACAACCGTCACAAAAGGCGCGGGCACGAAAGCAAAACAATAACCTTTCGAGCGTGTCACACGGCGACGGTTTCTACGTCTGCTGCACTGCAGCGTGGAGCTTTCCCCCCGGGACATATGGTACTCGCGGTGAGCCTGGCGGGGCGGGGCGGGGCGGGGCGGGGCGGGGCGGGGCGGGGCGGGGCGGGGCGTCCCGGAGCACCGCAGTGCCCAGGCTGGTATTTAACCGCGATCACTGCCGGCCAGTAACAGTAAAGCCCTTCTGCCAGCTGACGCGCCGAGCGGGTAGCGCGGCCGGCCGGCCTGCTGGTAACCGCCCTGGCCCGGGCACCGGGCGGGTAGCGGGCGGGTAGCGGGCGGGTACTGGGCGGGTACCGGGGCGGTCGGAAAAGGTTGTGCAGAGCGCGACCGGTAGTGCCGTGGCGGCGCCGTGGAGAGAACGACTGAGGAGCAGCTCTGCGGATAAAAATAGGGCGAATACATTTTTATTTCTTAGCCGAGTAGCTTACACAAAAGTTTTGGACCACAAATGACCCCCGCGATTGTGGGCTGAAACACCTCAGCTGCTATTTCTGGGCGTCGACTTTTTCGGAGGCTTCAACTACAGGGGATCATGAAGCTCATATTGCTAGTCTACATATGTCACCCCCTCCGCCGCTTTCCCCCCCCCCCCCCTCTCTCTCTCTCTGCATTGTCCCGGAGCAGTCGGCATTCTGTCCCACAGGCGTAACGGTGCGTCGGTCGGTCGGCCTGGGCTCGGCTCGGCTCGGCTCGGCTCGGCTCGACTCGGCTCGGCTCGGCTCGACTCGGCCCGGCTCGGCTCGACTCGGCCCTAGGTCTCGTGCTGCGCCAGGCCGCCCGTTAAAACATGAATCCACTTTGTGATTCAAATGTGCGAATGTTGTGCGTGAGTCATCGCCATCGCCGTCCTGGCCGTCATCTCGGTCATCTCCGGCGACAGTCGGGTCGGGGGCCGCACGGGCCGGGAGGAGGAGGAGGAGGAGGGGCTTACGGTCCCCGCGCCCCACACACCACACGACACGACCACGGACAATACGTGTTAAATTTCAATGTCATGCATTGAGCGGTGTGAAAGCTGCCCTCCTCAAGAATTTGGATGGAGCGGAATGAACGACATGACATGACATGGGACGGACGGGGACGGACGCGCAGCGGCGAAACACCACGACGGGGATCAGGAACATAAGGCAGGGACGCATGGAGCATGAGAAGCTTTAAGAGTCACAAGGACTTGTCGTGTGAAAGGACGAGCTACAAAAAATGCGTTTAAGAAGTGTGCGAAAAGAGGCGAAACACCGCCGATCTTATTAAATCTCCGTACAAACTTGGCAGCGGGCCGAGCCCCTGCGTAGGTAGGCAGTCCTGTCGAACAGGGCTGTGGGCTAGTTGCCTACCCCACAGGCGGTCACCCAGGAAAAGTGGTAGCTCTCCCGTGTATTTTTTTCACCCTCTCTCTCATTCTTTCTCCGATGGGTGTTGACGAGGTGGGAAACTGTCGAGTAGAAACTCCCCTCTAATGCCCTTTGAAAATGTTGCGCCGGAGAGGGAGAGAAAACATACGCTCCAGTCGGAAGGAGGAAATGTAAAAGACAGCATTGGCAGGAGGGGAAAACAACAAGGAAAGACCGAAGCAAAATTATGCATTGTAGAATAGTTCCTCCTTCATACGGCGACACCCGACCGGCCGGGCAGCGGCCAGGGCGATATGCGCATGTGCACATTGTGTCTTGATGATGTACACCGTTACGGGACACGAACAATCACCCATTTCTTTTTTTTTCTGCGCCGCTGTCTTCTTTCATTACTTATTTTTACTCTCTCTCTCTCTCTCTCTCTCTCTCTCTCTCTCTCACGCAGTGGCCGCCCGCCGCCCCCTTCATTGTAACGGCGAGTGCGAAAGGCCAAGCCATGTCAGGCGGCGGGCCACGCTGCCAGAGAAAAATGTCGCTCAGCGCATCACTCTCATCGGCCCGGACCTCTCTCTCTCTCCCTCTCCCTCTCTCGCAACCACATGGCGGGCCAGAAACGTGTCGGAAGCTACATCAATTTGACGTCAATATGAGCAAAAGGCTGTTGCGCTCGCAGCAGGAACTTCTATGTGCAACCCGTCCGCTCTGGCGCACGTCCCGTGCACGTGCCCCGCATCCCCCCCCCCCCCCCCATTTTTTCCTGCCATGAATGATATTTGAAATGAATCACTATTTTAAAATTACATTTGCACGTCCTAGTATGCATCATTTTTTAAAAAAAAGAAAAGTTACATACAAAATTGGAACTTTATATTATTTCTAAAAAGGGGAATATTTGACGTTTGACGACGGGTCCTGTATGTGCGGCCGGCCGGCCGGCCACACGCCGTGCACGTGTGCACGTGTGCATGCAGCGGGACGTGCACGTGCCTACAGGTGCGTTGGCAGGAGAGCCCGGCCCGGCCCGGCCCGGCCCCGCAGTCATCAACCGGAACCAAACTGTGCCGCGCCGCGCTCGGCTCGGCTCGGCCGGCTCGTGCTCGGTGTGTCGAGTAGAGGAGAACAGGAAAAAATAAATATCTCACCGGTAGGTAGGCTCTTCCCCTCAGTAAACACGTCAGCAAAAGTTTAACCTCCTAGCAAAGCAACACCACCATATACCACCACATACCAAAGGGAAAAACCACGCACAATATTTAAATATCTACACGAATTATAATTGATTTGCGTGGAGTCCTCAGTCCTCGGCAAATTGTGCTCAGAACCACACCTATCCGTGAACTTTAACTCCCCCGCAGCGCACGCGGCACGTCGAGCTTTTTCACAAGGTGGGACGGCAGGAGGTGCGTTTTGGTCCCCAAGCATCCCACGTCCCCTTCTCCTCCTCCTCCTCCTCCTCCTCCTCCTCCTCCTCCTCCCCCTGCCACGCCCTGCCCCCTCCTCGTCAATCCCTCTTGTTTTTGGGTGCTTTTCCCTTATCGTCGCCGCCCGCCTCTGCCGTTTCCCTCTGCGCTCCGCTCGTCTCGATCCGCCTCAAACTTTAACGGAACGCCTTGCCGGCCCGGCCCGGCCCGGCCGAAAACACTTTGTTTGTTTATGCGTTTTCGTCAAGTTGGTCGTCGGCTCCGGCGCCCCCTCGTCCTCCTCCTCCTCCTCGCCTACATTAGATAACGCGCCCGGGATTTGTGAAAGAGGTTCGGCACTGCCCCGCTGGCCGCCTCCAAACAACGGAAGGATAGGAAGAAGGGGAAAAAAATAACACTAAAAGTTAACGACACTCCTGACTTACTTAACCACTAAACTGACGACACACGAAAAGATCGGGGTTCCTGTCCTTTTACGAGTGCAGTGGTCACCATACGCTCATTAATTAAATCAATTTTAGCAACCGAAAAATAGTTAGTTGCCTCATTTTGTTTTTTTGTTAAAACTTTAAAACATCAACGTATACGCCACTAGTACACGAGAATCTGAAAAATATAAAATTCTCCCATGAGTACAAGCACACCAGTCCAGGTGTTGCTGCATCGGGTGGACGGCAGACTCTCGAGGAAGCGGCCATCCCGCGGTAGAACGCCGCGCCGCGCCGCGCCCAGCCCAGCGCAGCCTGCCGGCCGGCGCTTTTACAGCCCATCCTAATGGCGCGTTTCGGCATAACATAGTGCAGTGCGGCAAACCGTTACAACCCCTCTGGTCTGCCATGGGCGACCCGCTACCGCCTGGCCTGCAGTGCGTACTGCCAAGTAAAAGGCTAGGCTGACCACAGGTTTGGCTCGTCACAGTGAGCGTGTCCGCCGCGCTGGGCCGGCCCGGGCGACGCGACACTGCCCGCCATAAACTAGCGCATCGGCAACAAGTGCATTCCCCGCCTCTTCCCCCGAGGGCGGCCAGGCAGCTGCTACCGCACCAACATTATAGTGTTAAACGTGGCCTCTTCCGAGAGGGTCGGCGCGGAAGAAAAGAGTGCTGCGAAATTCGAGGATCATTTTGAGTGTCTAGAAATTGAAAATAAAAAAAATAAAAAAAACAGCAACAAAAAAAAAACAAGAAAAGTGCTAGTAATAAATGTACATGCCATTTTCAAAAGTTCTTCAGGCCTGGGAAAAAAAAATCACCGGCGAAACTCTAGTTTAAGAATTTCTCAGAGACGCTTTAGGCGTGCACAGGGCTCACAGCCTTCGACAAGGCGGGGCGGGACACGGACACCTCTCTATACTCCGGGCGTAGCGCGGACGATGACGTGCCGACAAGCGAATGAATTAAATATAACAGGACGCGGGGCGGGGCGGGGCGGGGCGGGGCGGGGCGGGCCATACATGGCACCCACCGGAACCCACACACGCGCGCGCGCGCACGCACACGCCCGTGCCCCGCTGCCCTAAGAGTGTGTTGGCACTGATACATGTATTCTTGAGCTCACGGCCACAAATGCGCGCCTTTCTTTCTCCGCGTAGCGTAGGCCCCCCATCCTCCACACCTTCTCTTTCGTTATTCCATCGCTATACTCGTCTCTCTCGCTCTCGCTGCCCACGCCACCTTTTCTAGATTTATTATACAACATAGAACCTTCTGTGTAAATAGCGAAATGACAAAATCGCCATGTACCAAATTTATCTCCACCTACGAGATTAATTAACTTGGGAACATGGTCGAAAGACATTTTCTGATTTGAGTGTGTGTGTGTGTGTGTGAGCGCGCGCGTGTTCTCCACAATGCACGCTCTGGACTGGAGCACCCGGTGCCTGCGTGTCGCATGCAAGAGGACGTGTGGAGAAATCCGGTCAGGCTCATGCATAGGTTCAACTACAAGTGCGCGCGGGCCGTTGTGACCCGCTGTGTGTGTGTGTGGGGCGCTACGCATGGAGTATATGTTCGTCGCACTGTTACGTTAATACATGCTAAACTTTCACTGCTGACTACCATTTTCGGGGACCTTAAAAAAAACGTATAGTAAAACAATACGCTGCTTTTCTTATTCAAAATGACCATGCGCGATTTCTTTTAAAACGAGAAAGGGGGTATTTTTCTGGCCTGCCTCCCGCCCGCCAGCCCGTTGCCAGCAGTGTACCGCAACAGAGAGGGTACCAATCGGCTATTGGCCCGCCCCGCCAGAGAGGGGTCTCCTTGACTGCTGGCGAATAAAGGGATCGGCTTCCATGATTCACAAACGCGGTTCACCGCAGCCTCACTTGTAGCCAAGTCGTGCGCGCGCCGCGCCAGGTGCTTGCATCTCGCGAGCGAGCCGTGGCGCGGCGTGGCGCGGCGTGGCGCGCTCAGCGCCACACTGACCATATCAAAGAATGATTACGTCTTATGAGATGGGCTTGGCCAGGTCTGCTGCTGGCAAGGTTCGGGAGAGAGAGAGAGAGAGAGAGAGAGAGAGAGAGAGAGAGAGAGAGAGAGAGAGAGAGAGAGAGAGAGAGAGAGAGAGAGAGAGAGAAAGGGAGAAAAGAGAAAAGGGCCGCACGGAATGGTGAATAAGAAAAAAAAGTGCGGACATGACGTGGTACGGCGCAGCGCAGCGACATTAAGACGTCGTCATCAGTCATAGTGGTTGGTACCTCAAAGGGTGGTTGCATAACAAAAGGGTTGATGGGTGCAGGAGGGATACCCCGCCGCGTCAGGCTGGGGACCCGTGGGGGGTGATTTAGCACGGGAGGGGTTACCGCACGGCACGGCGCAGTGGGAAGAGTGGAAAAGGGCACACACTCACACACTCAAACATACGGCTAAGAAAAAAAAAACTGCGTACGCGTATTCAAAGGATTCCCGCACAAAACGATGAGCAGAGCGCAGGGCACACGGGGTATAAATTATATTTTCTCTCGGGGCACAGCGCAAGCCACCTTGGTAAAGAAAAAGGGGGATGGAGTTTTGTCGCCGCGTCGCCATGAGCAGCATGGCCATGACGTCACGTCGGCTCGCGTCCCTGACGCCACCTTCAGGACGTCCGCCACACGACGCGTGTAAGCGCCAGCTGTACCAGATGTCCGAGACATATTGTATCGATACGGTGATCGCGCCATATTCGCTGCGGTCATCTCCGTCGGGACTCTGCTCATGACCGTGACTGTCCCATAACCAGGAGGAAGGAGAAGAGGAGGGAGGAGGAAAGAGGAGTAGGGAAACACAGAGGAGAACGTGGAGGCAGATGAAGAGAAAGAGGAATGCAAGGAGGACAAAGAGGAAGACGGCGGGCGAGCGCCAAGATCAAGGTCGGTTTGTTTGGTGCACGCGTGGGTGCGCTGGGCTGGGCTGGGCTGGGCTGCCCCGCTCGTCAGTGTCAGGTGCAGAGCTCTGGCTCCGGCCCTCCGCTCCGCCCCACAAGGCAGGCGGCAGGCACTCGTAAGGCCCTCCCGCTCCAGCCAAAAAGCGACTAGAGAGAGGAACGCGACTAGAGAGTACGAAATTCGAGTAATGACAGCGGTCCCGGATCTATAACACATAAATAAACTCGGTTCGTATTAAACAGCCTCCATGCTGTTACGTAGAGAACGTTGTAGTCATTTCTCTTTCTTAGATGTCTCCCTTCGTCCCCATAGCCACATATTCACCCGACGCGCCGCTGAACCATAATGAAGTAAGAGAAATGTTGAAGAGAGGAAAAAAATTAACAGCAGGATACCAGCAAGATACCGGGGTGGATAGGTCTCCGCTGCCCCGCCCCGCCCGGCCCCGCCCGGCCCCGCCGCGCCTAGCGAGCACAGCGCTGTGCTCCGGGGAGGAGGCGATGGGACAACTAACCGTTTTATGACTGTTACACAAGCGGCGCATCCAGCAATCGATTTTTGCTTTCTCTCTGGTTACTGCCGCCGGCCCGGCCCGGCCCAACACGGCACAGACACAACGGCGACGTGTCACACGACACTCATTGTGAGAGAGAAAAAAAAGGAAAGAGAAATACGCGTCAATAACTCGGTCAATTTATAACGCATACTGCTAACTGGTTCGTCTAGTAAATGCGTTACATTTAAATGAAACGAGAAGAAACCTATTTTCTTTTAAAGCGGGGAGCCGCGGCCGCGCGTACGCCGTGACCTTTCTTTTACCTCCTCGCCTGTATATATATCTCTCTCACTCCCTCCCTCTCTCTCGCGGTGCGCTCTCTTAATCAGGCTGCCCTCCCATTAAGGATGAGCACCGCGCCAGGCAGCCTCCTCTCCTCTCGCTATGTGTTCGAGGTAATCTTACAAAAGTCCCACCGCTGCCGGCCGGCCGGCCGGCCGGGGAGTTTATCTGTGTGTTCCCCGCCCCCCCGCCCCGCCCCGCCCCGCCATGCCCGGGGAAATATATCAGTCGCGGGCCCAGCGAGCCCGGCCCGGCCCAGCCCAGACCGCGGCGGGGCCCCGCGGCGGCCCTCTTTGGTCCGTCCAGAGAATTTAGTCAACAATTTATGATTCACAGAGGTCAGCGGCAAGTCGCGCCGCCGTCGGTCTTCTCGAAACACACGAAGATCTTAACTCACGGGCCGGGCGGGCCCGGTAGGGCCGCGTCACAACTGTCCACTCGTCCTTCTTTCGTGGCTTCTGCCCCGCGCGCGGTGAAACGTAAGACCTCGCGAGTTCACCTGTCCGACCCGGCCGGGACCCGCCCCGGCCGCCAGCAACCTTCTACCAGCTGGCAAACAAATGACAAGCTGTTCTTCTCTCCCTCCGCCCCGCCATTGATAGCGGCTCTCGCTCGCGTCGTTGGTCACATTCAATTATAACAAAAGGGTGTGGCGGGGAGCCGCGAGCATGAAAGGGCAAGGTTACAACTACTCTGTTCCACAGCGCGCGTCGTGGCGCGGCGTGGCGTGAGGTACTGCCTGTCATCGCGCACTTACGCCCGGTCCAAATTGGTCTCCCCAAGGGCACTGCGCGTGTTTCCTAACCCATTCAACCCGATGAGAAATGATTTTTTTCCCTAGTCCTCTCCTTGCGTGAGCTGCTCTATGACATATCCTTTCCTCTTTTCCATTTTTTTTTTTTGCGCTGCAGCGGATTTTTTTTTTATTCCCGTCCCGGCGTCCTTCGCGCGGCGACAACCGCATCTCTCAGGCCCCTGCTGCGGTTGATGGATACGACACATTTTCAAGTCGACAGCCACCAGGGATTTTGCCATAACTCGATGTAACCGCGACAATAAGAACGAGGGACCCCCAAATAATCCTCCGCCGGCGGCGGCGTAGGCCTACTCGAGCGAGAACGGCGCAGTGAGCCCCGCGGCCGTGCGCGAGGTGAGGTGAGGATCAGTCTCTCCGGTGACGGGACGGGCGACGCGCCCGCCAGGACGTGAAGTACCAGGGGAACTACCTGTCGGCGGGTCTGTACCCCGCGCCGCACGGTGCGCCCCGGCCCGGCCCGGCCGCGCTATGAGAAATCCTTCGATACAGCTTTCGCCCGGGCCGGCGCAGGCCGGCGCGGCCCGGCGCGGTGGCTGAACCCGGCTGACAACAAGTTGCCGAGCCTTTCGCAGGCTCGCTGCGCAGCCTTACTCACTTCCTGGCCGCTACCCTCCGTACATGGGCATGGCCTGGCCTGGCCTGCGGGCGAGGCGAGGCGAGTGTCAGCTCCGGCAGCCCGGCGCGGCGCGGCGGGGTGAAACCAGCCGCAGCCCTGCTGCACTACGGGGAGGAGGGCTGTGCGTACGCAGCTCTGCCAGCCAGGACCCCGGGGGTGGCCACGGGGCCGAGCCAGGCCAGCCGAGAGGCCACTGGAGGCCACTGGAGGCCACTGGAGGCCACCGAGGGCCCCGGCTGGGCCCAGCACTGGAACAGCGAACCACTCGCACTGCGGAGGGAGGGCAGTGCGGTTATTCGGTTGGCAGCGCGGACGGCGCGGCGCGGCGCGGCGGCAGTGGCATGTCCGATGCAGCCAATGGCCCGGAAAATGCTGTCCGGGAACACACTTCTGAGCCAGTCACGGATGGAGTACGCTGCTGGTGCTGGCGCCCCTCCGCGAACACCACCCGCCCCGCCCCGCCCCGCCCCGCCCCGCCGCTGCGGAAGCAGCGAGCAGGCCGCATTTCTCTCCCCGCCGACATCGCCGCCGCCCCGCCGCCGTTCGATTTCGATACATCTCGAATCGGAATATATCGTCAGCGGGGCGGGTACGAGGTGAGCCCGGCCCGGCCCGGCCCGGCCCGACATGACGCCACCGCGCCGCGCCGGGCGCGCAGCTTGCTGCAGCTTCCTCCTCGCCCCCATGCATCACCTCGCTCAGGCCGGGGCCGCTTCCTGCGCTGCGCTGCGCCTCTCTCTCGCGCTGCTCGGCGCGGCTCTGCGCCCCTTCACTCATTTCAACACATTCTCTTTCTCTCTTTCTCTCTTTCCCTCTCTCGCGCTCGCTCTCTCTCTCCGAGCACAAATGCACTCGGGTCCGGATGCGTCCGCGAAGGCCAGAGCAGGCAGCGCAGCGCAGCGCCTGCCTGCAGGACGACTGATAATAACAATAATGAGAATTGTCCGGCTCGGCCGCCGTGCCACGCTCCACCGCGCGCCGCAGAGAGCGGGAGGGAGAGAGAGAGACAGGGACAGGTGGATGAGAGGGGCGCCGGCTGTTAGCGCCGCCGGGGGAAGAGCGGAGAGCGAGAGAGAGAGGGAGGCAGGCATGGAAGGTTGCGGACGAAGTCGAGCAGGCAAATTAAATATGCGGTTCGTTGGAGGGAAGTGCCGCGGCGCGGTGCTGGTCGTGATATTCAAGAAGTGGGATATGCCGCGGCCACCGTGAGCCGCCCCGTCCCGGCCCGGCCCGGCCGCTGCACGCGGCTCCGTGACGCAACCAGAGCTTGACGCGCGCGTAACCCCGCACCACGGCGGGCCGGGCCGGGCCGGGCCGGCAGAGATATGCGGCAGGGTACCGCCCCGCCGGCCCCGCCCCGCCCGCAGCCCTCACGATTTGTGCCCCTGTATTCGCGAATCCCTGCGGGCACCTGTCTGTGGGTCCTAACTCCTCGCGGAGGGGAGAGAAAACCGCGCCTCGGCAAGTCTGCTGTATAGCCTTCTCGTATGCACCGTCATGAACAATTTTAGTATTAGCAGAATGTAGGCGTGGCGTTCTATGACAGGGTCGGTCGGGGCGGGGGCCAATTGCTTCAAACGCGAGCGGCAAACATTAGACTTTCAAAGTGTTTTCCTCGCCGCGTACTCCACCTCTCCCCCGGACGTGTCCTTCCTGACCCGCTCGCGTGGCGTGGCGTGGCGCAGGACCCCCGCGGCACCTCCCGGCCCGGCCCGGCAGGAGAGACGCACCGCGCGCGCACGGACAGATTCACTTTCAGATTCGCCTCCAAGATGTAAACGCGAGCCCGAATAACCCGCATGGCCTCAGCCGACGTGAGGGACACGCGCAACACCAGTATTGCGGGACTGCCTATTGTAAGGGGCCTCGTCGTCGGACAGAAAACGCCGTGGCGAGGCGCGCAGAGCGGGTAGGGTTTCTCTCCCTCTCTGCCTGGGACGGACCGCACTTCCAGCACACACGGACACACATGACGAGAAAGCAGCAGAGCTGCAGCGTCGTCGCGAAAAATGTCACACAGGAAAGAAAACCCCCCCTGCGGCGGGCAGGCCCGGCCCGGCCCGGCCGCCCCGCGGCGTGTGGGGGACTTGGACGCGGGCGTCAGCCTCAGCCCCCCGCGGGAGGGAGGTAGGTGTGAGGACAGCCGGAAGTCAACGCGCCCCGCGCCCGCGCGCGAGGGGAAAAAAGCTTTGGCGCGAATTTAGAGTGAAAGGCAGTCTGTGCGAAGCTGGCCGCTGCCGCCCCTGCCCTGCCTCCTTCTCTCTCTGCTCGCCTCGTCTTGTCAACATATCCGCGAGCGTTACTTTGTAACGCAACACCCCGGCCCGGCCAGGCAGGCCAGACCGGCTCGGCTCCGGCTCGGCTCGGCTCGGCTCGGCTCGGCTCGGCTCGGCTCGGCTCGGCTCCTCGCCGCGCAGAGGAGAGGAGATTTTATCGGGCGTGTGTCCCACTTTTTCGCCTCAGCCGGCGTTTATTTCCACACACACACATCCAAGTCCATCAAGTGCGGAGTGGTCGAGTGGCGCGGCGTGGCGTGGCGTGGCGTGGTGCAGCCTGGCCGGACAGGCCCGGGCGGCAGGCCGTGTGTCTGCTTCCTCCGGAAACAATCTAGCGGCATGGCAGCCATGACGGCGGCGGTGGGGAGGCGGCCCGGCTCGGTCCATAAGGTAACCCGTTCGCCTGCCATTGCCCCGCCCCGCCCCGCCCCGCCCCGCCCCGCCCCCCGCTAGCCCCCTACGGTGCAGAACCGGCCGCTGCGTCGCCGTCCTCGTCGCGGGCAAGCCCTGCAACTCCCGCCCCGCCCCGCCCCGCCCCGCCCCGCCCGCCACACCCCCGTTGGCCGCGCCGCACCGCGCTCCGCCCCAGCGTATGTATTGCGTCACGGAAGGGCCGTGGCGTGGCGTGGCGGCGCTGGGGCCGCGATACACACGGGGCGGCTGGGCTAGGCTAGGCTAGACGTACGCATCTAGCAGAAATCCGCAGCGCGCGCGCGCACTGCACCGCGGCGCGGCACACATGCAGCGCTACCCGCCTGCTGCACGCTGCTGCACCATCTGCAGCTGCAACACAACACCACCCCGCCGCCGCCGCACTGCACCATCTGAACCAGCTGGACTACTGCCGCCACCTGCAGCTGCAACAGCACGCCGCCGCCGCACTGCACCATCTGAACCAGCTGGACTACTGCCGCCACCTGCAGCTGCAACAGCACGCCGCCGCCGCAGCACTGCGCCACCCGCGCGCACCCGGAAAACGCCAACTCGTCTCAGTGTGCGTACTCATTTTACAGGCGAGAAGTTACTTGCGACACATCGCTGGCTGCAGGCTGTTCTTGTCGAATGGATTCAGAACATCAGTATGTGTGAGGCTTCTGCTGAACGAACCCGAGAAATGAGGAATATAAAAATATTGGAAGTTCACGATGTCTTTCCCCGACAACATTGTCGACGTTACAAGATGAATCAGCATCTAGGATCGGATATGAGCAACAGCCTAAAAGCCCTTTTGCAAGAGTAAGAAACCACGTTGTGGCGTCGCGCAACGTCGCACACACATGACTACCACTATTAATATCTCGTTTACGCCCTCGTATATGAGACCATGAAAATAGTTGTAATAAAGCCGCTTCTCGAAACGGGTGTAGGAAAACTTAACGAGGATCGAGGCGGCGTGTACCGCGTGTACCCTGGACACCCCGCCGGGCAACAGCCTACCCCGCCGCGCCGGCAAGTACGTACACCGCAGACAATAAAGCGAACAGCCCGCCCAAAGAGACCCCTTCCCGTCAGACAGACGGGGCGGGGCGGGGCGGGGCGGGGCGGGGCGGGGCGGGGCGGGGCGGGGCGGGACGCGCCCGGCACACCTTGTAATCACTGTCCCTCAACGCATCGTGCGGTTGGGCCCTTGCGGGTCGGATCGGGTCGGGCCGCTGCACGGCCGGGGCGGGGCGGGGCGGGGCGGGGCGGGGCGGGGCGGGGCGGGGCGGGGCGGGCCCGCCGGGGTGCTGCGGGTGGTCCGGGACGGCTCCGGCACTTTACACGCGGCTACGGATCGAGCCCTCGTCGCCTGGATCATGCGACAAGGGCCACGCGCCGGCGGGCGCAGGCTTCTCCCACAAGAAGGCCGTCGCGTCGGTGCGAGAGAAGCATCGCAGCAGCACAGCACACCCCTGCCTGTCCCGTAGTGCCGGGGCGGGGCGCGAACGAGCGAGCGAGAGGTCACACTAGTCCGGGTTAAACTGCCTTATGATACGCGGATCACTAACTCAGTCTCTCTCTCTCTCTTGCCTTTGGGAGGCCGCGGACGGTGCGACAAAGAAAGCAACAACATCCCGCGCCGCGCTATCGCCAAGTTGGCATGCACCACGGTCCGGTCCAGGGCCGGCGGCGCGGTGGCCAGCGTGACCCGCGAGCGTAGAGATTCGATCGGCGCGCTCAGAGCGGAGTTCTGAGCAGCGCCGCCAGGGCGACAACATACATCACACATGACCCGAGCCACATGACCGGCTAACCTCGCCACGCCCAGGCGGGCGAGCGAGCGAGTGTCCTTACCTCACAACGCCTTGTCGTCCTCAGGCTGCGCCGCCGGCGACAGCAGACAGCAGCGGGGCGGGGCGGGGCGGGGCGAGAACGGCGACGTTCAGCGGCCGCCTCGTATACTAACCTCTTCTCTAAAGTTCAAGTAGTCTTAGTTGGCTGCTGCAAAGAACCCCGGGGGGTCGGCGGCTCGGCGGCCTGACCCGGCGTACGCCGCCGGCCGCACTTTTGAGGTTATGTTGGGGTTATGTTGACATTCACCAGCACTCTTCTCTTCCGCTTCTCGGATCACACATTCGGGACGGTGGTGCACTGCAGGGGGACGGAGAGCTGCGCGGCGAGGGTCGAACACCGCGCCGCCGAGCAATCGAAAACAAAAACACCGCGGGTGGAAACCGGCCCGGGCCGGCGCAGCGCGGCGGCCTGCCGAAAGACTGTCACACGCACCTGTCAACTCATACGGCGGGTGTGGCGCAGCGTGGCGCGTGAGTCAGCGATGCGCCGCTAGGTGGCCGGCTGACCGGAGCGGGCCGAGCGGAGCGGGCTGGAGGGTAAACGAGTCAACAATCAACAATCCGAGTCGAGTCGGGGTCAGGAGGGGTGGGGTAGGGAGAGCGGCCAGCGCAGCGGCGGCCGGCGCCCGGGAGGTAGGCAGCCCAACTGACGCGCGAGTGCCGCGGGCGGGACTGGGCCCGCAGCCCGGGCGGCTGCCGCTCCACTCTTCCCCTTTACGGGGCGACGGCGACGCTCAGAGCCACAGCGGAGCGCGTCGCGACGCCGTTTGGTGGCCCTGATTGGTTTGTTTTGGTACATATAGTGCTGGTGAGTGCGAGAGAGAGGGAGATGGGGAGCCTACAGCGGTCCGAGAGAGACGGCCGGCGCGCGCAAGTACAGCCCTCGATACTATCGGTCGCTGCTCTGGCGGCGCCGCGCCGGGCGTCGCCGTCCCGACGGGCGCGGCGCGCAGCGGAGCAGGGCAGTCATGACCAGGGCGACGCCATGAGCGTGCCGCCGGAGGACGCCGAGAGGCGGCTGCCGGACCTCACGGAGGTGATCGTGGTGCTGGAGGAGGACCGCATCGTGACCAAGGCCACGGGTGGCGGCGGTGGCGGCGGAAGCGGCCTGGCGCCCCCGTCCCTGTCGGGGTCGCTGTCCGGGTCGCGGTCCATGCTGGCCGGCCCGGGCCCCGGGCCCAGCAAGCTGGTGCACGACTTCACCATCACGAGCAGCGAGCCGGCCCCGCCGCGCGCGCACTGCCACCGCCACATCGACACCGCGTTCGTGGTCGTGGTGCTGGTCGCCATGGCCGTGCTGGTCATCGCCGAGTGCATCTCCATGAAGCGGTTCTGAGTGAGTAGCGCGAGCGTGCGCGCTCCTCTGACACCTTCCCAAGTGTGCGAGCGAAGTGAAGCAAGGCGGTGTGTCTCTTTCAGTATTGCGCCGTCAGCCTGAGATGTGGAGCCGACCCGACCATGCTGCGGGCGGCGGACACGAGGCAGCGGGGCAGCGACCGGCGCGGCGCTCGGTGTCGCGTGGCACCACCTATGGGACCCTTGCCACCACGCGCGCGGTGACTCCGGACAAGTCGGAGCTAAACACTGGGATAGTGACGAAAAGCTGCGTGTCTTGACTACGTGACGACGCGGACCGCTCGGACAAAATAGTGTGTGAATCGCTAGCAATACGCCAGGACGTATGGATATTTTTTTCTCGCACTACCGCGATGGAGGCGAGCCGGGCCGGGCCGGACGGTTCGTTTGAGTGCTTTGGAGTTGTCAATAGAGCGGCGCAAGGACGACCACAGCAGAGCAAGTGGAGCGCGGGGCGGGGTGGGTGGGGTGGGGTGGGGCGGGGTGGAGTGGGGCAGGGGCAGCGCCTTCGAGCTTATACTCAAATCAATTCACAGCAAACCAGCGCAGCACGTGCGCTCGGGCTAGTGATTGAGACTCGGAGGAACTAAAGGGCAGAGATCCGGTATTTTTATATTAAAATATAATAATAATAATAATTACAATACAAACTGGCGAGAGTGAGGTTGCGCGCTGGCGCATTGTACTCCTAAAACAGTAAAATTATCACAAGAATAAAATAAGAAATAAATCGAATATGCTAAAGCTATGCACTGATTGATTTTTTTTTTCAAAGAATAGTGGCAAAAAAATTTCTGAAACTGTGATCTTACAATTCTAGATGTTTGATTTTGATAGTTTTAAGAATATACCCAGATACACATGTAGCGCAAGGAGTTCAGTGCATTGGCGTATACAATAAGAATTTTGTGCTTGGATGGCAAATTTTTGATAAACTCTAGACTCTAAAGAACAATAAGATTCCTACTGTACTGACTGTGTTGTTGGGATCCACTACTTGTCATCCTCCCATAACGACTAGCATAGCAGTTTCACTTTGTAGATAAACAGAACACACACCACTCACATACATACATTCACACAAAACTGTCATTCAACTCCTTCACCAACAACATAACACTACTCATCTCCCGTTCCCACGATGGGAAAAACAATGAGCATTTGGTCCTTTAACGTCGTCGTTAAACACTTCGAATGGTACCGCTGCCAACCCTACAACGTTATGCGGCGCGTGCCCTCCAGCTAAACTTATAGCTAACGGTACCAACTGCGAAAAATAAACTTGACAGCAAAGTGTGGGCCGACAGCGTTCGTTGCAGCAGGTCAGTGGCTGTTGGTGATGACGCAGAGGAACACGTACCACCCGACGAGGCCGACGACCACAGACAGCGCTATCCGGACCGGGCCGGAGGCGAGCCCTGTCGCCGGGGGTGGGGGCGGGGCCGCCGCGGGTCCCTGGGGGGCGGCCGGGGGCGGCTGCTGCTCGGCCGGGGGCGGCGCCGCCGCCAGCGTCCCCATCGTACTGCGGATGGGCGTGGGCTCGAGGTTCGGGATGTTGTCGTCGTCCTCGTCACCCTCGCCGTAAGGTCTGACGGGGTCGCCGGCGAGGAGGCCGCGGACGCGCGACCACGTGCCGTTGTGCGGGTGCGCGGGGATGCGCAGCAGGTGGCAGAGCACCTGGTACTCGTCCACCAGGTCGATGGGGTCGACCGTCACGCCGCGCTTGAAGTCTGCACAGCGTCGACATTTCCATTCATGTTTTTAGCTCGTAATATATTTCTTACACAGGGACGTTTCAGTTGGCGGGGAATCAAATACCTGGCCCGACGGCGTAGAAGATGGTTCTCATCTGCTCGATGTCCGGCTGGTAGCCGTGGATGCCGTGCGGTCTCGGCGCCGTCTCCTCTTTGACGTGCAGGCCGTGGATCAGGTATCCTGCGGAACGTGCGAGATGAGCGAGCGGCCGGGAGATTGAATTCGTGCTGATGAGTACCATTCCATTCATTTACGTTATATCTTCTGCTTAAGAATCACTTGCTTTAGTAACACTAAAAAAAATATCTTCAACTATGTAACTCTTAGAACAGATACTCTGACATTTCTTTTGAAGAATTTCACTAGGATAATTCAACTCAGGCGGACTGTTAGGATTGTACAGAAATATGCAACGCTAGGGTTAGAATTTTTCGCGAAGCCACGTTGTGAGTATAACAGCACAACTGCGATGGGACGTTTACCTGGGCTATCGACGGCATCGAAGTAGAATCCTGTAGACCCGCAGGGCGTGCAACAGACATGTGGTCAAAAGGTTTGATGAAAATATGAGTCAGCGTGAGAGAGAGGTGAGGCTACAGGGGAGGGGACGGGATGGGGACACGCTAACGGGACGTACCTCAACGCTGAGCCAGAACCTAGTCGCAGGCCACACTCTTGGAGAGAGCTTGAGATAAAAGTATTCATCTTCGCTTATGGCGTGCAACAAATATTATTGCAAAAGGGGCTACACTGTTGGAACTTATTTTGCGTTGTAAAATCAAGTTGAAGAGTTTGGGAATGGCTAAAAAATTTGTGTCTGTTTCGGGCACGAGAACAGAATTCTGCAGTGATTGAAAATATTCCAACCGTGTAGAATGTGTGGCAAGCGGAGTCCAAGTGCCAGGAGAAAAACTTAAGGAATCTTTTTAAATAAGCCTCGGGGTATGGCAGCGACAAGGGAAGTACGTGAGGTATCGTGCAAAGTTTTTCCTCATGCAGATCCAGAGACAACATTTTTTTTCTTTGGCGCTATAAGCATTAAAACCTTAAAGGGTAACACTGGGGTACAACTTTGTTCACAACACTGACCAATTATTTTTTAAAAAAATATTAAACGTACTGAAGGAGGAAGCGCCAGACACAACAAAAGCATCGTCCCTGGAGACGTATAAAAAGCTGAAAGATGAAAATGGACATTATATTTTTCCGCCCTCCTCCCCTCACGGTGACAGCGGCGGCGCGGCGTTAGCGGCGCATACGACATGGACTTAAATACAATGAGTGTTACATTTGTTACACCGTTACTCCGTTACTGGATGGGGGTTGCAGACTAGGGTCTACTAGGCCTACGCCCCCTGAGCAGCTGACCCGGCCTCGGTGGCCCCGCCCCGCCCCGCCCCGCCCCGCCCCCGCCGCACTCACCCTTGCTGGCCGAGACGATGAGGTCGGGCAGCGCCGGGTTCCGGTTGTAGTGCAGCTCCCGGGGGACTTCCCCTCGCCGCCAGACCGTCAGGCCGCGCACGCTCGCCAGCTTGTTGTAGATCTGTCCCCGCACCCGACCCGACACGAACAATATGAGAAATTGCAGAGTGCGTCGTATGTGGTTGCGGGCTGGGCTAACGCATAGGACCGCGAGCATTCGTAACGCCCGCCGTCACAGAGCCCCGCCGGCGCGGGTAGCGGCGCCAGGGGGCGCCACCAGCCCATACGGCCACGGGCCGCGAGAGTCTCGGGAGGCGCGGGGTAGGTCGGCCCCGCGAGCGACCCGAAACGACAGGCGACTTACATACTCCACGCGGCCCGGCTTGGCGTAGATCGAGACGAAGGCGCCCTGGCCCAGGGCCTGCTCCACGTCGTCGTCCGGGGACAGGTGCTCGCGCAGCCTGATGGGCTCGCCGGGGTCCACCGTCACCATGCCGTGGTCGCCGATCAGGATCACATTGGTCTGCGGCACAGTGCAACGTCAGCGATACAACCAGGCCGAATGTCGTTGTAGCCGGGCGGGAGAGCCCGCCCGCCCGGGCCGCGAGGCGCTCGTCGGCTCACCTTATCCTTGAGGTTGCGCGTCTCCAGCGAGCGGAACATGCCCGTCAGCAGCTTGCCCACGTCGCCGATGGTGTACTTCATCTCGAGCGAGTCCGGGCCGTAGCTGTGGCCGACGTCGTCCACCAGCTCCGAGTACGTCATGACCAGGTCGAAGCCGCGCTGCAGGTACTCGAGGCTGCGCTCGATCGAGTCGCGCAGCACGCCGAGCGCGTCCTTGTTGTAGGCGTAGCCCTGCGGGGTGGGAAATAATGTCAGATTTCGTGTGGAGGACGCCGAGGGCCGCGGTGGCACGGGCGTGGGCGCACCTCAGCCTGCTCGGGGCGCAGGCCGCGCACCGGCACGTCGCTGCGGGACCAGAGGATGGTGGCGACGCGCAGGCCCTGCTGCGCCGCCGTGGTCCACACGGGCTCGGGGCTCTGCCACCAGAAGGCCTTCCTCGTCGTGGCCGTGTCGTTGAGCATGAAGGCCTGCTGCCGCTGCCGGTTGTAGAAGAAGTTGGCCAGGATGCCGTGCGTCTCCGGGTACACGCCCGTGCTGATGGTCGTCCACGCCGGGAACGACAGCGACGGGAAGATGGTGTTGACGTACTCGGCCGACACGCCGTTCTTGAGGAACTCTTTGAAGCCCGACGTGTCCCCGCCCAGGTGCTGGATGTAGTCCCAGCGGAACCTGGCGCCAGAAAAGTTAACATAACGAGATCAAGTTCAATCCGAGTGCGTACGCGTGTCTTATAAACTTTCGCCCCAGCACTGTCCGCCGCCTGCAGAGTCGAGCATAGGCCGCCTGCTCGGCTGCGGTGTCCCGCGCTGCAGGCGCGGGGCGAGCTGCCCGTCTTACTCTTACCCGTCCAGGAGCAGGACGAGTGTTCGCCGCTTGTCGGTGAGGGGCTCCGCGGCCGGGTCGCCGTCGCCGTCCTCCGCGGGCGCGCCGCTGGCCAGGGCGAGGACCGCCAGGAGACCGAGGAGGCCGGCGCCGGCGCGCAGTCTGGGTCTCATGGCTGGACTGCAAGGCGGGCCAACATAACAGAGTTAAAGTCAGAATTTCGATCCGCACACACACACACGCACTTCTTTGCGCTGTTCGGTCGCTGCGGCCGCCTGAGGCCGGCGATAGGCGACCGACGGAGGACGTCCATACGGTAGGCGTCCGACGCAGAAGGTATTTGGGTCGGGGCGCGCGGCAGGGTGTTTGGGCGCTCGGAGTGTTTGTACACTCTGCCTACGAGTTTATACTTTGCGTGCGTTTTCCTTCACCTCAGGACGAATGGTGGAGGAGGATGGGGTGGGCGTTTAACGGCGCGAATAATGGAGGCAAAGGCGAAATATTCGTTTTATGAGCCTCTGAGGAGAAGCAGGTGAGAGCGCCCCAGGAGAGCAACACTCTTCGGAGGGCCTCGGAGGGCGTAACCGAGCACGAATCAGTCTTTGACAGTAATGCCATTCAACTATTTACACGACAGGACCACCGCCGTAGTGATTTCCGTCGAATCACAAAACGTTTTCGGCCGCTAATGTGTCAGGCGGTGGCTGCTGCCCCCGGGGCCAAAGGGCTACATATTCATCGTCGAGAGAAAACTCCTGCGATTGCCGAATCGGCCGGGCAATCGAATATCGATGTGTGTCCGAGAGTGCGATCGAGCAGGGCCCCTTGGCCTCCCGCTGCGCGGCGCGGCAGCTCAGCACGCCGGTGTCCTTGGCCCTGGTGGCGGACCCCGGCCCCGGCCCGGGGCTGGCACCCTCCGCCTTGGTGATCTGCCAGGGGTTACAGCACTGCATCCGACTCGAGGAGGAAAGGATTTTCTGACACAAACGCCGTTGTTCTCGTGGCGCTGCGGCTGGGCCGGGCCGGCCCGGGCCGCTCGCCTCTGTTTAGACGACCTCCTCGTGATCGCGGGAGGCTGTTGTGATGGCGGCAGCGCGCGCCTTAACGACTCCATTCTGATGATCGCCCAGGCGGCGCGCCCCCAAACACACCACGCGCACACTTATTTTCCAAGTCCGCTCTTGGTCTCGCACACAGCGCTCACGGCTCCCCGCGGAAGCCCCGGCCCGGCCCTCGCACTCACCGGGAGGTGGCCGTCAGCGTCAGCGCGCCGCGGCCCGGGCGCGGTCCTCACCTGAGAGCTGAGCGCAGCTGGCGGACTGAGCACCGCGCCAAGCAGCCCGGCCCGCCGCCACGCTACTGCAAGTCTGCCAACGTAGCCGCGTCAAATTTACCACTCGTCTGATTATCATTGTCACAAGTTATTGCACTTCCCTGCACATTTTGCGAGCCTGCGAGACCAGGCAGGAAACCGAGAGAGATCGTTATTCGAGATGAAATGAAGTAACCCAAAATATTTCCAGTTTCCTTTCTGAGGAGCGGAATGCCATTTTCTTTCATAGAGCTGGCACATTATTCCTTGGGCACTAATATGTGGGCGGGCGCGGGTGGGGCGGGCAGCAACAGCGCGGGGCTGTCGCGTCTTGACGGACAAGGTCGAGGGAGGGGAGGAGGAGGAAGAGGAGGAGGAGGAGGAAGAGGAGGAGGAGGAGGAGGAGGAGGAGGAGGAGGAGGAGGAGGAGGAGGAAGAGGAGGAGGAGGAGGAGGGTGCTGTCCAACAACCGGTTTGCGAGAGAAGCGGATGCACTGCATGCGGCCCAAATTAGTCGGGACTCATATCGATCCTCTTGACCATGAAGAGGGACTGCTGATGCTCATGCGTATTCTCGCATTCATGGGCGAAAGCCGTTGCAAACTACTTTAATTTTTTAAAATATAACATACCCTTAAAGAAAAAAATTGCGAGTGGTGAGGCGCGTGAGCTAGAGGCTCTGCGGGCTCTGCAAGGATCGCGATTACGTATTGCATTCGCACATCGTAGTCCTGGCCGTGCTGCCGTAGGGACGCGCGGCCCGCGGCCCGGGGCCGGCCTGGGGCGGGGCTAGGCTCATTCACTGGCGCACTGCCACGCATTTTAAAAGCCCCATCCCTTTCACACACACAGACACAGGAGGCACACAGACGCATGCATCAAGCCCGCGTGAGGTGTGCGCGCCTCTGCTCAAGAAAGACAACAAGTCCGTTGCCATGGTGACGCGACAAGAGGACCGAGCGTAACGAGAAACATGTGTCAGTGCCGTGCCGCGCGGCGCGCTCCAGGCGCGGCGGTGCGGCTGCGGAGAGGAGAGCGCCCTGCGGGCTGCGGGTAGGCACTCCCGCGGAGAGCCGTGTCCGCCCGGCTGCCTACCCGCCGGGCGCTCGCCGCCCTGACCCTCCTCGCGCACGCGGCCGGGCCGGGGAGAGTAGGCCATGGAGGGCGTCGTAGGGCCGCGTGTTCTGGGTTATAGGAACCGCGTGTGTGTCCCGACCCGACCCGGCCACCACGCCCCGCCACGCCCCACCGCGCCCCGCCGCGCCCCGCCGCGCCCCGCCGCGCCCCGCCACGGCCCCGCGCACGCGCGGATGCATACAGAACGCGCCGCCGCTGCACGCGCTCGCTGCACGGACCACCGCCTGCGATATTTCACAGCAGACTCGAGCAAAGCGTTTGGCCACACCTCGCACATAATCGCATCACATCGCACCGGAGGCGTGGTGGCGGGGCGGGGCGGGGCGGGGCGGGGCGGGGAGGGGCGGGGCGGGGCGGGGCGGGGCTTGATCAACAGCAGCTGGCCGCGCCGCGGCGCGTGCATAGTTTTCGCGCCGCACGTCGGTCGATTCGCGGACGCCGACGAGAAACAAAGAGGCGGCCGTCCTGCGACCACGCCCCGCCACGCCCCGCCCGGCCCGGCCCCGCCCCGCCACGCCACGCCACGCCACGCCACGCCACGCCAGGCCAGGCCCACGCCAAGCTCGCGCACAACACGGAAGCTGGTTTGGCGTGGACCACACGTGCTGCGCCAGTGGAATGAAGGGGTGGAAAATAGAAAAGCGCGGGGCGCGGGGCGCGGGGCGCGGGGCGGGACCCACCGTGGCAGCGTGGAATGTTGGTGTTCATTGCGAGCTCGGGGTCAACCCGCTCGCCTGATGATAAACAAGGATCATTTGTCGGTGGACCGCTTAGGCTTGGCGACCAGCGCGGTGACCAGGGCGGGGCAGCCCACCGCGGCCCCGCGCCCCGCGCCCCGTGCCCCGCGCCCCGCCGGCCCCCGGGGCACGGCTCTCCTGCCACATTAGCGATGAGGTTGCGTGATGACAAAACAGCTGGTCGGTTTCACGAAAACTTTGCGACACCGCGCGTTGTAGAAACCAGGCAGCGCGCGCCCTCAGTGTTTGATCCCTAGGGAAAGGGATTTTAAGGGCCAAGAAAAATATCAACTTTTCTTCCCCCACCTTCCTCTCCCGTCGCACAGAGGGGCAGTCACGTCAGACGTCACCTGGCAGTGGCAGAGGGCAACGGGAAAGCGACTGCGCGGTGTGTGACAATGGAGGACAGCACGGGACGGGACGGGAGGCGGAGCAGTGATAGGATCACCGGCGCGCCTAGCACGGCCGTGCAGTGCCAGCCCAGGGTGCCGGTGCCGCTGTGCCAGGCCATCGCGGCGTTGGGTCGCGACCAGTCGCGGGCCAGGTTGAGGAGCGTAGCGGGGCGGGGCGGGGCGGGGCGGGATAGAGTGGTGGTGACAGGAAAAGGTCGTTTACAGTCCGCGTTAGGGGCCTGGTCTGGTGGCCCCAGACAGCCATACGCATTCAGTGTCACCTCTGCCAGGTCAAGTTTCCACAATTTCAACAAAAATGGAAACATCGTGCTCACCGTCGAAACGTGAAGACGTGCATCTTTGCCTACGCAGAACGAAGCACAACCGCACAAAAATAGTGCGAAAGGTTGTGAGGCGGTCGCTACTGTGCGCGTGCGCTATCGTCCCTCCCCCTCCCCTCCTCCCCCGGCCGCCACCGGCCTGTGCGCGCGCAGCGCTACAGCCCGGGCGGCGTCCTTCCCCCTCCCATCTCGGTTCCGTGGTGTAGTGGTTATCACATCTGCTTTACACGCAGATGGTCGCCGGTTCGAACCCGGCCGGAATCAAGGGCGAACTTTTTCAGCCGCTAGAATCGTCTTACCACATCTTTGCGTGTAATGGGACAAGTACATTGTAAGCAAATACGTAAGTGCCCGACCTTCAACGCGGTTCCGTGGTGTAGTGGTTATCACATCTGCTTTACACGCAGATGGTCGCCGGTTCGATCCCGGCCGGAATCAGGAAAGCAATTTTTACGTCATTATGAATTTACGTTCAAATCTGTGGTGGACCGATGGACATCGCGTTTGAATATCTAGTATTTTAGCACCCATTTGGCCAGAACCCACACGCGTGGGGCGGTGTTGGCGGGACGAGGCGGCGGCACAAAGGGTCACGTCTTGGGCGCACCGGCCGCACATCTGCATGATAACGAAGGGGCGCTACTCATCGCGGTGCCGCGCACGCGCGCGGGCCATCCGCAATAAAAAAAAGTATTTAGCGCCAAAGAGGACCGAAAGCCAACACCGAACCGGACACGAGGGCCATTACGCTCCGCCCATGTGGGGGGAGAAATTTTTCTTCCGCGACAAGTCCTTTTTAGGGCTCTGAAAGATTTTCAATTTGCCAACAACATTTTTGCACGACGGTACATGTTGTAATCCTTCTATATACAAAATTCGCAAACTGTCCCTCAAAATATTTTTTCTAAAAACTGTGCTAGATTTTTCTACGTTTTCCCCAGTGTATAATGTCACCGCAAAATGTCAGGAGCTGGATACAGGCATGTGGGTGGCACGTACAACCCCTACCAAGGTCCCTCGCGCGCCAAGATTTGCAAGGAGGATATAATTATTTTACAGTTTTGCCCTTAAATTTCACTCGCGGCAACTTGACGGGGGGGAGGGGGTGGCAGGGAGGTCAACCTGGGGAAGGGGTGGGGGCGCCAAATGATTCGCCAGTCTGACGCATAGCCCCAACCCCAACGCAACAGACGACGTGCAGGATGGGCGGGACCTACAACGGGACGGGACGGGCCGGACGTGGCGGGCGGTGGAGGAGGGGCGGGAGGAGGGCATCGGGGGTGGAAATTGGGACAGGTTGGCCCGCGGAAGGAAGGGGTGGGGCAGCAGATAGAAATGTCACGGGGCGATATCGGGGCGGGGGCGTCCAGGTGACCCACATACCACCGCGGTATGGCCCTGCCCTGGCCCTAACCTAGCCCAGAGCGCAGGGAGGGCCTCAGCCGTCACGGAGGGTTGGGGCCAACCTCGGTTACCGGACATGATACTCTTCTCTCTCCAGTACTCGCAATCGTCGTGGTAACAAAGTTTTAATTTTTAATTTTTTTCTTTTTTTCTTTCTCAAAATACGAAGGGTTGGGCGTTCCACGAAGAATCTTCAGAACTCCTGGTTTCTTCAAACAATAATGAGCATTTAAAATTTTAATAATAAATTTCTTAGGGCCCTCGCCGGTTCGCGACTCGCGACTTGATCGCGGTCAGTCAACCTTGCCGTTGTTTCGGGCGGGCCGCCGGATTTAGATCCCCCGGGCCGGGCCGGGCCGGGCCAGCGTGGCGCTATCGCCGCCGCGTGCGTAACCGCGTGCGCCAGTAGTCGCACCGCCCTCTATTTTTAAGCGTCGCGTTTTCTATTCTGCAGCCCCCACCTCCACTCCGCCCCCTCATCCGCCCCTCTCCCTAAATCTCTCCCTTTTATTTGAAAAAACCATACTCAAAATCCAACGAGGTGTTATCATTATTCTCACCCGGTCTACGACACCACGCTGGGGACCTTCCCTATGCCACGCTATTCGCTACCTCATGGCGTTCGCGCAAAGAAAAATTCAGACCATCGCGATTGAGCGGGGTGAATTTCTGCTACATGCATCGTACTTTGACGCAACATTACTACACCCGCCTTCCGCGTGCGGCGCCTGCTAATGCAGCGAGGCCCGCCCCGCGCCGCGCCCGCGGTCCACTTGCTATTTTCGAGAGCGCTCGCCTCGCAGGTGGTGGCACTCCCTCCCGCATAATTACCGGTATAGCATTGACCAGGTCCTGCCCTGGCCTGGCGCCGCGGCGCTATTGTGCGCAACATTGTGCTGCAGCCGCCGGCCCGGCCCGCGCCACGCCGCGCCGCGCAGCGCTGACGGTACTATTCACACTCGGAGGTCAGGGTGATCTCATCGCCACCGAGCACACTGCGCCCCGCTGCGTGCGCTATGCTATTTCGAGAGGGCCAGCAAGAGGACCTAGATCAAGTACGCCACGAATATAGTATATCGAATTTACGCGCCTTCGCAAATTGGGTCACAACAAGGCGGGCATCAGCACGCGGACCGCTTACGCAGAGTTGAAATCTTTTACGTGTGGTGATTTTTTTAACGTCAATATTTTGTGATTAGAAATTAAAAGACGAGATATATCACATTGTGATGAGTAGGGAAGACTGGTGAGCGCCTTGGTCTGAGGAATGGCCGAGTCAGCTTTTCATTAGGCTAGGCAGGCTAGGGCAAGTCGGGAACACCGCCCGTCAAGAGGCATCCACACCCTGGGTTTGTGCACCACGCCTGAGCTGAGCGCGCAGACCGATGGAAAATTTATTGTTTCAAGAAGCATTTAATGCATTCCGCGCGGCGGCACTCTTTGAACACGTTTGTGTTTGCGCGCAGAGGTTGAAGGTTAGACCTCGTGTCAGCTGATTTGCCCCGCGCCCCGCGCCGGCCTCCCGCCCCGCCCCGCCCCGCGCGGCCCTGTCCGGCCCGGCCCGGCCCGGCCCGGGGGGCCCCTCGCGGTCCAAGAAAGATGAAAACGAAAACAGAGGGAAGATAAACATACGGCAGCCGGGACGGGTCGGGCAGGGCTGCAGTCTGCAGCGCGCAGATCGAGAAGCTCGCGAGCGAGTCTTGGTGTCGCGCAGAGCAGAGGACACGCTCGCCCGGCCCGGCCCGGCCTGACCCGCTCACACCACACCGCTCCGCTCGTCAAGGATCAATCAAGCGCAGCCGCGGGAACGAGCGACAAACGCAGCAGAAATGCGGCAATGAATGAGAGAGTCCTGGCGTCCCCGCCCCTCACTCTTGCGCTCCGGGCTGCCAGGGTAAAAAACAGAATAAGTATAAAAGAATTAGAGAAGCCTGTGCTATTATAGGGGCTCGTCTCGGAAATAGTCTGGGGCGGCGCGAGTCGGCCCCGGCCCGGCCCGGCCTGCCTCGGCAGATGTTAGGAGGTACTGTACGCTCAATTACACATACTACTACCAGCGCGGCTTACGCGGGAGGCTTTTTCATGAATGGGCCCAGGGCAGAGCAGAGCAGGGCAGAGCAGGGCGCGGCGAACAGCTGGCGGTCTGCGGCTCGACGGGCCGCGCGAGTGCGACTCGTGGGTACGTACTACTCCTCGCGCTCGAGCAGAAAAGCGCGGTGCAAGACGTAGCGCAATAAAAAGAGAGGCCCAGTCGAGCTTACCGGCCGGGGAGAGGGTGTTCGCAGCCGCAGCCATGATCAGGTCGTTGTCTCTCCCCCGTGCTCTGCCATCCGGTGGTTCGCCGGTCGCCGGCTGCAGGGGGGAGAGAGGGAGAGGGAGCGAGCGAGATGGACAGAGAGAGAGGGAGAGAGGGAGGGAGAGAGCGGGGATCCGCGCTGTGATTCCATTTAAGCGGGGGAGGAGGGGCGCGAAGGGATCTGCAGGACCGGACGGGACGGCGGGCAGAGCAGACGGTCCCACACCCATTGCCGGCCTACACGCCGTCTCACACGACGGAAAATCACGGCCGAACCAAATCGAAATTACACGTTGCAAATATAATAAAGTTACATCAGCCCGCTCCGGAACTTTTTCCAAGCAGCAGAGGGGCGGGCTAAAACACTGGCGGTGGGAGAAAGGTACCTCCCGGATGACACCGCTACTCACTGTTTTGGCTGCAGCTGGTGCTCGTCACGCGCGGGGTGATGTGGTTGGGTATCCCGTCACCCGACCGTCACAATGTCACTATCGGGCTGCTTCACTGGGCGTCGTCACCCCGTGTCACCATCTCCCGGTGCCGGCGCGGTCGCGGCACATATCACTGCACTGTCTCGTGTCGCCTCAGTGTGGCTCAGCTCCCGTCCCGTGCCGCGGATGAGAGGAGAGGAGAGCCCCGCCCGGCCGAAGCGCTCGCTTCTCATGTAATGGACTAAAGCCCGCGCCCGCCCCGCACTCAGCAGCGACGCCCCACCGCGGCCCCGTGGGGGGGCCCGGGGGGGTCTGGGGGACCCAATGCATCGCCTGGTGGGGGGCGCTCACCGCCGCGCCCCGCACTCCCGGCCCCGCCCCGCCCCGCCCGGAGTCCTGTCCTAGGAGCCCTGCCAAATAATATGGGGGGACTAGGCGCAGTGACCTATACCTTTACCTTCGCCTTGTCCGAGCGTCGCGGGGTGCGGCGAGGCGGGGCTTGGCGGGGCGGGGTGGGGCGGGGCGGGGCGGGGCTGGGCGGGGCTGGGCTGGGCTGGGCGGGGCGGGGCGGAACGGTGCGGGGCGGGGCGGGGCGGGGCGGGGCGGGGCTGGGCTGGCCTGGGCTGGGCGGGGCGGGGCGGGGCGGGGCTGGGGTGGGGCGGGGTGGGGCGGGGCGCTTATTTACAATCCCTTGGCGATTCAGCGCTTTACGGCAAATTCAGCAGTACGCGGCCTCGCCAGCGTCCAGCGGCTTTCGGGACTATGTAGGACTATTTTGATCGGACCCACGCAGCCAACCTAACCTAACCTAGCCTAACCTAACCTAACCTACCCTAACCTATCCTAACGTGTGTCCGCCAAGTAGGGTGGCCGCGGCTGGGGCCGCGTACAGCGGAATTTGCCGCAAAGCGCTGAATCGCCAAGGGATTGTAAATAAGCGGGCGGGGTGACCCGAACCAGCTGGGCGACCACCCCTCCATCCCTCCAGGCGCTACACAGTCGCGGGGAGGGGAGAGGGGCCCCGCCCAGGAAGAATGTCACAGCCAGACACGGATTGAAAATTGCGCGCCATGGTCGGCATGATACTCCAAACATGACAGTATAGCAACGTGAAAACCTTTGCTGTTTGCACTCGAAGTGAACTGAAAATTTTGAACAGAGATCATTAGACTTTCGGGGGCACGCCCACTAGGCAATTTTGTTCACGAAACTAAACTACCCCTTTCACAAAACGACCCTCCTTTCCGCTAAACGGCGCGGCCCGGCCCGTCATCACGGCGCCGATACCGCGCATCACTGGCCCCATAACCTGCGCGCGGGCCGGGCGGGCCGGGTGGCCGCCCTTGAACTTCCGCCGGAAGCACTATTGGCACTAAACGGCGCGGGCGGCTGCTGCTTTTAACAGCTAGCGTAAGTGCGGCTTCCCCTGGCTGTCATTTCCTTTGCAGTCAGGCAGGCGGGCCGGCCAGGCAGGCTGGTCCCAGCACCAGCGCAGCCCCGCCCTGCACGGCCCCGGCCCTGCACGGCCCCGCTGCAGCTGACCTTGGCCCCCGCGATGGGCGAGGCCTTCCGCAGGGCCTGCATGTGCTAGGCCGGGCCCGCCGGGCCCCTGGGAGGTGTAAGGGCGAGGCCGCTCCGCTCGGCCCCGAGGCCAAGGTGTCGGCCCCGACCGGTCAGTCAGCTGATCATGCCGCAGAGGGACAATCATTTCTGTCCCACGCTGCCGCGCTGTCTGCGAATAATCGATACAGGCGATCCCAAGGCTGCAGGCTAGTCGCGATCGCGATGAGGATGAGGCGGACCCCCTCGCCCCCCCCCTCCCCCCTCATCCTGGACGACTACTGACTGATGCGCTCGAGAACGCGGACACGCCCCACCGCGTCGGCACTTCGTCGCACCAAATGCCAATTAGGAGAGGAGCCTCTGCCATCACGCTACACTGTCCCTCTCCCTCCCTCTCTCTCTCGCACATGCGCATTGCTGCTCCCTCACTCCCTTTCTCTCTTCTCCTCTCGCTCTCCCTCTCTTTCTCCACACTGACCTACATCAAGATGTGTGCGTTGCGTCTCCCCTTCCTGCTGCGGCCGCGCTCCTCGTCAAGGAGAAAAACGCTCACTTCCACTCCGCTGCCGCTGCGCTGCGCCCCTCCTGGACAATGGGTTGGCACTCCTGGCGACGCGACGCGGGCCTGTGCAGCAGGAGGGCGCGCCCCGCACGCGCCCCGCACGCGCACCTGCAGGTGTCCCCGCCGTTCTGATTCCTGCGGCACACACAGTAGTCGTGATTCGCACGCACCCTCCTGCTTGCAGCTTGCAGCTGCAGCGCCTCTACTCGGACGCGGACGATAAACGTCACCCTCCCTCTCCCCTCCCTCCAATCGACGCGATGAGAAACGATCAGGATTGGCATTGGCACTCCGCCTGCGCCAAACGCGCGCCAACGCCAAACGAGTCGCAGTGGAGTGTATAATCCCCGGAGAAATGCAGCAACAACAGCGGGGCGGGGCCGGGGGGCGGGGCGGGGCGGCGGGGCGGGGCGGGGTGGACTCACCAGGACTCACCTGCCTGAGTGCATCCCGGCGCTCCGCTCCGACACGGCGGCCGGTTAGCGCCACATTACGTTGACCTACCCCCCTGGGTCCGCCTCGCCGCCCTGCCCGGCCCCGCCCTTCTGAACAGACACAGTCCATTGGGACCAATGCTTTCGCCGGGCGCGGCGGGGCGGGGCGGGGCGGGGCGGGGCGGGGCGGCAGCAAAATGAATGGGGATGATAACGGAACGGGGCAACCAACCGCCTCGGCGCATGCACCGCACAGGGGCTCGCGACGACAAGTAGTGTTCGTCCCCGCAAAGGAATCGCTGCCGGCACGCCCTTGTTACGGTAAGCCTCATTCAATACGGGACTGCCCAAGGTCGGGCGCTTAAGTTGGCTCCGCTCTTTAACCAAGACACCGGTAACGGTAGGTCTTCATCGGAAACCCCATCGACGCCATCATTCGCTCACCCGCGTCTTTGTCCGCAAGTTTTCAAGGCAAACCTTGCCTATCCATTTCGGTGAGAAATGCGGAGGGAAGAGGCGCCTGCTCGCCCCGCCCACACCCCGTCATAAGGCTGGCCAGCCCTGCCCCCCACCCGCACCCCGCACCCCAGCGGCGGCGGAATCATTTCCGCGGGTGTCAATCGTGCGGCCAGAGCGCAGAGCGGCGCCATCCAGTTTCGGCGAGGCGTTGAAAGCGACCACGACCACCAGGACGAGTCGAGTGATTGGTGTTTCCCGCTGACCCACTGACCCCCGCGGGGCGCCACCTGGCCAGGGCGGAACGGAACAGACGCGAAGGTTGGAGGGGGCCGAGGGCCGGCCGAAGCGCACCCGCATGCGGACGGGACGGGGGAAGTGCAGACGGGACGAGACGGGGAAGCGCCCCGCCCCACCCGGCCGGGCCGGGCCGGGCCAGCCCTTATCTGCCAGCGACTGCCAATCTCTAGCAATGGCTGCACAGGCAGGCACAGGCACCCTCGTTAGTCGCTGCACCCTCAGCGACACCCAGGACGGCAGGGGCCCCAAAGGAGAGGCGTCATCCATTTCATCGCCTCGGAGTGCGAGGAAAGCGAGCGCGGGCATAAAGTAACAAAGCCACCGGGGAGAGATACATCTTCGACAGCTTTTCTGCGTTTCGGGAGCCGCGGTTGCAGAGTTCTCGGTATCGAGTTCCGAGAGTAGGGCCCTACGGCGAAGCACGTGGTGGCGGTCAGTCAGGGAAATCAGAGCGGAAATCTGCCGAGGAGCAGATGTCATGCGGCGCGGGCATGGGCGCGCTGCGGCCCGGCCCGGCCCGGCATGGCGAGGACGCAGCCGCAGCGCAGAGGTTGAATCCACCCGCCACTGAGCTGCAGTGATCGCAGCTGCCACCAGGCCGCGCAGCGTGACGCGACGCTCCGTGGACGGACATACTCCCCGCCTCGGAGACGGTGCACAACACGTCTGCGCATGGAGTACTTCCGCTACCGCCATCGCGCAGACAAGAGTATCGCCAGGAGGCTTAATGGGGGAAGGCCAACCGACCTCGGAAAATTAAGAATGATACGCATGATAATTACGGCGAACTTACAAGACAAGATTAGAATAAATAATAAACAAAAAAAGAAAGACGCGATCTGCATACAATTCGCACTACATGGGCCAAGCTAAGCCAATGTATGCGGTGCAGCCGAGGAGGAGGAGGAGGCCGTTCCTTCCTTCCGAACGTCCTGGAGATCTGGAGAAACGACTGGAATCACGTGGTCACGTGCTGCCAGGAGCCCTGGAGCGGGGCGGCTATGCACGCACGCAACGTGGCGGGGCGTGGCGTCACTCCGGAGCCGCAAGGTCGTCTGGTGCGGCCCGGAGCGGCCCGGAGCTGCCTGGAGCTGCCTGGAGCTGCCTGGAGCGGCCTGGAGCTGCCTGGAGCCTCCAGAGGACGCACCGCTGGCCGGCCTGGCCAGGCAAGTGTTGTGTCGCCTCGGCTCAGACCGGCCCGGCTCTGGATTGACCAAACGACCGAGCGACCGGGACCTGCTTTCACTGCGAGCGCCCCTTCCCACCCCCCCCCTCCCGGGCGCACCATCACGCCAACCTGCTCTCTGCTCCTGACTTTTCTGAAGGGGAGAGGAAGGGGGTGGGGGGGATTGACAAAGTGGGATGAGTTAGTTGACTCTTGTGATTCAACAACTGGTCGCTGGGTAATCCCAGAAAAGAAAAAAAATGAAAGTTGATCCAGACAAAAAAAATGTTGGGTAGTGAGGTCTCAAATGAAAATGATAAATACTCAGGTAAAATAAACAATTTATTTCAGTAATTCACTAGACATTGCCTTACCAAGGCAAACAGCAGCACAATTAAGTTATATGTGCACAGAGTTACAACTGGGAAAACAATGAAACAAATTTTAAAGCATGAAGAAGAAATCACTTTATAATGGTATATGACAGCTCCAGGAAAATTTTATCTTGTGGTCTAACTAAATTTTGAGGATTACCAAAAGTGACCAAGATAAATATTATTGCATTCCTTCACAAAATGCTTAATATTAGAACAATCTAATTAGCTTGTACTTGTTAGTTTCAAGCAAGCTAACTTAGCAAAACATTTATCACAAAAAGGACTGGAATGTGCTCAAAGCATCTTCAAGCAAAGCAATGGAACAAGAAAAATGAAGAATCGTTAATATCCATTTACCATTCAAATGAAACCCAGGTGGAAGGCCTATTTACAAACAGTCTTAAAAACTAATGAGGTTTGGCACTTCATGTGCTAAACCGCTCCTCAGTCCGAGCTTCCAGGGCGGTAGCTTTCAGGCACTTACGCAAGACTGTGATGTCTCATTCCCTTAAATACGAAATCTTACTATTAATATTAAAAACAAAAACAATACTACCAAGCGATGTACACGACCAGTCATGAGCAGGTCTTCATACACAAAAGTACGCAATACTGACTCGACAAAAAATACTTCCACACAAAGGAAAGACCCTAATTTTAAACCACACACACAAAAATTACAACCTGACTTGTGAAGCGAGCACATAAGTGCTAAATACTACGCCTCTGGTAATATGTACTGAAGTATTTAAGATAAATAAACAGACATGATTTTGCATGTCATGGGCAAAACAAAACAATAAAAAAATACACATCGTCTTTCAAATGCATATTGGCAAAAAGTCACATCTATCTGCAATCCTTTCGACTGATTTTGAGCCTAAGGCAATAATAATTAAAAGAGTCCATATTATGCCAAAAATTCAAGTCACACATACATTCGAGGAAACAATTACAGGGGTATCTCCACACTAGTGGGAACTAAAGCTCCGACACACAAACAAAAGGAAAAAAAAGACAACAGGGAAAACGAAATGCTGATGATTAATACTGCGGATGCTGAAGAAGCTCTGGGTGGTGGACGGACGGGCGGGGCGGACGACGCGAGGCGCCTAGAGCTTCTGGATGATGTCGGCCTTCTGCTTGAAGTCGACGGACTCCTTCTTCACCTCGTACTTGCTGCTCTTGCGCGAGGCGAGCTGCGCGCGGAACTCGGCGGCCGACATGTTGAGGTTGAGGGCGTTGTTCTGCCGCTCCAGGGTGCCGTTGGCCGAGCTGCGGCCGCTGTCGCCCTGCAGACACGTCACAATGAGAGCGCATTAGTGCTGGAGCTGGAGCGGGCGGAGGTCGCGGAACACTCCGATGACGCCGTCGATGCGATGGGAACCTGCTCTGCTCTGCTCTGCTCTGCTCCTGCTCCGCTCGCTCGCCCGCCCGTCCGTCCGTCCAGCCGGAACGACTCGCGGTGGACGCCGCCCTGGCACGCGGCGCGCGGCGGGGAAGTCCCTCGCTACCGGGACCGGAAGTGATCGCGTGCCCGACCACCAGGAACTTGAGGAACGATAAGGAACCCTCCCTACCTCCCTCTCTCTCTCCCGCGTACGCGAGACGGAATACGGGCGCACTCTCCGCTTTGCTCTACATGACGTCCCCCGGGACGTGCGCCGCATGGCGCCACCGCCCGCCGGGAAGGCGATGGACGCAGGCCCATCCCCATGTCGTCGCCTTTTCAGTTCCCGGGACAGCGACTAACGGGCATCTGACATTCACGATTAAAGCCACGCGGGCTGTGAAAGTTTCTAGTAATCAGTAAAATGGCAACGACGTCAGAGAACCGCGGCGTGTGTGGCGGGGCGGGGCGGGCGCGTGGGTGGCGGAGCAGATGTCGATGCCGACACGAGGACAAGGAAGACGCCGGCGCGTTTAGGTATTCCACGCCATACCAGAGGCGCCAGCATCAGCCACAAGGTCTGCCCCGCGGCCCGCCCCGCCCCGCCCCGCCCCGACGCACGCAAACACCTTTTCTCGGAAAAATGCACACCGGCAGCCAGGAGGCTGGCGTCGTCCGCCACCGCAACTATGCGTCGCCTCGCCTCGCCCCGCCCCGCCCCGCCCCGCCCGGCGGCAGCAGCAGGCGGCAGCAGCAGGCGGGCGACACTGTTGTTCGGCGCGCAGCTGCAGGACTCACTGGTGACGCACGGCGCAGTGCGGGGCCAGGCCAGGCATACGCCATTCATTCAGACTTGCGCGCGGCGCTTCTCAGCCTTTCGACACCCTGCCGGCCATCGTCCCTTTTATATCTGAATTCACGCCACCCCCTCCCCGATAGTTGCCTCCCATCGCATCTTGCCTTGCTTTCCGAAAAATTAGAAAAAGAAAAGAAAAGAAAAAAAAAAGGACCAGCCTCTCCTTACCTGCGATCCCTGATGGTCGGGTTCGGGGCTCGACTCGGAACTTCTCAGACTGTTTTTCCGCTCGCTGGAGGGAGATTTCGTCTGCAACACACACAATAGTGGAGTCCATTAGAAGAGCACGCATCTCCACTGATAAAAAAGAATGAGTTAAAATAGTTTGCTGATGTAGCCCAGTAGGAGGATCATGGCACCCCAAAACGACCGACGAAGTGTGAAGCCACTATATCAAACTACACCAATACGCTCCCGCTGACGAAAAATTTCCCCGCGGTCAGATAATATTCTATTTAAAAAACAATCTAAGATGTTAGATTACTAGATAAAACTCCCAGGTTATTTCCAGACTGCTGAGCAACAGACTATGGTTTCCTGATTCGCGAGTCGTGTCGAGAAGCAGTGATTCATTCACAGATACCTGGTCGGGTCGGCCGAGGCGTTCGTCACCGCTCCAAGAGTCGTTCCCCCTCATCCTCTCTCGCAGCATCCCATCCGCCACGGGCTGCTCAGCAGCGCGCCGCGCGGACAGAACACCAGACGAGCTAACTCTACCCGACGCGAGCGGAGTGGATCCCAGCCCAGCCGCTGCACCCTGGGAGGTGCGTACAGGGTGACCCGCAACACACGCGCGCGCCACCGGATTGCCTACCCTCGACTCCGCAGGCGCACAGACCCGCCTCAATACCCGGCGCCTGCAGAGTCGAGGACAGGCAACCCGCTCCACAACGCTGCGTAATATTGCCTACTCAACGCAGCAGCGCTCGGCTCTCTAAGCAAGGCGCAAAAATTCTGCTAATAAGACGTATGTGGCTAGTTGGTGTGGGCGGGGCGGAGGCGCTCAGCAGACGAGCTGACCGTCGTCAGTGACGCCGGGCCGGGCCGGGCCGGGCGTGCCGCACGCCGCGCCACTGTTTGGAGCAAGCCAGTCTGTCACCAGTGGAGTCAGTTTGTGCAGCCAGTCACGACAGCCCGGCCTGGCCTAGCCTCGCCTCACGCGCGCAAGCGCACCGGCTCGCCTGCTCGCCCACAATCAGCTTCGATAACCGCGGCCTCCCCGCCGCGCCGCGCCGCGCCCGCCGGCCAGCCGAACTCGCCTCGCACCCAACACCGTACGAACAGTACACACACGTTCCGCATTCGGGAAACATTCCGCCGAAATTCTCATACCAGCCAGCTGACTTGGCGCGCTGCAGGGACGCGGCCCTCGCGTGCGCCCCGCCACGCCCCGCCACGCCCCGCCACGCCCCGCCCGTCGATTATCAAGACGAAAACTGGGCGCATCCTCCCAAGCCCAAACGCTTTTACCCGGGCGCGCAGCGCAAAGAGAAGCAGAGGAGCTGCGCTGGGAGGCGCCGCGCCCCGCCCCGCCACGCCCGCGTTAGAAAGCATGACATAGGCCCGGCCGCCGCGGACGCCACACCCCGCCGCGCCCCGCCGCGCCACGCCAGTGTCACGTGACTAGGAGAGGTGCAACCTTCCACGAGCAACCGCACGGCACGCCACGGCACGGGCCAATGCCAATAAAAGCCCCCTTGGTAATTACTCAAGGGCATTATTAACGCGACGCCAACAAAAATTGGGTGTGCGGCGCGAGCGAGGCTATATGTACACTGCGCGCGGCGAGCGCTCCCGTTTTAGTGGCATTTTAAGTACACTGTAAAAAAAAATGAAAGGAAAAAATAGCCCGTTCCTTTGTCGCACCAAGTTATCGAGTGTCTGCCTGCGGGTCTGCCTACGCGGGGGGCGACGGCGCCTCACAGGCTGCAGCGGGTAGGCAGACCCGCGCGCTGTTACGTGTTTGCCTTTTCGTTCTCCAAACAGGTCTCACAGACCAACGGGACGCCCCATGGCTTGGCCCAGCCGCAGCCGCCGTCGTCGTCGGGCCATACTTTCCAAAAACGAACGCCCGGCGTGGCGTGGCGGGGACTGAGCTGGGCGCGGCGGGGCCGGGCGGGGCGGGGCGGGGCGCGGCGGGGCCGGGCGGGGCGGGGCGGGCGAACGCCCGCGAGAGTGGACACACACCTTCCTCGTGGGCCGTATGTACAAGTGCCTAATGGGCTCTGACAGACAGAGAGGGGCGTGGCGGGGTGTGGCCGCCGTGTCTCCATAGGGCGGCAGGCCAGGCCAGGCCGGCGGGGCACTACTGGCACACGCCGACGCGGAGGTGAAGGGGAGACCCGGCGGGGCCCACGACGACGACGCGGGGTGGGGCGGGCGGGGCAGGCGCGGTCCCAGAAGGAGATGATGAACTCTATCCAGGACAAGGCCGCCCTGGCGGTGCACTCACTCCAGGGCGGGCGGTGCATACACTAGCGCGGGGCGTGGCGGGGCGGGGCGGGCTCGGGTCGCGGCCGTCACCGGCGTGCGGGCCACTCCGCCGTTAGCTAGGGAGAAATGCCCACGGGCAGGGCGCGCAGCTCTCACGCCCCATAAGGCATCGCACACACGCTGACCTCTGTGCCCCGCCCCGCCCCGCCCCGCCCCGCCCCGCCCCCAGTCCTACCTCAGGCGCGGCCGCGGCGCCGGAGAGTCCCTCGGGGTTGCTGGTGGCGCTCATGGCCCGGGCGAGGATGAGGCGCTTGGGCGCTGCACACTGCTGCTCCGGACACTGAGCGCGCCGAGCAGAGCCGAGAGCCGGCCACACAGCCGCGCAACAGCGCTGCTTATCGAATTCCACAAAGTGTTTTATGGAGGACACGATAAGGTACGTGCGTACCACACACATACACTCACACACACATTGAGCGAGAAGATAGCAATGCACCCTCGGCAAACAGCCTTATAACACGGCGAGACAGAGACGCGCCGCGCCGCGCCGCGCCGCACCGCGCTACAACGCGAACTCCTTCGCCCTTAGCAACCGCGGGTCCCGTCCCCACGTCCTGCCGGCTGAGTATCAGGTGCAGCGGCTGCACGTTCAGGCCTACGGCGAAAGCCGCCCCGCCCCGCCCCGCCCCGCCCCGCCCCGCCCCGCCCCGCCCGGTTCAAGGAGCGGTCAGAGCCACCGCGTCACCGCGGCGCGGACCAAAAACTACATTCACCCGCCGCGGCCATGCCCTGCCGTTTCCGGGTGTCGCGTGGCGTATCGCAACAGTGCTACAGGGTGATTCCGAGCAGCGTTTAGTGGTGTCCTATCTCTCTCTCGCTCCTTATGGCCGAGCCCCATGAGTGCGACAAGGACAGAGGGACGAAACCAGTGTGCGGAATCACATCACCCTACCGCTGCTTGTGGATTCGGCGCGCGCGCGGCGGCGACGCGACTACCTCAGCAGGTTTCCCATATCGCCATGGCACAACACCCCCTTCCTTCAACACACCCGGCGTGGCGAGGCGAGGTGCGACCCGCGCCGGAATGTGAGACGCGGCCCGGTAACGTCTCCAGCCAATCCAAGAGCACGCCAAAGGTCACGGGGCCACGCCGCGCGCCGCCCCGGCCGCCCAGGCCCCGGGGTGTGACGTCACCGTGCGCGCGCACCGCGGGCGGGCGGCGGGCGGGGCGCGCCGTGCCGTAAGGCAGAGGTGGCCGTGTTGTCAAACTCCGTAATAGCGCCATCAAGCCAGCCCACGACGACGCGGACGGGACGGGGCGGCTCACGGCGAATGACCAACCGCCAGAGAGAGAAAGAAAGAGAGAGTAAATCTTTTACGCCTCTCTGCTGCAAATAAAGCAGTCGTCCATGCCACGCCAGGCCAGGGGTGCACCCGCCCCGCCCCGCCCCACCCCACCCCGCGCCCGTACCGAGCTACGCTACGACGAGGTGAGCGGTAAAGAGCTCCGCCATTGTTGTTGACGACCTGGGTGCGTTGTACTGCGCTGCGCGGCCCGGCCCGGCGCGGCGCGGCGCCAAGGTCCTTCCTCTAGGATTGCACGCACCACTGCTGCCAATATTGTTTCATCATTATATAGTATACGCAGCAGATCCTAGCCGAGCCTTGGAGGCGCATCGCCTCGCCTCCCCACCCTCCGTGAGAAGTCGAGGGAAGGGGAAGGACACGAGTACTTGACTCTGTCGCGCAGGAGGAAAGAGCAGCGCGGCCGCGCGGAATTCCCTCAGGGGCCGGAGAGTAGGGCACGACGCGGAGGCGCGGGGCGGGGCGTCGCGACGCCGGTGAGGACGCATGAAGGGGCTGATAGCGCCGCGACGGTGAGCTCTAATCAGAGCGCCGCGCTACCGCGCTATTCTCCCCGCCAGCAGTGGCTCCAAACTGTGATACGGCCGAGTGGCTCACTCACTCACACACACACGCACACGGGCGCAGCACGTATTACCCTCCCGCGGACCCCAGGAAATAGCATACAAGCTTCGAGATGGCGGCCAAGGAAAGGAGCCTCGGACCGACCTGACTCCCACGACTGCCAGAGTCAGCGGGGGGAGGAGGAGGGGGGGACACGCGTGTATGAGCGAGCAGGCGGGGCCAGCCACCGTGAGGGTCACAGGGGTCATGGGGCTGAGCGGGGCCAGCCAGCCAGGGGCCCAGGCCAGGCTAGGCCGCCCTGCGGGCGAGGAGGCGTCTGCTGCTGCTGCTCCTGGCGTGGCGGGATGACCAGGACCGAGGCGAGCACTGCCCTTGAGGACGCGGCGGGGCGGGGCGGGGCGGGGCGGGGCGGGGCGGGGCGGGGCGGGGCGGGGCGGGTGGGGCGGGCGCGAGTCGTGATCAGGCCATTCATTCCGGGAGATAGCGACGGCTCGATACGGCAGCGCACGGCACGACGCGGCGGGCGGGCGGGCGTCATGGAGGAGCCCGTCACACACCAAACCCGCCGCGGGCAGGTGCCAGGTGTGAGGACACCCCTGGGACACCCGCACGCCTCGGATGTAGGCGCCCAGGGGCCCCGCCGCCCGCCGAGGCCGAGAGGAAAGGAACGAGGAACGAGCCCGCGCGCAGGGTTCGGCCTAGAGCGCGCGGTGCGGCGCGGCGTGGCATTCCAGAACATTGGCGGCGCGGCCGCGCAGAGCCGAGCCGCGTACAGTGGCACACGTCGGCGCCAGTGGTAAAATGACGTAATTTCGCTGCCGTCTCGCTTCATAAGCGCCCCGCCCCGCCCTGCCGCGCCCCGGCCGCTCGCTCGCTCACCGCGAGGACGGGGCGTTCCGCACTCGAATACACATCGGGTAGGGAACGGCACGACCGCCCCGCCCCGCCCCGCCCCGCCCCGCCCCGCCGGTGTACACGGAGTAATCTCGTTTTACTGTGGTTCCTCTCGCAGCGCAGCGCGGCGGAGCGGCGCTCGTCTCATCGGAGAAAAATCAGAATACGCACACACATACTAACACGTCGTTGGAAATCTCAGGCGCTCGGACGCACCGCAGGAGTGGCCGAGCTGACCGGACCGGACCGGACGTCCCCCTCCCCACCTCCTCCCCCTGCCGTTCAACCACCCCCTGACGTACCCGACAAGCCCCTGATTGTGTCGCACACACACACACCTGCACGCAGGAGGTGAGATCAGATGTCGCCAGGCCGACAGGCAGCGAGCCGAGGCCGGCGACAACATCGCCACACACATACACACACACACATGCGCGCGCGCGCCACGCACTTAGACGACAATCTTGACACGGCCAAGCGCCGCGGATTAAAAGCACGCCTGTATAAATAGTGCCATGTATCCATTTCCATTCATCGGCGCGGCGCGGCGCGGCGGCTGCTGCTCTGGCGCGCGCGACTGTTGCGCCGCGGCGTGGCGCGGCGTGGCGCGGGAGAAGGGCAGTCTGGGGCTGAGGCAGTCAAGGCCGACCGCGCGGCACGGCGCGAGGGGAGGGGAGGGAGGGGGCGTACCTAAGCGCTGTGCCGGAAGCGAGCTGTCAAAACGCCACCTCTACGCCCGCCCCGCCCCACGGCCCCCGTGGCCCCCGCCAGGCTCCAGGTCTGTAGGTCCGGTCATGTGACCCGCACTGTGGCCAACCGAATGATGGGATGGCGCCAGTCGCGGAGAGAGACATGGACAGGGACGGGCGGGAGAGGGAGAGGGGCGGGGCGGCGGCGGTAAGTACAGCCCTGGAATGAATCACTGGCAGACACGCAGGCCGAGCCAAAGTATTGTCCTCTCCTCGACCGCCAGCAGCGAAGCAAACAAGCATCATGTGGAGGGAAAACCACGCGGGAAAAAAAAATACTGTCATGAATGAGTAAGAGATGCAAGCGCAAGCGCACCCGCCAGACCACCACAAACGAGACAAAATAGGTTTTTCAAGCGGAAAAAAAAACGTAACGCCCTCGTACAGGTGCTGCCAGCTCCCGTTTTCGGGCATGTCACGTAGAACCGCTAATGGGCAGGCGAGGTGAGGTGAGAAGTCCATCAGTGGAGGTGAGGTGGGCCGGAGGGAGGGGGGGGGGGTGGCCTGCTTGCACCGATACGTCCTCTTAAGATAACAGCTGGGCAGCCGGGCAGCCGTGCAGACGGTCACACAAGTCACAATCTTCACCTGCAGCAAGGCAGCTTACCCAGTAGCTTTAAACTAACACTTTAATACTGAAGTAGGACTTTAAAAAAAAAAAACTAAATTTGTAATAAATTAATCTTGAGAAATTCGTTGAAAAGAGTATGGGGTGAGATTGAAATTAAATGATATTTAGTTATTTTTCACTCATAATTAGGACCTCGCTTATCAATATAAAGAGCATATAAGTACAACATTTGACCTTCAAAAAATCAGTTTGGCAATACTTTTTAAAGTCCAAAGATTTTTTGAATTTAAGATAATTTGTCATTTTAAATAAAATGTCAACTTTTTCACTGCTCTTTATATATCCTTAAAACCACCTGTCAGTTGAAAACCACAGTAACGAAGACCAAACGACACTCTGCGAACTAGTAAATTGCAAACCAACGGAATGGCATAGCTACTATGAGACGTAATTCAAATTGCCAAAGTTTATCAAAAATTAAATGTGTCAAAGACAAGAGTGACTGAGACAATCTAAATACATGGAAGGCACAGACAAAAATAATACAACAAACATTGAAAAAGTGACAGATTTCAATAATTTGTTTGATCATAGACACCAACATTTGTCAACTACTTTCTAAAGCCTAATGACATTAAACAAAGCCACGTAAGGAATAGGTTAACACGCACAGACGACAGGTCGACAATAAACGCCTCCACTTTCACTCGACACACCCCGCCCCGCAGACGCGGCCGAGCTCCCAGGCACGTAAACACAGCAGGGCCGCCCATAACCTCAACTAGCGCAGAGCCTACACTCACCTGTCCGTTGACGGAGGGCGAGGAGGGCACGGGCGAGGCCGCCGGCGACGGCGGGGTCTTGAGGTTCACCACGTTCGGGAGGCTACTCTTAATCACCACGTCGTGCGTCTTAAAGTACTTGTCCGCCTCCTCGTCCACCACCAGGAGCTTTGTCTCGTCGTCGACCTGCTTGATGCGCTGCACCACCTGCTTGTGGTTCTCGTTGGCGATGTTGACGCCGTTCACCTCCACGATGCGGTCACCCTCGCGCAGGCCCGCGGCCTCGGCGGGCGAGCCCTCGTCCACCTTCCCGATGAACTGGCCCGGCTTGCCCTTCTCGGCGTGCAGGTTGAAGCCGTAGCCGTCGAAGTGCGCCCACTTGACGATGTGGCAGAGGCGCGCGGCGGGCGCGCCCGGCGCCTCCAGGGCGGCGTCGGCCTCCATGCCGTGGCCGTTGGTGGCGGGGACGGGGGCGGGGGAGGTGTCCGACATGACGGCCTAGTCGGCCTTAGACGCTGCGGAGCGGACTCGGGGCGCTCCGGCGGCACCGCGGCGGACCTGCAGCAACGGGCAACAGGTTCGGCTCGACTGGCGGGGCGGGCGGGAGGGAGCGTCGGTGCGGCGTCGGGCCGCAAACACACTCACACACACGTACAAGCGCGCCCCTCCACCCCTCCCCCGCACCGCTCAGCGCAACATGGCGGGGGCCCTAGAGCGGTGCGAACCAGGAGCTAAAGCGGGCCGGGCCGGGTCTGGCCGGAGCATCACATGACATAAGCCCCACCAGCAGGCCAGGCCAGGGGCAGAGGCACAAAAACAAGATGGCCAACACTCGGGTACCTCCAGGGTACCTTCGGACACCGGCCTCTCCTCTCACAGGGGACCGGACGGCGAGCCCGAGCCAAGCTGTCCGAACGCTACGCGGCGCCACGCTCCGACTGAGCGCGGAGCAGTCCCGAGCCGAGCCGAACTGCGTCGAAGCGACCGGCGCCGCGAGCCGGACCGAGCCGAAGCGAACGCGCGCGAAGCGCTCGTCGGTTTGGAGTGGAGCGGTTGCCAGACCACGCCACGCCACGCCACGACCCGCCAGGCTGTCAAGGCCGCAATGGCAGGGACACGCCAGCAAGGGTCCGTTCACAAATCACGTGTCGGTTAGGGGTGTCAAGTCCTCTTTTAAAAGATAAAATTAAAAGAAAAAAATCGTTGGGGAAGCTTTTTCTGAGACCACGCACGCATCGCGTAATCCTAACGAAATGAACATCAGCATGCACTGATTTATAGCGAGGGCCTTCAAAGTTCTGACATATCTTATCTGAAATGAAAGGTCGCATTGAGAGCAGCTGTCATTCCCAACCAGAAATGTCACGTGGTTTGTGGGCGGTCCCCAGACCCCGGTACCGGCCCGGCCCGGCCCGGAGTTGCGCCGGAGTACCCGGGGCGCCATAGCCATAAGCACTCGCTCGGGCCAGCACTCGCCTGACAGCCTCGAGATGATGCCCCTTCCCTTTCCGCAATGCAGATTACAGAGTGGTTTGGCGGGCTGCGCTCGAGACCCGTAGACCCGCAGCAGCTTCAGGAACTGTGATTTGAACCGCATCTAAAAGTTGTGATTTTTTTTTTTACGACTGCAGGAAGAGAAACAGAATCAGCGAGTCCGGGCGTTAGCGAAGTGCTAAAAGGGCTTTTTACTCCGGTCGAGATGTAGGCCCCGCTGTTCTCCCGCCGTCAGCGGCCGATCAGATAGAGGTGCAGCGCCGGGCCGGGCCGGGCCGGGCAGATCCAAGGCAGCAGATCACAAACGGTTGTCGTGATCCACTCAAGCAACTGTCTGCCTATCAGTGGACACGAGGCCTGGCCTGAGTCAAAGTGAGCGTAGCGTAGCAGGGCTGCTCGCTGAGCCGGGCCGGGCCGGGGCCGGGCCGGGCCGCGCGCCGCGGCGGTAGGCAGCCCAAGGGACACGGCGGCCGGTTGGACTGCAGTCGCGGCGGCGGGGCTGGGCAGAGCGCCGCGCCGCGCGAGCCAATGTGACAGGAAAAATGTCTTGGCTTAATTACCGCCGCCGCGAAACACTATCTCGACAGCAGGTGTGCGTGTGGAAGAGTTTCAGTTTTCCAAGTCAAGAAAGACGCAGGATCCGCGCGAGGACCCGCGTGTGCCGCTGGAGGGATCGCTCGGACTGTGGGTTTGAGCAGACGTGCGCCTAGGTTGGCGAGCCACCCCGCCCCACCCCACCCCACTCCGCCCGCTGGGCCTGGCCTACATTTCCCGCAGCAGGCGCAGGCGACCCCCGCGGGGACCCCGCCGCGCCCCGCCCCGCCCCGCACCGCCCCGCCCCGCCCCTATGTCAAGAGCAGGCGGAATGACTGTCGAGACTTGTCACATAATTGCTGCATAGGCGGCAGTTGTGTGGTTTTCACTTCGCTTTTCCCCCCTCATCAAATAACAGCGAGCATCTTCCTTCTGCCTCTGTTTGGGTAACAGCCTTGACATCCTATGACTGAACCGCAGCTTATTTAATTCCTGCGTAGATTAGGAAATAGAAACAAGGCGAAAAAATCAATAAGGCTCAAGGCGAGGAAAACACACACACACACCTAGTGTTGGCCCTCTGTTTTTATTGTACAGCCACGTTCGGGCTCGTCTAGTCGCATCCTATCTCGTTTCTTTTTCGTCGCTTTTTGGAACGAGAACTAGATCTAGAGAGCGACAAAGGTCACTAGAATTCTTTCTCCACGGGGCTGGTGGACTTTTCCCCTGGAAAGCAACAAGTCAAAGTCGTGTGTGGCCGATATCAGCAAGGCGCTGCGCTGCGCCGCTGCGGCCGCCAGGGCAGGGCCGGGAGGGTAAGGGCACTGCGAGGTTGGGGACCGGCCCGGCCCGGCCCGGCCGCGTCTCCTCGGAGGCACAGTAGTTCCGCCCGGCGGCGAACGTGGTCCTCCACTAGCAGGCCGTCTGAAAAATAGGCAACTCCCACTACAAACCTACCAACATGTAGGCAACCCACAGTGCGCCACACACACACACTGCCAGTCCGCGGGCGGGCGGTGAGACACAAAATGGTGACATTTCACCAGCCTCGTGTCGAGTGCGGGCGTTCTGGTTATCGTATGGCTGCGGCGTCGGCAGCCGGCGGCCGGCGGCAGGGTGAAGGCGTGCAGAATGATGAAGTCAGTGCCTCCTAATGAGAGCCGTGATGGAAAGGTCAGAGGCGGTCAGAATTTGTGCTCCGCGCGGTCAAAGGTTCGTTAGCAGCAAGCAGAATGCGGCGATTAAGGCGCGAGGCGGGAGGAGGCCGGGCCGGGCCGGGCCAGCCGCCAGCCGGGCGGCTTATTTTGAGAAGCTCATCGAGTTCGGCACCCAGCCACCCGAAAGCCCCAAGTATCAAGCGTTAGGTTTGGTTACTTTGGGTTCGACCAGGTTAGGTTAGGTTAGGGTAGGCTAGGCAAGGTTAGGTTAGGTTAGATTAGCCTACCCTAATTTAACCTAACCCTTGAAATTGGGAAAGAATGGGGTTGAACTTAGTGAAGCGGGCAGTAGGTGCCGAACTCGATGAGCTTCTCAAAATAAGCAGCCGGCTTACTCGATGAGCTTCTCAAAATAAGCAGCCGGGCGCGCTCTGGTATGCGCGCGGTCCGGTCGTATCTGCAATCTGTGCACACACACGCAAATGAAATTAGGCAAGGACCGGGTGGGGCGGAGACAAAGTGTTTTAGCATTGGAGACGACCGGGCCGGGCCGGGCCGGGCGGGGCTGCGCGGCCTTACGCCCGATAGAAGCGACCTGCTCAACCGCGCGGCTCGGAACGGAATTATCATCGAGTGGAAAGTCGAAACAAAGTGAAAACATACTCGGTCTGCTGTCCTCCGTACTGTTTCATCTGTGGGAGGCCGCGCGAACCCGACCCGCGGCGGGAGTTTCAGAAGCGAGCATTCTGCAGAAATGTTATGTTTTCTGCTATAGCTGGTTTTCGCTAGCCGCGGTGCTGGTGGTGGTGGTGCTGCTGCTGGTGGTGCTGGTGGTGGTGCTCCTGGTGGTGGTGGTGGAGGAGTGGTGCAGATCTTCTCGCCGTTTTGATACTTTTTCCCGAACTAATATCGCGCAGTTGGTGCTTGTTGATGCGTGCAGTCGGATCGCTAGGAATTGCTCTGAGACGGCTATCGGTGATCTGGGGTCGGGTCAAATGGGCGCTTCAACCCCATTAAAAGCTCCCGGAAAATGCCTAGCACAACATTCGATATTGAAACTGAAGCAAAACATTTTCAACTATTTACTCGAGGAAAATTGTACTGCGTCACAGAGAGAATTGAGGAGCGCCATGGGAAAGAAAAGGACGAGCATTTCTCGCCCCCATAGCCTCTGTACTTTTGTGTTTTCAAAAAACGAGAAAGCCCAAGTGGCAAAAAAAAATGCGCGTTCCATTCTGGAGTGTTGTCCATTCTAGGTTAAACCACACCCGGGAAACGGACATAGAAGTTGCAGGAAAACCCGTGCGCCCGGAACAGCCTGGAGCAGTAGCATAGGGGCGGGCGCAGGGGGTGTAGGGGAGCGCAGGGGGCGCAGGGGGGCGCAGGGGGGCGCAGAGGGGCGCAGGGGGGCGCCGGCCGCAGGGGCGCTCTGTCTCCTCGGCGATACGGGTTCGATGCACGCTTTATTGTCTCGAAATGGCCATCCTTGCCGTCCCGCGGCGTGAGTAATAATTGTTTGCAAACAAAAGCATCAGTGATAGTATTCCGCGGGGCGGGTGTCTCAAAACAAAAGAGGCGGAGGTGGCAGGTCAGGCCCGCCCGCCTGGGTCAGCCAGGTCGGCCTACCGCGACCTCGAGTTTCGGGTCTCTAGCGCCGGCACACACATCACGCATCACCCGCGTGATCGAGCGCGTGATACTCCCGCGGGGCCCATACGATACTCCACATACTTCATGACACTGCCTTAAAATACTTTCAGTGAGCATGGTACAAGGCCTCAAAATATGCGACAAAAAGAGGTACGAGATTTGCCTGATTGATTTCTTATCACGGCGGCACGAATAATTATGTGAACCGATAAAGAAAGAACATTCAATAACTCCACTGGCATTGCGCCTCGCGCGTTAAACTGGCAGCGACGTGGCATGTGGGAAATATTTCGCCGGAATAATCGGCACTCACGGCGGCCGCTAAAAATATGAAGGCGCTTTACGATAACCGCGCAAAATGTACCGGTCTCTTGACCCCGTGCATATTTTTCCCAGCTCCCCCATGTTCCCGTCCCTGCCTGACCGCCCATTTACGTCACCGAAAGCACGGGTCGGCACGTTTTTACGCCGAGTTGAGATTGTATTGGCGACCGGAAGTGGAGTAGTGCACAGGGCGGTGCTTCCGTTATGGCCCTCCCCGTGCCTCCCCGTCGGGCCCGGCCCCCACCACGGCCCGGGCGGAGATAGGCTAATTATGCGCACGTGCTGGGCACGTGGTGACCGCGTGGGGACCGGGGCGGGACGGGGCGGGGCGGAGGAGAGGGGCGGGGCCCGGCTGCCACGCGGGGAAAGCAAAAGTGCGTCACTTTCTACTCGGGAGTAGTTGAGGGGGGAAAGCCCAGGCGTCGAGGCAAGCTTCACAAGGTGTTGGAGCACATTCGCGTCGTAATACTGGATCGCACGCGCGCCACCGGATCACACCAGACCAGGTGACTCGTGGGGATGAGGAGGTATGCTAGCCTGCGCGCAGGGCTGCCCGGCGGGCTTGCCTATCGTCTTTGAGCCAGGGGCCTTACGGGCCGCGGGCTCCCTGCCCTCCGCCCCGCCAGCGCCCCGCCTGCTCTCCCCATCTCACTCCCAGCGCTAAACGCGACGCTGAATGAAATACCTCGCGAGAATAAACCCTCAGAATCGATAGACCGCGGCGGAATATCCCCGCAACTGCAAAAGGAGAAATGTTTCCGAAGTGAAAGCGATTATCGCATGGTAAGGGCAAAAAAAAAGGGCGAACGAAACGATTATCACGCTTCGCGGAATAATGGTGGTGATTTGATGATGCGCAGTATCGATGCGGTGAGGTGGAGGGGATGCGCCACTGCTCCCCGTTATGTAAAAAGGCTCACACGCGCCGCCCTCCCACTTCCCCCCACCACATCAAACCGTGTGGGCGCCCCTGCAGGGCAGGGCCCGCCTGCGCCTGCCTGGGCCTCAACTCTGCGACACTCCCCCTTTTTGGCACGTCACCGGAGAAAAGGGAGTGTGAGAGAGAGGGAGTGAAAGAGAAGGAGAGAGAGGGAGAGAGAGAGAGAGAGAGAGAGGGAGAGAGAGAGAGAGAGAGAGAGAGAGAGAGAGAGAGGGGGGGGGGGTCCAGCATTCCGTCATCCCCGAGAATAAACTTTGGCTTTGGCGGTTCGCCTAGCACCCCGGACCGGGCCGGGCCGGGCAGGGCGTTGGAGTGGCGCGGCGTGGCGGGGCGGGCGGTCTGTTTCGGTTCGCAGATCGGTCTCATCATGGCAATGTGTCGTCAGACTCGAGCAAGCGCTGCGCGCCCGAGGAGTGAGAGGGGAGGGGAGTGGAGAGGGAGGAGAAGGGGCGTAGGAGGGGGGAGGCGATCCCAACCACGGGGGCTACTCGTGATACATGTTCGCTGTGCCGGGCCGGGCCGGGCCGGGCCGGGCCTCGCCGGCCGCGAGTGCGCTCCCTGTACTGGCCTTGACACCGTCAAATCAGAGGCCGCCCCGCCCCGCCCGACCCCGCCCCGCCCGCGCCTCCTCGCCCCGCCCCGCCCCGCCCCACCCCGCACTACGCGACACAATGTTGGTTCGTGCTCGCGCCGGGCGGGGCGGGGCGGGGCGCGGGGCGCGAGCCTCATCGCCCCCCTCTCCCTTACCGTTTGCTTCCGTATGTTGAGGATGACCGCCGTGGGTGCAGGGCGAGGCGGGGCGGGGCGTGGGAGGGCGAGGTGGGGTGGGGTGGGGTGGGGCTGGACGGGTGGTGGCGCTACCGCGAAACAAAGAACGCAACAAATTGCGCGACCGCTCATCGCTCGCTTCGCCCTGCCGTCACTCGGCCCAAGCGCGCGTCCCACCCCACCACACCCCACCTCACCGCACCCACCCCGCACCGCCAGAGAGCAGTCGCTTGAAAGTGAACCCATCCCCCTTATCGCGAGTACACGTGCCCGCTGTCGCCGTCCAGGACGCGTCCTGCCCCCGCCCCACCCCCGCCCCGCCCCCGCCAGCCGCGCCCCCGTCCACGTGCAGCGGCGGGGTGGGGTGGGGCGGCCGGGGGCGCGGCTGGGCCGGGAGGGCCGGAAGGGGCGGCGCATTGTGCGAAGGCAAATTCCACGTGCCAAGAGCAATACGACATGCCGCTAGTTTCTCATACACGTCACAGTCTACTATATACACTGTAAAACCTGGGGGTTCCCTGAGAGCACAACTTAGTCGCTTGCCTCCGAAAATGGCACACCTTTTGTCGCTCTGCCACAGCACACCTTAGTCGCTCCCATGTAAAAACACCTTTGGGTCCTGTGAGTTCCTTACACTGCATGGTATTGATGGGATAAATCCCCACAGCTCTTTACATATGCAAGGTCCAAGGTGTGCAGTAACAGCGCACCTTTCCCCTGTCTTCCCCTAGAGCCACAGCACCCGAAGGTGTTCTACATGGGAGCGACTAAGGTGTGCTGTGTGGCAGAGCGACAAAAGGTGTGCCATTTTTGGAGGCAAGCGACTAAGTCGTGCTCTCAGGGAACACCCAGGTTTTACGGTGCAGGCGCGCGCGCACCTGCAGGTGCACGCGTCAGTTCAGCGGCGTCGTGCCTCGGGGCGTGCTCCTGTCCCTCCCGCTGACGTCTGTCGCCACACGTCACACGGGAGGCGCTGGTCCGAGTCTAGGTGGGCAGTGGTTCAAATACCGCGTTTTTTTGTTTATTTTTTTTATATTTTTTTTCTGTTGACCAATTTCTCTTTTCATTGACACCGTCCTTGTGCCTCGGGACGAGGACGGCTTTGACAAGCTCGTGCACCGGACGTCCTGGGCGTCCCGGCCCCGCCCCGGGTACACCGACCTGCGCACCGAGGTGTCAACCGCGCCGCCAGCCCGCCCCGTGCAGCGCAGTCTTGCCGAGTGCAGCACTCGCTTTATCTGCAACCTTTGGCTCCGTCCTGAACACGGTTCACACCTGAAGCCTCTCAAAGCGAATCGCGGTACTTTTGGACCCGCTATACTAAGCCCTGCGAGAAACGGACTCAGCGTACCGGGCTGTAACTTTGACCCGCGGGTTCACTCGTCGTCGAACTCCGAAAATTGAATTTATGATCTAGAAATTTGTTGTTTTATTGGTGAACACGCTGGTTGCTTTACTCTTGAGGGCTCAGAAGCTGCCGTCCTGGCGCGGGGGGCCAGGCCCGGCCTGGTATAGTGTGGTGGTCAAGGCGGCGATCTTTGGACCCCGGGATCAGAAAGGTCGAGTCCCAGTTTTAGCCGATCAAGTGCAAAAGGGATCAGTGAAGCCGCGTGTCTGTTTTGCGCGTCGCTGTTGGCGGCGTGGGTTAGGCACTACGCGATCACGGGTGTGCTGGGTTTGCCTACCGCCACAGGCGGCGGCGTCCAAGTGCTGCGCACCACATTGATGGCGCTGTTTTCAACCTCCCAACCCTCTTTGAAATTCAAACTGGATTTAGCTGGTCGTGCTAATGTGTGTGTGGGGACACGCGATCTATCAGAAAGTATTTATGTTGGCAAGAGAAAAAGCAGTATCCAGTTGCCGGCAAAATGTTAAGGCCAGCGGGGCCACCTGGTCGCGCGTGGAGCTCGCACCCCCCCGCTCCCGACCACGACCTACCCGCACACGACTCGGGGGCGGAAGGGGGCGAAGAGAGGCAGGGGGCAGGGAAACGGAAGCATGTTCAGCTCGAAGAGAATGGGAGGGGGCGGGGACGGGTTTCAGGCAAAACACAGACACACAAACACGTAGCCACACTCACACACAGACAGACACACACGTGTACAGATACAAGACGCGGGGAAGGGGCAGAGAGCATCCCATCTCCGCCTCGCCGGCGCCCCGCCCCGCCCCGCCCCGCCAGGACCCCTCCCCCGCGGCGCCCGGCGGGCCCGCCAGCGCGGCCCACCACGCCGGCCGGCCGGCAGCGCGGGGCGTGGCGCTGGGCGGGGCGGGGCGGGGCGGGGTGGGGTGGGGCAGGGCGGGGCGGTCCCACGCGGTGGGTGCTCCGAGCCCCCGTACATCCCCAGGCGGGCCGCGCGCCGGTCCCCCAGAGCGCTGCCGAGCGTACACCCTGGTGCACACGCGGACCCGGCCCGACCCGACGCGACGCCCACTCCCCGCCCCGGCCCGGACCCGCCAAATGATTACTTACTTGCGACGCGAGCCGAGTTGACAACAGAGTCACGCCGCCGCCATGCAGCTCCCCATCGTCACGCGCACCCTCCTCGTGGCCCTCGTGGTGGGCCTCGTGGCCACGACGGCGCCGCCCGCCGAGCCCGCCCCGCCGGACCCCGCCGCCGCCGAGCCCGCCGCCGACCACCGCCACCTGTCTGCCGCCTGGAGCACACTGTTCAGCGCGGAGGGGGGCCAGGCGCACCGGCGCCGCCACCACCACCACCGCGGCCACCACCAGCACGGCGCCGCCCCCGACGCCGCCCCCGGTGCCACCCCCGGCGCCTCCAAGGCGTCCTGCCCCAGCTGCGGCCTGCGCCGTGAGCTGCTCGAGGAGAGCCTCGCGTCCCACGACGACCTGACGGCCCTCCGCATCGAGTTCGTCAAGCAGCAGATCCTGAAGAAGCTCGGGCTGAAGGAGCCGCCGAAGGTGAACAAGCCGGCCTCGACCATGCCCAAGCCCCTCGCCCTGGCGGGGCTGGCCCTCCCCGCGGCCCAGCCGCAGCGCCAGCGCGAGGACAACACGGAAGACTTCTACGGCCGCACCGACCAAGTCATTCTCTTCCCCACCGAGCAGGGTGAGTGTCTGCACCACGCGCAATATTATTAGGGGATTAGGGAGTTGGGTAAATACACAACGGAGATTTTTCTAAAAGTGGTTGTCATTGGGAAATTTCGCGTGTGCCGGGGCTAAGAACGTTTGTCTTATGGTCCCACATTTTTATTTTTTTATTTTTTAAAATCAGAATCCAAAGTCACCGCTACAGTTCTCAAACCTTCTTATCATGAAAAGGAACCGAAACTGCGCGTTTGGCGGTGCTGTAAGCTGAAAAACGTCAATCACGGCCGAATTTACTTTGCCGGGCGGTACGCGTTGAGTGTTTGTGAAGAGGGGGCAGAAGATAACGCACCCTGATTGGGAATACACAGAATAGAAGACCCCTCGATTAGTCTATGATGAGGAGTCCATCCAGGTATTGCGGAAATCATTTATTTTGGTTTGTGATTCGTCAGTGACCACCTAGCGTAGTCGTCAAATCCCCGTGTTTATCCGAAATGATATGCCTTTTAAAATAATCCGCTTAGCATGCAACTCAAGCGTGATGTAATAATCTCCACTCCGGTGACTTCTGCGAACCCATCTGCTCCCCTGCCCTGCCGTAACAGGAAGACCAAATCGGCCATCTGACCCCGCGGACAAGAATTTGGCATCGGAGCAATCAGAGGGAAAGTCGAAAACATATTAGTTCTCATTTTTCTCAGATCTGCTTACTTTGCCAAAAGTCGCTTTTGCGCTGCGACGTTAGTTTCAGCAGCGGCCTTTCCGCTCCGCACCCGCCACCGCCCGCGCCTCAGATCTCCAATCTCCTTTTTTTCCCTTGTTTCTGTCATCCGAGCCGCACACTCGACGGTTTTCACGTGATCCGATAACGATCCCTCATGATGATGGGCGCCTCGGCATGAGGAGAGAAAGTCTCTTTTCTTGCCAAACTCGATCTAGTGCGTAGAGCAGCCGCCTAAACTTTGACCCGTGAACGCACGCAGCGACATCTGCCCAGTTCCAAATACTGTCGATAGCTTCGGCATCGTCGTCCGGACCGTAATTTTTCACCGGATAAGTCGTCTGTCAGTTGGATAGGTCGTGGCTAAACTAAACTTTGGCCGCGAGGTTGGGGGGCGGGGGAGAGGGAGGATAGCGCGTGAGAGATACGGATACCGGATACGGGCTCCGTCTGGCGGGTCCCCCGCCCCGAAACCGACTGCTTCACCTCTTGCACCCGGTCCATTGGGATTGGTTGGCCGGCGCACGCGGGGCGGAGGGCCCCGGGTGGGCCCGGGCCGGGGCAACGGGCAGCGCATTCAGGTCACTGTCGCACGCAGCACGACCGGGCCGGCCAAGGCTGCGCCAAAACCCTCCGCTAACAGTGCAGAGTTATCCGACGGGCCCAGCAACACCCTACTGGGCCCTATTGGGCCCTCAAACAGCGGGCCCGCAGCGCCTGAGGGGTACGTGCCTGAGCACGTGTCGCATGCCACGCCCCGGCCCCGGCCCCGGCCCAGCCCTTACAGCGGGGTCCATGGGGTCCATGACTGCGGCCAGAGGAGCCAGGACAGCTGACCCTATTCGCTGGACCAGACCCGGCCGGGCCTGGCCGCATGGCGTCCTCATGCTCCGCTCATGGGCGGTGCCCCCCGCTCGCCTCCCTCCAGTCACGTAGGGCGCTTATGCGTATGGGGGGAGGGGGAAGGGGCGGGGGGAGCGTGGCGGACACGAGCTCGGCCTGCAGGTCTCCAGGGCCGGCGCGGGGGGGCTGGGGCTGTGATCACGTGACGACGGCATGCCCGGGCACGCAGGCCGCGTGGCGCCTCATGGCATCTTATGGCGACCGGGCCGGGCCGGGCCACGCCGGCGCATCCAGCAGCAATTGGACGAGACGGGCAGGGCAGGGCCGGGCGGGGCAGAGCAGGGCGTCCGGAGAGCGACGTCCCGACCCGAGCGGCCCGCCCAGCCCGCCCGCCCGGCCGGCGGAGGTACTGGTCACAGGATAGGTCGGTGGGGGCGGGGGGACAGGTAACGAAGGCCACGGAGCGAGAGGGCCGTGATCTTTGGAACAACGGCAACGAACAGATGCAGTAGTGGCCATTATCCATAGTCATGCACACGGTTTTTGTTTTATCGGAACGAAACGTTCTTTGAATAGTATTGCTCAAGAGGCCGTAGTCTTTTGCAACAGTACCACGATATTTCTGCAAATCATTATACTCATCATGTACGCAACTCAGAGAATGATTTATTTCATCAGAACGCCAATGAGCAAAGGGCAGAAGAAAGTGTCGCTTGGGATTAATTTTGCTTAGAAGTAACGACGCGTGAAAATACTATCTCGATTTGCAATCGAAAAAAATAAATAGATAACGTTCGAATCAAGTGCTCCATCCTGTTCGTACTAGTATCTTGAAACGATAGCACTCATTGGTCGCCGTATGCCACCTGCGCTCCGCGAGCTGCCCCCCACACCCCCCGCCTGACGGTCCTGATTCTCGTGTTGTAGATGGCAGCGAGCTCGGCCGTTGTCCCGGGGACGGCGCCCGGTCCTCGTCCTGCTTCTTCTTCAAGCTGCCGGCCGACATCCAGGCCGTGGAGGTGACCAGCGCCGACCTGTGGCTGTACCGGCGGCCCCTCGAGGCCGACGCGCGCCCCGAGAACGTCACCCTGGCCGTGTCGGAGGTCGCCAACTGGGACCTGGACGAGAGCTTCCGGCGCAGGAGCGTCCTCGTCTCGGAGCCCGTCACCGACGGAGGTGGGTGTCATCAGCTGGCCGAGACCGCCGCGACGCGGGAACCAAACCCGCTCCGCCGAGCGCCCCGCCCCGCCCCGCCCTTCCCCCGCGCGCCCCCGGCGCCCCGCCCCGCCCCGCCCCGCCCCGCCGCGCTGTCACTGACCTGGACTTTGATACATTCCACGGCGATACAGAGAGGCACGGGTCATCATTCCTCTCCCGGATCGTCTTCGGGTCGGGATGAGTTTCCTCTCGCCTCGCTCGACCCGACGCCTTTTCGGTCGCGTTTTCTTTTTATTGTTTTCTCCCTCGCGTCGCCCCCTCCTCTGTTTCGGAACAGACGCGCATATGTAGGGAAGGCCGTGCAGCGGCATAGCCAGGCCGCAGGGGCCGTAAGGGAGAAGCCCTTTGACCCAACCTGATTGGCAGGCCGAGGAAAACATACCCTCGGCCGAGTAACTGTTTACTCAAGCACACGCGTAGTCAACATAAATAAAAAGCAACGATTAGTATCGCTCGGCGATCTCACTACTTGTGCGCGCGGCCACCGGAGGGCAGGCCAGGCCGGCGGAGCATGGCGGATCCCGGCGGGTTGACGGCTAACCTCAAAATTTCCCAGAAGAAGAGATCGGCCTGTCAGTTAGCTGCCGCCAGCCGCCCGCGCCGCGCCCCGCCCCGCCCCGCCCCGCGCAGCCGCCGGCTTTTGGACCCGACGCGGGGAGGGGAGGGGAGGGGGGGAGGGACACAAGTGACCCGCGGGGCGCCAAAGTCCGTCGAAACGCGCTCGCAAGCGGCTCTAGCAGGCTTGGGCTCAACCCGTTATTGACCAGCAAGATGGAGCCAGTTGTAGCCATTTTTAGGACGCAGAGGAGAGGGGGGAGGGGGGGGGGGCACGTGTCTGCCAGGCAAGTTTTCCCATGACACGTGTGACTCATGGCCTGCAGGGTACAAAGTCCATCTCGCCATGAGCTTTAGTATTGCGATGCGATGTCGCCGGCAAATTGATTCCAACCCGCTTAGGCGGCCTCCGATAACGCAGCAAGAGCGCCCTGCACCCCGCCCCGCCCCGCCCCGCCCCGCCCTCCACCTCACAGTGGCAGCCGAGACTAAAGTCCACGCCGTCTTTTTCCTGTGTTTCAGAGGGCTGGGTGAAGCTGGACTTGTCGCGCGCGCTCAAGTACTGGTTCGAGTACAACGAGCTGCTCAAGATGATCGAGGCCGCCGGCGTGCCCGTGGAGGCCGACGGGCCCTACAAGCCGTTCCTGGTCATCGCCACGAGCCCCGTGAACAAGGTGAGGACAGGACCGGCGGAGCGGGCGAAGTGACTCGCCTCCAGCCACAGAGGGAAACCGTCTCTTACGCGCCACCCTCCGCTGCCGCAGGTCCGGAGGACAAAGAGGAACGCCAAGTGCGTCCCGGGGATGGCCGAGTGCTGTCGGGACAACCTGTACGTGTCCTTCAAGGACATCGGCTGGGACGACTGGATCCTGCAGCCGCTCGGCTACGAGGCGTACTTCTGCCGCGGCTCCTGCACCACGGCGGCGTCCCTCACCATCACGGGCTCGCACCACAACGCCATAATAAGGGTGAGTTGAGTTTTGGTAAACAACACACTGGGGAGGGAGGGGGGAGGGGAGGAGTTCGGTGGAAACCTTGGACCCTACAGTTGGCCGCGCAGTTTCTCATAAATATCCTCTATCTGATGCAGAGACTGATGCAGACAGGGAAGAAGGTGGACCTAGTGCCGTGCTGTACGCCCACCAAGTACTCGGAGATCTCCCTGCTGTACATCAACAACAACAACACGTACATCCAGAAGACGCTTCCAAACATGGTGGTGGAGGCCTGCGGCTGCAACTGACCCAGCGTGTCCGTCAAGTAGTGCGTGTGCGTGTACGTGGTTTTTGTACAGATGTATTATGGCGAAACTTTGTGATATTTTTTCTTTTTACTTTGCCACTCCGTGCAGCAATAGACCAATGTTATATTAGAAGGCGGTTGGCGCCGCCGATTTCCAAACAGTATTGTTTTGTTGTTGAGTGGTGTTGTTGAGCGACCCAGAGTGACTGCGTAGGTTTAAGTTCTGTGCTCACGCCAGCACGCTCTTGTGATCAAGCTGTAGACGTAGATTAAGTTCGGCCCGTACAAAAAAAGGAAACTAGCGACGAACGCCTGGCTAACGCGTGAGAATTTTCCAATCGACTTCCGGCTCGCAAAATCTATTGTTTAAAAATTTGGAAAAAGAAAAAACAGACCACACTCTCTTAACAGTGTTTCGCTGAATTAAACCACAAGCTTTTATGGCAGTAGTGGTATTACAGGAACAGAATAGAAAGGCGAAAGGGCAAACGCGGTTTCCGACTTTCTCAGTATCCTGAACACACAGCGATGGCCTTGCAGTTGTAGCTGTAAGAACATTAAATATTGTGATTTTAGCTCTAGTATTGTGATTGATTCAAGTAAGGTTGTATGTGTGTGTGTGTGTGTCATGTGAATGAACAGGGTGTCTGTTAGGGGCAATCCAGTCAAACAGAAGAAGTGATGTATGAGCGACACCATTGGTATTTGAGTAATTTTGTATTCTATGTGTGTTCTTTGTTTTGTCTTCTATGTTTTGTGTGCGTGTTTAATTTATTTATTTCATATTTAAGAGCAGATAGGTAAGGAAATTTCGTAATAAAATTTCAAAATAATTCCAAAACCTTAGAAATCATTTACCAGCAAAGCAACACAACGCCTTACAGAGAGAATCGTTTAAAACTAAAATCACAATAATTCAAATCTAAAGAAGAATAATGTGAGTCTGTAAAAGCGCAGAATCACACGGCACTCTTTCCAGAGTTGTACTAGGGGATGGGGAGGCCCCGCCCCTCCCCTCAGGGTGGCACCGCTCGGTCGCGCGTCACGTTACGAATGAACATGGCCGACAGCTTGGGGGTCCGCGTCCTGTCCGGATGGTCAAAGTCGACGCGGTACAGGCCGAACCGCATCGAGTAGCCGAACGTCCACTCGAAGTTGTCCATGAGGCTCCACGCGGTGTACCCGAACACGTTGCAGCCGTCCCGGATGGCCAGCAGCATCTCGCGGAGGTAATTCTGCCAACGACATCGCGGTCATCTTGGCGCGAGCGCAGGGCGCCAACGCGGCGGCGCGGCGCGGCGGGCCCGGGAGCGGGAGGGGGAGCGCCTGACACCGGCGGGGCTGGGCCGCCCGGTGCGCAGGCGTGCCCGGCGGGCGTGCCTACCCTCCAGGCGCTCCAGCGCATCCCGCCTCGCCCCGCCACGCCTCGCCCCGCCACGCCTCGCCCCGCCCCGCCCCGCCCCGCCGCGTGGGGATTTCCTCTCGCCCGGCCGGCCCTGCCCGGCACGCGGCCTCGCGCTCTGCCCCCCGCACGGCCGTGACGTACAGGGCCGTTTTAATGAACGCAAAGAGATAATACGCGTAATCTTTGACTGTACTCCTCTCGCGTACGGAGTGCCGGGGCGGGCGCCGCCGGTGCCTTGGAGTGCACCACTACATGTCACGCTCACCTTGAAGTACGCCGCGCGGTCCTTGTCGTCCGCCGACGAGCCGTCGTCCGCGTAGCCGTTCTCCGTGACGAGCACGGGCGTGTTGCCGTAGCGGTCACGCACCCAGCGCAGGAGCTTGCCGAAGCCCCACGGCGTGTTCTGGGGACGAGGACACCGTCAGCGGCAGGGGTCGTCATCGCGCTGGTGAGCGGGCACGCGGGCCGCGGGACTCACCTTGATCCAGTGGCCGTACCAGGACGGGTGGACGGACATGGTGAGCTTGGCGTCGCGGAACACGGACGGCCCGGGCACCGAGTCGTTGTGGGCCGCGAGCTGGGACTGGTAGTGGTTGAGGCCGAGGAAGTCGGCCGAGCCTAAGGGCGGAGGACAGGCCAGGTATGCTCGGGGGATACACACCCTACCACCGCAGGGGCCTGGCCTAGGGCTAGGGCGCGCCCCGCCGCCCCGCACCGAGGCGGCACGGCGGACCAGGCCCGGGTACGGGCCCAACGCCAGGCGAGGCGGCCGGCGGGGCGGGGCGGGGCGGGGCGGGGCGGGGCGGGGCGGGACGCGGCCGCCGCGCTGCCCCCGCTCCCACGTGGCCGAGGTGATGTGCTCAAACGATCGACATAGGCAAATGACGGACGGCGCGACGAACTTTTTGTAAAGAATTATTACAAAAAGACGATTTGGGGGGACCATGTGGGCGGGAAGACGGCTGCAGCCGGGCACGGCGTGGTCGCAGCCCTTAGCTCCGCTGTCTCCGGGGTGGGGCGGGGCGGGGCGGGGCGGGGCGGGGCGGGGCCAGGCCTCATGCTAAGCACGCGGCCACGCCGTGCTCTTGCGCGCTCCTCCTACGCTCTCACTCACATTCCATTGCCCACTCTTTCGTCCTCGTCTCTCTAACTATTCGCCTCTCTCCTTCCTCGTCTCTCCCACTAATTGCCTCTCTCCTTCTCAGTCCCCCTCCTGCATCACTTTCTATTCCTCCCCCATCATCATCGCCACCCGGCAACCACGTCCGCTCATTAGAGAGAAAACGAAATGACTCGCTAAAAAAACGATATTTGAAAAAAAAAGAGAGAAGAAACAAGCCGTCCTGTAATGGCAATTTCCACCGCTTTAGCGAGGCCGCCTTTCTGATATCCGAAATACATTGCTGCCGACCGGCGGCCTCACGCGGCCCGCGGCGCGCCCCACCGCGCATCGAGCTTCCCCGCGCGCCGCGCCCCCGCCCGCCCCCTCTTCTAGGCTCGAGCCGGCACGTGCCGCAAAAGCGATCGTGTTCTTATTCCTCTGCCCGCAGAATAAACTCGCTCGAATGTTGCACCTGTCTAAAGTCGTTCATAGCCAAGATTGGAGTCCCCTAATGCTCCCCGAAGACAGTCTATCGCGCTGGTCGCGTGCCCCGCCCGGGCCCGGCCGGGCCTCACCTTTGATCTCGGCGACCTGCTGGCGGGTGAAGCTCGGCAGCCTGGAGCGGAGCAGCCCCTCGTCCGCGCTGGCCCGGTCCACCATGCGCCGCATGACGGGCGGGTAGTCGCCCAGGAACACGGGGTGCGCCGACCAGCCCAGCTGTCAACGCAGCAGCAGCAGCGGTTAGTCAGGTGTCGCTCGTCCTGGACGAGAAGGTCAAGCGCCTCGCGCCTGCTGTGCCAGTGTTGCCAGATAAGTAGGCAAATGGTAGTCTCATGTGTGGAGAGTTTGCCGAGTAGGCAGGCGGACATGCCTGTTTGCCTCACACAGGTGTATTCGTGGGGAGTTTTGCCTATCTGGCAACACTGGGCTGTATTGAGTGCATGAGTGCCGGCGGGTCTGCCTACACGGACCAGGCGTGTAGGCAACCAGACCACACTCGTGCAACCGGTCCTGCATACAGAGCGAGGCGAGGCGAGGCGGGGCGGGGCGGGGCGGGGCGCGCTGCGGTACTCACCACCCACTGCATGGCGCGCTCGGCCGCGTCCACGTCCTGCTTGTCGCCCGGGTTGGCCGGCTCGAACCAGTACGCGTGGATGGACAGCCCCATGCGACCTGCGCGCGGTCAGGCGACATTATCACTTACGTCACGAAAATAAAATAAATTTCACTCAAACTCCGTCAGGGCGAGCACCTTTCTGGCCGGTGAAGTCGCGCTTGTACATGCGGTAGACGCGCGCGTGCGCCAGCAGCATGTAGTGGTTGCAGAGGTAGCCGCCCACGCCCGTCAGGTTGTAGAAGGGCGCCATGATGACGTCCGAGTAGGCAAACTCGCACACCTGCCACGGCTCGTTGACCGTCACCCACAGCTTCACCTGGAGGCAGGCACAGGCACAGTGTGACGGGGAGCCGGGGAGAGCGCACGCCCACGGCGTGTGACAACCCCCGCCCCGCCGCCGCCGGTGGCGGTGGTTGTGACGAATTTGAAGGACAGATACAGGGGACTGGGTGTGCAGGCGTGTATCTTAAATCGCCCGCGGCACGGGCACGGCACGGGTCAAGGAGCTCGCCGAAAGATTATAAAACACACGGTACACCAGTAGCAACGGCGTGGCGGCCGCGAGGCTCAGAGCCTGCCATGTATTTACGCCATCGAGTCAATAGACGATAAAAGGCGGAGTGAAGTTCTCGTACGTCGCAGTTCTGGATGTACATGGCAATGGACAGTTTCGAAGGAAAAAAAAGTGGGTCGGAAAACCCGGCAAAGGGGGCCAAGGTGGCTCTGTTTGCGTACGTACTCTGTCGCCGAACGCAGCGATGGCAAAGCGAGCGTAGTCCTCGAAGTAGTCGACTATCGCGGGGTTAGTCCAGCCGCCCAGGTGCTGCAGCGTCAGGGGCAGGTCCCAGTGGAAGAGCGTCACCTGCAGGAGATGAACCGAATGAGAGTGCGTTTAAGAACCGCGCCGGTGTCGCAGGGTGGTTGTAGTTGTACCTCCAGGCCCCCAGGAGCCTCATTTTTTTAAAAAGTCATTGACGTGACGTACGATTGGCTGTATCCCGTGCGCGACCATCTCGTCGATCAGGGCGTTGTAGTACTTGACGCCCGCCTGGTTGACTTTGAGCAGCGTGCCGTCCGGCAGGATGCGCGGCCAGGACAGCGAGATGCGGTACGTGTCCAGCTGAGGTAACAGACGATAACGCGTTTTTTGCTGCATTTCAAAAAGAAACACTTGACGCGCCGTTGTTCCTGCTCACCCCGAGCTCCTTGACGAGCTGCACGTCCCTGCGGTACAGGCGCAGCGAGTCGCACGCCACGTCGCCGTTGGTCGTGTCCGTCACGCGCCAGGGCTCGCGGTGCAGCGAGTCGTCCCACACGCTGGGCCCCTTCCCTGCCAACACCAAGCACCTCACCGTCAAGACCGACCCGCCGGCACCAGCGCCATCGGCGACAGCGTGGTGGAGGGACGGTGTCGGTGTCGTCCTACCGGAAGCGTTCCAGCCGCCCTCGATCTGGTACGCCGAGGTGGCCGTCCCCATCAGGAAGCCCTCGGGGAGGCGCAGCGGCACCCCGAGCGCGTCGGCGGCAGGGTCCCTCGGCGCAGGTGGCGCGGTGGCGGGGGCGACTGCGGGGGCGACGGTCGGGGCGACGGCGGGGGCGACGGCGGGGGCGACGTCGGGGGCGGCGCCCACCAGTCCGCTCAGTGCCACCAGCGTCAGCAGCAGCGTCGGCGGCATGGTCAGAGCTGCGGGCGAGAAGAGAACGGGGATGGAAACCGAGAGGGAGACAGGGAGGGAGCCTGAGCATGACTCCGCCCGGGCCGGGCGGGGGCGCTCCCCTCGCGCCCCACACCCCCGCCAGGCAGAGCTGCCGGATGGGTTGACTACCTTCCGGGCGTCCCCCGCACGGACGGCGCGCCACTAAGTAAGAACCTACTACATGCGGCGCGGTGCGCACGCTGCTGGGCGCACACGACGACGCACAGCCGCACACGCGGACTTGCGATAAGCAGGTGTCGGCCGCGCCGTGAGAGGGAAGTCCATCGCCCGAATTCCCCCGCGGCGCATTCTCGAACTTTCTTGTTTCCGTTGGAATTATTTTGAGTGTCGGCTCGGAAACAAATTGTTCACTCAAGATATACTTTTTGGGGCGTTTTAAAGCCTGGGCAACAACATATCGAAAGCACACAAACATTTTAGAGCTTAACCTTGAAAAATTACGTACGTGCTCTGCAAGTGAAAGGGTGGCGTGAAAACATGGAAAATTTTTGCGACAGTAAACCTCCCGAAGGAGGTTGCGGTTCCCGCCAGGCACAGGGCTTTTACCCCCCGTGGCAGCCAGCTACTTCGGTGTTCTTATGGGAACCGGTGCTTTCTGACTGCGATCCTGTCGCGCAATTCGACAGATTTGATCCCCGTACTGCCAGATTTAGTCGTACGGTGGTTAACCGAACTGCCCTGTCCCCAGGGCATGGAATAGCTATTTTTGGAGCCAGATTCTGGGACTTATGACCCCACGACCGACCACCAGTCGTGGGCATGGGACGGAACTTCCTGGCAACCCGCTGTCGCTACCAGTGAAGAACCTACCTGGGTTTGAACCAGGCCCCATGTGCCGAGTCTCACAGACACCCCACGGCTTTCGCGGCACCACTAGACCACTAGACCGTCGGCTATTCCACGAGGGAGCTCGGTTGAAATGGGGGGCTTGAATTCCACTCTCCAAATTGTTGTCCTCAGAAAAATTAATTTTTTTTTTTGTAAGATTCGAACCTCCGTCCTGCGACTCTCCGCGCGGACACTATGCGTGCACGGCTACGACGCCACGGTACCAGCTGCCGGACCACTAGGAGTCATGCTGACGGAATCCCAAGCTCATCCCTACACCACTTCGCGTACCCCATACCCCACGGCCGCTGTGCACAGGCAAGCCCTGCCCTCATCTCCGCCAGATGGGTTTCACACACACATATAGGCTATAGCAGCCTTTGGGGGCGGCCGGAGTGGGGCCGGGGGCGGACGGGGCGGACTTGATAACGGCGCGGCGCCAGCGAGGCGCAGCAGCAGAGGGTTCTGTCCGTAGTAAGCGGAGCGCCCCCTCCCCCGCTCCCTCCCCAGTGCTTACTGTTCTTTGGCGGCGCGCTGCCGGCGTCCTGGTGGGTCACGAAGGGTCACAGCAACAACAACAAAAACAAAAACAACCACAGCGCGTACTGCCGCGTCCCGTCGCGTCCCCTCGCACTGCCGGGCTCGCCCTGCCTCGCCTCGCCTCACGCGGTCGCGGCACGGGTCGGACTGGACGCCGTTGACGAGATCGCACCACCAGCTCTGCTCACCAGCTGCGCCAAGCTGCGCGCGCGAATCGTGCCGTGCGCCTCGCCAGCCTCGGCTGGCCGAGAACATGTCACCCCCCCCCTACCTCCACCCCTCCACCCCCTCCTCTAATCTTCCCCCGCAAAGCTATTTCTCCATTTACGTTCGCTGCTAATTGAACGGTGCCGCGCCGGCGGGAGACACGTGGGGATTATGGACGTCCCCGGGCTGAGCGCGCACTTCCCTGTTGACGAGGACGAGAGGACACAGCGCTGTCGCCAGCACAGTGCGCACAATATTTCGGAAATCTAAGTGATTGTAGTAGTTGGTCGTGTGTCACTTGGTACTGGTGCTGCCGCTATACTCCTCTGCATAAGTGCACTGTACTACTGTACTCAGCAGACGGCCTTCCGGAAGGCAGAAACAGTGTTGCGGAATCCATACAGCCCTACGCCCGGTTACTGTGCTGCTACTTTTCCTCCCACGTGGGACTTTGTCCCCGCTGTGCCGGATGTCCTCCGCGGCGCGCCCCCACGCCGCCTCGCCCCGCCCCGCCCCGGCCTCGCCCCGCCCCGCCCCGCCCGCCCCGCTCTGCTCTGCTCGCCCTATAATCCCGGCGACGATAACCTCGCGTGGTCGCACCTCGCAGACAGATGAGAAAGGTGCGGTGCGGTGCTATGCGGCATGATAAGAGAGCTCAGAAAACACTGCTCACCGGAAGGTTCAATTTTGTATTTTGCCTTCTATTCAAGTTTTTTGGTAACAAATAAAGCAATAAATTAACAATAAATAAATAAATAATAAATAAATAGTCGTTTGACGATCAGGCGTCGCACTCGTACATGCGGCAGTCCTCGTTGTCGATGGCGGACCGGCGCATACCCTTCACGACACCCTTCCACTGGGGAGGGCTCATGCGCTCCATCATCCTGATGACACAGCGAAAAAAAAAAACAACATCATTATCACGAGAAGTCGAGCGTGAAATATTGATGAGACTATCTCATAAGGGCAACAGGTGCAATAACGCAATGGCTGATAATTAAAAAAACAACTCTACAAGGATACAAAAAAAATGTTGCTGATAAAGAAACAGTAAAAAAAAAATAGGTCGGGGCTAAACTTACATGAAGATGAACTCCTTCTCGTTGAGGCCGCGCAGGAGGCGGCCGGCCTGGCAGGCGGTGGTCCTCCAGCACTGCTCGTCACCGGCGGCCGCGCCCAGGATGGCCCTGGCGACGCGGGGAGGGTCGTGGCGCTGCAGGCCTAGGAGCCCGCGCACCCAGGACACCACCAAGTCCCACACGGAGGTCACTGCGGGCCGGACAGGCAGCAGGGTTAGTTTCAAGGCGTCGCGAGGGAAAGCTTTAGGGCGTTTTCGAACAGGTCAGGAGTACTCACTGATGCCGCTGAGGGAGATGGGCGCGGGGGCCTGCTGGGGGGCGGTGGCGATCTCGGCGCCGGCCTGCTCGCCCTGGGTCACGCCCTGGTGCAGCTGCAGGTCGGACGACGCCTCGGCGGCCTCGTAGTACACCTGCTTGAGGGCGTTGTCGTCGGCGTCCTGGACCACGCTGGTCGACTGGATGTAGCGCGGGCTTGCCTTGGCGGGGGCGGCGTCGGGGGCGGCCGACTCCTGCTCGGCGGTGGAGGGGGCGGCGAGCGCGGGGGCGGCAGCGGCGACGAGCGCCGCCAGCAGCAGCACGGCGGTGAGGGACTGCATGGCGGGGGCGGGGCTGCGGCGGGAGAGCGGGCACCGTGAGTACGGCAACGGGCAACGGGGTGGTGGGGCGGAGCGGAGCGGGGCGGGGCGGGGCGGGGCAGCGGTTCACTCGCACTTACCTCTCTGGAGAAGACCACGGGGATGAATGTCGGTCCCCCCAAAGGGCGCGCCCTTATGTAGCCTCCAGCAGGCAGCCTCCCCCACCACCACCGGCGCACCGGACGGGGCCGAGGCCGGGCCGGCCGGACCCGCACCGAGGGAAACCCGCCCTGCAGCCCTCCGGCCTGGGCGAGGGCGAGGAAGAGAGTGCGTCACTAGGTACTGGGCATGCGTCAAGCTCAACGCGACAAGTGATATCGAAATAGCGATGACGGAAGCGCAACATCGTGGCGACATCGTTTTGACATTGTTTTAGTTGTGACATCAGGCCAGGAGAGCGTGTGCTGTTTCAGAATTAAGAACGTTATGCCATTTTTCAATCAGAGCTCAAAAAATAGTTTCGCGCAAGTCAGTCCCGAACTATACCCCTTTCTCTTGTGAGTTCTTTCATATGCTAGTGGCCAAAGTGCGAAAGATAGGATCGAGAGGCGCCAGGTGGTCACTCTTCTCCCGCCTAGACTGCTGAGGACGCGGGGGCGGGGCGACGACCACGGCCGTGCTGCGCCGCGCTGACACAAAGCTCGCGCCGTCCGCTGAGCAGGCCTGGCCTGGACCACACCGTGCCCGCGAACAACGGACGAAAATCCTCATTCGTTTTGTTGAATGAGCGGGGAGGTTTCTCTGCGGTAGAGAAAGTACAACTAATCCCCGGGCTCTCTTCCCTTCGATGTCCAGCTCTCGGCTCAAGCTCTCGACAGGTCGAGCGGCCTCGCCACCTCAATGGTTTTCCATTTCCACACACACACGTACACTGCCGTCATACATGGCCGATGCCCTCCACACCTACCCCGAAACCAAAGAATTTAAGAGGGAAATGCAGGAGAAAAATTGCAGTTTCAAACCTATTACGACCAACAGAAGGGGAAAACGTTGGCATAACACACCCCGCGGAGGAATGCCTTTCCTACCCTGCCCTGCACCGCCGCGAGCTCCGCCCCGCCCCCGCCCCGCCCCCGCCCCGCCCCCGCTGCTGCCGCTGACTCAAACATACCAACAGGTGGAACTATCCGACTGACCCATAATCCCTCGGTCGCCGAGTGAAAGGTGACGCCCAGCCCCCGCCTGCATGTCGCGGCCCGCCCCCGCCCCCGTGGCTCCACCCTGCCCAGCGCCGCCGCCGCCGCCGGGGTAACATGGCCTACTTTCGCCTCACAACGGTAGTCAATGGGGAGCAGACCACCCTAATCAGCGCGGTATTTCCTGCGTCCGCGTGGACACCGCTCCGTGTTCGAATACCAGCAGGTGTGTAAAAAAAAAATAGACGAAAATTTTCTTCTCTTTTTTTTCCAAACCCCAGGATGCAGGCAGGTGCAGTCCTCCCAGCTCGGAGCGCAGCGAGACCACCGCGACGGCAAGGTAGGTGCCGGGGCCGGGGGGCCGAGAACGAAGACGAGAGGAGGATGGGGATGGAGCCGCCTGCAGCCTGCAGCTCGCTCATCTCGAGACAAAAGGTTAATCCCTGGCTGTGGACGCACCTCCGCCGTCGCAGGGCCATTGGAAGGGGAGTTGGCTGGGGGCGGGGCGGGGGAGGGCCACACACACCACACACATGCACACACACACATTCCTAATGAGCCACTGCACTCTAATCCCTGAGCACGGCATACGGCGCGCCGTGGAAAGGGCCGCCCTTCGCTGCATGTGTGGCGACTGTCCCAACGCGGCACAGCCATCACCTCCACCGCTACGGTCGACTTTACCAACGCACCGCTGCCCCCGTTAAAAATGAAAAAAGTAATACTACATGAAAAATAAATTTGAAATTAAATATATAATTATAAACACGCGGGTTGAAAATGGGTAAGGAAGGTGTTGCGATTGTCGTCTTGTCTAGTTCTGGCCACGCGACCGGTATATAGTTTCTTGATGAAAATTGGGGCGGGCATAGCTTTCTTTGCGGTGAGCTGCAGGCCGGACTGGGCCATGCGCGGCGCGGCGCGGCGCCCCTCAGCAGCCGAGCGGCTGGGAATTCCCTGCAGCCGCGGATGCAATCCGGTCCGGAGCAGAGGCGGGCGGCTGCTGGGGGACCTCGCCGCGCACCCCGGGGACCAGAGCTCGCGAGTCTCAAAGAGTCTCTGGAGCCGAGCGGACGCGACGGAACAGAACGGCAGGGGCCCAGCCCGGCCCAGCCCAGCCCAGCGGCCCGCCCCCGGAGCACGACACGCCACGCCACGCCACGCCACAGCCGGTACGTCAGGTGAAACACGGGCGCACTCTCACCCCTGTGCTGTGCCCTGGCTCGCGTATCTCCAGCCTCCAGCTAGAACTCGGAGCACTTGTATGCCACAAGAGCAGAAATAATAAAATGAACCCGTTACAACGAATGTGGCCCCCAAAGTTCAACCCTCCTGCGCCGATAGGGAGGGACCTGAAAAAGAAATATAAAATTCTCATCTTTTTTAAGGCGATGTCCCGACCCGAGGTGGTAAAATTTTTGAAGCGGGCTCGATCCCGGGGAGAATATTTTCAACATTTTCATTAGGACCGAGGCGATAGCCTGGTGGCGTTACTTGGAGGGCCTACTCGGCCCAGCCTGGTCCGGCCACCTCGACCGCCTCGCTGCCGCCGCGTGCACCCGTCCCCGCCCCTCCTCCCCACCCCCGCCCCCACCCCTCCAGGGTGACGGGACGCCGGGCCAGGGTGGACAGCTATAAAGGCGGGGGTGGCGGCGGGCAACAGCCATTGCTAGACCAGCCCCTCAGAGGAGCGGACCACGTGTGTGTGTGTGTGTGCATCAGCGCCGAACAGGATTACCATTAGCAGGTGAGTCAGTGAGTCGCGATGGACTTGGCGGTCCGAAAAAAGTGGGGAAAGAGCGGATTAAACTCATTGGAGTCCGCGCCTGTCTGCTAGGCAGCGTGCACGCATCCATGCTAGAGTCTTGCCTACCCTCCAGCAGCGCCGCGCACTCCTTCGCCCTGTCCGCCTCTCACCCACGTGCCATTCTTGTCCTTCCGCAGAATGCTTCCGCTGCTCTTCGCCGTCCTGGCGCTGGCCGCGGCGCCCGGCGCCGTCCTGGCCCAGCAGGTCGAGCAGGGCTCCGGCGCCCCCGCCGCCGCCTACGGCCCTCCGCAGGCCTACTCGGCGCCCGCGCCCGCCGCCGCCGGGCCCGACGTGACCGCCCTGAGCGCCGACAACGGCGCGTACGTGCCCTACGCCTACAGCTACTCCGAGCCCGGCTTCAGCGTGCAGACCGGCTACGAGGGCTACCTCGTGCCGTACCAGGGCCACTCCGTGCCCACCCCGGGCGCCCTGGGACTGCTCGCCGCGCTCCTGCCGCTGCCCAAGCTCGGCCTCAAGCTCTTCCCCAAGGTCGGCCTGTTCCTGCTCGGCTTCCTCTTCCTGCTCCTCATCGGCGGCGCCTTCACCACGGCCGTGTGCGCCTTCACGCCCTTCTGTACCATCTCCTTCCTCGGCCTGGGGCTGACGAGAAACACCATGCGCTCCTACCTCACTCCCGACCGGCTGACCCAGACCACCGCCTTCGTGCTGGACGCCATCGACAAGTACAAGGACTTCTCCAAGAAGGTGAGCAAAGAGGCCAAGGAGGCCCGCAGCAAGGACAGCAAGAGGAGGCGCAGGTGAAGCGTTCACCATCCGCGTCCCCTCTCCCTGCCACTGACTGCTGACTGGCGCCACCTGCTGAGAGCATAGGTCGATTCAGGACGAGCTGCATTACATTTGTCAATACGTCCCGACTTGGCATGCTAACAGGAGGTGTGGCGATACTTCTATAGTTCTCGATGTGGCATGTTCCTTAGAAGCTAGTCAAAAGTTCTGGAGCAGCAGAAAGAGAAGGCTCCAGAGCAAGTGTGTGTTCTCTCAAAGTGGATGAGGGCATTAAGCCGCAGCCTTTAAGAAAATCGTATTCCATTGAACAGTGTGTATTCATATCGAGGAAATGCCTGGTACAGCTTATCAATATTTGAAGCTTATTTAATTATTTATTTATTAAACTATTTATTTATTTATTTATTTATTATATGACTGACTACGAAAAGTTGATGTATTGGAGGAGCTCACTGAAACATTGTAAAATTGGACTGAAATAAATACAATTGACTTGACTTCAGTGCTTTCAAATTTCCTTATATCTTTGTTTTTATTTCCAAACTAACACTTTATCAGAAACGGAATGGTATTTTAACATCTATGTTCAACTTTGTCAAAAATAGAGTATGCAACATATACTTTCCTGTTTAAGCCAACAGAACAACAGTAAATCACACAGTCACACTTCATCCAAATTATAACTTAAGAAAACCTTCCAAATAATATTAATGCTGCACTTAGTGCTATGCACAGGTTTTTCATGGAAAGGTATTGATACAAAGTATGTTAACTGCATCAAGCTAAAGCTGCTAGACTTACTTCTGCAGAAATGTGATATCCCTCAAATTTACTACTTTTCAGTCATTGGCATAATGAAAACTGATAAAACTGTTAAAAACTGACAGACTTTCAAAAGAACATTTATTTATTGATTAATTAAAATATTTTTATCTTCAATAGGAATACTGATCTTTGAAGACAAGAAGGTTCCTGCCCCAGGTTCCTGGTGTCTCACATTTAAAATTATAGTTGGATGTAAGTGAAGACAGAACAAAATAACATTTCATTAAATTACACAACAATATACTTCTACCTCAATTACAGCAGCATATCATTCCCATCAGCAACAAGAGGAATTAGAACAATAAGTTCAGTCAAGTGGCCATGAAAATTCACAAAATCACAAGTAGCAGCTAATTAGTTCTCAGCTGGTAGTCTCCATTTTGAGTTATATATCTCACCCATGGCAAGGCTTGATACCCACTTTTCTCAATAATCTTTAAGTACCTGACCTATGGAAACAATAAAGAGGCAGTTTTAACTTTGAGTAGAAAATTTTAGAAATGTAAAATGAATGATAAGAAACAAAAGCTATAGTTACCTGTATGCCAGAGGTTGTGAAGTATGGAATTTCAAACTTCACTTGAATGGGAGGCTTCCCTTCTGAATCTTCGCATACAACACTTGGCAAACCAAAGTGAGCACGCATGAGGTACTCTTTTCCACCCTACAAATTGGAATACCAAAAAAATAAATAGATAGTAAAATCAAGGCCCCTAAAAAAATAATAGGGATTTACACTTACAGGGAATGATTTGATAGTCCATGTAATAGCATTTTGCTCTGGAGCATATTTCACACTACCAATAGTTGTCTTAAACTTGGGTGAATCAGCATCAGCAGGCACTGGTATTACAATCTCGACATTGTTAGCTGTTGATCGGCGCTTAAATTGTGATTTTGCTTTGATCATATACTCCACGCGGCTGTGTGCATGTCTCTCAATAACTGATTCAATCCATATAAGAGGTTTTACATGGGTATTGAGCCGATAGGACATAAGTTCAAATTCTCCATCAGGGGGAATGAAAGAGATGGTTCTATCATTTTCAAACCTGATAAAAAAAAAATTAACAAAAATAAAATGTGAACCTTTTCAAATTTGGATTAAAATTCATCATAAGATTTAGGGCAATACAGCACTTTACCTGGACAACCGGACACATTGATGAAATTTCACATCCTCCAGTTCGACAGATTTAGATTTTCCTCGTCCTGTACTCTCAAATAATACCTTGTCATTCAAGCCCAACCTCAATTCTGGCATACCAGAAAGATAAACTCTCATTTTGATTGCACCAACAATTTCACTTCTTAGTACATTTCCGTTGGCGTTAGCCTAATCCAGACAATATTTGTTAATTTGATAAGTTTGATAAGATTATGCTGGACTCAATTGTCAAACACTTACCAACAAGTTAACTGACTCAATAACATCAAGAAAAACTTCATTTTTGCGATATTTAATTCCTTCAGATCGCCATGAAACAGCATTTGTTACAGCTGGTGGTGGCCGAGGTTGTATTTCAAGTTTGTGACCCTCCTGAGTGATGTACCTGAAGGGGAGAATCATATGTCATTTCAGTCCTAAAATTAAGACTGGCTATAGCTTCAAGGATGCATTACACAACTTACTCCTGAAGAATTTTGCTATCTGTGGTCTGTGGATACCCAAAGTCAAGCAATTCATCTAGTAATTCATATATCACCACAAAATTATCACGGATACTTTCTTCTTCAAGTTCCTTAAAATATTCTATCATGACCTAAGAGGTAGCCAAAGCAAATTTTTAACAGATTAATGAACAGACAAATTTTTACAGTAGTTTGCATATTAGGCCAAATTGCCTGTTTGACATATTTGCAAATGATTAATGAATTAATTTTACCTGTACAATTTTGTGTAAGAGAGTGAATACTAGAGCAATATTAGCATTCTTCTTGGTTGTTGAAACAATATACAAGTTGTTATATTTGATGTAAGCAAAAGTGCAATCATTAGTTTGAAGAATAGGTGTAAGGAGCCCTTCCTCTTCTTTCTCCATCAGCAATGGCATGAACTTTTCTATCACACCCATGTCAATGTCTCCTCGATAATTTCGAGAGATTAAAACCTGTGCAACATAACGACTTTAAACAGACAAGCAAAGCACAATAGTACCAAGGGGATTCGGCATTTATTTTATTTGACAGTTTTATATCAGGAATAAAATTTGCAGGTGTAGGAAGAAAGCCTCACCTTCCCCTTCACATCCAGCAAGTATACAGCTGATGAAGACATTTTGAATTATTTTTTGTCTTCCGTCGCATTAAATCAACAACCTGTAAATTTAAAAGCAAAAATAAGTTGGACATTAAAGTAGAGCTGATTAAGACCATTTAACAGGAAACATCATGACAAGTGGTTTAGTTCAATATTTGTTTAATATTTATCCACCTAACCTCAAGGACAAGACAAAATTAGCGTTTCTCACACCTACTTTAGGGTACTTACAGTAACGAGTACAGATTCTTAAGGGAATGAAAATTGTTACGTGCACGCTTGTAAATGTTTATTTGAGTAATAGTTATTTCCTTTCTAAATACCGATTTGGTTACCTGCTGGGTGTGGAGGTATACCCACAAACGTATATACAAACGTACCTTAATGATGTCTGCAGGCGCGCAGTAACTCAGAAACAGTATTTAATCAACGAATCATAATCTGAAATCATTGCGGTAAGAGTACTGGCAGAAATTAAGGCATTCCATTAAAATAAAATTATGCTTTCTGATCATTTCTTCGATGCCATGACGGCAGGTGTTTTGTCATCACACTGCAAGCATATACAACACTCAAACGAAAAAAGTCAACATAATATATGCCTTTTGTTTTTAAGTAATTAGACTCTGACAAAGAAAATTTCTTCTGCTTATGTTGTAAACGCTGGAGTTTTGATAAATCAGCATTATCAGCTACTCTCTGTTTATGAAAACCACAGATAGATTTAAATAGAAAGAGTTGGCAAAAGTGGTTTCTCAAAGATGAGCAATTTACGGATGCCGTAAACTGTAGTGTCCTTTTTGATGAGAAGTTGAGACAAGTTGTGGTGTAAACAACATGGACAACAACATGGTAGACATCGCGGAGGCCGAAAACACAACCAATACCACTAAAAGGTTCATTGTTACGTAGATTTTAATAAGTTTTTGAAATAACCAGTTGTAATTTGTGGTTTTAAACTATGTTTCAGGCTTGGTCCTTGTGAAGTTTGTGCGACTAGTGAGGCCAAATACACGTGTCCGAAATGTGAGGTTAAGACGTGCTGTTTAGCCTGTGTAAACATTCACAAAAAAGAGCTGGAATGTGATGGAGAGAGGAAAAAAATATTGTACAAACCACTCTCCAAGTTTCAAAACTTAGACCTTCTAAATGGTAGCTTCATCTTCGAAATATTAGCATTGTCACAAGTGTTTGTATACATATAACATATGACATTTCTTTCAGATTACAGACTCTTAGAGGATTTTACTCGCTCTGTACAACAAATACAAAAAAATCCCTTGAAAAGAGTTTCAAGGTTCCTCCCTGGGGTATGATGAGCTGCTAAAGTTAATGTTGTAAATCTTTGAAGAAATCGAGCAAGTTTACCCTTTTCCTCTTTTCAGTACCTACATTCATTGGGCAAGGCTTCGAGAGATAGAGGTATGCGCCTGCACTTCTTACCCAGAAATTTCAAGAGGGCAAAGGAGAACAATTCAAGAGTTGTCCCTGGCACACCTACTCGAACTGTGTTTTGGTGCATTGAATGGCTATTTCCCCAGGCAGGAGTACGCATTGTCAGTGAAAAGTTAGTCTCCCCTGGTTTGGTACTGATGTTAACATTTTATAATCTAAATTTCCTGCATATTTTTATCTATAAAATCAATTATGAAGAACAATCTTCATAGTAATATTTATTTTTGTAATTAATTTATTCTTTTTAATTTTTGGAACAGGGTAGTAGAGACATGCCGTTTGGCTGAAGCAATAGCACCTCTGCTGAACCCGGAGAGTGAACTGGTAAAAAGTCACCAAGAAGAGCTACAGTACTACTTTGCAGCTGGTCTTAGTGGTGTTCATGCGTTGTTGAGGGTTGGAGAAATGGAAAGAAATAGGTAACTATCCTCTTACCTTTTGCAATTAAACCATATTGCTTATGCATTATCGTAACATTTTGCTAATTGCCTTATTTATGTTCTAGGTACCATATACTTGATTTAGACATGTCAATTAGAGGAAATTTGATGAAGAAGAGCATTGTAGAATTCCCAACTATTTTAATTGTCTTGAAGGACCACAAGTACTCTTATGATATTTACAATTCAGGTAAGGAATATTTTCAAATTTTCCTCTAGCACAAGTGACCACAATTTTCTTGTATGTATTTCTCTTTTTATTTCTTTAATTCTTTTTCCAGATGAAGAAACAGAGCAATGGAAAGGAAATTGGGAAACAACCAGCACTTCCAATCCCAGCACACCAGGGTCCACCTCTCTTGCAAAGAAACCAAAAGACCCTGCCAACACTACTAACTTCCTCTTTGGTAATAGTGATTGTTCCTCTGATGAAGAGAATTGAATAAAGAGCAGCGATTCTTTTGTAAATGTAATATAATTCTGACCAAGCATGCATCATATGTGACTTTGTAGAAACAATTTCCGGATTCTTTACCCTTATTACCTTGTTTAACTTGTAAATAAATAATTGCGCTGTATATGACTTAATCAATTTTTTTCTTTTCTCATACCTATATCAAAAAGTCATGATCAATCAATTTAGGAAGGGCGGGACGGCTCACGGGCTAGATTTGACTCCGTACCAGAGTTGTGAACGTAGAGGAACTTCAAGTATGAAACATTCGGCACTCAAAGCATTTCGGCCGACTCGACTGTTTCTCGAAGCTGCAGCTGAAGCCAGAACCCCCTCCCCAGCATTTGAGCTTGGCACGCTTAACGCTCGCGTGTCGTGTCTTCGGCGTTCGCCTCGACAGACAAGCCAACAAAGCCAATAACATGCCACAATAAAACTTAACAGCGATGTCTCAAAAATATGCTTGTGTGCATTATTGACATTGACTTGACATACTACTCTGATTCCTTATCGGTAGTAGTTCAGTCTTTGAACACAAGCCCAACGGTGCGCAACTGCACTCAAGTTAAAAATTATTGTCAATCTCTAAAGAGTCTTTAAGAGAGGGAAAAACCACCAGTCTCCAAAAAAAACTAAGTTTTTGATCACGGCTTATTACTTTTAAAAATACTGAAACAAAAATAAGTTTTAAAATGGGGCAATGGTACATATACTCCAGTCACTTCACAGTTCTTACCACAAAAACCGTAGAAATGATTCATTCTTCGTTAAAAATTCTTCAGCTCATTTAAGTAAGAGAGCACCGTACACGTCGTTAAATGTTTTATTTTTTACAATGAAAATGAGTGTTGTGTGGTGTGCGATAGTGTGTGATGTGCGATAATCCCTATAATCCCTATAATCCCAATAAATCCCTAACTCAAAAGGAAGCTTTCAGCAACAAAGACACTGACCCCTGAAGAATGAACTCACCAGGTTGCCAAGTTACCAAACAGCGACAGTAACTCAGATGGAAGAAGGCCCTGCAAAAATAATAACACAAAAATTAGCCTACAGAAAAATTCAGCTGACAAGTAGTCGCTAACTGCTTTGGCAATACTTACTGGGGGAAGATGGCCTGTTCTGTCCTCCATCCTCCTGCGTCCTCCATCAGAATGCTTTCTTGATGTAGCTTAGTAGAGGCTCTATACACCTGCAACAACGAGCAATGGTGAAAATAAGAATTGAAAGTAAGCGTTCACTGATTAAGTAGTAGCAATCAGCTGACACGGCAATTTTGACAAAAAAAGAAATTTGAAGGGTTAAAAATGCGTGCATACCATTTGCCTTCTCATTGCAAGGGCAAGGATTGTGTTGAGGCATCTGACGGTTCAATAATGGTCATAGCTGAAGACCAAAGTTCTCTTCAGGGCTTGATACCATGTCCTCGAGTATATGCCTGCTACAGGTCTGCTTCGAATTCATGCTCCAGCCAGCTTGACTTAGGCAAACTTGTTGACTAAACAAAGAAATTTGAAGGGTGTTGTCTCACTTTTCTAGCTATGAAGATGTTGACAATAACAAATAAAGGAGGGTGGTAGGGAAGAAAAAGAATCTTCAATCATAACTTACCGATCTGTTTCCAGTTGTTTGCTTTATTACAGTACACCGTCAAGAACTGACATGTCAAATTGGATTGTAATGGTAATATTCTTCTATATCACAGGCATGGCCAAACACAGCATAAGCCTGAAAGACAAGATAAGAGTGATAAACTTACAGAAGTTATTCAGTTCAGTGCGGAAGTTGCGGAGTTCCGCGCGTCTCCCCGGTGATTGCGACATCGAAAACGGGTCAACACTTCTCTTTTTGGAAAGGGGAAGGAATAAGGGAAATGTTCTGCACAAATATGGACATTTCAAAGGCAAATAACAATGCTGGGAAACACAAGGGTGCATGAAAGGGTGGCGGGGTTACTATACAATCGGCTTTAAAAAGCTGTTTTAACATATGAAAGTGGGTAAACCTGCATACCTTTAAAGAAATGAGGAAGGTGTGAGGATAGTTTTTAGGAAATGTCACACGAAGTTTAGTGTTTTAGATGCAGCTGAGTTGGGGGCTGGGTATGAAATTCTCTCAGCTGGCGACCGGCGAGCAGCAGCCGTTTCCGCCGCCGCCGTTGTGTTTCAAGTTTGAATGATAACGACGATGTACATCGATACTATCGTGCTTTCAAACACTTTCAAACTAGCTGCAAATTCTCATATCCTTACTTCAAATTCACATTCCAGACATCCGTACTGCAATGTCGTTGCGGTGCGACGCACGATTTCTTCGACGTCTGACGTCTTTAGACAAATATTTATTTGCAAATAGAAGAATAACATTGTGCTTTGGTTACATCTTGGTCAATTACACGTTTTGTGTTTTTCTTTTCTCCTGCATTCCCCACGCAGTATCTGCACTTGCCTTTGATTTTCGTCGAAATGATATATGATGTAGCTACTGCTTTTTGACAGCTGGCATTGTTGTTATTGTTAAGATGGAAGGAGTTCTCTGGAAATGGACAAATTATTGGAGTGGTGAGTGAATGTTCTTTAAAAATTAATTATGTATTATTATTACCAGGAAATGACAATACTTTTCAAATTTTCATACCTGACCACTCAAATAAAAGAAGAGGAAAAAAACTAAAATTTTCTTTCTTTCAATCGTTGATTAAATTAAAAAAGTTAACATACAGTTTATCTTTTACACAAAGTCTTCTACTTTTGACCCCCTTAATTGATTTTGTTCTTGTCACATTTTACGTTTTGTGTTCACAGGGTGGCAGACCAGATGGTTTATTTTAGAAAATGGTGTACTGTCATATTATAATTCACAAGATGAAGTAAACCAAGGCTGTAAAGGTTCTATGAAAGTTTCTGCTCTTGAAATTAATGGTAAGTGTTGGAAGTGGTTGATTTTGAATTGTAGTAGTGTAATAATAATTAAATTAAACCTGTCTTTCCAGTGAACCCAGTTGACAGTACTCGTATGGATCTTGTCATACCAGGAGAACAGCATATTTATTTAAGAGCAGCAAATGCTCAAGAACGCCAGCAATGGCTTGTAGCTTTGGGCAGTACAAAAGCTTGTGTCCCTACAAGGAGTAGGAAGGATTCTGGTAAAACGAATATTTAGGCATGCCTCTCTTCAGTGCATCAACTACACCAAGTCAAGTCTTGGACTGACACATTTTTATTATCTTTCCAGGAGATCCCAATCCTGACATATTGAAAGTAAAGAAATCAGAATTACGACTGTATTGTGATTTATTGATGCAGCAGGTGCATACTGTTAAGACTGAAGCAACGAGGGAGGGTGGTCCGGAAATCAAAGTAATAAATAATTTTATTTCATCCTTTGCCACTTAATTGCCGGATGACATGCATTTTTATTTATGCATATTTCTGTTCTGCAGACCCTTGATGAAGCAACTAATCTGTTAGGGGCTACTTGTGACACATTTATCAAAACTTTAGAAGAGTGTATACGGATTGTAAATACAAACTTAAATGATGTTCCTGCTGCAGCTGACACATCTGCCCCACCATTACCTCACAATCAGTCCAAAAGTAGGGTAAGTAAATATATTTTTCTGTCATATTCCTCAGATTTAGTCGCATTACTCTACCTTTCTTCTCTCTCCATCTCTTATAGGCAACAAAAAGTGTTCCACATATTGTTAGAAGCACGTCTATTGATAAGTAAGTTGGTTTGATCTTCTTTGGCACTGTGCCCAACTCTTTCCTTAATTGTAACATTTTGCACTCTGTACAGAAAGCTGTAGAGGAGAAATATTAACACCATGCGAACAAATTTATTATTCCAACAAGGGAACCAACTGCTAGACTATGTGCCAACTATGAGCAACGGATGTAAATTTGTGATGTTGCTTGGTGTTCCAAGGTAACATTGCAGGGAGATTGTGTCATTCAAATGCTGACAATTTTGCATCACAGTACGAAGGCAATGCTACTTTCATCTCAGTATTATGTGCTTAAAAAAGTTTCTCACAAGTACATTAATACCCTCTTTATTTATTGTAAGGCTGGTCTAATGATGGCTAATAGCCACCCTGTGATTGTATTTTTAAACCAAAGCAATTTGTTTTGTTGTGCAAGTGTATTAGTGTATTAAACTTTGTTAAGAAATTATGTGCATTCTAGTTCCCATCCCACCCAAGAAACATTTCATTAATAATCTAACATTTATTAACAAGAATAATTTAAATTACAACAATACTTGATTGGTGTTAAGATAAATACTATAAATAACTCTAATACTTAACAATTCAACAATTCATGTAATGAAACTACACTAAATAGACTAGCAAACAATGTCAACAAACTTGCAAAAATATGAAAACCAGAAACAATTCAAATAGTTTCGAGGAGACTTGCCAAACAGGCCCTTTTCAATTATAGAGCAACGAGAAAAGCAACTAGAACAAGAAGTGGGATTGATAGGTGGTGGCGCGGGCTAGGGGCTGACGAAGGGTAGTATCCGTCGGGGTCATGTTCTCCCTTGCCCAGCTGGCGAGTGAATGCCAGGTTACGCACCCTCAGCAGCGACGCCTGCTGGTTGGACGTCAAATCACGCTGTTGCAGTGGGGTGACAGCCGCGGCCGCCACGGGCGACAGCACGCCCAGGTGGTCCCCAAGGGCCTGGAAGGGGAAGAGTGTCAGATAAAGCGCCTTACGACTGCAGGGTAGGCCACCCGCTCCACAGCGGTGCTCGACGGGACTCCCCGCCTGTCATCTTGCAGGGGCCCTCTCGCTGGCCTCCTGGGCTACTCACCTGCACCTGCTCGGGGGACATGCAGGACACCGCGCTCGCCGTCAAGCCCGACAGGGGCTGCTCCACCTCAGCAAGGGGCCGCTGAAGCTGCGACAGCTGATCAGAGTTCAGACCTGCGACAAAGGATACGTCGTGAGAAGAAATGAAAGAGGGAAGGCGACACTCACCAGAGGGGCTGTGCCAAATGACACTTCATTATCAATAATAGCGGTCTTTTTCTAGATTTTTTTTCGTATCAGAATAAACAAAATTCTTCACAGCATTACATAAATTATCACAGTATCGAGTCGTCGATATACCAAATAAATAAAAATTACAGGCAAATTGCAGAAAGTTGATACTCACCGGCCACAATGACTCCGATGTCCCTGACGTCCTCAGCCGTCCACTGGGCGGGCGCGCCGAGGGCGGCGTCCGAGACCGCAGCCCTGGCCAGCTCCCCGAGACAGGTGGTGTTGCAGTGCGGCGCGACGCCCTGCAGCGAGTGCGCCGCGTGCAGCAGGGCGCCCCGTCGGCCCAGCAGGAGACGCTGCAGGTCAAGCTGCAGGTGGCAGACGATCGGCCCCAGGGCCACCAGCAGACTGTCGGGCTCGACCGCGACCGCATCGCGGCGGGACCCGGCCGGGCTGGCCGAGCCCGCCAGGGCGCGGATCCCGGGGTTCTGAAGCTCCAGCCTGACGGCCACCGCGTCCAGGACCGCAGGCTCAGACACGTGCTCGCCGAGGACGCTCAGGGTGTCCAGCGCGCGCTCGTGGGACAGGCTGAGGTTGAGCTGGCTGACCTCGTCCACGCTCACGGCAGAGACGAGGCGGCCCAGGTCGCCCACCAGGTCTGCGCGCTGCAGCTGCAACGGAGGAGCGACGTGAGTCCAGCTGAGCAGGCTGGCTGAGGTTCAGGTCCAGGCCCGCGCCGTGCCTACGTACCGGGGGTATCTTGTCCCACAGCGCCCGGGTGAGCTCCGGCGACAGGTGCAGCCGCGACAGGTCCTCGACGCACTCCTCGGCCTCCGTCTCCAGCATGCCCTTGCCGTCGCCCGCGTCCCCGTGCACCAGAGCCAGCTCGGCCGCGCCGCCCAGCGCGCGCACCGCGTCGCACGTCACCTGCGGAGCGGAGCGGGAGAGCGCCGCGCGGGCGTTAGGACGCCGCCGACCGCAAGTGCACCGTCAAGCAAAACCAAACACGTACCTGCATGGGGACGTCGCGCTCGACCTGCCGCTCGTTCTCCGCTTCAACTTCGTTGTCGTCGGCAGAACGCCGACGGCGATTAATCTTAGCCTCAGAGTTTGGCTCCTCCGACACCGTCGCAACGGCTGCAAGTAGAGCATGTCAAAAGAAGGCGGGTAAAAAAAAAGACCACGAGCTCCGTGTTTGACTTACTCGTTTGTTTCCCCTCGGGCGCATCGGTCTCGGCGCTGTACTTGGTGGTGGTCGTGCTGAGGTTCACCTGCCCGGGCGTTCCGCTGCTCTGGTTGGGATAGGTGGCCGCTGACGGGTACAAGTCCGGGAGCTGGAGGGCAGAGGGGAGGGTGACCGTGTCTTCGGACCGCGCCGTCGCCAAGGTGGTTTCATCGGTTGTCGTGGAGGTCAATACGGAGGTGGACGCGGAGGTCGTCTCCTCCCAGCGGTCGTACATGCCCTCGTCCACGGGGGCGCTGGCCGTGGTCGTCTGGTCCGACGCGGTGGAGGCCACGGACGACGAGGCCTCGTCGGGGGAGTCGGTCGCCGTCCTGGTGGTCACGATGGTTGTCGAGGTGGTTGTGGAGGGCGCGGTCGTGGTGCTGGTGGAGAGCGACGTCTCGTCGTCGACAACCATGACGGTGTCGGGCGGCGCTGCGGCTGCGGCCCCCATCCAGGCGGGCGTCGCTGCGATGAAATCGTCTAAGTCGCCGAACGGATCCTCGGTGGTCGTGGTGGAGGTCGTGGAGGCCGGCGTCGTCTCCGCCTCGGTGGTCGTGGTGGGCGCGGCCGTGGTAGAAGTCGTGGTGGAGGCGGACGCGTGCCGGTAATGGGTCTCAAACTGACTGCGGAAACTGCGCGGCTAAGAATTGGGGGGAAAAAGTTAAAAACAAAGCTTTTTCAAAGCATAAGGGCGGGCTAAAAATGTCATTGCCGAACGCTGTCTCTTGTGGCAAATTATTTGAACAACCTATTTAAAATCCCAACCGACCTGCAGACGGCGGACCAGGCTGTCCGCGGGCGTCACGGTGTCCATGAGGTCCTTGGCGGCCCGCAGGTAGTGGCGGGCGGTGCGGCGCACGCTCCAGTAGTAGGCCGAGCGCTCCTGGGCGTCCAGCAGGGACCGGCACACGTCGACGAAGGGGCGCGGGCGCGGGCGCTCGCTGCCCGCAGCGCCGCAGGGCAGGTGGTACAGCGTGCGCGCCGCCAGGGTGTCGGCGGCGTCCCTCCAGCTCGTCACGCGCACGGAGGCCAGCACGTCGGCGGGCATGGAAGCCAGGGTGTCGCCCAGAGCCGCCACCACGCCGGCGGACCACTGCGACGGCGAGCTGCGCCGGGGGAGAAACGGCTGGTGTTAGGCGCGAATCACATGGTACGGTACGGAGACTCGAACCCACAGCCTCCATACCCGAAGGCCCGCAGCGCCAGTCGGTGCCAGGCGTCCCTCTGCTCGCTGCCGGCGCACGTCGCCAGGGACAGGGGCCGGCCCGCCGCCGCCTCCACGTACAGCCTCCAGGCCACCGGGCTGATGGACGAGACGATGTCGGCGGGCAGGAACATGTGCAAGTTTCCGAGCGCGAACAGGCAGCGGGCCCCGACTCCCCGCCGCTGCCAACAGAAAGCCAATCGTCAGCATATCTAGACCAAGCCCCGAAGAGCGCCGTGGGGTGGTTACTCACAGCCTGGAAGAGGTCCACGACGTGGAGGGCGAGCTCGCGCAGCCGCTCCAGGCTGGGCATGGCCGAGAGCAGCTCCTGGGGCGAGAGGGCGCCGATGGACGAGAGGATCTGCACGGCGTGCTTGGAGTAGTGGATGTGCGCGGGCCGCAGCGTGGCCAGCAGATAGCCGCCCACGGCCTGGATGTCGCTGGGCTCGAGCACCGCGACCAGCGGCACGCGCTCGTCGAAGCGTCTAATCCTCCGGCGCATCTCCAAGTAGTCCTCGAGCGCGCGCTGCAGGCAGTGCTGCAGGCGCTTGGGGAAGGGCTGCGGGCAGGAGACCAGACGTCAGCTCGCCGGCATAGCGGTAGGGCGGGCGCCCCAGCGGCCCCGCTCGCCTCGCACTCACCAGCCCGGCGGCGCGGGTGCGCCGGTTGAACTCGGCCATGATGACGGGGAAGTCGACGAGCTCCATGGCCATCACGTCGGCGCACGTGAGGCCGAGCAGCGCGCCGCGCACCAGGGGCCTCCTCGGCGACAGCAAGGTGTCCGTCGACCAAACCACGCGGCGGGGTCCCGACGGCGTCTGGGCGAGCTCGCGTCGGACCGAGCCCAGCACGGCAGACAGCTGCGGAGACAGAATAAAAGGATGAGGGCTGGGTGAGGGAGGCGAAGGGCCAGCACAGCCTGCGAGGGAGCAGCCCTCACCTTGTCCGTCGGCACGAGGGGCAGGTGCTTCTCGATGCTGTCCTTGGGGTTGAGGGAGATCGTCGATTCAAACCAGTCGCCAAAGGAGGCCGCCTTACGCATCGACGGGGACTTGAGCTGGTTGTAGGCCTGCTCCAGGGCGGCGCGCTCCGCGGCCAGCTCGCGGGAAGAGACGAGTGACCAGTACTGGGCGGGCTCGGGGTTGCGGAGCATGGCCTCCAGGACCTTGGGCTCGGCTGTGGGAGAGAGAGAGAGAAGCCGGGTTACACACTGTCGAGCACTGAGGTGGCTTTTGAATTAAATAGCACTAATGTGTTAGATTGAGGATAAAACAGCCAAGAGTCCGAGTAAAAACAGAAGGCTTAAAAAAAAATAAAAATAAATAAACTCGCCCATAGACTGCCGCAATTTGTTGAACAGCGAAGCGGAGCGACCGGGATGCGTAGCGGGGATGGACTCAAGGAAGTGAAGGATCTTGTCGTTGCTCACGGAGGTAGTCCTCAGGGCCGCCAGTCGGGCCGTCGGCATGGCCCTGGTCAGGCCGTGGTACGTCTCCAGCTCACTCAGCGGTCTGCGGAGGTCCAGGAACTCGCCCTTGTTGGTCAGGTAGCGCGCCTGCATGGCGGAGAGCTTGTAGGTGTCCACGGCGGCGAGCACGTCCGGGTCGAGGCGGTGCGTGGCCAGGCTGTAGTTGGCCAGGGTGGCGGCTTGGATGAGGTAGGTGAGCCGGCCGACGTCCTTCAGGTAGCGGCCCCAGGTCCCAGGGTGGTCGGGGATCTGAATGCGGCTCTGGAACAAGCTCGACGCCACGACCTGCTCCAGCACCTGGAGACAACGCAGCGCGTCAGTCAGGGAAGTCCACGCCAACCGGAGTATAACTACTTCGTGACAAATTTACCGAAATGTGCGTAAAATATAATTTATAAAGCAATGATGTCGAACAAATCTAATGCCGCAAATTCAGATTTTCAAAGAGAAAAAAATTAGACAGAACAAGTTTAAACGAAAAACAAAAAAATCCGTACTTGTTTGAGTGTGGGCATGGAGGCGCGACTGGTGTCGGCGGCAGGGAGGCTCGTGAAGTCCGTGTCGTTGGCGAGGAAGCGCTGCAGGCCGGCGGGCGCCAGGTCCAGCATCCACTCGAAGAGCTCGTTCATCTCGGCCGAGGAGAGGGCCTTCTTTGTGTAGAGCCTGTCCACCAGCGCGCGCACCTGCAGCTTGCTGAGGCGCGACAGTGCAGTCAGCGTGGCCCGGTCCTCCTCTCGGAACTGCAGGTCGGCAATCTCGTCCGGAGTCGCACCCGCCCACAACATTTTCAGACTAGACGAAGTTGGCAAACATTTTAATTAATTTCATAAAATCACATGATTTTTTTTTTAATTGATGCTAAGCGAGAGTTTTACCCGTCAGTCGCCGCGTTCACCAACTGCCCTTTTCCGGAGTCCGCATCCCTCTTGAACATATCCATCCATACCCTCTTTGTCTCTGGCGGCTGCTCTGACCACTTGGGGTCATTTCGCTCATCCCAGTGGTGGTTTCGTAGACGCATCAACCTTACAAAAAAAGGATTATTTCGCTTGAAGTTCAACTAAAAACTACAGTACGAATTACATTAAAAAAAAAAAAAGATCAATTTACATAGTCGCGGTTTCCTGGGGCTCCAGCTCGGCCAGGTAACCGGGCGGGAGGGCGGCCAGCAGAGGCGTCCCCGCCGAGGCGAGGTCCAGGGAGAACTCGGACATGTCGTGCGCCCACCAGTGCACCGCCGCCTCGCCGATGGCACCCTGCACCTCGGCGCTCAGCCCGGACTTGAGCCCCAACTGCAATCAACAAGAAAACCGGCGTGAGGGGAGCCTTGAGACACCGTCGTGGGTGCTGGACGGTGGACTTCCCTCTCACCTCTCTGATAAAGCGAACCCTTTTCTCATTGTCGACTAGGTCGAGCGCGGACAGGACGGTCCTCGCCAACACGGGGTCCTTGGGGTGGTTCCGGATGATGGCGCTGAGCGCTGGCGCCGAGCACGTAGACAGAAAATACGGCTGCGAAAAGAAAGTTCCGGTCCCGGCAACGACAGCAATTTGACAGCACGAATTTTTTTTGCGAAGTTTACTCACCGCCATGTGGATGAGAACAAGGACGGGTATGTTAGCTAAGACAGTCGGCTCAATGACACTAAAGTTACTAGTTCTGGCAGCGGTTCGAAACTCATCGGGGACATCAGGGCCGTCTATCAAAGCCACTAGCCGTTCGGGTAGAGCATCTGGAATCAGTAATGGTTTGTGGATCTGGTGTCACGTCTGCTCTACTTCGCACCTTTGTGAGAGTAAATAAATGGAGCGACGGAGGGAGGGTGGGGGCAAAAACAGAAAATAGAAAAGGAAGTTTTTTCAAAAAATACCATAAAATTGTTGAAAAATAAGAAAAGGTTGAAAACTGCAATTTTGAAAAGGGGGCTGCTGGGGGACAGGGGGCGGTACACACTCACCGCCGCACTGCTGGTCCTGACCCCCGTGCTGCAGCCCGCAGGCGAGGGCGTCCGTCTGGCTCGGCGCCGTCGGTGGAGCCGCGGGGGCGACCGCCTCTTCTAAGAACAAACCACCAAGCTCAAGCACAGCGAATACCATCCCGCTGGCCATCAGGAAGCCCAACAGGCCGCGGACACTGTCCTCGTCGCCCGGGCGCCCCCGGCCCCGGCCCCGGCCGGCCGCTGCGACTCCTGTGGGGCGGGCACAGGCGGGCAAGCGTGCAGGAGACAGGCCAAGACCAAAGGGTGGCTGGGGCGGGTTATCCCTCGCAACCCCTTTGTCACAGAAATCGCTTCGTCGACATGTCCCTCCCGCTCCCGCACACTTTCCCCTTTAACCAGGCACACGGCAGTTCAATGTTGTTGTTTTTTCGAGTAAGGAGAGTTAGCGATGAGCGTCAGCGTTACATCCCCTACGTCTACGCTGTCATAGCACAACCTCGCCAGAATTTTGTCAAATGACGTCTAACGAAACGCATAGATGACCGCCTGCCCTTTCCTTCCTTTCTCGCGACCCTCACGTGGCGCGGTCGGCGCTGGTGGGGCGGGGCGGGGCGGGGGCACCTGTTGTTCATTCCGCACTTACCCGTGTCCGAGATGAGGTGCGGGGCCAGCACGAAGAGAGCCAGAAGCAAAACTTTCATCCTGGGCCTCATGTTGGCGACGCGATCCTGGTGCGTCTCTCCTGTTGGGTCGGGACGGTCGGGATCAGCCGTCGCTGGCGACGGACGGATCTCAACTGACTGCCGGGGCCGGGCCGGGGGCCGGCGCGGCAGCACTGCTGCAGCACTGGCCGGCCGGTGTGGCTGCGTCCGGGATCGGTGACGTCGCCCTTGCCTGACCCCGGCCTGAGCCAGAGAGAGAGAGGGTGATCCTCGGACGCAGCCCAGGTTAATCAAATGCAGGGCGAGGAAACCCCCCGCTAAGAATTAGCAATGGCGCCAGTGTCTGCGTACGGGTACGGCACGGCCACTCCGCAGGCCTACTACCTTACCTAAGGGAAGGGGGAGCGGTGAGCGGGCGGACAACACGCTGTCACTCTCGGGTGAAGAAGGACGGGAGGACGAGATCGCAGTCTTCCCAACTCTTTTCACCGCGCGACGACCGCCGGCCTTAGAGGCACGGGCTGTGCAAAGAATGAAAATGTGCATGTCATAGAGCGCCGCGCCGGGTAGGCAACCCCTTCTGCGCCCGTGTACTGCCGTGTACTGGCTGCGGCTCTCGCCAGTCCACCTCTGGCCGCCGCAGGCGTTTCAGTATGTCGGTGAAAGGATGAGTTATGGACGAACTAATTTGAACTGCATTAATTTGTTCCGTGATTTTAATCCTCCTTTTAAAAAAAAATATCTTCACAATACTCTCCACCAAGAAGAAACAACATAAAACAGCTGGTTTATTCCAAACAAGAAAGCAATACTTCCAATCTGTAGACACCAAATTTAAACCTAAAGAAAATTAAACTTCTAAAATTTTCATGTTAAAAGTTTCTGAAGAAGCAGCCCAGCATGTGATTTCTATTTCATAGAAGTTCACTAGAGCAGCTAAGAATTTGTGAAAAAGAAGAGAATTTGCTGTAAAAGCACTTCAACATAAAGGGTTTTAGATACACAATTTGTTTTTTTAAATAGTGTTGTGTTTATCCAAATACAATCCACAGAGTCATTAATTATAATAATAAACATTTACTTAACATTAAAATATGACATCAATATGTCTCAGGAAGCTCTTCTTTTAATAGTGACCTTTCCTCTTACAAGGTATAGCAGAGGGATTCTCACTTTAGTGTTGTCAAGTTTCTTGACATATATCTGAAAGCAAATGCAATAACACACTTAAGCACAGATAAAAATAAAAGTTGGCTGACTAATTTAGTGTTTTCAGAATATTTAGAACTTACAACATCATTTCCAATTCCAGAGATATTTCCAGCAAACCGAGGCATATCTTTCCCTTCAGCATATACAGGTTGCCCTCTATGAAACCTGCAGACACAAGTTAAATATCAGTAGTAAATACAAAATAAGTACATAAGAAGTGCTACAAGGATCTATTTTGTTAAGTTACCATCTTCGCTCATAAACTAATTTGCCATCTTCAATTCTTGTATCCTGATTTGAGCTGTCTGTTATCGGTGAAGGAGGTCGATTTACAGAAGGGCTTGGAAACATGTCTGTACAAAGGAGAAAAAAAATGCACAAATTTAATGCATGATTCTTAAAATTTTAGGTTACAATAAATATTGTAAAACATTACTTTTTAAACAAAACAAAAAAAAATTAAGCTTGGACATACTTGGTTTACGAATGTTACTGTTTTGAGGCATCTTGCCTCTAGTGATAGCCTTTAAGTCTGATTCAATTTCTTTGTCTTCCAATGTATAATTAACTTGAGCTGGAGGGGGTTTCCTTCTCTTATTTTCAGGAACAGGTACTGGGTCATTAGGTCTGCGGCGTAGCTTTCTTGTCATGGCAGGCTTAATCTGAAACACATTAAAACATACATAAATGAGTTTTACAAACACACACACACACACACACCAAAAAAAAAGAAAAAGAAAAAAAACAGCTCATTTGAATGAAAACAGATTTGTATGGGTATTATATTATAGGTAATAAAATTAAACAAAAAATTAATTGAAGAAACACAACTCACTACCTCCATCGGATCCCCTGTCAGTTCCATTGTGTGCCTCTCAGCCTCAACCTGCTTCCGTCTTTCCTCTAGATCAGATATTAAGTTTTCTCGTAACTCATGTTTTTTTTCTTCGAATTCATTTGCAGCTCCCCTCTTCTCCACAGCATAATCCTTATCAATACATTCTATAGCATAGTCCCGAGAGATAACATTCAACCGTAATCTGTTTAGATGAAATTAATTTAAATGAATTTAAGCAATAAGTATCAACAATTTGCATAGCCATTAAAGATACAGTACCTTTCTTTGTAATTTGCATCAAGTTTTTTCAACTTGCGATTGTATTCAGGATGGGAACCATCTTTCAACTGCTGGAGCTGCTTTTTGAAACTTGCTAGCTTATCGCGATACATTCTAAAACAAAGATAAGTGTTAATCTATAAAATACCAAATCATGCATTAATTTTTTTATTTTGAATACTGGGCCTGGTCTTACTGTTCTTTAATTTCTGTTCTGTATTCTTCAGGTTTTCCCATTTCTGATTCACTGGCCTCCTCAGTGTCTAGTGAAAACAATATCCATTAATAATGTGAACTAGATGGATAGTTCAGTCGATAAGAGATAAATAAGAAACATTTATATGGTAAAATATGTGATACCTTCATCACTTTCATCCTGTTCATCATTTTCACGGTCTTCCTCCAGGTCATCATTGTCATCATCAAAATCATACTCATCTCGCAAAAAGACTGAGCTCGATGTGTAGACATTATCGTGAGTGGAAAATGAACTCATGGTGACAATTATAGCAGCATCCTTTGCAAATAATACCTAAGCCAGGGAAGGAAAGAAAAATCTTAGGTTAAGTTCAAATTACACCCTACCATCCAAATATTTTTTTTAAAGATCAGCAGAGAAAAGTCAAATTAATGTTTAGAGCAAAAAATGAACACTTCAATCTTGTAACGGTAAATAACTATTTCTTTCATGAAAAGCATCTTATCATATGCAGATAAATGGGTAGCGGTTTAATAGTTGCAAGACAAGAAGTTCCAGTGCAGTTCGGTAGTGAAAGTCTTTTAAGTACCTTTGTTTTCAATGATATTATCTCTTTGCAGCGTATATTCAGAGGTATGGTCGGCAAATCTTTCGTGGACAGAACAAAATATCTCACAAAGCAGACGTTTTTGGAAAGTTTGGTTTATACTGTTGTCGGTTCGGTTGTTGTTGACGGGTGCGTTCGGCTGTGCGCTTGGATTTTTCAACGGTACACTGACTGGTCATTGTTACAGGGGGCGGGAGGTTCAGGGAGAGGGGAGAAGAGCGGAGGACGGGAGGGGGGTCTTTGGAAAGGGGAAGAAAAATACT